>JAGSMP010000299.1:0-640732 GCA_029286625.1 Parnassius orleans
TTTTAATTTTACTCTAGTGCAGAGATTATGAAACTTATTTTTTACGGCCACTTTGAAAATCAATTATTTTCAGCGCTTCAAATTTTTTATACACTCCTAAAACTTAAAAACCACAATTTCATTACTTTAATTAATTTAGTTATGGTGTGCTATATTAGTCAATTCAGGTGTTTAAACTTACATTCTAAACTAGACATTATTACCAGTGAGAGCAATTAAAACGCAACTTTATAATATTAACAATATATTTTAATCAAATTAAAAGAAACTATACATAGGTAATCAATTTTAGTTTGAAAACTAATCTAATGAGATGGATGAATTTGATGATTTTTAACAAGTTTTTGATATCATGTTCGATTTTACTCAAAAACAGTTGTAAGTCGCCGCGTTCGGTAACATGCAAACGATTTCTTTTTTTAGTAAGCAGCGTTGTCAAAGCGCTAAATCCACGTTCACACAAATATGACGATGAGAATGCTATCAAAAATCGTTGAACGATCGACCACAATCCAGGGTGCAACTGCGGGATTGACTTTTGTAGCCAAAATTCCTGGCAGCCATTTTTGATTTTGATTTTTATTTCCTCGTTCGTTGTTAGTTCTATAAGTTCTTCTTTCAGTTGGGATGATACTGCTATGTTGACATTTGAAAAAGGATCTAACATCCAGTCTGGTATTTCCTATTTCAAAATGTCATGGAATCTTTCAATGAAATCACTGTGGAGATTTTCCAAATGTTGGCAGTGGACAAGCAAGTCGTCGTTGTTGGAGGATACTGATAAATTGGGAAAATTATGGAACTCACGTCTGCCGATATTCTTCTTGTGTAAGAGTAGCTTGGCTACGAAAGCAGCGACGATATTTTTTGTTTTTATTAAGTGCTAGTCATCGCCTTGAAGTTGGAGATTCATATCATTAAGCAATTTATAAAGGTATGTCAGGTATGCGATATTATTCTTTGATGCGATGAGGTTGTCGCGCAATTCTGTGTCTTTGTTTTCCAAGAACTCTACGACAGAGTCAAACAGATTGTAAAATCGAGTCAGACAATTTCCTTTTGATAGCCAACGCACTTGTGTGTGAAAGATCAATCAGTTGAAATCTTTATTATTAGTAACACAAAGCTAATTAAATAATTTGTCATTTAAAGAGTTGTTTCGGATTTTATTGACTTCTCTGATGACATGTTGCAATGATTGAAACAGTCGTTCACTTAAATTTCTAACAACCAAATGTTGTCGATGTATAACGCAATGTATAGCAAGCACATCTGGAATTTTGTTTTTAAGTACGCTATGAAGCCTTTTGATACCCCGTCATAGCTGGAGCACCATCTGTAGCAGCTGATATAATATTCTTGAAGGAAAATCCTTTTTCATCACAAAACCTTACCAGTGTTTTAAATATGGTTTCTCCTTTTGTGTCTGTCTCTAAATTTCTAGCAAATAATAGTTCTTGACATATTTTTTCATCTTTAACTAACCTCACGTAAGACAGCAACAATGCTTCATTAGTTGGTAAAGTGGACTTATCCAACTGAGTTAAAATTGACTAGTCTTCAGATGATTGCACAATGACTCTTCAATGTTTTCAGCCATTTCATCAATTTTTCTTTGCACAGAACTATTACTCAAAGGAATTTTTCGAATTATGTCTGTCGCCGGTTTATGGAGCACAGTAGTTATAACTTTTATTGCCGGCAAACTTAACGTTTCTCCGATGATGTGGTTTACTTGTTTGAGCAATTAACAAGTCTTTGCTTAGCAGTCACTGAAAAAGTTTTGATACACTTGGCTGAGCATTATGCTTCTTTTCCAGGTCTTGAAAATAGGCTACATTTTGTCCTTCTTATCTTGATGCATTTTATAAACTTGAAGTCTTGAAGGCTTCATCGCTTCGTTTGAAAATGTTTTGAACAATGAAGGCACAAAGGCAAAGATGGATTTGTCGAATTTTCTATGAATCCATATTTAATATATTCTGCACTATATTGCCGCCTCTTCTTTTTGCTTCCGACATGGCTTTGTTTTACAAATATGTAAATAAAGTGTTGAACTTAAATACTTGTTTAAAGATTGCGAGAAACCACTAATGAAAATATTAAAATTATTACGAGCTTTTATATAGGATTTAAATACAACACGCACCGACAGGAATAAGACAAACACGCACAAACTTGTTTATCTCTTTCGACGCTCAATCGTATTGAGCAAGTTAAGACAAGTATTGATGAACCAGCTGATTGTTACCGGATTGCACCGATAGCGTTATTTAACAAAAACTTGTTACAACTTGATTGCGTACGGAGTACGGGCTATCTTACGAAATCTATGTTTAGTACATGTAGTTTATATACCATCATACAGGGCAGAAATATTAACTAATTATTCGATATTGAGTAGTAGGTAGGTTTTAATTTTAGTAAATTTTAAAATATGAAGTATCTAAATATAATAATAATAATCTTTATTGAGATAATATGAGGTTACAAATAGCTTATGAAGCCTCTGAATCCTAAACTAGGTAAGAACCTATATGTCAGGATTCAGCACCTTCTCCCATGTTTCTTAGATTAATTTAATTCATGACAATTTTCCAGTGTGTTTCAGAATTAACTAATAACAGTAATTCTCAAAGAATGTTATTTGATAATTTTAGGGCATGCAGAACAAGTGCAGAAGAAACAATCAAGGATTTTATTTTATGTATGTGTGTGTGTGTGTGTGTGCATGCGTGCGTGTGTGCGTGCGTGCTTGCGTGCGTTTTATATATATGTTTCACCTATTTCAGTATTTTTCAGTATCCTTATAGTTTAATGTAACTAGCCAGTTCCTAATTTTAGTTTGACATTCGTGAAGTGATAGTAGACAAAAGTTTAAAATTTTATTAACTTTATTATAAAGATATTCAGAATGAAAACTTTTGTCGCCCTGCTAATGCAGTACGGCATCTTAGGGGATCAATAACATTGGTAATTGTACGCTTGTTACGTAATTTATTAGGGTCATAAGGGTTAGAAACATGTTGTTTGGTGAAGATGTGGTAAATAAATAACTGCCTTACTGTGAGAACTTGACACATCTATGAAATTATTATCAAATGAAATTACAAATCAACCATCGCCCTCCTAAACCACGCCAACGCCCCCCATTTATTCTGGGCCCCTTAACGCCCCCCTCTAGGTCCCCAACGCCTACAAAGGGGCGTTATCGGCCACTTTGAGAAATACTTCTCTAATTTACATATAGTGTATACTCTATTATATAAAAGACACATTAACAGCTAGAGAAAGAAATAAATTGTTGTGTTTATTAAATTCCATGCGTGAAATCTACGTGAGTCAAGATATTTTGATGATTGTACACAAATATGGCCGGTAAGGAAAATTAGAAACGCTACGATTATTATAAAAGTCAGACCATAATATATAAACTGCGTAGCATTATTTGCATTAGCATATATAAATATTACTCTTCTATAAGAATTACGTAACAGATGAATCTAACGACACTTGATAAGTTGAAATGCCGTTTAGCCTATATGTATATATACGGGTTTGTTTTTCAAAGAGTATCCAAATTTTATATTTAAGTTCAAATATATGAATAATGATAAACTGTTATTGCAGTTTTTGAAAATACGAGTAAATAATGCATCTACTTTTATCTGAAATTATCCCAAATTGAATGTGATTTATGGGCAACAACTACACGTACACGCGCTCCTCTATGTGTGATTCAATTCACAACGTTTTTGCCGACCGAGCGACCCTTACGAATGTGTGCGTGCGTATTAAAATAGTAGGCGTTAGATATTTATGAATGACAATCAGTTAAAATAATGCATTAGCATGCATTTTGAATTTAAAAGATAAAAAAGAACAAAATGTTTGAGATATTTTCTAATTAATTCTTAATTATTTTTCTTCGCCATTACTTATTCTGAACCTTCTCTGCAAATTTGGGCATATATTACAAAACAACCCTGTATAATGTATGTGGCATATTAAAAAAAAGGGTATACCGCCATATATCGGAGACCATGATGTCTTTCTGTCATTTCCTATAGTCGCCGCTTACTATGCTCACAATAATGGATTTTCTTCTGCTGCCATCAAGCCCAATATAAAATACTAAATTTTAAATATGATAAAATGCGATATAGAATATGATTAAATATATAGAATAGAATAGAAATATGATTAAACGTAGTCTTGAATGCATTCTCGACTAGGGGGACAGTCTTAATTCAATTATTTATTTATTACAGCCTATCATAAGTTCAATGCTGAGCATAGGCTTTCTTTTTTATGTATTTTTGCAAAAGATTTATTAATTATTAAAAATTTGCAAAGTTTCAGTTTGCTATCGCAGATTTTATTATTTCCAGTAGTTAGGTGGGTTAGCTAACGCACTTATTTTAAGTTGTTTTTAGGAAAACGCCCATCTCTTGTTTCATTTCCCCCTGTCGCCACTATACGGCACGGACGATTATCAATAAACAACAATGTTAAATGTTAACAATACAAGTATTTGAATTTTAAGTATTAAGCTCTAATTCAATTAACAAGTACTCTGAAAACAGTGCCATCATCAAATCGAAATATTGTTAAAATGAAATGAAACACCTTGACGTAAGAAATTAAAATTTTGTTTGTCAAATTAGAAACTGTTAGAACTGCTACCTGGAGCGTCCCAACTACTTTTTTCCACTAAATGTAATATATATATATATATAGTCAAATGTCTATTTTTGTCAAATCTACTACAGTTGGAAATAAGGTTCTTGAGGCCGGAGAATAAGCAGCGATAGAAATTTTCACCTCTTTCCTCTATTCCGGTATCTTTATATATACTAATACCTTTACGAGCAATTATATACAGGGTATTTTTGAAACGCTCCCGAAAACGAAGACAGATGATAGTACTAAGGATACCTATGATGATGGGTCACAAAGAAATTCGATCCCGAGGAAAAAATCATCTTTTCACAACGTTTTATTAACTTTATTCACGCTCCATCATGTTAGTACAGTTAATTGAAACGATATTTTACTAAAAATCATGAAAATACTTAGACGTAAAACCAGCTGACAATAGGGTCAATATCCTCGCGGGCGCCGAACTCTTATATATATGTATATTTTATATACATATATATATTTATATATATATATATATATATATATATATATATATATATATATATATATATATATATATATATATATATATATATATATATATATATATATATATAGTGTATATAATATATTAAACGAGCAATTAGCAATTATATAGTATACCGGTGTTTGTGAAACGCTCCCGAAAACGAAAACAGATGATAGTACTGATGATGGGTCACAAAGAATATTATATATATATTTGCTGGATGATTTGTGACTCAACCTGATCAGGGACATGTGGTTCCAACACGATGGCTGCCCTGCCCATTTCAGGAGAAGTGTCAGGACTGGCTGGACACTTGAAGGACAATAGGCGCGGGACCGTTAGAACTGCTACCTGGAGCGTCCCAACTACTTTTTTCCACGAAATGTATATATATATATAGTCAAATGTCTATTTTTTGGCAAATCTACTACAGTTGCGAAATAAGGTTCTTGAGGCCGGAGAATAAGCAGCGATAGAAATTTTCACTCCTCTTTCCTCTATTCCAGTATCTTTTATATAATCTAAATAATCTAATACCTTTAAACGCGCAATTTTATACAGGGTATTTTGAAACGCTCCCGAAAACGAAGACAGACGACAGTACTAACTATATCTTAGATGATGGGTGAAATATAAAATCGATCCTGATGAAAAAATTCATCTTTTCACAACGTTTTATTAGCTTTATTCACGCTCCATCGTGTTAGTATAAATCATCGTGTTAAATAAAACGTTAATTTCATTAAAATAAAACATGAAAATACTTAAACATAAAAGCAGCAGGAATTACTGAATTACAATCAGCTGACTAGGGTCAATGTACGCGCGAACGCCGAATTCGCGCGGCCCGTAACTAGCGATGGTACCACAATACATAATAATTTACAACACTTGTCTAAATACCTAACTTATCTACTTAACCTACTATTTTGCCACTGTGCTTGTCTCCACGTAGCCACTTTAATTCAAATTACAGGTTAAATAAACCAAATAACTGGTTCGATTCCTGCTAATGAAAAAATACTTAAATGATAAGTTAACAAGGTTAGAGTTATGTTTTATTCATCGTAGGTATGTTTATTATTCAGATGTATTCAGTTATGTACCTATTCAGATCAGTTCAGTACCAAGTTATTTAAAAAAATAGGTATGAAACAGCTTACCGCTCTAAATCCTCCGTGGTCTTATGAGATGCGGCTCAAATTGTGCTCCATTCATTTCGAGGCAGATGTGGGCTCGGTGTTGCGTCTCCTCATGCAGGCGGGCATTATCGTGGTCTTCGACACAGTCTGCACGTAGTTTGTCGAAAACATCCACGATCCTTTGGCGCATTTCGTCAGCACTATCACACTCACGATTAAAACCCTTTCTTTCACATACCCCCACAGAAAGAAGTCTAACGGGGTCAGATCTGGTGAGCGAGGTAGCCAAGCGTGTGGTCCTAGTCTGCCAATCCAGCGATCATCAACACCCGGTAAGGCGCTCACGGACGAGCCTCACGACATGTGGAGGTGCACCATCATGCTGGAACCATGTACGGCGATATTCATCCAACGATAGGTCGTCTAAAATGTCAACCAACTGTTCGTTTATAAAGTTTAGGTATCCCTGTCCGTTAAGTCGCTGTGGCAGAAACACTGGTCCCAGTATACGATCCTTAAATAAACCTGCCCATACGTTAACCGACCATCGGGTTTGATGCCCGGTTTGTCGAACAGCGTACGGGTTAACCTCTGAATACACGTGTGTATTTCTTCGGTTCCACATGCCGTTTCTGGTAAATGTCGACTCGTCCGTCCAGATAACGTGCTCAATGGAACCAGGCACACGTTGTTGTTGGTCTAATAACCAACGGCAGAAAACTCGTCGGCGGTCGTGATCGCCGGAACTAAAGCTTGCACTTTGTGCACTTTGTATGGCCGCATTCGGTTACGCTTTAACACTTTGTGAACTGAACAGTATGACACATTTGTTCCATCCCGACGTCTTAACAATTTAGCGATACTTGTACCTAGGTTCGGATACCGGCGAACGACATCTAAAATGCGCCTCGGAGTGAACAGTCATTTGACTTCCACCTCCTGCCGCTACTGGAGCAATGGGCCGATTTTCCAACACTCGCTGAAATGCTGCTGTTATCAGACGAGAGTCAGCTGGGTGTCGAGCGGTCGGGAATTTCTCTCGGTAAATTCGTAATGCACGCGAAGCATTCCCGCGAGCTTCTCCAAGGCACAT
The DNA here is from genome assembly GCA_029286625.1 of Parnassius orleans. Classification (NCBI taxonomy): domain Eukaryota; kingdom Metazoa; phylum Arthropoda; class Insecta; order Lepidoptera; family Papilionidae; genus Parnassius; species Parnassius orleans. The sequence goes on from JAGSMP010000299.1 coordinate 7,409, forward strand.
TAACATGTTGCCGTATTCACGAGCACTATAAACGTACGCGTTAGGCATTATTAAAACACAACACAACACGTAACAACAAGAATAACACGTAATAACAAGTAGGTAATACCAAGTAATAACAATAAGAATTTAATAAAAAACAATTGAACTGTCGCTTGCGCATGCGTGTCCAAAGTCAACACGGAACTGTCTCAAAACTAAAATCAATAATTAATCCTGCCAAAACTGAAGCCTACACTTTGAACATTCCCACAGACCGTCAAATGTTATGACATTGCCAACTTTTATTTTATAAGTTTAGTTTCCATATGATCCCTACGACTACTCTTTCATATGGAATTTAGAAGTTATAGTTGTAATTTTTTTAATACAATTAGACAATCAATTGTACCCTGACGAAACAAGCAGTTCGTTACTACAAAAATGATATTGAAATTAATAAACGTACTTACTTGGTTTGGTTATCTTTGATTTTGTACAAGAAAATAGAAATAAAATGGTATTGAATAATTTAATAGTTAAAATCAATTGCAATTATGATCGACAGGTAATTAATCTAAAAATAATTATTTTACTTTACTTTTATTGACTTTCCGTTTTAATCCATCCAATACTTTGATTTGAAAAGAGGTACGTCAAAACTATTAAAAATTACTTGCAAGTTTTATTGTAATTGCTGCCTCTAATTCTTATGTCGCTTGCAAACAAATCTTAGTAGGTAAATTTGGGGAATTTCATATGTTGGCGCTGACGCGAGGTGACACACAGTCGGCCGGGCGGCGGCAGCGCGTGGTACGAAGGGGCGCGACGGGAGAATGCTCGCCAGTATTACTGTGCGCGCACGCTATTGGTTCCTCATTCTTCCCGCGCTTTGAAAAGCGATGTTTCCAATGTACAGTCGCACACAGCTTTCTTTGCACGACGCGCGACGATGGTTTTAAAAGGAAGGAAAGAAAATTATTTATATCTATTGTTTTATGACTGAACTAGTAAACGAAAAGGTAAATAGAAGGTGAATGGGGAAAATTGTGCAGTAAAGTTAAATGTATTGAGGAAGAATACCGAAAAATTACCATGTGGTCAACCTGATGACGGAAACATTTATCATTCGCATTGATGATGATGATTCTGATGAGTGATGATGAAGTAGCATCCAGTAACACCAATACACCATCGACATTTGGCTTCCATGTTCCATGTTCCAATGGTATAATGGACAGCGTGTCACCCTAGCTTAAGTTTTCTTGTTACAAACTACTTTATTTTACGATAGAAATAAAAATAATGCTCAAGCAAACATTATCCATTTTGAATTTCAACCTCTTCGAAAGTTCTAAGTAGCTAGTAAAGTACCTATTATGATTCTACAATAAAACCATTAATTACTATTATAATATTATAAAACAACAGCCTAGTACCATGTAGTACTTTAGAAAGCGACTGTACCCATGCGCAGACACACCCTCCACTATCGCTCAGCGTTCTTTTACGTGACGTTGAGTTTGGCTTCGACGCGGATATTGACCCCAGTCAGCTGATTTTATGGTTTATTTATTTTAAATTCCATTGCTGCTTTAATGTTTAAGTATTTTCATGTTTTATTTTAATGAAATTAACGTTTTATTTAACACGATGATTTATACTAACACGATGGAGCGTGAATAAAGCTAATAAAACGTTGTGAAAAGATGAATTTTTTCATCAGGATCGATTTTATATTTCACCCATCATCTAAGATATAGTTAGTACTGTCGTCTGTCTTCGTTTTCGGAGCGTTTCAAAATACCCTGTATATATATAATCGGAATCTCGAAAACGGTTCCAACTATTTTAATGAGATTTAGTATGCAGGGGTTTCGGGGCGATAAATCGATCTAGCTAGGATTTGTTTTAAAATGTAGTTTTATCTGTGTTTTCAGACAATGAAATTACAAAAATCAGGCGAACCTGAAACCAGAAGACCCCAGTTCAATTCCAGATGTCTCCAATCTGATTTTTTTCCTTTTTTCAAGTTCCTTCTTTGTGAGAAAACTATTATTGGGAGCACTTTATCAACGCATCTGATTCTTATCTAAGTATATTTTAAAAAAACACGAAAAATGACCGACCTTAAAAAGAATACGGTAGTAATTACATTAGTAAAGAAACCGTCATTGTGCAAATATTTTTATCCTATTGGCGATGTTTCGGTACAAAGATAAAAGTTAAATCTATAACTTTATCGATAATCAACTTAAACATAAACTGAAAAATATGACTCTTCCTGACATCTATTGGCGAGTAATAATACTATTAGTTGCCCTTTATCAACACACCTAATTTGTATCTAAGTATATTTTTTTCAAACACGAAAAATATGACCGAGCTTTAAAAAAATAATATGGTAGGTAAGATCGAAAATATTATTCATATTTCATCAGTATGTAATTCGTATCCAAATATAATTTACAAAAACACGATTTATAAAAAATACCAAGCAAAGCTCGGTCATCCAGGTACTATGCTTAAATAAGTAATATTTATTATAATACTTATATAAAGAATAGTGTGACATAGAAATTAAAAAGAGACGATGAAAATTTGGATCTAATTCGTGCATAGCAAACCCGAATAGACAAGTTCACAAATATGACGCATGACGCATGATGCATCTATGGTAAGGATCAAAGTATGCATAAAACTCAGAAAACTGTTCGAAATAATACTTTTTAAAATTAAAATATACCGAAATTGATGCTGATAATAATTTTCTATCAACAGAACGTGGCAAAACTTTTTAATATAATTGATGCAAATATTGCTGCGGAAGTGTTTTGACAACATTACAAATGTTATTAATAGTAATATGGTCATTAAAGAGTTACTTAAAATGTAGACCACTGAAACCATGGATCCACCATTATTTCCATACTTAAAAGGCACAAGATGCACCTAAAAGTAAAAAACTTCGCAACCAACACTAAACTAACTAACCCGCTTGCTACGCGTGGCAACTATATAAATACTAACCCCCCACCGAGGTAATTTATGGGGAGGCTTATGTTCAGCAGTGGACTTTAATAGGCTGAACGGTAAGTACGTGAAATTTACCCCGTTTAAAGTAAAAAAACACCTATGCCAGTAGTAGTTGGGAGCACTAAGCTTGAAGTTGTTGACGAGTATGTTTACCTGGGACAAATAGTCCGGCTAGGTAAGTCCAACTTCGACCGAGAGGTCAATCAACGGATTCAACCCGGTGCGCAGCGGTCGGAATTACGACACATCTTCGCGTCAGGTATACCTCAAAACTTGAAGACGAGAGAATACAACCAGTGCGTGTTGTGTGATGACTTATGAATCTGAGATGGTCCTTACTGCTGGCCGTATGAGGAAGCCTCAAGATCCTTCAGCGAGCTATGGAGAGAACTACGCTCGGGATTTTGCATGATAACCTTAGAAATGATGATATCCGCAGTAGAACCAGAGTAACCGTCATATCCCAACGGATTAGTAAGCTGAAGTGGCAATGGTCGGCCATATAGCCTCGTATCGGTAGGCGAAGTGTAGAGCGACTCCCCACCAGATGGAGTGACGACCTGGTAAGACATGCAGGAAGTCCATGGATGCAGGTGGCTCAGGATCGTGTTTTGTGGCATTCTTCGGGAGAGCCCTATGTTCAGCCATGGACTTGTGAAGGTTGTAATGATAAAGCGGTTTTGTTTTGTTGGTACTTGTTTTTTGAACTTAAATTATTTGACACGTTATCTGGACGAAGCAACATCACAATATAGGTAATACTCCTCTTCTGTCTAGAAGTCCGTTAAGGTACAGAGTACTATTAATTATTCTGTGGTTTGGGTAGTTGGTGGTACCTACCTATACCTATATCTTACCTATTTCTATGTATAACAATAGCAATGCATTTGATGTGTTCCGGTTTCAACGGTATAGAGAGCCAGTATTTTAACATGGTAGATCCACGCTGCAGCTATATTATTCACGAATGGGTCGGCTCCACGGGGTACGATCACGCTGTCACAGAATACCAGAGTAAAATAGCAACTTATGCTGTTGTGTTTTCATGGTGAGTGCAGAGACTCGACTCAGTGGAGAAACGTGCTAAGAGGCTCATTCGTAACCTTGATTTAGTTGAAACCAATCTTGTCAGCCTCGCGCACAGGCGCAGAGTAGCCAGCCTCTCGGTATTCTATAGGATGCATTTCAATGAGCGTGCGCAAGAATTACACGCTTTAATGCCTCCCACTCCTTTCCACCATCGGACAACCAGGCACTCGGCGGGTCTTCACCCTTTGTTGTCGATATTCTAAGCATTAGAACTAAACGGTTTGTTTGTCTTTGTAGCGTACAGCAAAGGAGTGGACTAATTTGCAGACGCCGGCAAATTATTTCCTCCTTTGCTGTCAGAATCTTCCGTCCGAATACAATCTGGGCGTCTTCAAGGCAAGAGTGAATAGGCTTTTGTTAAGCTAAGACTGTGCGATTTACCATCTAAGGCTGCATCATTATTTACCACCAGGTCGCATTGTGGTCAAGCACTGGCTTATAATATAAAAAAAGTTGACTGCAGGTGTTCATGGATTGCAGTAGCACATCATGTGTATTGTAAGTTCGTTTGTCACTTCAGTTTTATAAATAAAACAACAATATAAATGTTGCTAGTTACATCTGAATAAATTATGCCCTGTTTTTAAATCTTCTTGTTCAACCAGTACGTTGTACGACCAGTGTACAACCAGTGATGACTTATGGATCTGAAACGTGTTCCTTCACTGCAGGCCGTATGAAACAGCTCAATGGAAGGGCCGTATGAAAGGCTATACTGGATTTTTCTGCGTGATAAACTTAGAAATGAGACTATCCGCAGTAGAACCAGAGTAGCTGACATATCCCAACGGTTTAGTAAGCTGAAGTGGCAATGAGCCGGCCATATAATAGACAACCGATGGGGAAGCAAGGTTCTCGAGTGGCAGCCTCGTATCGGTAGGCGAAGTGTGGGGTGGCCCCCCACTAGATGGAGTGACGACCTGATGAAACATGCATTAAGTCGACGGATGCACGTGACTCAGGACCGTGCTTCGTGGCATTCCTTGGGGGAGGCTTATGTTCAGCAGTGGACTTGTGAAGGGCTGTGATGATGATGATCTTTTAAGTCTTACAGAATATTTTGTGCTTTGAACCTTAGAGATTTGCACGGAAACAAAAATAATAAAATCGTTATATTAAAGAAGTCAGTATACATCCTACAAATAGTTATAACTTTTGTAGGATGTATACGCGATGTCTTTGATAAGAGAAGCCTCCTTATTTTATTTTTTTATTTTATAGCATAGGGTTACAAACGAGCACAGTCCACCTGATGGTAAGTGGTTATTGTGGCTCATAGACAGCTACAGCTATCGTCGATTAAGAATCAAAATGCAGATGCGTTGTTACCCGTGAGTACTAAGATACGGGGAGGTCAAAAGTTCGTGGAACGACAGGGAAGGATAATGAAATGAAACATTAAACTATTTTTCCTATTCAATGTATTAAACCTAATACATTTATTAGATCTGTCAAATAACTAATTAACACCATAAAATATTTGTCTTGGCGTCAAAATAGGCCGAAATTGCCGACTTCACTTCATCATCGTCACCAAATTTTTTCCCACGCAGTCCTTTCTTCATTTTTGAAATAAATAAGTCGCTTGGGGCCAGGTCTGGGCTGTAGGGTGGTGGCGCAGTTGTTCAAAATCGCACCGGTGAATGGCAGCCGTCACAACATGACTTGTGTGCACGGGCGCATTATCTTGCAAAAGGAGCACGCCTTTGTAATTTTTTCTCGCCTTTTTCTTTAATAGCTTTTTAATTGATCTAGTAAAGAAGCATAGTATTTTCCTGTTATGGAAACACGACGTTCTTTATAATCAATCAAAAGTAAAACTCTGTATCCCAAAAGATCGTCGCCATGATCTTTCCGGTCGATTTTATGCCACTACGTCGACTCTTCCTTTGACTCAGGTTCAGAATGGTGAACCCAAATTTCATCACCAGTTTCACCTGGGCCAAAACTTCCTCCTTTGCTCTCCACAGCGGTCCAAAACCGCGACAACTTTCGACGCACTCGTGTTTTTGATGCGCAGAAAGCATTCTCGGAACCCATCTTGCACAGGATTTAGTCATGCCAAGGTGTTGATGTAGAATGTTTAAAATGGTTGTTTCTGATACTACAAATAATGCTGCAAGCTGTTTTTGCTTTAGCTGGGCATCTTCCGATACAATCTCAATCTGCCGCCCAGGTCAGGGTCGTTGTCATGGAGTCCCTCCTTTGTTTGAAAAGGGCGTGCCATTTATAAATCATGGTTTTCCTAGTAGTAGTAAGTAATAGTAGTAGTAGTAGTAAGTGGTAGTGGCTAGTTTCTTCCCGATTGACTTGTTTACCGTTGATAACTCAAAAGCTAATGACCCGATTAGGCTGAAACTTGGTATATATACTAACAATGAGTCACTCAACAAGCACCTAACTGGATGAGTAAACTCACTCGCCAACATGTGCGCCATTCCGCAAACTTTTTGACCTCGCCTCGTAGATTGCCTCGTTTCCAACAAAAGGGTCTCCGGTTCTCTACACTCACCATACGAAACACAACAGCGTTAGGCTGCTATTTTACGCTGGTATTCTGTGAGAGTGTGGTCCTTTCCGCTCGAGCCGACGCATTCGTGCTACAACTGAACAGATATATACATGCAGCATGGCAGTAAATTAATTAAAATTATTGAAGTAGGCCAAAACTAAGTCTTATACCTTAAATAACAAAAGAAAAATCGTCCTTCTTTATTTTTTATCACCTCTTAATAGTCGACACATAGCCTTCTCACGTGTTGAAAAGGGTTTGCACTATCGTAACGTTGGCTAGACTAAAGTCTCGCATCTTTTTCCTCCTTCATGGCTAAATCCGTCCCTGTAAATGCCATATTTGTGTTTTTCTGTATAATTACCGTATATCTGTATTATTTACCTTACCGCGCGATGGCAAGTATTTCCTGTGGGTATCGTAAAGGTGACTAATGACTATAAATGGAAATGCCAGAAATATGTAATGGCTTACCATAGATGACGATTTTACCATCTCGTTTATGCAGTCGTAAAATATTCAGATCGGTGACGGAAAGCAGCGTCAAAGGTGCGAGACGTCTGGTACTGCGATCGGAAAACCAATTGCCATTTTTAGTATAGAATAAGGGTGGCAAACGATCACACAGTACACCTGATAGTAAGTGGATACTGTAGTCCATAGATATCTACATCTGCCCTCGATTAAAAATCAAAATGCAAAATGCCTCGTATCCAGTGAAAAGGGTCTCCGGTTCTCTACACTTACAATTCGAAACTCGTATTCTGTGGTGCTTTTCGTGATAATGAAACAAAATCTTCACTTCAACTAATTTATATTTTAGCTTTCTTCCTTGCATAAATTCTTTGTGGAATCTGCTACCACCAGCCATATTTCCCGGGTCGATAGGGACCGTTAGGTACCTTAAACAAAAGAGCCTGCTCTTTTTTAAAATGGTCGGCAATGCACCTGCAATTCCTGGTGTTGCAGATGTCCATGGACGACGGTAGTCACTACCATCAGGTGAGCCGTATGCTCGTTTGTCTCTCTTATATAAAAATCCATTCAAAATTTTGATATAGTATCATTGAAATATATTCTCGGTACCAGTCAAACAAAGACTCTCGTACCTTGACATTATACTTTCATATAAATCAAGACAATAGTATCAATTAAAGCTAGATTAGCTTAATTAATAAACTGCATCACTATGTATGTTAATACATTGTGTTTTCTAAAATTTGGGAGATTACGATTTATAGAAATGGGTACACTAACTATGGTTTATATATTAGTAACTAAAACCTTAATCATAAATGTAATATTAGAATATTAATCAATTAATGCCTTTTATATAATCGTGGATTATCCCTTAATTAAATTAATTATTAGTTATTATCTATCCATAGCTGTCTCTTTCTATTGTCATCTAGTGAAAAGAGAGAGGGGAACTTTAAGCATTTCTTAAATTGACGTAGACTTTTATGAGTAAGGTCATAACTGTAAAAAAGAGTCGTGGTAGCTCATGGGCTGAGTGCCCGCCGTAAATTTGGCAGTAGAAACCCGGGTTCGATCCCCGCCGGCGCCAATGTAGTTTTTAATTGCAGATTTAAGTGCTGATTTAACGTGCTCGGCGGTAAAGGAAAACTTCGCGAGTAAACCTGCATGTATCGTTAATCTAAGGAATAAAATATTTAATATTTTTATAAATATTTCATATTATGATTTAAAATTATAACATATAAAATAATTTAATATTTAATATTATTTATTACTCAAGAAAATGATGCCAAGTGCCAACACACAACTGTATCAGGCTGTGTATATTTGTAGAGGTAAAGTACTTGGTTCTGCAATTGCTATTTTAATGAGATTTAGTATGCAGGGGTTTCAGGGCGATAAATCGATCTAGCTAGGATTTGTTTTTAAAATGTAGTTTTATCTGTGTTTTCAGACAATGAAATTACAAAAACCAAGGAACCTGAAACCAGAAGACCCAGTTCAATTCCAGATGTCTCCAATCCGATTTTTTCCCCATTTTTTTTCAAGTTCCTTCTTTTGTGAGAAAAACTATTATTGGGAGCACTTTATCAACGCATCTGATTCGTATCTAAGTATATTTAAAACGGTACGGTAGTAATTACATTAGTAAAGAAACTGACATTGTACAAATATTTTTATCCTATTGGCGATGTTTCGGTACAAAGATAAAAGTTAATAACTCTTTATCGATAATCAACTTAAACATAAACTGAAAAATATGACTCTTCCTGACATCTATTGGCGAGTAATAATACTATTAGTTGCCCTTTATCAACACACCTAATTTGTATCTAAGTATATTTTTTTCAAACACGAAAAATATGACCGAGCTTTAAAAAAAAGAATACGGTAGGTAAGATCGAAAAATATTATTCATATTTCATCAGTATGTAATTCGTATCCAAATATAATTTCCAAAAAACACGATTTACAAAAAAAAATACCGAGCAAAGCTCGGTCTTCCAGTTACTATGCTATAATAAGTAATATTTATTATAATACTTATATAAAGAGTAGTGTGTGACATAGAAATTAAAAAAGAGACGATGAAAAATTTGGATCTAATTCGTGCATAGCAAACCCGAATAGACAAGTTCACAAGTATGACGAATGATGCATGTAAGTATCAAAGTATGCATAAAATCTCAGAAAACTGTTCGAAATAATACTCTTTTAAAATTAAAATATACCGAAATTGATGCTTATAATAATTTTCTATCAACAGAAACGTGTCAAAACTTTTTTAATATAATTGATGCAAATATTGCTGCGGAAGTGTTTTGACAACATTACAAAATGTTATTAATAGTAATACGGTCATTAAAGAGTTACTTAAAAAATGTAGACCACTGAAACCATGGATCCACCATTATTTCCATACTTAAAAGGCACAAGATGCACCTAAAAGTAAAAACTCTCGCAAACTAACACTAAACTAACTAACCCGCTTGCTACGCGTGGCAACTATGGCAATACTAACCCCCACCTCGAGGTAATTTATGGGGAGGCTTATGTTCAGCAGTGGACTTTAATAGGCTGAACGGTAAGTACGTGAAATTTTACCCGTTTAAAGTAAAAACACCTATGCCAGTAGTAGTTGGGAGCACTAAGCTTGAAGTTGTTGACGAGTATGTTTACCTGGGACAAATAGTCCGGCTAGGTAAGTCCAACTTCGACCGAGAGGTCAATCAACGGATTCAACTCGGTGCGCAGCGGTCGGAAATTACGACATCTTCGCGTCAGGTATACCTCAAAACTTGAAGACGAGAGAATACAACCAGTGCGTGTTGCCAGTGATGACTTATGAATCTGAGATGTGGTCCTTACTGCTGGCCGTATGAGGAAGCTCAAGATCCTTCAGCGAGCTATGAGAGAACTACGCTCGGGATTTTGCATGATAACCTTAGAAATGAGGATATCCGCAGTAGAACCAGAGTAACCGTCATATCCCAACGGATTAGTAAGCTGAAGTGGCAATGGGTCGGCCATATAGCCTCGTATCGGTAGGCGAAGTGTAGAGCGACTCACACTAGATGGAGTGACGACCTGGTAAGACATGCAGGAAGTCCATGGATGCAGGTGGCTCAGGATCGTGTTTTGTGGCATTCTTCGGGAGAGCCCTATGTTCAGCCATGGACTTGTGAAGGGCTGTAATGATAAAGCGGTTTTTGTTTTCTTGGTACTTGTTTTTTTTAACTTAAATTATTTGACACGTTATCTGGACGAAGCAACATCACAATATAGGTAATACCCTCTTCTGTCTAGAAGTCCGTTAAGGTACAGAGTACTATTAATTATTCTGTGGTTTGGGTAGGTGGGTGGTACCTACCTATACCTATATTCACCTATTTCTATGTATAACAATAGCAATGCATTGAATGTGTTCCGGTTTCAACGGTATAGAGAGCCAGTATTTTTAACATGGTAGATCCACGCTGCAGCTATATTATTCACGAATGGGTCGGCTCCACTGGGTACGATCACGCTGTCACAGAATACCAGAGTAAAATAGCAACTTATGCTGTTGTGTTTTAATGGTGAGCAGACTTTGGACTCAGTGGAGACGTGCTAAGAGGCTCATTCGTAACCTTGATTTAGTTGAAACCAATCTTGTCAGCCTCGCGCACAGGCGCAGAGTAGCCAGCCTCTCGGTATTCTATAGGATGCATTTCAATGAGCGTGCGCAAGAATTACACGCTTTAATGCCTCCCACTCCTTTCCACCATCGGACAACCAGGCACTCGGCGGGTCTTCACCCTTTGTTGTCGATATTCTAAGCATTAGAACTAAACGGTTTGCTTCGTCTTTTGTAATGCGTACAGCAAAGGAGTGGACTAATTTGCAGACGCCGGCAAATTATTTCACTCCTTTGCTGTCAGAATCTTTCCGTCCGAATACAATCTGGGCGTCTTCAAGGCAAGAGTGAATAGGCTTTTGTTAAGCTAAGACTGTGCGATTTACCATCTAAGGCTGCATCATTACTTACCACCAGGTCGCATTGTGGTCAAGCACTGGCTTATAATAAGTAAAAAAAGTTGACTGCAGGTGTTCATGGATTGCAGTAGCACATCATGTGTATTGTAAGTTCGTTTGTCACTTCAGTTTTATAAATAAAACAACAATATAAATGTTGCTAGTTACATCTGAATAAATTATGCCCTGTTTTTAAATCTTCTTGTTCAACCAGTACGTTGTACGACCAGTGTACAACCAGTGATGACTTATGGATCTGAAACGTGTTCCTTCACTGCAGGCCGTATGAAACAGCTCAATGGAAGGGCTGTATGAAAGGGCTATACTGGGATTTTTCTGCGTGATAAACTTAGAAATGAGATTATCCGCAGTAGAATCAGAGTAACTGACATATCCCAACGGTTTAGCAAGCTGCAGTGGCAATGAGCCAGCCATACAACAGACAACCGATGGGAAGCAAGGTTTTCGAGTGACAGCCTCGTATCGGTAGGCGAAGCGTGGGTGGCCCCCACTAGATGGAGTGACGACCTGATAAGATATGCATGATGATATGCCTGATAGTCGACGGATGCACGTGACTCAGGACCGTGCTTCGTGGCATTCCTTGGGGGAGGCTTATGTTCAGCAGTGGACTTGTGAAGGGCTGTGATGATGATGATCTTTTAAGTCTTACAGAATATTTTGTGCTTTGAACCTTAGAGATTTGAACGGAAACAAAAAAATAATAAAATCGTTATACGATTAAAGAGGACATCGCGTATACATCCTACAAAAAGTTATAACTTTTGTAGGATGTATACGCGATGTCTTTGATAAGAGAAGCTCCTCCTTATTTTTATTTTTTTATTTTATAGCATAAGGTTACAAACGAGCACACAGTCCACCTGATGGTAAGTGGTTATTGTGGCCCATAGACAGCTACAGCTATCGTCGATTAAGAATCAAAATGCAGATGCGTTGTTACCCGTGAGTACTAAGATACGGGGAGGTCAAAAGTTCGTGGAACGACAGGAAGGATAATGAAATGAAACATTAAACTATTTTTCCTATTCAATGTATTAAACCTAATACATTTATTAGATCTGTCAAATAACTAATTAACACCATAAAATATTTGTCTTGGGCGTCAAAATAGGCCGAAATTGCCGACTTCACTTCATCATCGTCACCAAATTTTTTCCCACGCAGTCCTTTCTTCATTTTTGGAAATAAATAAGTCGCTTGGGGCCAGGTCTGGGCTGTAGGGTGGGTGGCGCAGTTGTTCAAAATCGCACCGGTGAATGGCAGCCGTCACAACATGACTTGTGTACACGGGCGCATTATCTTGCAAAAGGAGCACGCCTTTTGTAATTTTTCCTCGCCTTTTTTCTTTAATAGCTTTTTAATTGATCTAGTAAAGAAGCATAGTATTTTCCTGTTATGGAAACACGACGTTCTTTATAATCAATCAAAAGGAAAACTTCTGTATCCCAAAAGATCGTCGCCATGATCTTTCCGGTCGATTTTTTATGCCACTACGTCGACTTCTCCTTTGACTCAGGTTCAGAATGGTGAACCCAAATTTCATCACCAGTTTCAATTCGGGCCAAAACTTCCTCCTTTGCTCTCCACAGCGGTCCAAAACTCGCGACAACTTTCGACGCACTCGTGTTTTGATGCGCAGAAAGCATTCTCGGAACCCATCTTGCACAGGATTTAGTCATGCCAAGGTGTTGATGTAGAATGTTTAAAATGGTTGTTTCTGATACTACAAATAATGCTGCAAGCTGTTTTTGCTTTAGCTGGGCATCTTCCGATACAATCTCAATCTGCCGCCCAGGTCAGGGTCGTTGTCAATGGAGTCCTCCTTTGTTTGAAAAGGGCGTGCCATTTATAAATCATGGTTTTCCTAGTAGTAGTAAGTAATAGTAGTAGTAGTAGTAAGTGGTAGTGGCTAGTTTCTTCCCGATTGACTTGTTTACTCGTTGATAACTCAAAAGCTAATGACCCGATTAGGCTGAAACTTTGTATATATACTAACAATGAGTCACTCAACAAGCACCTAACTGGATGAGTAAACTCACTCTCGCCAACATGTGCGCCATTCCGCAAACTTTTGACCTCGCCTCGTAGATTGCCTCGTTTCCAACAAAAGGGTCTCCGGTTCTCTACACTCACCATACGAAACACAACAGCGTTAGGCTGCTATTTTACGCTGGTATTCTGTGAGGTGTGGTCCTTTCCGCTCGAGCCGACGCATTCGTGCTACAACTGAACAGATATATACATGCAGCATGGCAGTAAATTAATTAAAATTATTGAAGTAGGCCAAAAGCTAAATCTTATACAATAAACAAGAGAAGAAAAATCGTCCTTCTTTCTTTTTTATCACCTCTTAATAGTCGACACATAGTCTTCTCACGTATTGAAAAGGGTTTGCACTATCGTAACGTTGGCTAGACTAAAAGTCTCGCATCTTTTTCCTCCTCTTCATGGCTAAATCCGTCCCTGTAAATGCCATATTTGTGTTTTTCTGTATAATTACCGTATATCTGTATTATTTACCTTACCGCGCGATGGCAAGTATTTCCTGTGGGTATCGTAAAGGTGACTAATGACTATAAATGGGAAATGCCAGAAAGATCTAACGGCTTACCATAGATGACGATTTTACCATCTCGTTTATGCAGTCGTAAAATATTCAGATCGGTGACGGAAAGCAGCGTCAAAGGTGCGAGACGTCTGGTACTGCGATCGGAAAACCAATTGCCATTTTTAGTATAGAATAAGGGTGGCAAACGATCACACAGTACACCTGATAGTAAGTGGATACTGTAGTCCATAGATATCTACATCTGCCCTCGATTAAAAATCAAAATGCAAAATGCCTCGTATCCAGTGAAAAGGGTCTCCGGTTCTCTACACTTACAATTCGAAACTCGTATTCTGTGGTGCTTTTCGTGATAATGAAACAAAATCTTCACTTCAACTAATTTATATTTTAGCTTTCTTCCTTGCATAAATTCTTTGTGGAATCTGCTACCACCAGCCATATTTCCCGGGTCGATAGGGACCGTTAGGTACCTTAAACAAAAGAGCCTGCTCTTTTTTAAAATGGTCGGCAATGCACCTGCAATTCCATGCCGCATGCTCGTTTGTCTTCTCTTTTATATAAAAAAATCAATCCAAAAATTTTGATATAGTATCATTGAAATATATTCTCGGTACCAGTCAAACAAAGACTCTCGTACCTTGACATTATACTTTCATATAAATCAAGACAATAGTATCAATTAAAGCTTAGATTAGCTTAATTAATAAGCTGCATCACGATGTATGTTAATACTTTGTGTGTTCTAAAATTTAGGAGATAACGATTTTGAGAAATGGGTACACTAACTATGGTTCACATATTAGTAACTAAAACCTTAATCATAAATGTAATATTAGAATATTAATCAATTAATGCCTTTTATATAATCGTGGATTATCCCTTAATTAAATTAATTATTAGTTATTATCTATCCATAGCTGTCTCTTTCTATTGTCATCTAGTGAAAAGAGAGAGGAGAACTTTAAGCATTTCTTAAATTGACGTAGACTTTTATGAGTAAGGTCATAACTGTAAAAAAGAGTCGTGGTAGCTCATGGGCTGAGTGCCCGCCGTAAATTTGGCAGTAGAAACCCGGGTTCGATCCCCGCCGGCGCCAATGTAGTTTTTAATTGCAGATTTAAGTGCTGATTTAACGTGCTCGGCGGTAAAGGAAAACTTCGCGAGTAAACCTGCATGTATCGTTAATCTAAGGAATAAAATATTTAATATTTTTATAAATATTTCATATTATGATTTAAAAGTATAACATATAAAATAATTTAATATTTTATATTATTAATTACTCAAGAAAATGATGCCAAGTGCCAACACACAACTGTATCAGGCTGTATAGATTTGTAGAGGTAAAGTACTTGGTTCTGCAATTGCTGGTTCTTGGTGGTGCAATGCGTTCAAATCCCAGCCAGAGTCAACTTATAAAAAACATAAACTGGTTTTCGGATTTTTTTGTGTTGTGTTTGTTCCCGTGTCTCTGACGCTGCAGAGGTAAATTGAGACGAGAATCTCTGAGTTTGTTCGTACTATTTTTAGTCCATCTGCCTGATGGTAAGTCAACACTGCCTACAACTATCCTCGACAAAAAATCTAAATGCAGATGCGTTGTTACCTATGACTAATATGAAATACCTCGTTACCAGTTAAAAGGGTCCCGGCGCACACTGGATCGAAAATCACGTTTCGAAGACTTATAGCTTATAAGTTTGAGTGTCGTTTTTTATGGTTGAAATGGATTCTGTTTAGTATTACTATGGTCGAAAATGTCACACGAAGTAATTTGGCTTAAAAACTGAGGACTTATAATTTTTTAACGAAAAAAATTGAACAAAAGTATTGAGCAGATATGAAAAATCAGTATAACCCTGGAATCGCATAATTGCGTGTTATATCCTTACAGGGGGTTATAGTACTAATTATTTATGATTTTTTGACATACTTCATATTACGGAAAATACTGCAATTCTTTTTAAAAATCGTCAAAAAAATATTTTTTTCTTATTTTTTCAAACTTATTTTAATGCAGAAAGATAACTGATACGGTTCTTTTTTTTTTTGCTTAAAAATATATCAAAAGAAAGGTTTATTACAAAATCAAACCACCCTCCACCGGATGGGAATAAAATTATCTTTGTATCTACTGAGGTCTTCTAAGAACTGAACAAAACCAATAATAAAACCGTTAGTGTTTGCTCGCACTACTAATGAATCGTAATGAGATCTTTTTAGAACTCATTAACTAACAAAAGCTTCTAGACACAATGGATACGAGATTTTGTAGGTCATTAATACTCCCTTAATTAGCAGTAGTTCACAAAAGAGTTAAAGTTAATTACTAATACTTCTTGTTTTTCATACTACTTAATAAATAAAGTGTCATTAATGGATCATTAGTGAACGGTCATAAATAGGTCAAAACATTTATTAGGTCAGTTTCTTCTGAACTTCTCAATAACGAACATCAGTGATTGACAATATGGAAAGTTTAACTACTAATCTGGATGTAGTTACAATTCTGAAAAGTCAGAATACTTCATTTAATCATGAAGTATTGCTTAGTGAAGTGCTAACTCGACTAGATTTCAGGCTTTCTGAAGAAGACATTGTTACTCTCAGAGAATTTTGTCGAAGATTCACACTTGCTGCTAAACGGAGGTGGAAGACAACCAGTCGGAATACGAACATTGGCTAGAGGCTAACGTAGATTGGCCAAGTTGCGTGCATACTATCCTTCAACAACTCCAAGAAGAGTCATCTAGTGAAGATTTTATAACTGCAAATCCTTCAACTTCATCCTCAGTTGCAACGATGACAAAAATATCTCGAAAACCCTTCAAAGATCTAGGAACAAAGCAGAAAAAGAGAAGGTCTAGCTTTATTTTATTTTAAAGAAAGCATCAGGCCCAGTGCTTCTTCTGGCGTAAAAGCTGAACGCAACGAGTTTTTTATCATTTTGTTAAATTTTGCATCTGTTTCAGGATTGTTGAGCATGTGATCAATAGCGGAAGCGATAACGTCACGATCATCTTCTTTTATAAGTTTTGCAGCTAAGTTTTAGCTGAATATAGCAATTCGATTGGGTTTTCGCCTGTATGTTCGCTACACCTTACAATCGAAGTGCTTTTCAGATATTTTTATGATGACGCTAATTTTACAAACATTCACAAAAATATTTACAACAAATGACATTGATTATGTGGGCTCCAGCCAGAGGTTGCAAAAAGCAATTTTATTTAATATATATTTTAATTACAATAATTATTACAATTAATTTTACAACTAAGTGAGGTGAATCTAATTCGATGTTTGAATCTAGAATGAGTTCACACGGTAAAATATTATAACTACGTAACATAAGTCAAGAATCACATTATGCTGACGCGGTGCCTCGTGATTATCGTAGCCCGATGCAACGCAGCAGATTGCCTAGATTAGGGCTGCGTAACACCTCCCCCCGAAGAACAGCGACTATGGAAGACCTTGGTCGTGAATTGAGCTGGGAGTTGTTCAGGATTAACCTTCTCAGCATCGGGAACAGCATATAGCCTTAATGTTTTAGGTGGTCATCTTCTGTATTCTTTTGCGTACTTTCAGTTGGCTTCGGCTTGTATTTTCT
This sequence comes from Parnassius orleans, assembly GCA_029286625.1. Taxonomy (NCBI): domain Eukaryota; kingdom Metazoa; phylum Arthropoda; class Insecta; order Lepidoptera; family Papilionidae; genus Parnassius; species Parnassius orleans. The sequence goes on from JAGSMP010000299.1 coordinate 24,722, forward strand.
ATATAGTATGCATAAATTAGTGCACCTACTTATTATTAGTGCGTAAAATGGTATTGTGGTATGGTATAGACTGTAGTCATCATTCCTCCTTAAACTTACAGGCGATTGCTGGGATATTTTGGTGTTCGTTGCGTGAAGATGTAGAAGATTTATTGAATTTAGTTTATATGCCGAAGCAGGAGATGGGATGCTGGTGTTTTCCTTAGGTATATCCATTATCTTTAAAGCTTGTCCTTTCAATCGATCTTTAGTGTTTGAGATCGAGAATAGCGGCGTTTCTATGTAGCATTTCAGAGGGATAATAATGAGATAACTGCCTTGAAGTATTTTGTAGAGGTCTTGTCCACAGGATAGATGTACCTTCGTCGGTGTAGGGAACGTGACGGTGTAATGCTTGTCGTCCAGTTCTTCGTAAGCTGGTTTATCTAGAGTGACTGTGAACGGGTTACATACTGCATTCGTCTGTTGTTTTGTGATGAGGTGATGGATGCAATCGTGGGATGTTTGACCTCCCAGGCTCCGCTTTTCTTTACAGATGTACCATTTACTGGTCTTCGGGCATTCTGCCTCTATGTACTGAAAATCTTTCTGATAGATGGCTAGGAATGGAAAAGGTGGTGTAAGGATTTCATGTTTCTTGTTAGGAACAATAGATAACTTATACAAATCATATATATGGGGTAATAGAATTGGGAACTTAAATACTATAACTATTTCATTTCCTACATAATATGAACCTAATCTAATAACGTCATAGTATTCTCTAATATCTAAGTCTCCTATCCTTTTACTGCCATAAAGATCGATTGCCCTATTAATCATTATGCGGATAGATTCTAAATTAATTATAGAGTGGTGCATAGTATTGGCTCTTATAAATGCTAAGTTATTCTGTAACTTAATTAATTCTTGTGAAATGGAGTCAACGTTATCACTAAGAATCATAAGTACTTGTCCAAAATGGGCATATTTAACTAAGTCATAATCTTTGGTAGCCTCGGATTGATTTATTTTACTTATTAGTATTTCCATTTTATTTTGATTATCTACAATGCTATCTATTATTTTAGAGTATTGATTTGTTAAGTCTTTAGTTAGGCTTACGTGGTTATTGAATTCCATTATCATCTTATTTTCGTCTTCGCGGATGGATTTTATAGCGCGATTAAAGTGATCTGCGTCTGTATAATCGAGATTACCCGTTATACTTTTATTATGGAACCGAGACCATCTACAAGTCCTCTTTTCTCGCGGTTCATCTTAAAACTTCTTAACTGTATGGTGACGCTTTCAAGCTTATTTTCAAGATAATCAATGTGAGGCTGAAATAAAGAATTAGTTATGTTGTTAAGGTTAGGGCTAATATTGATTAACTGTATTTTAATAGAATTTACTTTATCTTCTAATTCTTGAAGGTTTACATACTGCAGAAATGCATGGTAGTGGGAAAGGATTCGAGTGGGGCCTAATTTGAAAGGTAATATACCGGGTCCATCACTGAGACTTTCAAGTTTTATCTCCTGCATTAGAGCTGGTCCCAGAAGGAGATGAAGTACCAGGAGAGTCCTGTAACAATTGGTTCGTTTTAGGTATTCTCTTCAATCGGGTTTTTGCTATGGGGCCTCGTTTTCTTTTTGTGTAAATGTGAATTGGGAGATTTGCCATTACTGTGTCGTGTGTGTATCGAGGAGCTAATTTTTGACGGGATGCGAATGGATTTTTTATAAAGATTTGTTGTTCCGGGGAATATTCGGCTTCCGGTTCTCGGTTTTTGTTGCGAATGTCAGTCAAGCCTTTACGCATGTCGTTACATAGGTCGTGAATGGTTTTATATGTCTCAATCATCCTATCTTTGTGTTTTGCGACGTACTGCTGAAGTAAGTGGGCAGAAAGATCTATGTCAAAAGGATCGCGAGGGTCAAAGTGTCCTGTAATTACCTCTATTGGCTTGCATTTTGTGAAACTGTGTATACTATGATTGTAAGCTAATAGGGCATAGGGCATAAGGTTAATAACGGATTCGTTCTTTTGATTTATCTTTAAAATACGGAGATGTTCCAATATGGTGGCGTGAAACCGTTCAACAATTCCATTTTCGTTGGGTGCATGTGGGGCTACTCTATGATGCTGAATTTTATGAAGTTTAACGAATTCTGCAATAAGTTGGTTGGTAAACTCAGGGCCGTTGTCGGAAACTATGGTAAACGGAATTCCATGATGTGTGCAGAAAATGAGTAGAGCTTGTACTACGCTGACAGCAGTGCCATCTCGCAAATAGTAAGCCTGAGCATATTTAGAAAAAGAATCTACTATTGTCAAATACTTTTCTCCTTGAATTGTTAACAGATCTACGTGGACTAATTCAAAGGCTTAGAAGCTGGTGGTACAATATTGAATTTCTGTTTTATGGGATTGCGGTCGTACTTAGCTTGTCCGCATACTGTACAGTCATTAATAAATTTAGTAATGTGCTCTCTCATTTTCGGCCAGTAATATTTACAGGACAAAGCCGAGAAACACTCGCTAATACCTCGGTGGTTCGTTTTACCATCGTGATATTTATGAATGATTTCTTGCTGTCTTAAATACTCCTAACGTTTTCCAATTCACCTTTTGTTAAAATAAGATTGAGAGTTGAACTTTTAAAGTCTTTTGTATAATTGGTATGACGGTGTACATTGCTGAACTTGGATTAATGAGTAATCCCGTCCTAATTTTGGATGGACGTATTCTTTTATAGCGTTAACGACATCCTCTTCCATGTTTGATTGAGCTATTTGAATCGTAATGCGTGTATGTGTTCGAATGGTTTAGTGACAACTGGTCTAGCTTTTATGTCACCTACTATGTTTAAAATTATTTGCTTAGTGAATTTATTTAGCGGTTCGTCAGAAATGGGAACTTCAAGGATGGGGTTTTCTTTATCTGTGAACGGTGATGGTTCTGGAATCGTCTACAACTTCGGTAGCCGTTATAGTCCTAGAGTCGTCTAATGTGTGTGCCCCTTCGGAAGGGTTAGGTAAAATGGAAAGCAATTCATCTATTATGGGTCTTAGCTCGTCATTGTGAAGTTCAATGCGCGATAGTGCGTCGGCATTTGTGTTACATTTGCCCTGCTTATATACGACACTAAAGTCATATTCGCTCAATTTAAGACGCCATCTTGTGAGACGCGAATGGGTTCTTTTAAGTTCATAATCCATTGTAAAGGTTTATGATCTGTAATAATTTTGAACTTACGGCCGAATAGATAGGGTCGGAAATACTTAGTCGCCCATACGATGGCTAAAAGTTCCTTTTCTATCGTGCTATAGTTACTTTCACTGGAATTAAGTGTACGAGAAGCATATGCAATGGGTTTGTCTGAACCGACTGTCCCCTGTGATAAAACTGCGCCAATCGCCACGTTTGAAGCATCAGTTGTCAAAATAAAGTCTTTACTGAAGTCTGGATACTGTAAAATTGGGTCGTTTGTTAAGAGAGTTTTACAATGTTCAAAGCAGTTAATATAATTTTGATCTAATGTTATCTTTGATCCCTTCTTAAGACATTGAGTGAGTGGTTTTGTGAGACGTGCAAAATCTGGTATAAATTTTCTATAGTATCCTAGAAGTCCAAGAAAACGCTTAATTTCGGTAGTGGTTTTCGGCGGCAGCGGGTATTTTTCGATGGCTTTAATTTTGTCTGGGTTGGGTTTAACCCCGTCTTTACAAATAACATGACCTAGGAACTCGGTTTCCAGCTTCAAAAACTCTGATTTATCCATCTGAATTTTGAAGTTGGATTCCCGCAGCCTTTTTAAATACTTTTTCCAGATTAGTCATATGCTCTTGTAAGGATGTACTGAAGACTATTATGTCATCTAGATACACTAAACAAATTTCGTTTTGTAGGTTCTTTAATACGTTGTCCATCACCCTCTGGAAGGTTGATGGACTATTTTTCAGGCCCATGGGCATCCTGAGAAATTCATAATGCCCATTCTCTACATTGAAAGCAGTTTTGTGAATATCTGCGGAATCCATCTCTACCTGATAAAATCCGCTAGCTAAATCGAGCGTGGTAAAATACTGACATTTGCCCAGTTTATCTAGCACATCGGTTATATTAGGAATAGGATATTTATCATCGATCGTCTTTTCGTTCACCTTCCTGAAGTCCACAACCAGACGCCATTTTACTTTGCCGGAAGCGTCCGCCTTTTTGGGTACAATCCAAATAGGAGAGCTCCAGGCAGAATCGGATGGTCTAATTATATTTTGCTCAAGCATCTTATTGATTTGATCCCGGACTTCCTGTCGGTGAACATAGGGGTATCTGTAGCTTTTGGTATGTACGGGAATTTCGTCATGTGTTTTAATCCTATGTTTGATCTTGTTGGTGAATGTTAAAGGTTCACCATCAAGGTAAAACACGTCGGCATATGAGGCACATAGCCGTTGTAGGTTTGCTAGCTCTTCGGGATTTAGATGATCGGTGCGGAGACGAGATAAAACGTTTTTAGCGCGATCCGATAACGTTTCAGTAAACTGGCACTCGATATTAAATATTTCGGCTTCTACCGGACGGTCCATTGAAAAAATTACATCATTCGAACTGTTATTAAAAATTTCGACCCAACCACGATTATTAATTACTTTTGTTAAACAATCGGAGATTATGCAGTTACAAATTATTTGATTTTCAACTATTACGTCACCGTCCTTTGAATTTATAGGCAACCTAACTAACTTTGATGACTGCGGGGATAATTTCCTCATATAAATTAGCGTTGTGTGAATCGTACATTTCGATAGGAATTTTGCGTTTCGAGTGATGAGTAATTTATTTCTGAGATCAATATTAGAACCCCATATGTCGAGCAAATCGAAACCTATCAGTCCATCAAGTAATTATGAATTTATAAATGAACAAAGTTATGTTATTTTGTTCATTAAATTCTAAGGGCATGGAGAGTTATGGAATAATCATTCTTACTTGTCGCATGAACGTTGGTGACTTCAAATGGGTCGTAGTTTAGTGGAATGTGGCTAAAATATTTTCTTACGGCTTCGGGACTAATAAACGATTGATTAGCGCCGGTGTCTATTAAGAATTTCAACGGGGATTACTTGTCCGAATGTAACCGAGTTGCCTTTGTATGTGAAATTTACTTCTATTTTGGTTTTCTGATTTGGGACACTTTTGAAAATCCTCATCGTTAGTCAGGTGAAACTAGAGTCTACTTCCTCTACGACGGAACTTCCGCGTGGTTATACGGTTGCTCGTAACTGTAATTAGGATATTGTTCGTAAGTATAATACTCTGAATTATAATTATAGTCAGGATAGTCATATTCATAGTACACGTCAGTGCTATAGTCATAGTCAAAACCTGTCTCGTTAAAGTTTACTTCACGTGTTTTAAAGTAGTTGCTCGGTGGAGGGTTGCCAAATCGTCTCCAGTCATGTCCTGTCGGTGGTAAGGGTTTTGCAACAAATGGAGTGACGCCGCTCATAGGAGAAGGACGCGAGTTGTTATTTAAACTGAAACCCTGTGGTTGTTGAGGCGGTTAGGAAGCTTAAACACGTTACTTTGTGGGTTATAATTTGGTGGTGGAGCACGCATCATCTGTTGCGTACAGTAGGACCACGTGGTGGATGCAATTGGGGTGGTAGATTGGGTCTCCAACCCTGTGCAGCGTGCGGTTGCATAGGTGGCTGTCTAAACGGACTCAGTGTGTTATTACCCTGTAATCTAGGTGGTGAAGGCATATTAACGCCGTAGGTTTTGGGAGAAAATTATTTAATGGTAGGGTAGAGCTAGGGTAGGTTGAGTCCATTCTTTCCTGTTCTGACTGCCTTCATTTCGTTGTTGGAGATAGAGGTGTTTAACTCCTCTTGCACAAATTCAAGTGCTTTCTCCATACTTTCCGGTCGCATACATCTTATTCTAGAACCTAAAGGGTCTTTAGTCCGCGTAAATAAGCACAGGTCAGTTTTTATAGTGCGCGTTTAGCTTCGATGGTCGTACTAATCGTTTCGTGTAGGGTAACATACGTCATTATCGTACTAAATAAACTTTGAACTCGCTCGTAAAATTCTTGCGGGGTACTGGACCCTTGAGTTTGTAATGATAAATCGCTATATAGTGCAGTTTCATCGCGATGGTCGGCGAAGTTATTTATAAGAGCGCTTTTAATGCCGGCCCAGGTTTCGGGTATTCCATTCGAATTTATTAGCCTAGCCGCGGGCCCGGTTATTTTATTTAAAATTCCGTTAATAAGAGATAGATTGGCTAATTCGTATCCGGGTTCATTTTTTACGTGAGCTAAAACCAACTGGTCGCACAGATTAATAAACCGCGTAAGGATGTACGGGTTACCGTCAAATTCAGGCAAAACTCTAAGCGACTTATAAATTAAATCAATATCATTTGATTGAGCCATATTATCGATCACTAAACCTCTATTTTCGTCTATAATACTAAGCTTAGAAGACCTACTACTATCTAACCTAACGTTTCGTGCTCCTCTTGGATGGAAAATTTTGGAAGCTTTAAATTAACACAATTACAAAAAAAACAATCAAAACGCAATATAATAAAATGTACATATAAAATTGGGATAGAGTAGAAGTTAACTATGGAACTAGGAGGGGTAAGGATTGAAAGATTCAAGCACTTACAGCATTACTTCTTCTTGCGGAATCAATGCCTGGATTCGCCTCTGGACTGGTGCTCCCGTAGGTTCTGTATCTTCTTTGTGAGTCTTGATTCACTGAATCTACTTTTAGAAGATCCTACCGACTGCGCCAATTATGTGGGCTCCAGCCAGAGGTTGCAAAAAAAAGCAATTTTTATTTAATATATATTTTAATTACAATAATTATTACAATTAATTCTTACAACTAAGTGAGGTGAATCTAATTCGATGTTTGAATCTAGAATGAGTTCACACGGTAAAATATTATAACTACGTAACATAAGTCAAGAATCACATTATGCTGACGCGGTGCCTCGTGATTATCGTAGCCCGATGCAACGCAGCAGATTGCCTAGATTAGGGCTGCGTAACACACGCACCCACACTTTTTACAATAAAATTATTTATTTATGTTAATCACTATTTTCTTGAAAATTATTTTCAAATTTTAGTTCGGTTATCTACAAAGCGTGTTTTTAGATTGAAGTTCTTTACGCAGCTTACAGTAGATTGAACTGGCAGAAATCGTAGTTGTTTTATGAATTATTCGCAAATCCTGAGGATCCTGGCAAGGATAATAGGACAAACTATTTAAATTATTGCATCGTCATCGGTCCTTGATAAGTGTGCGAAGTTTCAAATCAATCTAACGTTTTAAAGGGTATAAAATCACATTCTAAAATTCCTTTACATATACATACCAAGCTAATAAAAGCCGTGTTAAAATATTATGAATTTGAGTTTGAATTTAATATTGACTAAACAGGGACAGTAGTATTTCTAGTATATAGTATAATAGACAGTAGATTTCTACAGCAACGGGATTATGTCACTACCTACAAGATGGCAATAAGTTACCAAACAAAATGGCACATGTATTATATATTATAATTAAATGTAATTAAACTTTGAAAAAAAAGTCTTGAATTTGTATATAAAATGCGAAGAAACTTTTTCCCCGACCTTATATTACATCGGACTGCCAGCGCTTTACGTTCCCTTTCAATGTCATCATTGCCGGGTACCTAGGTATTTAAATTTACCAACACGTTTTAATGAAGTGCATTTATAAAATTTAAGTCCTAATTCTATTTAGTTAAAGTTTTATTAAAGTCAAAAAATGTTTCGTAAACAAGATTGTACTATAGCCATCTTTCGGGACCTACATAATTTTTATGGCTTTTACCATATTTAACCCTCTTACTACACCTACAGCCTATTAAAGTCCACTGCTCAACATAGTCCTCTCCTATAGAATGCTTCATAGGGGGGATATTTGCCATAGTTTCCACGCTCGGCAAGTGGGTTGATAACCGCAGTTTTTTATTTTTCGTCGTTATTAGGAAGACACTGCTGCCCATCTCCGGATTTGTTTCCCTCTGATGCCTCTTATGACACCCACGGGATGATTTCGGGTAGTGGATATTCTTACACTGTCACCACACGTTTTAAGCTACAGTTAAAATATATTACGATGCAATACAGTTTCAAATAATTACCTTCCTGCAAGTAAATATTTCGGGGCAGAATTTTAATCTTGTGTACCTAATAAGATCAAGTACAAGTTCCTAAATCACTCTCAAAATGCCAAGGAACTGAGTGAATGTCGTGTGACATTTACGTCAATGCTTTTTTTATAAAACATTAGCGGTCTGCCTCGACTTCGCCTGCTTAGGATCCATTAATGTGGTGTTATTTAGATTTAAGGTAAACATCAAATGTCAAAATGTTCAAACGCTGCTCAATTTTAAGACGCCGTTAAGTCTCTTGCTGTCTCTATTAGTTGAATTCAAAGTGATTGTGACACCACGAGACTTAACGACATGTTAGAATTTAGTAGCGTGTTAGTATTTTACCAAAAGACCATTTATTTTATAGATTTTTCGATTTCGTAAATATCTGTTCGTGAAGTTTCATTACAATGAAGTCAGTCATTCTGAAGATTAGCCCAGACAGATAGAAAGATGGTTATTCATGTCTTAATGGTACGCAAATAACCCCCTCAGCTTAATAACGGCTGTTATTTCGATATAACTGACATACACTTTAATTTCATTTATGATCGTCATCATCATCATTAGTCTTACCAGGTCGTCACTCCATCTAGTAAGGGGCCGCCTTAAGCCTTGTCTACCAGTACAAGGCTGCCACTCGATAACCTTTCTTCTCCATCGGTTGTCGGTTCTTCGAGCTATATGGCAGGCCCATTGCCACTTACTAATTCCTTGGGCTATGTCGGTTACTCTGGTTCTATTGCGGATATCCTCATTTCTAAGTTTATCTCTGTCGGTCTGCGCGCCCTTTCCCTAAGGGGGGTCGCTTCCGATTCGGCGGAAAGGCCATACAGACCAAAGCCAGTTCCACAGGTGGTGTTTAGTGGGTAGGCACTTCATAGTGAGTCCCACATAACCACGCAGCCGGCTGCGTGGTATGCTACGATCATTCACCACCTCCCTCCCCCGCTTCCTGGAGGGTAGCCCCTTGCTTTGGGCGCAAAAAAAAACTGGTTTAGGGACTGTCTGTCGGATAGACGCCAACGAGTCAGAATTGATAATTACTCAAGCAGCACTTCCTCTTGTTCATGCGATGTACTACAGGGAAGTATCTTAGGTCCTTCGCTCTTTCTTATTTATGTTAATGAATTGTGTGAAATCAATATCAAAAGCGACGATTTAACTATGTTTACTGACGATACTGTATTGATTTTTCATGGCGACACTTGGGATAAAGTAGCACAACTTGCAGAAAATGGTCTGAGGTTAGTGACTAGTTGGCTTGAAGACAATTTACTATCACTTAATGTTTCCAAGATCATAAACCTATATTTCGGTAAGACTAATACTACTCTTCCAACTATGAACTTTAAAATTACTATCCACAGGTATCCTTGCAATCGCACTATAATACTCTACACCACGTCAATTTAGTAATTTAGCCAAAAGTGATATTATCAGATATGTTGGTGTAATCATTGACAATAAATTAACTTGGGAAGCCCATACTGATGCAGTGGCTAATAAACTAAGAAAATTCATTTATATATTTAAAAGTTTACGGTCAGTAACCGATTGCAAACTACTTGTTAAAACATACAAAGCTTTCGGAAGTGTGTCTTTAATTACTGCATTTGTTCTTGGGGCGGTGCCGCTAAAAGTTATTCAATTATTTAATTAAGGTTGAACGCACACAAAGAGATATCTTAAAGGTAATCTTTCGTCTACCATTTCGCCAATCACCAAGTGTCTGTATATGTCGTCACTGTCCCTAAAGTAAAACTAAGCAATAGATGATGGAACAATGTCCTGTTCCAAGACCAAATAGTGTTGTATTTAGAAGATATTTTGACTTTTTTTCCCCTAGGCTATATAACAAACTTAATAGATGTCATAACATAAGATCACTAACACACACACACACACACACACTCACAAACACATACACGCGCGCGCGCGCGCACACACACACATACGCATACACATACACACACACAATTTGTTTTCGTAATTGCTTATTATTTTTGCAACAGTGCCAACATTACATTCATTCTTTATTTCTCTTTTTTTTTAATTGTTATAACTTACGTTTTAAGGAATACTTACAAATATAAAATATATCGATAAACAAATAATAGTAATAAGAACGAAGAATAGAGATGGAAACTAGCCCCTGAAATAATATAATATCTGTAGGTGTAGGAGCTGTTGACCACTGCAAATGTTTGTGCATGTAATATATTTATCAATAAAGATTATTCATAATCAAGTGCACATGACATGCACACGAACCGCACACGATGTAAGGAAAATTTGTCGTAATCATCTCGCTTGGTAGGTGAATTGAACGGTCCAGACTCGCCTGTCGCCCGCCTGGTTATTTTATACCTGGCAAAAACGAGATCAACTAATTACCATCTATTGGAAGCCATAATATGTTTATGGTATTTTTCAAAACCGTCTGTTATAAAACTCATAGGATGGAATGATGATGATGGGGTGATGGATTCTCTTACGCCGGCAGGACACGACAACATACACATTTATGACATACAGAATTCGTCGCCATGGTATTCTTTGCCAAAGACAATTTTTTTTTTATAGGATAGGGTGACAAACGAGCACACAGTCCACCTGATGGTAAGTGGTTGCTGTGACCCATAGACATCTACATCTATCTTCAATAAAGAATCAAAATGCAGATGCGTTGTCACCCGTGAGGACTAAGATGGAATGCCTCTTTTCCAGTAAAAAGGGTCTCCGGTTCTCTACACTCACCATACGAAACACAGCAGTGTTAAGCTGCTATTTTACGCTGGTATTCTGTGAGAGCGTGGTCCTTCCCCGCTCGAGCCGACCCATTCGTACTACAACTATACTACTAATATAGCTGCAGCATGGCTCTACCACGTATAAACAAAATATACAAAACGTCTTTCTACATTTTTAAAACTATTGAAATCCAGTTTAATTAAGATTTTATTACCTCTATTTTATTAATATAACAGTAATTTTTAATTTGTTTATTTTTTATTTTATTATATGAATGACTTTTATTTTTTACGAGTGATTTTATCGGCCCTAAATAAATTAACTAAAATCTACAAACATATTTAAAAGATAGCTCTTGCCGAATATTTTAGATCAAACGTGTGAGGAACACCGTATCATTTAAACTTTATAAAATATAACCGGAACCTTTTGCACATAATAAATACATCCAGTTTTGTACAATTTAATTTTATATTTTTATTTTCTTTGTGCTAAATATAATATAACTCTCATATGGCTGTAAGAGGTAATAACTATTACGTGCATTTTGTTGGACTGTGCACCTCCGCGAAAAAATGCACCTCCTTTCATCGAATAGTATAGGAGTATGACACGACTAACGAAACTGGAATTTTGATATAGGTAAATTCATGTCTTTATCTTGAATTTGCTTGTTCAAAAACACGATTGTATAATTTTGACTTGATCATAATTATTTGCGAAAACACCTCTAAAAAATCACTATAGTTGAAATTACAACGAAATTACTTAATCTATATGCTTGGGAATCACTCAAATACATTCATAACATCAATATTCGTAATTTACTTGCTCATTATTTTGATTACTTAAATCAATAAAAAATTTAAATATCTTTATCGTCGCGGGCGCTACGCAATCTTAAACCTTATGACGGCGTTTTTGAAGTTTTTATAGAAATTACGTTTCTCTCGGGTCAGTCCGGCGATAGCCGGCTTCAACGGTTTTCAATGTGTCGCCTTAACATGATAACTAGGCCAAAATGCAGCTAACATTTTAATTACTTTATTAATTTTTTTACCTTAGAAATCGTACGACCAGCATGACTTCATCTATCAGGTGCTTCATTTGAAATACTTTTTTTTATAAAACTGAAGTAACAAACGAACTTACATTCCACCCGATTTAAATTGTTACTGCAGTCCATGGACACCTGGCGCCAACTACAAACAAAAAAGGCTACCGATGCGTTGTCACATCAGAGTTATCTGTACAAACTATATACAAATTTATACTGGTTATCTGTACTCTTCAGACCGGAAAACAGCAGTGCAAGCACTGCTATTTGGTGGCAGAAATAGATAAAAGAATGGCACGTAACCAGACGCAGTCCTGCCAACTTGTGAAATTGAAAGGTCTTAGGAAACTCCTCAAAAAGGCGAAAAATAACCTCAAAAGGCGAAAAAATTGTTAAATATAAACATTAGTAAAATATCTGATACGTAAGTGAAACCGCACGCAATAGCTAGTATAGTAATAAATAAGAATAATAATTTAACTCGGTTGAAGTAGCACCCTATACAAATGCATGTCATAAGAAAAACGACAAAATTAAACGCAGACCAATAATCTTTTTTACGCACGTCATAGGAATCATAATCGTATGTTCTGATAGCAAATAAATCTGTGAATTGCAATGGGTTCCGGATGGCCGTAGTTCCCGACTTAAGAAGACAGGTTACTATTTAATTCAGGGCAGGAGTTAACAACTGTATAATTAAATTTAGTTCAGGCAATTCGCTTATAAATTAAAAACTTATTGTTCTATGTAAAATTATAGAATTTAATATCCTTTTTATTATTCGTCAGTCAATTTATTGCAAATATATAATTTTTAACTGAAAACTTACGATCTTAAAATTACTTCAAATCAATTTTTGTCGTTTTTGTAACAATTTATATACTTTTTAGACACTTATCTAAAGTTTTTTTGGTTCCGCTGTCTGAGACAACGACTAATATGTGACAACCTTAGAGTATTTATAAGCAAGCTATGCATTAACGCTGATTTACACGGGGTCAGTAACAGGCGCCAGTGCTGGCGCCTAGGACTGACTTGCACTGTTTACACGCAGTCAGCACTGACTTGCCTTGAATTTGGAGCCAGTTACTGTCCCTGTGCAAATCAGCCATTATACTCTAAGGTGACAACACATTTTTTTTACGGCCATATTACAAAAGGTGATGTAAAAGAAGTCCCATACACGCGGGGACACTGTCTTAGCGAATTTTGACATTTGCTATCAAATTCCATACTTTTTATTTTAGTTAGCATATTTTCCATGTGACTTCTTTATAATATGTAATGTAAAGTAGATCACACGACTTAAATATTAATGTTAGTTGTAGTTGTTAGTAGTAGTCTAATTAAAGTCCTAGACAGAGCAACATGCCTTCGCATTGACACCTTTTCAACATTACATGGCAACCTTTCCAGGTTTGAACCTGGAATCTTCTGATCCGCACTCAACATTACATATAGAACAGTCTCCAGTTTAAATCTGAAACTAATTATAAATTACTCTTTGTAATAATTATTTTTAAAATATAAGGACTTTACCTCTATGCAAAGAAGGAGCAATTTTCTTTCGACTTTGAATAAAACAACTTTTACGGACATTATCGCGTTTCATTCATTAACTTATTTTTATTTTATTTTCAACACGAGAAGTTTTTTTCTCGAGTTTTCAACAATGACGGATATTTATTAGAAAGATCTATTAAAATAGTTATGGAATTCTATAAACTATTTTAACCAGCTACAAAATAATCAGATAAAAGTTATCTATCAAGTCAATTATAACCTTACCGTATTTAAAAGTGAATCAAATGAACAATTACATTTATTACGTGGTAGAGCCATGCTGCAGCTATATTAATAGTATAGTTGTAGCACGAATGGGTCGGCGCGACCGGGGAAGGACCACGCCTCCCAGAATACCAGCGTAAAATAGCAGCTTAATGCTGCTGTGTTTCGTATGGTGAGTGTAGAGAACCGAGACCCTTTTACTGAAAAGAGGCATTCTATCTTAGTCCTCACGGCTGACAACGCATCTGCATTTAAATTCGCAAACGAAGATAGATGTAGATGTCTATGGGCCACAGCAACCACTTACCATCAGGTGGACTGTGTGCTCGTTTGTCACCCTTATTCTATAAAAAAAATACAAATGTAATTTTTGAAATTGTATAATATAATGAATTTTATTTTATGAAACACTTTTATCTGATATTAAAAAAATTGGGTCATGTTACAAAAAATCTACAAATGTGTTTGGAAGATAGCTCTTGCTTAATATTTTAGATTAAATTTGCGAGGAACACTGTATCGTGTACACTTTAGAAAATATAGTATACATTCTGTAACTTTACTTTTTTACACTACCATACCTAATAATTTCGTCGATTTTAATAATCATTCATTACATTCATTGTTATGAATTAAAACTTAAGTTTATTTTTCTAAAAAACAAAGTCATAGAATGTTATTTTGTATCGTGGAGACGTTTAAAATATCTAATATGTATATACATTGTACTCAGAACAGTTATTTTGCGGTATTCTAACCTGCAGTCAAATGGTTAACAATAATGCAGACGAGCCTTTTTACTTTAACTTACTAGCAAACATAAACATTATAACAAATAAATTTCTTCCTTAAGTACCCCTGGATCGGTTCAAGCGAGTTCAATCAACCCTCGTTAGCTTCCCGGTTCCTTTTGCAGCAGCGGCACAGTTGTGAGCCGTGACGAGCTGCGGTCACTCGCGCTCAACGAGTCAATTTCAAGGTAAACATACTCGTAATCTTGTAATAGATTTTAAAGTGACGATACGAGCTGAAAGATTGTCCAGTCTTTTGTTCCATTCCTGCATCAGTTAGTGCCTGGTGTTACTGTGTATTATTATATAAGTTTTGGAATTTGCTAATGTCTAAATTCTACAAAAATATCTTGTAGTATTTTGCCTTTAACTTTAGTAGGTCCTAGGACTCATTTTCAGCCTAGGTGATTTCTGAGTGACCACGCATCTGTAACCTTCTTTTTAGTCCACCTAATGGCAAGTGAATGACGTGACCCATAGACACCTATATCTATCCTAGATCACGAATCAAAATGCAGATGCGTTGTCACGCCAAAGGACTTGTATGAAAATAGATAATTTTGAAGTTTTTTTAAGGATAGACTCAGACAACTTATTACTGAGCATTGTATATTAAAGTCATTTGTTATCCTTACTATTCCTTTTCCTTTTTATCACAAATATTTTAATACCATAAAAAAATGTTTGTTTAATTCTTCTAGACTTAAGAACAATTATATAACACACCCTAATACTTAGTACTGAAAATAAAACTTTTACTAAAAGAAAAGAGCCAAAAATAATTTCCACATAATAGCTTCTGAAGTCGGTGGTAAGACATCAAGGCACTTTTTTAATTGAAAATGGTTAAAGGCCTAATTTCTTGATCCTTTTTAGTGGACAGTGGATAAAAATACAGGTTTTTTGAAGCCATTTTGGCCGCCATGAGTTATCTAAAGTTTTTTGACACAATGCGCAATGTGCTTTATAATTATTTTTTGGGACTGAGCTAATAAACGAATAATTTATCGTCCGAATAATTAATCGGATAAACTGCATATTCGTCTATGTGCGTTTTTCTTTTTCGGCAAATCAGAACTTGTTGAACGATAAGTTATCGTTGCAGACTCCGAATTTTCTGAATGACTCATTTTAATGTTATTCTGAAAAAAGTAATTAAATTAAATTCTGAAAACTACAACCGCTTGAAGAAATTGACTAATGGAAGAACTAATCTACAAGACTTTTGAATTTTACTAAATGTACTTATTTAAACCGCAGCATGTAAGTTAGGTACTGTACTAATTACTAGTAAAAGAATTAAATAATAAATAATGGTCGAATAGGCCTTTCCATCACACATTTTTTTGTGCGCATGCGTTAATATTGAAAGTGGTAGAACCATACTGCAGCTCTATAAATTGTATAGTTGTAGCACGAATGGGTCGGCTCGACCGGGGAAGGACCACGCTCTCACAGAATACCAGCGTAAAATAGCAGCTAAATGCTCCTGTGTTTCGTATGGTAAGTGTAGAGAACCGGAGGCCCTTTAACTGGAAACGAGGCATTTCATCTTAGTCCTCAGGGGTGGCAACGCATCTGCATTTTGATTCTTAATCGGGGATAGATGTAGATGTATATCGGCCACAGCATCCACTTACCATCAGGTGGAATGTGTGCTCGTTTTTCAGGCTTATTCTATAAAAAAATATCACAAACTCGAATGTCCTCTAAATAGTTCAAATACAAAATTCACCCATTTTTTCACCCTTAGGAGTGGACATTTTTCTTGAAGTTAATATGGGACCACTCCTGAAGTATAGATAGATATATTTATTAAAAACAATCCATAAAATTGGTTCACAATTGACAAAGATATCGCGTAACGTATATACAAGAAAGAATATACTGTCGAATTGCGAATCTCCTTTTTAAGTCGGCAAAAATCACGAATGCTTATCCTTCCTGAGTGATACCAAGCCATAAGAGCTAGAAAATATATTAATAAAATAAGTTGTTTTTATACTATATAATTAGGCACGGTTTTACAGTTCTTTAAACTAAATAGGATAAGATCGTATATTCATCATAATTATCACCACAACAGCCTTTCACAAGTTCACTGCTGGATATAGGCCTACAAAAGAAATGTTAAAAGCATAGTCCTGAGCTCCTTAGCCACCTGCATCCATAGAGTTTCTGCATGTCTTATCGTTCAGGAAGGTTTATATAGTCTATACATCAAAACATGAACTTCATTCAATAACCCTGCTAAATATCGTCGCATAAACTATTTTTAATGAGAATACTAGCAGTATTGTTGACACTGCTAATACTCCTAGATTTTTTATAGGATAGGGTGACAAACGAGCACACAGTCCACCTGATGGTAAGTGGTTGCTGTGACGCATAGACATCTACATCTATCCTCAATAAAGAATCAAAATGCAGATGCGTTGTCACTTGCCACTTTTCACTCACACTCACCATACCAAACACAGCAGCTGCTATTTTACGCTGGTATTCTATGAGAGCGTGGTTCTTACCCGCTCGAGCCAACCCATTCGTGCTACAACTATACTAGTAATATAGCTGCAGCATGGCCCTACCACGTATAAAAGCTATAAATTTAAATAAAACTAGTGTTTATGGATTTTATCGCGTATATTAACTTATTTTATATTTCCGACGTTTCGAGCACTTTATAGCACCCATTGTCACGGGGGTTACTGAGTTATTCGACGCCCTAATATCATAGTTAACCACGGCTACCTCCAGATAAAAATTATTAATTTTTATTCCGATCTACGCAGTATGAACTTATAGTATCTTGAAGTCTTGCAGTTGTATTATTGGGTTGGAATTTAATTTTATTAATTATAGGATCCCAACCAGATGGTATCACTCAGCCATCTTCTCTATTGAAATTAAGATGTTTTTTGATTTCATTAGCCTTGAAAATGATCCTCGAAAGGAATCGGTGTTCTTTAGGGAGGATTTGTGGTCTAACAAATCTGATGTAGTGGCGGGGGCGATCTTGTACGAATTCACAAACTGCAGACTTTTAGTTCATCCTATGTAAGAGAGACCACATTCACAATCCGACCCGACGGTATGACATTGGTCACTTGAGAGAGAGTGGTAAATCCCTAGTGTGGTATGCTACTCGCGTAGACACTTTGGCGGCCTCTCATCTCAGGGGTACCTCGTTTAGAGCCGGGGCGGCATCAGAGGTAGCTGAACTGAGTAAGTGGCGCAAATATGAGTATCTGAGAGATGACTACATATTTGTGCCATTTGCTGTAGAGACTATCGGTCCGTGAGGTCCACGTGCGGTGAAGTTCCTAAAGGAACTCCATCCGCGGCTGGTCGTTGCTGCTAGTGATAATAGGGCTGACTCTTTTCTCGCTCAAAGGCTAAGTATAGCCATTCAACGAGGAAACGCAGCCAGCGTTCTTGGCACGATACCACGGGGAGTAGGACTGTTTGATAATTAAATTACTAGTTTTAGTTTTTTTTTTTAATTATATGTAAATGTTTACTATGCATTATGTAATCTTTAATATGCTTTGGAAAATTTATAAAATAATATGTGTCAGCTTGGAATGACTTATACCGTGTATCACTCCTACATACTCCATAACAACAACGTTTTGTTGTTCCTTTTCTTACGTATAACATGATTATAATCGACTGAAAAAAATATTTGTTAATTAAGACACTTATTATTTTATTTTTTTGTTGCTTTTTTTAATGTATATAGTTTATCTAATATTTGTTGGTTTTAATTATCATTTCACAGGTATTTTAACATGCTTTTTTACAAAAAACAGTACGAACAAGATAGATGGTATTTTTATAGTATAAGGGTGACAAGCGAACACACAGTCCACCTGATGGTAAGTGGTTGCTGTGGCCCATAGACATCTACATCTATCCTCATTTGCAAATCAAAATGCAGATGGGTTGTCAGCCGTGAGGACTAAGATGGAATGCCTCATTACTAGTAAAAAGGGTCTCCGGTTCTCTACATTCACCATACGAAACACAGCAGCATTAAGCTGCTATTTTACGCTGGTATTCTGTGAGAGAGCGTGGTCCTTCCCCGGTTGAGCCGACCCATTCGTGCTATAACTATACAATTTATATAGCTGCAGTATGGCTCTACCACTTTCAATATTAACGCATGCGCACAAAAAAATGTGCGATGAAAAGGCCTATTCGACCATTATTTATTATTTAATTCTTTTACTAGTAATTAGTACAGTACCTAACTTACATGCTGCGGTTTAAATAAGTACATTTAGTAAAATTCAAAAGCCTTGTGGATTAGTTCTTTCATTAGTCAATTTCTTCAAGCGGTTGTAGATTTCAGAATTTAATTTAATTACTTTTTCAGAATAACATTAAAATGAGTCATTCAGAAAAGTCGGAGTCTGCAACGATAACTTATCGTTCAACAAGTTCTGATTTGCCGAAAAAGAAAAACTCCGATTAATTATTCGGACGATAAATTATTCGTTCATTAGCTCAGTCCCAAAAAAGAATTATAAAGCACATTGCGCATTGTGTCAAAAAGACTTTAGATAACTCATGGCGGCCAAAATGGCTTCGAAAAACCTGTATTTTTATTTTTTATTTTATTGGATTTGTAAACCAACTTCTCGATTACTTTTATCATCTGTCCCTATATTTGACCCACTGGACCTGGCAACACTAATACACATATTTTAGTACTTCGTCATAGTACTTGCACCTTGAAAAGCTGCCGGTATAGTCAACGCTGTACTGAAAACCACAGGTGCTGGCAGTCATTTTATTTATTTTAATGTCAAGACAAATGTTGCAAATATCATGAAATAGAAGATGATTTTTATTTTCAAATTAATACATAGTATAATATGTAACTATAATGTCATAATTCGTACTAAACTGTAGCTAAAATTTACATGCATTGTAACTTATTTATAAAGAAATATATGTTCCGGTTTTTTTTTATCGATAGCTAATTGATAATTTTGCTTTGCTTTGTGTATCGTTAATCGCCTTTTTTAAATTGATTTAACATTTATCCATCTCTGACACGCTAAACTGTAAGCTGTCACCCGCACCATGCTATAACACAAAGAGTATAGGAGTGGATCACGGCAATAGTGAAATGGTGGATTCTAACCCACGACTTTTGAATTTCGCACTCCGATCCCTAATCATTAGGCTACTGTTGCTAATAAACATTATTCTTATTTTTCAGATGCAGTGCTTCATTTGCGTAACTTATATGATAATATTATGCACCGCGCAACCAGCTAAGGATCGTGAAACAGCAACGACCCACGAGAAACGGTCACTTTTCCGTGACGTCATCGAATCCTAAGAATTCGGTCACAACTGCCAGAAGAAATCAATCACAGCGACGATAACAATCTATCCCAAAACTATGAAAATTACGCCTATGAAAATGAACCCGCCGAACTTCCAACTGATGTGGACTTCATACCACGGAGAAACGACAGAATTGAAATGCCATCACTCAAATACAGATTTCCTAAAAGCATTCAAGCTAACGAAAGTGAATTTAAAATAGAGAATAAGAAAGAAGATATAGTTGTATACGTCAGTACACCAACTGAAAAATCAGAACCTAGGCTCTCTACATCTACAACGCAAAAGTCTAAAAAGGAACCGAAACCAAACAGTAAAGTTAATCTTGTTAAAAATAAAGAGGATATACCTGAGTCTGAAACTGAGGTAATTAAAGACACTTACAGACCATTTATAAATAAAATGGAAGATTTGAGCCAAATAGGAAACAGAGAATATCAAACAATTATCAAACCTACCGTTATCGTAAATTTTCGTGGCACAGTGAGTCACAGAGATGGCGAAATAAGGCTAGAGAAAAGAAATAATCTAAAAATGAAACAGGATACAGACGAAACTAGGAATATTTTCAATATTAGTCAAGAAATAAAATTAGAAAGACCAAATGGCATTGTTGATATTGAAGGAATGAGACACTTCCATAATGAAGTAAAACAAGATTTTAATGTAGTATCAGACAAATTAAAAGAAAAACTTGATGATAATATGACAATTTGTGAAACATCTATCTCGTCTTCAGAAGAAAATGAACGTAACGCGAGAGAAAATGAATTTTTCAAATTGTAGTTACAGTGTAGGATTAGTTAAAATAATCTATTAATTTAGGTAGTAAATAGCTATTGTCAAGCGCACATTAAACATTGAAAGTCGCATTTTATTTTATAGTGTGTGTATTTATTAATGGTTTCCAAACTTTTTAAAATTTTTGAAAACAGCGAGTGTCGTATGTGTTAATAATAATTATTATTCATTAATTAGCTTTATCTTTATAATGATAAAATGAAGAGATGAGATTGAAGACTGAATGTTTTGGGATAAGCTTTAATGATTTGCAATAATAAACTTAAAATTTTATATTGATTTTTATTATTTATCGTATATTGTCATCTATTCATTTAAGTAAAAAATTGAAGTGTCTGATTTTAATATCAAAATAACTGCCTTATATTGAGCTAAGGGGAATATTTGCATGCCAGACATGAATGACCATTTTCAAAAATTTGTCTGTGTCTATCCGTGCTAATCTTCGGAATGACAGAACTATTTGAATTGAAACTTTACAAACAGATACAGAGCAATGCTAATAGTGGTCTACGCTATATTTTATCCGAAAAACTTCGTGATTTAAAAAAAAGAAAAATTGATGAAATAAATAATTTCTTCGATTATCTTAAATCTAAATAACGCCATTTTAATAGATACTACCCAGGCAAAGTCTAAATCTAATGTACATAACCTATTTTCCTGAAAATATTTTTTTGCTATTTCTATCACTCGTTATTTTATGAACATTTAAAAAGTAAATAAAGAAAAATTTAACCGGCGTCCTATTAGCTGATCTTCTATGAGTCCAAATTAAGTTAAATGTTAGTGTTGTAGTAGTGTAGACTTAAAAAAGGAGGAGGTTCTCATTTCGACTATTTTTTGTATGTCTTTTTTATTAAATAGGCTTAACTTACTTGTATTCCTTTATCAAAAAAATTGTGAAAAAATTAACTATTTTATGATAAAAACCATGGCTTTATTTTTCTATGCACTCTGTCTAAGCATCTTTTAGCATCGACTTCAGAATGTGAAATAATTTTATTATTTTAATAATACTTTATTAGAAAAAACAATATTAAAGAAAATAAAATAGAAGACTTTAAAAAAACTTAAAGCTCTATTAGTTGAAAAAGTTTACTACTCAATGCAAGAATATATTCATGAAAAATTTTGAAGCTAGTATTTATTTACAAAAATGTTTTTTTTTTTGACATTTACTAAAATTATATAAGTATGATTTGATGATTGGCCTCGTAATTGGTAATAGTTTGACATGGCAATTATTCGGACAATTTCATCATCATCATCATTACAGCCCTTCACAAGTCCACTGCTGAACATAGGCCTCCCTCAAGGAATGCCACAAAGTACGGTCCTGAGCCACCTGCATCCATCGACTTCCTACATGTCTTACCAGGTCGTCACTCCATCTAGTGCGGGGACGCCCTACACTTCGTCCGCCGGTACGAGACCGCCACTCGAGAACCTTTTTTCCCCATCGGTTGTCGGTTCTTCGAGCTATATGGCCGGCCCATTGCCACTTCAGCTTACTAATCCGTTGGCCTATGTCGGTCACTCTGGTTCTACTGCGAATATCCTCATTTCTAAATTTATCACGCAGAGAAACTCCGAGCATAGCCCTCTTCATAGCTCGCTGAGCGACCTTGAACTTCCTCATCCGGCCAGCAGTGAAGGACCACGTCTCATTTCCATATGTCATCAGTGGCAACACGCACTGGTTGTACAGTCTCGTTTTCAAGTATTGAGGTATAACTGACGAGAAGATGTGCCGTAATTTCCCGAACGCTGCGCAACCGAGTTGAATCCGTCGATTGATCTCTCGGTCGAAGTAGGGCTTAATTAGACGGACTATTTGTCCCAGGTAAACATACTCGTCAACAACTTTGAGCTTAGTGCTCCCAACAACTACCGGCATAGGTGTGACATGCACATTAAACATAATCTTTGTTTTTCCATGTTCATCTTAAGACCTATCCGTTGGGAGACATTATTGAGGTCATTGAGCATAGTGCTTAGGTCCTCCAGCGATTCTGCCATAAGAATTATATCGTCGGCAAATCGAAGGTGAGTGATGTATTCGCCATTGATGTTAATACCGTATCCTTTCCAGTCCAGTAGCTTGAAAACGTCTTCCAATGCAGCGATGAAGAGTTTAGGGTATAATGTCACCCTGTCTTACACCTCTCTGCAGTTGGATAGGTTTTTACTCTGATTCTGTACTCGGATAGCCATCGTAGCCCTACTATACAAACACTTCAGCACTTCGATATACCGACAGTCAACTTGGCACCGCTGAAGGGACTGTAGCACCGTCCAAATTTCGACGGAATCAAAGGCTTTCTCATAGTCCACATACACAAGGCAAAGTGGCAGATTGTACTCTTCGGTCTCCTGCACAATTTGCCGAAGGGTATGTATGTGGTCTTAGGTACTAAAGCCTTTTCGGAAACCGGCTTGTTCGGGAGGCTGGAAGTCGTCGAGTCTGCGTGCGAGACGATTCGTAATGATTCTCGAAAACAGCACGTAGACGCGGCTCAGAAGGGAAATCGGTCTGTAGTTCTTCAAGAATTCTTGAAGAATAAGACAACCGCACTTCTGCTCCACGCCTCCGGAGTAGTGCCACCATGGAGGACGGAATTAAAGAGCTTCTGAAGGACTTCAAGTACCGGTTATCCACCCGCTTTCAGAAGCTCCGCTGTAATTTCATTCTCACCTGGGGCCTTGCCGTTTTTAAGGTGCTAGAGAGCCATTCTAATCTCGCTCAGACTGACGTCTGGGATATCTTCGAAATAGTGTCGGATAAGACTCGCTCTTGGATCATTACTCACACTTGCGTGTGGTTCCAACGATGACATGTGCAGCTGCCCATAAAACCTCTCAATCTCACTCAAAATCTCAGGTGTCTCTGAAACGATGCTGCCACACTCGGTCTTCAACTTTGACTGTGGGCTCTTTCTGACAGACAGATCTTTGGCAAAGACTTTACAGCCTTGGTTCCGCTAGATCGCTTCTTCAATACAAGCTGTATTGAAGTTGCGTAAGTCCCGCCGCATGCATTTGGAGATCTGTCTGTTCAGTCAATTTATTTCCATTTAAATATTTGTATCCCAATTAATAGTAGATCATGTAAAACACAATAAGCAATTCTGAACATCTTTAATGTATTACTACTTATGATCAACAAATAAAGCATTATTATTATAGGGTATTATAGAGAATTCTCATCTGATTTGGCTGAATAAATATATGAAATATGATAAATATGCAATAATAATAGTAACATAAATAAATAAATAATACATTAATAAATAGAGAGTTTTACCATAAAATAAAATTTACCTATTATTTTTTAATCAATATCCGGAATCCATCTTGAAGTCAAGCACTAGTCTTTCCGCCTAAAGTCAGCACTTCCGGCTACCTTACCTGAAAATAACGCCTCCAAATTGGTGGCTTTACTGATTTGGTACGGGCCATAGATATTGCTTTTAACATATGTTTTATAAAGAACTTTGAAAATAAATCTACTTTTGAAGTTAAGTGAGTGAACGTTGAAATCACAGATTTATGTACTAAAATTGTTCTGTAAGCAAGACTTATATCACAATGTAAATGTGCCAGATAACGGGCTACTTGTTTTGGGTTAGGATATTTATAATTAACCGAATTAGACTCGCACCATTTTTTCCATCTATTCCATGCTTGTTAACAATTTCTGTTCTTTATTCGTCCATTCTGTTAACATATCTTGCCACCCAAAGTCAGCCATGCTTCCAAGAGCAAGTCTTGAATCTGTGGTGGGTGTATGCCTGTTCTCGTGTCTACTAGAGTGTGGACTAGGTCTGGAACCCGATAAGGGGGGTGTAGAGCTCGGCGTTGAACATCTACTTGCCAAAACACCTTGTTCCATTTCGGGGCAATTAATATATATAGTCCGCTGGCTTGATTCAAATGGTTTAGGACTCTTGGAATAATATTGGGTGGTGGAATAACCACGCTAGTTTGTAGTGCCACTGGTGACTAAGTGCGTTGTGGTGTTGTGCTTGCTTGTCCTGAATGTTCACTCAAACATACTTCGGGGTCACGTGAGCAGTACTCGACGCAAATAGGTCTATCTCCGGCGTGCCCCACGTTCGAAATATTTTAGATGTCGCCGCTGTTGTGAGGTGCTACTCGAGGCAAGCCTTTGGCGTGATAAGGCGTCCACTTCGACATTGAATCTGCCTTGAAAGTACTTGGTCTGAAGGTGTATATTTAATTTGTCTAGAAGTACAAGGAGTTGTCGAGTTTGCTCGAGATGCTTTTTGGACTTGCTTCCGCCTTCCTTGTTTATGTAAGACACCACAATTCGATTGTCTGTCTGAAGAAGCACTTGGGAGTTCTGTAGCAGCTCGTGTGATATTGCTGCATGAACTGCGAACATTTCTTTTCTGTTTGCGTGCCAGGTTAGTTGCCATTTCATGCAGGTCCCCCCGATACTTATATCGCCGAGTTGAGCTCCCCAGCCGATGTCTGAAGCATCGGTTGTTTGAAGGTGAGTTACTATTGCATTCATGTGTATCGGTATAGATTGACCTACAACTTGTAGCCACCATTCCATCTCAGATTGAACTGGTAGTGGAATACTCACTTGGTGGCAAGGGTGGTCCTTTGACAACTGTCGACTGAAGTATTGCAGTGTTCGACAGTAAAGCCGACCTCTCCGGGTTACGTAAGTCGCAAAATTGAGTCTCCGCATTAAGATCTGATACTGTTTGAGGACCACTTGCCTTTAAGAGCTGTTGCTGAAGTGCGTTGCATAGCGTTAAGCACTTTTTCTCCGATAAGGACTTTGCATTGCGTTATGTGTCCCATGTTATGCCGAGAAACTCGAGGCACTGTGTCGGAGTCAGCACGGACTTTTCGAAATTTATTGTCCAACCTAGTAACTGCATGATCTTTATCGTTAATGATATATATTCTTGTAGTTGTTGCATCGACTGGCTTGCCAATAAAAAATCGTCCAAATAAACTACACATCTGATGCCCCCATTCCTGAGAAATTCTGCTACCCAGTTTGTTATTGAGGCAAACGTTCGCAGTTCAGAGGACAGGCCAAACGGTAAGCAGGTCATCTGGAGCAGTTGGTGCTGGTTTGAATTGATGTGATAATTTAGCCTCAAGTATCTTCGATGACGCCGAGCAATCGGAACATGAAAGTAGGCTTGGCTTAGGTCTAATTTTGCCATCCAATCCTGATGCTGCAGGAAGGTGGGTACTTGAAAGTGACTGAACAGTCTGAAGGGTTTCGTTTTGACGAACCTGTTCAAATGTTTCAAATTGAATATTGGACGGTAGCTGCCGTCTGGTTTTGGCACCAAAAAGAATGTGGAAAGGAATCTGACACTCGGCTCCGCCTGTTCGAGTACTTTACCATGCTTTGAATTTGGCGAGTCATATTTAAGGAAGTTTTGGTCCTGTAGCTCTGAATCACAATTGGAGTTCGAAGTATAAGAGGCGGCTTGAGTTTGAATGGGATATACGAGCCGTTTAATAGTCTGCAAATGCAATGCAATTTGTTCCGGCGCGCCTAAATTGCTCCAAACACATTGAAATTGTTTTAAAAAGCCGCCATGAAATTTTTGAGAGTCATATACGTTTTTTTTCGCGCCGTTCACATGTCAGCCTTTTGTAAGCACGAAAAAGTTTCAATTTTACTAAAATTAAGTAGCTACCCTACTAAAAAGATTATGGAGGAACAAAGTGTCGACGAAGTTACATTAAATTCTCAAAAACGTGTGCGTACTTCATCATCAAGTTCGGATAGCAGTGATTCGTCAAAAAACAGTGTTTATAGTCAAACAAGGAGACACAAGAAAAGAAAAATGGATCAAACCGTGAGTAATGCACATTTAGAATTTTTATCCCAGCAAGTGGCATTTGAACTAATATTATTACAAAATCTAGTGAAGTTACATGCCAAAACCAAGAAATAGTCCCTTCACTTAATCTTAAGGTCAGTGCAACTTACAACAGAAGGTGGGGACAACATAAACCAGCTCAAGCTGTGGTATGCTTGGTAAAGATCTATAAAAACCCTCGTAAAAGAACATATAGCTGACGTGAAGCACCGACGTTCCGGGAAGTCTGCAGTGTGTGAACATGTTCAAGATCGTCCCCGCCACTACATCAGATTTGATAGACCACAAATCCTCGCAAAAGAACACCGATTCCTACCAAGGATGATACGCGAGGCTATTGAGATTAAAAAACATGCTAATTTCAATAAAGAAGATGGATGGGTGGCTCCCATCTGCTTGGGATCCTATAATTAACAAAATTAAATCCAAACCCAAGCATACCACTGCAAGACTTCGAGATACTGTAAGCTCATTCTGCGTAGATCGGACCAAAAATTAATATTCAAAAAACTGAAGGTAGCCGGGCTATG
Organism: Parnassius orleans; assembly: GCA_029286625.1. Taxonomy (NCBI): domain Eukaryota; kingdom Metazoa; phylum Arthropoda; class Insecta; order Lepidoptera; family Papilionidae; genus Parnassius; species Parnassius orleans. The sequence continues at coordinate 51,885 of JAGSMP010000299.1, forward strand.
AGATTGGGACGTTAAACACCTCAATCCCCCCCGTGACCATGTCTGCTGTAAAGCACCCGAAACGTCGGGAATTAAAATAGTGAATTAAACGCGATAAAATCCGTAAAAATAGTTTTATTCAAGTCATATAATTCAATTATTCAAGTTAAATAATATATTATAAATAAATTTATTCTTCAGGGTAAGAAATGCAATCAGAAATAAAGTACCCATTGACCCAGCCGTTGACAAAGGGAAATGGCTGAACATTCTGAAGCAACGCGATCCAAATCAAAGCGTTTCGCAAACACCAGTAGCAAATTATCCTAAAATTTGGCAACCATTCTTTGGCGGCTTAACCCGCCGGGCAAAGCCGGCGGGCCGGCGGGTTTGGTGTGTAGAGGCCTTTAGCTAGCGAATAAGTTTCATCTCCCTCCTTTAAAAATAAAGATGAATCTCAAAAAACGTACGACAATATTCTCATAATATAAAATAATAATTTCAAAGAGACATCTAGTTGTTTCTGTAGTGTGTCTAGTATAAAATTCACTTTCAAATGTTGTCGATTATAATTATATTTGTACATGATACATAGGTGGCGCTTGTTCGACTTCGAATAGAATTGTAAATGAATGGAACGTTTTTATTTTAAATTAAGCAAGCCTGAAGTAAAAGTAAAAATATAAAGTGAATTATGAATTTTCTGTGTCGTTATGATGTTAAATAATCCAACAACATCACATATTGTCGCGTGTGTGCCTTATGAGGCGACTATGGGAAATTAGGAAAGGCAAGAAAGATCTCATAGCTTTCGATAGATGGCGCTGTAGCGTATCGTATATCCAGAATTTACAGATCGGTGATAGAAAGCATCATCAGAGGTGTGAGAGACATCTCGCTTCGATTGGTAATCTGTCTACCAAGTGTTGCAATTAAGGCATTTTTTATTTATTAAATTGAAGTGAGAAACAAACTTACAGGCCACCTGATGGAGCGAACTTTCCAACAAACAAGACTACAGATGCGTTGTCACCTCTGAGGATTAACATGGAATGCCCCACAGACTGTAATCATACTGGTTGTGAGTTATTCCATCTTACTTAGCTACCGCTAAACAAAAGGTAAGAGGGTGGTACCTAACTAGACGGACTAGGCAGAGAAAAAGTCCCACTGCCTAGTAAATAACGATTATCATACCCATTCCAAAGTTACTATCTTCAGATATTATAAAAGTTCCGTAACCGTGGTCAGTTGAAAATAATCGTCTAAAAATGGTTCTACTTATATTTGAATAAGATTTTTTTATTTATACAGGGTAATTTTTCAAAGCGTAGCCAAATTTTATATTTAAGTTCAAACATATAAATAATTGGTAGCTAATGATATATCTTTATTGCAGTTTAGCGTTAGCTAAAGATATATCTTTATTGCAGTTTGTGAAAATACGAGTAAATAAGGCTTCTACTTTTATTTGAAATTAATCCAAATTGAATGTGATTTATGGGCAACAACTACGCGTACGCGCGCTCCTCTGTATACGATTCAATTCCCCACGTTTTTGCCGACTGATCAACCCTTATGAATGTGTGCATGTGTAGTAAAATAGTTAGGGGTTAGATATTTTTGAATGACTATCAGTTAAAATAATGAACTACCACGCTTTATTTTTACGCTTTAAATTTAAAAGTTAAAAAGGATAAAAGACTGAATGTTTGAGATTTTTTTAAGTTAATTTTTCTTCACCATTCGCTATATTACTTATTTTGAACCTTCTCTGCAAAATTGGGTATATATTTCTTAATAACCCTGTATAATGCGTGCGTGCGTGCGTGCATGCGTGCGTGCGCGTGTGTGTGTGTGTGTTTGTGCCGTGTAGTGGCGGTGTAAGAATATCAACTATGGGGTATTGGAAATTCTTACATCGTCCTGTGGGTGTCGTAAATGGCCACAGAGGGAAACTAAGGCAGGAGATGGGCGGCAGTATTTTTCTCATAAAAGCAAAAGACAAAAGAGTTACAAAGAGACAACCCCCAGTCCCCGGCTGCTCCGCTATTCCCGGCTACGTTGGCGACCATGGTAACGGCGGGGCAGTGGGAGCTTAGAATCTCCGGTGGAGGTTCGGTTGCCCCCTAAGAGGACTCGACCTGGCAACATATAAAGCACGCACTATGTGGACTGATGAGAAGATCCTGGAGCTAGCAGAAGAGTTAGACAAGTTGCACTGGGATAATCTGAGTTCCGAAGAGAGGAGGAGGACACTGTCATTCTCGAATCAGGCAACTTGTTCTATCAGCAGGAGGGCGACCATCTGTCCCAAGGAGATGTCGGATTTATCGCCCACATTGTAACAACGGTATAAATGAAAGCTGGTGGAAACTGTCCATGCGGTCGGAGTTATATCCTGCAAGACCCGTCGCAGAAGAACACAAAAACTCTCCGATCACTCTCTTAATTTCATGGCTTCTAGAAGGAAAATTAAGCTGCAGTCTTCAGCAGATTTGACAGTATACAGGCAGCTGAACAGACAGATCTTAAAATACATGCGGCGGGACTTACGCAACTTCAATACAGCTCGTATTGAAGAAGCGATCGAGCGGAACCAGTGCTCCAAAGTCTATGCCAGAGATCTGTCTGCCAGAAATAGACAATTGTCGAAGCTGAAGACGAATGTGGCAACATCATTTCCGTGATACCTGATATTATAAGTGAGATTGAGAGGTTCTATGCGCAGTCGTACACGTCATCGTTGAAGCCACACGCAAGTGTGAGTAACGATCGAAGAGCAAGTCTTATCCAACACTCATCATCATCATCATCATTACAGCCCTTCTCAAGTCCACTGCTGAACATAGGCCTCCCCCAAGGAATGCCACAAAGCACGGTCCTGAGCCACCTGCATCCATCGACTTCCTGCATGTCCTACCAGGTCGTCACTCCATCTAGTGGGGGGACGCCACTAGATGGAGTGACGACTGATATAACTGATAAATACTTTAATTTTATTTATGATCATCATCATCATCATTAGTCTCACCAGGTCGTCACTCCATCTAGTAAGGGGCCTTAAGCCTTGCCTACTAGTACGAGGTTGCCACTCGAGAACATTTTTTCCCCACCAGTTGTCGGTTCTTCGAGCTATATGGTCAGCCCCTTGCCACTTCAGCTTACCTATCCGTTGAGCTATGTCGGTCACTCTAGTTCTACTGCGGATATCCTCATTTCTAAGTTTATCACGCAGAGAAACCCCGAGTATAGCCCTTTCCAGAGCTCGCTGAGCGACCTTTTGCGTCCTCATACGGCCAGCAGTGAAGGACTACGTCTCAGATCCATAAGTCATCAGGGGCAACACGCACTGGTTATACAATCTCGTTTTCAGGTTTTGATGTATACCTGACAAGAAGATGTGTCGTAATTTCCCGAACTGTGCCCAGCCGAGTTGAATCCGTCGATTGACCTCTCGGTCGAAGTTGAACTTACCTAGTCGAACTATTTGTCCCAGGTAAACATACTCGTCAACAACTTCGAGCTTAGTGCTCTCGAAAACTACCGCCTATGTCACACCTATGTGACATAGACATTAAACATGATCTTTGTTTTGTCCATGTTCATCTTAAGACCTATCCGTTGGGAGACACTACTGAGGTCATTGAGCATAGTGCTTAGGTCCTCCAGCGATTCTGCCATAAGGACTATATCGTTGGCAAATCGAAGGTGAGTGACGTACTCGCCATTGATGTTGATACCGTATCCTTTCCAGTCCAGTAGCTTGAAAACGTCTTCCAACGCAGCGGTGAAGAGTTTCGGGGATATAACATCACCCTGTTTTATACCTCTCTGCAGTTGGATAGGTTTCGTACTCTGATTCTGTACACGGATAGCCATCGTAGCCCTACTGTACAAACATTTCAGCACTTCGATATACCGACAGTCAACTTGGCACCACTGAAGGGACTGTAGCACCGCTCAAAGTGTTCGGGAGATTACGACACATCTTTTCGTCAGGTATACCTCAAAACTTGAAAACAGACACAAGATGTCTTATGGATCTGAGACGTGGTCCCACACTGCTGGCCGTATGTGGAAACTCAAGGTCGATCAGCGAGCTATGGAGAGAGCTATGCTCGGGATTTCTGTGCGTGATAAACTTAGAAATGAGGATATGCGCAATAGAACCAGAGTAACCGACATAGCCCAAGGAATTAGTAAGCTAAAGTGGCAATGGGTCGGCCATATAGCTCGAAGAACCGACAACCGATGGGGACGAAAGGTTATCGAGTGGCAGCCTCGTACTGGTAGGCAAGGCTTAAGGCGGCCTCTTACTAGATGGAGTGACGACCTGGTAAGACTAATGATAATGATGATGATCATAAATAAAATTAAATTGTCTGTCAGTAATATCGAAATAACAGCTTTTATTGAGCTGATGGGGTGGTTTGCGTACCATTAAGACATGAATAACCATCTGTCTATCTGTCTGGGCCAATCTTCAGAATGACTGACTTCATTGTCATGAAACTTTACGAACAGATATAGTGCAGTGCCAGGAGTGATCTAGGCTATATTTACGAAATCGAAAAATTGATAAAATAAATGGTCTTTTGGCAAAATACTAACACGCTACTAAATTTTAACATGTCGTTAAGTCTCGTGGTGTCACCATCACTTTGACTTCAAGTAATAGAGATAGCACGAGACTTAACGGCGTCTTAAAATTGAGCAGCGTTTGAGTATTTGGACAGTTGAAGGTTATCTTAAATCTAATTAACGCCACATTAATGGACCCTTCTAAGTATTTTAGCCGCGAGCCGCTAGTATTTTATAAAAAAGCATTGACGAAAATGTCAGACGACATTCACTCAGTTCCTTGACATTTTGAGAGTGATTTAGGAACTTGTACTTGATCTTATTAGATACACAAGATTCAATACCTGCCCGGTGATATTTACATGTAGAAAGATAATAATTTGAAACTGTATTGCATCGTAATATATACCGTGTTGTGGCAGTGTAAGAATATGCACTACCCCATATCATACCGTGAGTGTCGTAAGAGGCGTCAGAGAGTAAACAAATCCAGAGATGGGCAGCAGCGTCTTCCTAATAACGCTTGCCAAGCGTGGCAACTATGGCAAATATCCCCCCTATGAAGCATTCTATGGGAGAGTACTATGTTCAGCAGTGAACTTTAATAGACTGTAACCTTAACTTAAAATCACAGATTTATTATGAAATGGGTGTAAGAGGAGATCCGTCATGGCGACGTAAGATAATCCATTTAAACGTCCCATTTCGCCTCGTAGGTGTCGTAAGAGGGTTAAATATGGTAAACGCAATAAAAATTATGTAGGTCCCGAAAGATGGCTCTAGTACAATCTTATTTACGACAGATGTTTTGACTTTAATAAAACTTGGATTTTAAATAGAATTAGGAATTAAATTTTATAAACGTACTTAATTAAAACGTGTTAGTAAATCTAAATACCTAGGTACTCGGCAATGATGACATTGAAAGGGAACGTAAAGCGCTGGCAGTCCGATGTAATATAAGGTCGGGGAAAAGTTTCTTGGCATTTTATATACAAATTCAAGACTTTTTTTTGAAATGTTTAATTACATTTAATTATAATATATATGTGCCATTTTGTTCGATAACTTGTTGCCATCTTGTAGGTAGTGACATAATACCGTTGCTGTAGCAATCTACTGTCTATTATACTATATACTAGAAATACTACTGTCTCTGTTTAGTCAATAAGATATTCAAACTCAAATTCATAATATTTTAACACGCTTTCATTATCTTGGTATGTATCTATGTAACGGAATTTCAGAATGTGATTTTCATCCCTTCAAAACGTCAGATTGGTTCTAAACTTCGCACACTTATCAAGGACCGATGACAATGCAATAATTTAAATAGTCTTTTGTAGATAACCGAACTAAAATTATAAAATAATTTTCAATAAGTTTAAAATAACTAAATAGTGATTAATATAAAAAAAATTTTATTTAAAAAAGCGTGGGGTACGTGATGTCATTTGTTGTAAATATTTTTGTGGATATTTGTAAAATTAGCGTCATCATAAAAATATCTGAAAAGCACTTCGATTGTAAGGTCTAGCGAACATACAGGCGAAGACCCAATCGAATTGCTATATTCAGCTGCAAAACTTAGCTGCAAAACTTATAAAAGAAGATGATCGTGACGATATCGCTTCCGCTATTGATCACATGCTCAACAATCCTGAAGCAGCTGCAAAATTTAACAAATTATAAAAAAAACCCGTTCCGTTCAGCTTTTACGCCAGAAAAAGCACTGGGCCTGATGCTTTCTTTAAAATTAAGTAAAGCTAGACCTTCTCTTTTTCTGCTTTGTTCCTAGATCTTTGAAGGGTTTTCGAGATATTTTTGTCATCGTTGCAACTGAGGATGAAGTTGAAGGATTTGCAGTTTTTTTTTTATAGAATAAGGGTGACAAACGAGCACACAATCCACATGGTGGTAAGTGGTTGCTGTGGCCCATAGACATCTACATCTCTCTTCGTTTGCGAATTTAAATGCAGATGCGTTGTCAGCCATGAGGACTAATATAGAATGCCTCTTTTCCAGTAAAAAAGGTCTCCGGTTCTCTACACTCACCATACGAAACACAGCAACATTAAGCTGCTATTTGACGCTGGTATTCTGTGAGAGCGTGGTCCTTCCCCGGTCGAGCCGACAAATTCGTGCTAAAACTATACTATTAATATAGCTGCAGCATGGCTCTACCACGTAAAAATATAGCAGTTATAAAATCTTCACTAGATGACTGTTCTTGGAGTTGTTGAAGGATAGTATGCACGCAACTTGGCCAATCTACGTTAGCCTCTAGCCAATGTTCGTATTCTTTCCGAAATCTATCACTATTCCGACCGGCTGTCTTCCACCTCCGTTCAGCAGCAAGTGTGAATCTCCGACAAATTCTCTGAGAATAACAATGTCTTCTTCAGAAAGCCTGAAACCTAGTCGAGTTAGCACTTCACTAAGCAATACTTCATGATTAAATCAAGTATTCTGACTTTTCAGAATTGTAACTACATTCAGATTAGTAGTTAAACTTTCCATATTGTCAATCACTGATGTTCGTTATTGAGAAGTTCAGAAGAAACTGACCTAATAAATGTTTTTGACCTATTTATGACCGTTCACTTATGATCCATTAATGACACTTTATTTATTAAGTAGTATGAAAAACAAGAAGTATTAGTAATTAACTTTAACTCTTTTGTGAACTACTGCTAATTAAGGGAGTATTAATGACCTACAAAATCTCGTATCCATTGTGTGTAGAAGCTTTTGTTAGTTAATGAGTTCTAACAAGATCTGATTACGATTCATTAATAGTACGAGCAAACACTAATGATTTTATTATTGGTTTTGTTTAGTTCTTAGAAGACCTCAGTAGATTCAAAGATATTTTTATTACCATCGGGTGGAGGGTGGTTTGATGTTGTAATAAACCTTTCTTCTGATATATTTTTAAGCAAACAAAACCGTATCAGTTATCTTTCTGCATTAAAATAAGTTTGAAAAAATAAGAAAAAAAATATTTTTTGACGATTTAAAAAAAAAAGTGCAGTATTTTCCGTAAAATGAAGTATGTCAAAAAATCAAAAATAATTATTACTATAACCCCCTGCAAGGATATAACACGCAATTATGCGATTCCAGGGTTATACTGATTTTTCATATCTGCTCCATACATTTATTTCATTTTTTTCGTTAATAAAATTAAGTCCTCAGTTTTTACGACACTTAAAACTTATAAGCTCTAAGGCTTCGAAACGTGATTTTAGATCCAGTGTGCGCCGGGACCCTTTTAACTGGTAACGAGGTATTTGATATTAGTCATAGGTGACAACGCATCTGCATTTAGATTTTTGTCGAGGATAGTTGTAGGCAGTGTTGACTTACCATCAGGCAGATGGACTAAAAATAGTACGAACAAACTCAGAGATTCTCGTCTCAATTTACCTGCTTGATGTTTTAATTATGCGATGCTAATGGTTATAATCAGCGTCAGAGACACGGGAACAAACACAACACAAAAAAACCCGAAAACCAGTTTATGTTTTTTATAAGTTGACTCTGGCTGGGATTTGAACGCATTGCACTTGACATAACAACCAAGTACTTTACCTCTACAAATCTATACAGCCTGATACAGTTGTGTTGTCACTTGGCATCATTTTCTTGAGTAATTAATAATATAAAATATTAAATTATGTTATATGTTATACTTTTAAATCATAATGTGAAATATTTATAAAAATATTAAATATTTTATTCCTTAGATTAACGATACATGCAGGTTTACTCGCGAAGTTTTTCTTTACCGCCGATCACGTAAGTAAATCAGCACTTAAATCTGCAATTGAGAACTACATTGGCGCCGGCGGGGATCGAACCCGGGCTTCTACTGTCAAATTTACAGCGAGCACTTAGCCCTGATTTACCACGACTCTTTTTTACAGTTATGACCTTACTCATACAATATCAAAACTCCACGTCAATTTAAGAAATGCTTAAAGTTCCCCTCTCTCTTTTCACTAGATGACAATAGAAAGAGACAGCTATGGATAGATAATAACTAATAATTAATTTAATTAAGGGATAATCAACGATTATATAAAAGGCATTTTATATAATCGTTGATTTTTATTTAATTAATTAATTTAATTAAATAAAAATCATTAAATTAAATTAAAAAAAAAATTATTTATTTAATTTTAATTGATTAATTATTTAATTGATTAATATTCTAATATTACATATATGATTAAGGTTTTAGTTACTAACATGTAAACCATAGTTAGTGTACCCATTTCTCTAAATCGTAATCTCCCAAATTTTAGAACACACAAAGTATTAACATACATCGTGATGCAGTTTATTAATTAAGCTAATCTAAGCTTTAATTGAAACTATTGTCTCGATTTATATGAAAGTATAATGTCAAGGTACGAGAGTCTTTGTTTGACTGTTTTTTTTTATAGGAGAGGGGGCAAACGAGGATGCGGCTCACCTGATGGTAAGTGACTACCGCCGCCCATGAACAACTGCAACACCAGGGGAACTAGAGGAATTGCAGATGCGTTGCCGGCCTTTTAAAAAGGAGAAGGCTCTTTTCTTGAAGGTCCCTGTTGTATCAGTCCAAAAAATCGCTGGTGGTAAACTATTGCACAAGGAAGTTGTGCGAGGAATAAAACATCTTCTAAATCGCACAGTGATGGACCGCCAATCATCCAGATGGTGTGGATGGTATCGGAAGTTCTGCCGCGATGTGCGTTCGTGAAATTTGGCGTCTGGGATTAATCCAAAAAATTCCTCAGAGCACTCCCCGTGGTAAATGCGAAAGAAAATGCAAAGAGATGCAATATCTCTTCGCAGCGCCATGAAGGAGCTGGCGCTGGGGAGCCCCAGCTCAGAGATGGAAACAGTATTCCATGTGAGGCCGAACCTGCGCCTTGTAAAGTTGCAGCCGTTGTGCCGGCATGAAATACTGTCCCGCTCTGCTGAGCATGCCAAGCTTTTTAGAGGCCAATTTGGCCTTCTCTTCCAAGTGACCACGAAGCTGCACGTCACTCGATATGTCGACGCCGAGGATTCCGATACTGGCTGAGGCAACAAGCCTTGAAACTGAGGAGATACGACAAAGGGGTTCTTTTTAGCGGTAAACGCGCAAACTTGTATCTTCTGAGGATTAAACTGGACTAGATTTAGTCGCCCCCAATCCGAGACTTTGTTTAGCAAAGACTCGAGTCTTTAGAGAAGAGTTTTCCGAGAAATATTGGCACGGCCGGTGTATAGAGCATCACCAGTGCTGTCATCCGCATAGCAATGAATGCTACCGGTTTTCAACATATCATTGATATGCAGAAGAAACAGCGTTGGTGATAGCATGCAGCCTTGTGGAACACCAGTGTTAATAGGCTTGTAGTCGGAGCATGCACCGTCTACTACTTGATGCTCCGATCTGCAAGAAATCTGGTGATCCAATTGCACAATTTCTCGGGAAACCCATAGGAAGGGAGCTTCGAAAGAAGCGTTTTGTGCCAAACCCGATCAAAAGCCTTCGCAATGTCCAAACTAACGGTCAATGCCTCCCTTGACTCTACTGCCTCCGCCCATCTATGAGTCAGGTAGACCAGAAGATCACCAGCTGATCGACCCCGACGAAAACCGTATTGGCGGTCACTAATCAGCTGGTGATCTTCAAGGTACCGCATGAGCTGGCAGTTTATAACGGACTCCATGATTAGATACAGAACTAATAGAACAAGGGGGTGATGGCGATAGGCCTGTAGTTGGACGGATCTGAGCGGTCGCCTTTTTTAGGCATCGGTTGGACAAAAGCTGTCTTCCATGATTTCGGGACTACGCCTAGGGAGTAGGAGTACCGGAAAAGACGCGTTAGAACCGGTGCCAACTCCGGAGCACACGTCTTCAGCACAATTGGGGGGATTCCGTCAGGCCCACTCGACTTGCGGATGTCCAGGGAGAGGAGTGCTTTGCGAACCGAGCGCTGTGAGAACCGCACATCCGGCATGGAGCAATCACACCGCGGGATGTTCGGCGGTGTGTTCCCTCCGTCATCAAGAGTCGAGTTGGACGCAGAAAGGGAGCCTAAAAGGTCGTCTTTCTCTTTTGCGACGTGGGCCAGTGAGTCGTCCTCCCTGTGCAGAGATGGTAGTGATGGCTTACAGAAATTCCCTTGGACAGCCTTGGCGAGAGACCAGAATGCACTGGTTCCCGAAGGAAGGCGAACTAGTTTCTCGCCAATTCTGCCTATGTGCTCTGACTTTGCCTTGGCAATAACTCTTTTGAAGGACCTGGAGGCGAAGTTATACTTCTTTTTAAGCATGCTGCTGTTTAAATCCCGAGCCGCCGAAGCCTCAGCCCAGGCCTGATAGCATTCCTGCTTACTGCGTAATGCAGTCTTACAAGAGCGACCAAATCAAGGCTGAGATCTGCCTCCGATGGGTACCACAGATGATGGAATAAATAGTTCCATTCCCTGTAGCACCACATCAGTGACGGAGTCAGCAACAGCGCTGGGATCATCCGGCGAGAAGCAAACCCGCCTCAATGGGTAGGATGCAAAGAAAGACCGCATTCCGTCCCAATCTGCCGACCTGTAATGCCAAACACGGCGGCAACCTGCAGAACGCAACCGCGAGGGGAGATTTAAACATAAGCCTCCCCCAAGGAATGCCACGAAGCACGGTCCTGAGCCACGTGCATCCGTCGACTTAATGCATGTCTTATCAGGTCGTCACTCCATCTAGTGGGGGGCCACCCCACACTTCGCCTACCGATACGGGGCTGCCACTCGAGAATACCTTGCTTCCCTATCGGTTGTCTATTATATGGCGGGCTCATTGCCACTTCAGCTTACTAAACCGTTGGGATATGTCAGTTACTCTGGTTCTACTGCGGATAGTCTCATAATGTAATTTTATCACGCAGAAAAACCCCAAGCATAGCCCTTTCCTTAGCTCACTGAGTGACCTTGAGCTGTCTTATACGGCCTGCAATGAAGGACCAAGTCTCAGATCCATAAGTCATCACTGGCAACACGCACTGGTTGTACAACGTACTGGTTGAACAAGAAGATTTAAAAAATAAGGCATAATTTGTTTTTGATGTAACTAGACAACATTTAAATTGTTGTTTTATTTATGAAACTGAAGTGACAAACGAACTTACAATTCACATGCTGTGTTACTGCAATCCATGGACACCTGCAGTCAACTTTTTTTTTACTTATTATAAACCAGTGCTTGACCACAATCCCACCTGGCATTAAGTGGCGATGCAGCCTTAGATGGTAAATCGCATTGTGTATCTGCGCGTTGCTGCCGCCGAAAAAAAAATTGTGGAAATATTGTTTCAAGTTTGGAAGACTTATATTGTTAATTAGGAATGATAATACATTTATTGAGGTTGAGTGATATATTACTTTTAAATAAATTTGTCGGTACGATACGCGCGCCACCTACGGCAGGGCTATCATGGGCAGGAGACAATTTTGTCCCCGGGGAAAGGAGAAAATGTTTATCCCATCGCTTAGTTTTATCCACCCTTCGAGTATGAGCACACCGGTGGATATAATATCCATAGTAGATAAAATGGCAGATAGACTTAGACTTAGATAGATTTTTGTATGAATATAAACTTAAACCCACGTCCAATGAACTAGGATAAAATTGTCCCTTTCTAATGTCAAAAAAGCTTAATTTTTTATCTTTCATGCTACGTACGGGGGATATATGTCTACTCGTTATGTCAAAAGGGGATATACTTCTGCCTATTGCCGTGCTTTGGCATAAGGATATGATAATTTTATCTCTTGTCAGTGGATATAATCGGGGGATAAGTTTTTTGTCCCCAGCCCATGCTAGCCGTGCTTTAAGTTAATTGTACTATGCCTATAACCTTCGTGGAAATGCAAGCAATAAGTTGACAAAGTTTTACCGTAATCTGATAAACGGTATGGCAGCGTATAAAATACGAACAAACAAAAATTAATTTTTCTATATTAGATGGTAGGTATATATCTAAAATTTAAATTTAGAATTAAAATCTCCATTTAAAACACTATTAAACAATATCTTTAGCAAACCTTTTTAAGAACAGTTGTTTACAAAACACCGTTATTGTCTCTCTTAGTTCAACCTACGCTTTCCATATCAGAACAAATGGAATATTTTTACAACCGCAACTATATTTGTTAGAGGAATAACAGTAAACCGCCGGCTCATTGAGATCTATTCACAAGTAATTTTTGAAAACTCGTCGTTTTTATTTTCAACTAGCGACCCACCCTGGCTTCGCTTGGGTAGGATAGAGATCCTACCCAAGTCCCAGTACTAAAACTTCTACTACTCCATTAAGAGTAAAGTGATGTTATTTACATTTAAGATAATCAAAGAACATTCAATTTATCAAATTTTCGTATTTTCTAAAAAAGAGAGATCTTAAAGATTTTTGGTTAAAATATAGCCTAGATCTCTCCTAGCAATGCTCTCTTTCTCTTCTTAAAGTTTCATCACAATCGGTTCAGCCATTCCGAAGATTAGCCTGGAGAGACAGACAGACAGACAGACAAAAATGTATGTCATAACAGCGTGCAAACAACCCCCTTAGATTAATAGAAGTCAATTATTTCAATATTACCGACGGACACTTTAATTTTATTTATATGTATAGATATGAACATCCGTTACAAGAAACTGTGGTACATATAGTCTAATAACGTCTAATGGCGCAACAAACATCTTGATTTTTTTTAAATAAAATAATTTTTACGTGGCAGAGCCATGCTGCAGCTATATTAGTAGTATAGTTGTAGCACGAATGGGTCGGCTCGACCGGGGAAGGACCACGCCCTCACAGAATACCAGCGTAAAATGGCAGCTTGACACTGCTGTGTTTCGTATGGTGAGTGTAGAGAACCGGAGACCCATTTTACTGGAAAAGAGGCATTCCATCTTAGTACTCACGGGTGACGACGCATCTGCATTTTGATTCTTTATTGAGGATAAATTTAGATGTCTATGGGTCACAGCAACCACTTACCATCAGGTGGACTGTGTGCTCGTTTGTCACCCATTCCTATAAAAAAAAAATAGTGACTTCGATTTAGTACTATATTATAGTTATGTATACATCTATTATAGCCAGTACACATGTTTAGCGTGGCGATTACAACTATTATTCAGTCAGATTCTTCTCTAAATTGATGGTGCTGGCATAGGAGAGTTAATTGATTTATACGACCTTTTTTTGCCGTGGTAGCCTATATATGTTCCACGGCGGGGCACAGATCTCCTCTCACTTCTGGGAGGGTTTTATGGCAAGGAATTTTCCGGCGCGCTGTCCCAATGCGTGTTGGCGAACTTCACATGTCTTCGAAATATATTTTTTTTCTTATTTCTCAGACATGCAGGTTTCCTCACGATATTTTCCTACACCGCCGAGCACGTGGCAAATCAGCACTCAAAATTGCAATTAACAATTTCATTGGTACCGGCGTGGATCGAACCCGGGTATCTCGCGTACTGTAAAATTTACAATGAGCGCTTAGCCCCTGAGCTGCCACGGCTCATTCCTATAAAAAAGCTAGTGCAAAAGCTAGAACTAGCACGGCATTTAACATTATATTTATATAAAAAAAGCAAAAACGTCAGGAGTCAATAGCTTCTATGAACCGGAATGAGCTTATGGCTAGTTAGGGATCAACGCTCTAATTATTTGGATCACATAAATTTGTTATTAATGTGCTAATAATAAAAGTCCGTTTCAGTCGTTTACGACGCTATATATCAAGGACTTGGAAACTGGATTGATGGCCGAAATTGTTATACAGCATAATTTATGGCCAGGCACTGTAATTTGTAGCAAACATAATTAAAATATAAAATTTAAAATTGTATGATACTTTACTGGATACTTAACGTATACCTATAAATATTTTTGGTGATCTATGCTTTTAACCCGACGATGAACTATGATAAAGTAACATTTAGTTTTCGGTTTATAATATACCATCTTTATCAAGTAATAGTCTTTATCAACACTTACCAACACGTGGAATTGTAGTCAAGCACTGGCTTATAATAAAAAAAAAACTGGCGTAAAAGTATAAATGTTTGTCTTTGAACTCATACTCGTATAGTGATTTGCGAAAGCATGCTAAGCTAAACAGTACTAAATATTATTATAAAATTGGACTTGGGATATTTTATAAGAATTTATAATACAACTTGTCTGACTAGGTAACTCCAACTTCGTTTTTTATTTATTATAAGCATCAATCCCACCTGCAGGGCTGGCATGGGCAGGAGACAATTTTATCCCTGGGGAAAGGAGAAAATGTTTATCCCTCGCTTAGTTTTATCCACCCTTAGAGCATACACCAGTGGATATAATATCCACAGTAGATAAAATGGGAGATAGACTTAAACTTAGATAGATTTTTGAATGAATATAAACTTAAACCCACGTCCAATGAACTAGGATAAAATTGTCCTTTCAAATGTCAAAAAGCATAATTTTTATCTTTCATTTGGCTCCATGCTACGAACGGAAATATATGTCTACTCGTTATGTCAAACGGAAATATACTTCTCCCGTTTGACATAACAAAATAATATTCACTCTTGCCTTGAAGACACCCAGGTTGTATTCGGATGGAAGACGACAGACGCCGGCAAATGGACTACTTACCGTCATTTGAATCAATCATATTAGTCAATCACTAATATATTAGTTAAAAAAAATTGTTGGTTATAAAGATTTTTTAGATTGTAGAAAAACTATTCATTTTATAATCATCAGTGTTGGTGTCCTCTTATACAATTTTAGACCACTAAGTCAACTTAATAATCTAGTAGAACCTATTGGTTCAGGAGTTATCTTTATGTAGATAAATATAACGATAGAGGTTTGCAGTTGTACGCGCATCACGGAAAAACTACTGGATAGATTTCAATTAGGTTTTGTCTGTTTGGTGTTTTTTTCCTTCGCACATAGGAAAACTTTGTTAATATATCAAGCAACGCGGACGAAGTCGCGGGTATCAAATAAGCTAGTTATTAAATAAAGTAGTAGCGATGCTATTAATATTACCAATACTCCCGTTACCAAAAAAAAAATACCTTTCCTGAAAATACAATTATATTTTATTGGATTTTAAATTGATGAAACAGGCGGCAAACCTATGTTTCGCTTTGGCGTTTCTTGCGCCAAAAAGCTTCAAGCAAAGCATACTTGTGCCGCGAGCATTAGCAGCAGCGGGCGCGGTGCTGATGCATGTGGGCTGGCGCCGAGTTTTGTGCTCCCAACGTGCTCGCTTGGAGTCTAGCACTTTTGCTCGTCAACTCTATTCACACTGTCTTCTTAATTATAAGGCGATGAGATGCTTTCACTAATTTTAATTTATAAAACAGCTTTTTAAGTTGGCATTAATTATGCACACCTTTACGGCATCCTTTCTTAACAAATTAGCTTTAAAAGCTTGTGTTAGGAGTGGTTCACGATAGTATTCGAATAGCGGATTCGAACGTAAGACCTTCGAGTTTCGCTCGGTCCGCACCTTGTCAGTAGGCAACAGTCGCTTGACTTTCTGTTATAGTAGTAGTTAGTGTTACAAGTGGACGCGCAAACATATAGGTACTTCCTCCCAGTGCCCGATGTAACACTCGTTTTTTTAAAGTTACTATATTTTCATGTACTGCAGAGGAAATGGAAACAATAATCCAGACCCGGAACAATTATTTGTTGGCCCACACTAATAATAGGTCTTTACCTATGAAATTGACGGCTCCGTGGCGCAGTGGCTTAGCAATGAGTTGCTGCGCTGGGGGCCGCGGGTTCGAATCCCGCACGGAACAAGTATTTGTATGGCCTACAAATAATTGTTCCGGGTCTGGATGTTTGTCCTTGTGTAATTTGTGTTTGTAAACTGCCTCCACGATACAGGAGAAAATCCTAGTGTGGGGGTAACGTTTTTTAAGAAAAAAAAATTGCCGTTTATCAGTACTGGCCATTTCAAATCAAAATAATTTTTGTTTGGCTAAGAGTTCTAATTTCAAATTAATTTTATTTTAAAAACATGGAATTCTTTTTTCATAACTAGTCATCCGTTTATTGATTAAGGTTATGTTTTCATCATCATGGATTCGTTAAAAATTCGAGTAATTATGGAATACGAGTACCGTTGTGGCAGCAACGTGGCACAAGCGGCAGGCAACATCAACGACGTTTACGGAGTGAATACTACAAAGGAAGTGCCCCACAAACTAAATGATCGCCAGCGCGAAGTACGCGTCGAGACGTGCTTTGCTCTGCTCAAAAGACACACTAACGAAGGAATTTCGAACCGCATGTTACTTGCGACGAAAAATGAATTCTGTTTGACAATCGCAAGCGCTCAGTAAGTTGGTTGGATCCTGGTTCAGCACCTAAACAATGCCCTAAACGAAAACTTACCCCTAGAAAAGTGATGGTCACTGTTTGCTGGTCTAGCGCCGGTGTGGTTCATCATAGCTTCTTACCAAACGGGATGAGCATTACTGCAGATATGTACTGTGAAGAACTGAACACAATGATGGAGAAGCTCGTACGTCTCCAACCGGCTTTGGTCAATCGCTCGTCCCCGCTGCTCCTGCACGACAACGCGCGACCTCATACTGCACAACAGACGGTCTCCAAGTTACAAGAGCAGGGGTTGGAAGCTCTCCGTCATCCACCGTACTCACCAGACTTTTTCCAGAATTTGGATAACTTTATGACGGGAAAAAAATTCAATACCCGAGAGGCAGTACAAAATGCCTTTGAAGAATTTGTTGCCTCCCATCCAGCTGATTTCTTCAAGAAGGGCATCAATAAACTGCCACTGTTTTGGCAAAGATGCATCGATTGCATAGGTGATTACTTTGATTAATAGAAATAAAATATATAGAAAAAAATTACGTTAACTTATTTCCTAAAAAACGATAACAATTTCATAGGTAAAGACCTAATAGTTGTTCCGTAAGGGATTAGAACCCGCGGCCCATAGTGCCGCAACAAAGCCCTAAGCCACTGCGCCACCCAGCTGTCTGTCTTAGGCGATAAGGTCGAAGGCCTGAACATAGTGAAGGATACTACTTTACTCACAATTAGACCACTAAAACCAAAAGAAACAAAGTTGTTTTTACCTCAATGTCGTCTTCGAATTAAATTCTTTAACGTAGGCTAATATAAGATATTTCATTTAAAAACAAAGGGTACAAAAACATGGTTATCAGAACTTGTCATAAATTTTTCAAAAAGTCAACGGTCAAGTTCAAGAACGCAATTAATAGTGCTGCGCACTATTTAACCGTCCAGACCGTATCGATAAAAACATAATGAATATAGATCTACGAGTATAAAAAAAACATTTGTAAAATTAGTTACAGTAAAAAAATACAAATACGTACTTGTAAGTAAACTTAGAACTATATGGCACAAATAAATATGCGAATGTTTGTTTTCTTCACCATACGAGGCCATGCGAGGATCCGGTGACTAGATAATATCTAGTTATTTAAGATTTCTATAGAACGATAGCTAGAACAACTACGATACATAACTAAAATCATGCATACAGCAGATAGGTAGGTAGGTAGGTGTTGCAGATAGAGCCATGCTGCAGCTATATTATGAATATAGCACGAATGGGTCGACTCGACCGGTGAAGGGCCACACTTTCACAGAATACCATTGTAAAATAGCAACTTAAGTTTTGTATGGTAAGTGTAGAGAACGTGAGACCATCTAAGTCCTCATGGGTGTGAACGCATTTACATTTTAATTCTTAATCGAGAATAGATGAAGATGTCTATGGGTCACAGCATCCACTTTACCATCAGGTGGACTTGTGTGTTTGTTTGTCACCCTCATTCTATAAAAAAAGAGGAATGTAATCGCGCTCTACTTACTCTGGTCAACAGGCGGCACGGTGAATGTGAGCATATCTTTCAAAAAATGTGTGTTTTATGTAAGTGTATAAGAATAGTCCTAAAACTCTTTGTTACATTACGGCAGGTATGCATGGGGTCTCTCACGGCTAACGCTTCAATGCATACGCTCTGCAAGCGTTTGCATTGAAGCGTCAGCCGTGTGATATCCCAACAGCGGTTAGATTTTTTTTAAACTCTAACGAGTTTCACTATGATTTTCTCCTATCTCTTTGGAGCAGTTTACATACATAAATTACACAAGGACAAACATCCACACCCGGAACAATTATTTGTAGGCCATATAATTTCTTGTTCTGTGCGGGATTCGAACCCGCGGCCCTCTGCGCCGAAACTCAATGCGAAGCCACTGCGCCACGAAGCCGTCGAATTTATAAATTTCTTCTATGAATCATAACCTCATCATTTGTGCTATGCTTATGAATGTAGGATTATATAACGATTATGATGTATGCAATGTTAATACAAAAAACTTTTCAAACACATAAACAACTTACTCGATCTGTTATTGTATCATTTGGAGACAACAAAAATCCAAAGCAATCATAATATAACTCTATATAAGATAAAAAATAAAAAGTAATTTCCACTTTCACCTTTCACATCCTAGGTTTCTTACTATGGTTACTCGATTATTTGTCGATTTTAAGTCGAGTAGAAAAATAATTATACTCGTAATAATAGAAACTCGATAAAGTGATGGTATTCCACTAGTGCCGTTGATATTAAAGTCCCGTTCTAAAAATAAAATAAGATAGATGTAAGGAAGAAGGCTGGACTGCAATAAAGGTGTGCGATGCAAAAACTATACTTGAAATTCCACCAGAAAAGGTTCAGTAAAGGTTACTAGCATAGGTGAGTACAAGTTATTTAATATTATAAAGTCGCATGTATCGGACAGCTTTCGGGTAGTAAGAATGTTGTAAACAATACGTAACAACTTTAAATGATAACATTTAAAATTTCATTGATTATGAACATAATGTATACATATGAGATGTACTTTTTACTTATTGTACTTTTTAATTATGACTGGCCCAGAAGGAGGATAATGTTTTACGAGCTCGTTAGCACGCTCTGTAGCTTCAATGGATTGATGGATTTTAACATTTGGAGGGTCCTTAGAATCATCTTAGTTGTGGAACTGATATAGAATGTTATATTGCACACATCGTACGCGAAGCGGAGATGTATTGCACACATCGCACGCGAAGCGAAGATGTAGTGCACTATTGTCAACAAATCAAAAATCGCGATCCACTCAACTCAAATCACTTCCACCAGCTTTATATTACACTTATGTAATAAAAAAGTACACCAATAGCAAGAGGAGATGTCAATTAATACTTCTGGCGTAGTTATAAGATTATTTATTTCGATTATTATTAAAAAAATTAAAATAATTTCACTTGGACGTCAGTTGTTCGGTGTGGATGTGAACAAGATATCTTCCGAAAAACTGAACTTATCACTTTGATTTTTTTTATTAGCTTTAGATTTTAATCCTTAGGATAATATTTTATCCTTTCCTATCCTAATGTCCTTAGCCTTTTGCATTTCACTATTGTAAACCGTCCCGTTCATTAATATATTTTTTTATTTCATTAGATAATTATTTGACAATTTTTTTCGGCAACCAAATACGAATCACCGGTAACAAGCAGTAAAAAAAAATCGTGTTAATTAAACAGAAACAATTTTTTGTAGCTTTAAACGAAATACGTGTTTTGGTAATTAATAAAAGTAAATTGATTATTCAAAACATGACATGAGCGTTCGAGGTGTGCACTTTTGGATTTTCCAAATTTTTATATTTGAAGTTTTCTCTTCGTGTAGACTATTTAGCTACTCGGGGATTCATTTAAATTACTTTTTCAACCATTGCACTTATTATTATAAATCATTAGTTGTATTTAATAGACAAATGCCTGCTGCTAAGTGCGCAGATTATAATTGCATTTAAAGGTGCCAATAAAAACTATTTGCGACTGAGCCAAAACAGGAAAGTGGCGTACAAAGAGGACTTTGCTCAGCGGTGGGACACAATAGGCTGAGAATGATGATGATAGACAAAAAACTTATACTAGTTTGGGGAATAGGAACACTGTAACATGGGGTGTCCTAGCACAAGTTCCGCTCTCTCTCAATGGCCAATCATTAGTTATGTAAGTGTTTCGTTTAATTAATACGCTGTCATTTGAGCCATTGTGATTGGAAATAAACGATTATTTTATTAATATTATTTATAACTTTGACACTAAAATTACGCAAATTGAAGAAGTTGTGCGTAATTTTTGTAAAACGCATAAAGCATTGCCAAAAACTAAAAACAATATCTTTGTGTAAATCAACGTACATTCGCTATATTTAGCTGTATTATTTATCTACATCATCATTTCAACTCCGTTAGCTAGATTACGTTTTCGTTAATTTTTCACCTCCCACTGCAAAGTCGGAATGGGCGTTGGAAGTTTCGAACAGTTAGTAGGTCCAGCGGACGAAATTAAGCAAAAAGCTGCCGGGACCGGTCCGAGCGTCAAACTGAGATTGTCCACGGACCACTGTGCACGTTCCACCGGTCAAGTTGTTTTTTTATTTATCGATTCACACTAGAAGAGATGTCGTACAAAATTCTGATCGCGGTAAGTTATATTAACATAAGTTATACAAACAACACACGTAATTGCACTTATTAAAGGAAGTATCTATTCATACGATAATAGGACGATTATTTTCTTATTTATGTACACGATTATCGTATACTTACTCGTATGATTAGGCTTTTTGCGTCTTATAAATATTTCCAATCTGGCAATTTCATTGACAGTATTTTAAGGTGCAGCTGGGGTGGCCCTTGGGTCACCCTAAAGCAGCGTACATTTTATTGACATAAAATATAATATTGAAAAAATAGAACTTTTTAATTTTAAAAATTATCGGACGAATAAGTACTTTTTATTTATACGATTATCGTATGATTAGCAACAGCCTTACATAAAACTTAATTCTAATGGTCTTTTGACAATTATAACCACTCGAAAACGTTATATATTTGTATGCATTAATATTATGACCTTCATAAATGCCTTACTTCCATTTAATTTGGAATTTGGATGACGTTCAATCAGTGTTTATTTTTAGCCGACTTCAAAAAGGAGGATGTTCTCAATTCGACTGTATGTTTTTTTGTGTATTTTGCGCGATATCTTTGTCAATTGTGAACCGATTTTAGTGATTCTTTTTTACTAAATAGGTTATATTTCAGTGGTAGTCCGATATAATGCATATCCAGTATACCATGCCGTAGGTGGTAGAGCCATACTGCAGCTATATTATGGTTGTAGCACGAATGGGTCGACTCGACCGGGGAAGCACTACGCTCTCACAGAATATCATCGTAAAATAGCAGATCAATACTGTTATGTTCGTATGGTGAGTGTAGAGAACGGGAGACCCTTTTTACTGGAAACGAGGCATTCCATCTTAGTCCTCAGGGTAGATGTCTATGGGCCACAGCATTCACTTACCATTCTGTAAAAAAAATTGTAGAAAAAATTCCACTACTGTAGATGGAAAATAGGGAAAAAAGTTATAAATGAATTGTTTAAGAGAACTAAGGAATATCACCATATTTCTAAGTCCACTCAAAAGGTGTAAAAAAAATGGGTTTAATTCTTATGCGGAAATTATTTTATTCTTTTTAGTTCCTTGAAGTCGTTTACTTCGTATTAAATGTTGAATTACTATACATTTACCACCTTATTACAAAACATAGCTTATAATATCCTCAAGACCGAATTTCGGTCACGGCGGCCAGTCTCAACGAAGACTAGCCACCTATCGGACCGCCATCTATCGGAAGCCACTAGATCATTCCCGTAAGTCGGCGCTAACCATCTGCGCAGAATAACATTATAGTGCACGAGTATATGCGCAAGCACAGGTGCACTCTCATAGTCCAATGTGACGGTAGTCCGACACGACCTGAAAGAGATCAGGCGCAGGACCGACGCAACGGCTTTACGTGTTTTCCGAAGCTAAAAATGTCTTGATTAAAAAACCCAACAACAGATTTTGGCCCTACCAGGGATTCGAACCCGGGACCTCATGATCAGCAATTGCGTTTACGACGACTAGACCAACGAGGCAGTAAATCAAAACATGGTTTATTGATAGTCTCGGGCTTAAACTATAGTTTAAGAACATTCCTAACTAAAGAAGTCGCTTAGCCGCGGTGCCACAGTCTTCGCGAATTTTGACATTTGCTGTCAAATTTCATACATTACATTGTAGTTCACATTACGCGGGACTTCTTGTAAAATATATTTTAATTTAAACCTAAGACTAAATAAAAATTACTTTTTGTAATAAGGGTGTGAGTGAACATAAATCAGAAAAATAGTACACAGAAGTGACGTCAGTGTTAAATCTTTAAGGATAACAATATTGCATATTTATGACAATCAATCTACTTCCAACTATGTCTGTTTCTGACAATTACGACTAGATGCATCTTTGCTTTTGCAACATGTATTTAAATTTATTTTAATAGAGATCTCACCAAAAATGTCCAGTATAAAATAAATGCACCTTGTTTTTGAATAAAGTACAAATCAAATTTGTTTAATTACAAAATATCCAAAGCAATAACAATATAACTCTTCATATGGATTTAAAGTTCATTTTGCAGACCTGTACAAATACGTTTTTGGTAAAGTTTTAATACATTTATTTTTTCTTATGGAATCAAGGTTTAAAAATAGACACAGCATTTGTATTCTCCGTTAGCTTTGTCTAGCAATTTTTTTTCTCAGTTTAGCCGCACAAATCCGATTCGAAGCACCTCTTGAATTTTTCGGCACCATAATATCCATTACAATCTTGAATTATCACTATCTTATCAAAATAAACTTTACGAAAATTACTTTTATTTAAAAAAATATTATTTCGGACAAAATTACTATGCAGACGGCCAATGCCACATTCAATTAGTGCATCATCAATGTTCGTATGATAAGCTTCATTATCAGAAGTTTGTAAATCAGATGTTTCAATAAGTTTCCTTTATTTTTTCGATCTAGTTATATTTTTTAATACTTCGAGTGTTTGGACACGCAAGCATTTTTTCATTTCTCATCTTTTAATTGCTTACAAAGTTACTAGTTACTTTAGTAGTGCTTATTTAGTCTAGTTACTTTTTTAGTGCGGCTTATAATCGCACAAGAATTATATCTTCGGTAAGCCACTATTTAACTTGCTTAAAGATTATGGAGACCGGTAATTTTGCAGACTATGAGACATCAAGAATAGAACACTACTGTAGTCTTCATTGTTTGAATTTGAATGTAGATGTCTGGGAAAATTACCGCCAGATGAATAAATAATAGACCTATGTGACCCAGCAGCAGTGGGACATAAAAAGAAGGCTGATAACTAATAAATTCATAATTCCGATCTGTAAAGGATATTCCAACAAAAACACAAATGTGAAAATGACTCTCTCGGTCTTGCACCGGCGAAGCCAACAAACCCGAACGCCCTTTCTACTTAACTTGGATCCCCATTTGAAATTTATGTTTTTGATGGGAAAATCGTTAATTCTTGAAAAGTTTTAAGTATGATGACATGATGATGTACATGACCTTCAACGTTTTTTTCTTCAGTTTACTTTCCTTTTTAATTGTCAACGATTATCGATAATTTGTAGGTTTCAGATTTTTTTATTTATATGCGCCTTAATTAACCGTGTAGTGGCGAAGTAAGAATGTCCACTACCCCATATTGTCCCGTAGGTCTTACAACACCCACAGGCGACAGAGGGTAACTAAAACAAGAGATGGGCAGAAAGAAAAGAAATATAAAATAAAAATATTTCACGGCTAATGATTTATTTAAAATGAACAGCATAAAATATAAGATAAAAGTTTAATTTTATAGCAAATAAATGTTAAAATCCTTATTTTCAGACAACATTTTAGTGTAATAAATCAAAAGAATATTTACTTTCGAGTAAAATTGCTTTGTAATAGCGTCATCTACTTCATTCTATAGGTAAAGTCATTTTATCGAATAAAAAATGATTGAATCTCAAGGTGGTACGTAAAATAGACGCTAGATGAAGTTATGGAATCGTAGATTGTTATGAATGGATTTTATAAGATATTATTAGGATAATTTTATTCAATATGGTTATTTTTATTTATTTAATTATTTTTTTATGTTGTTTATTTTAACAGTTAAAATTTATATTAACCATTTTTAAAGCACCGCACAAAGAAGAGACCGAGATAACAGGAAACACTATTTAAAAAAAATAGCAATAGTATTTTTTAAAGACAAAATAATACGGTAGTCGAATGGCGGACACCCACAACCTTTTGAGTTTGCAAATTACACTGTATTCTATCTCATTCTCTCAGAGGCTAAATTTTATAGATGTCAATGTTTGTCTCATTCGCTCGTAAATGACAACGATTCTAAAGAAGTTTTCACTTCAAAAACTTTTACCAAACCACCTGCCAAGCATGGCAACTATGGAAAAATAGCCTCTATGAGGCAATCTATGGGGTAGGCCTAAGTTCAGCAGTGGAGTTTTATAAACTCTAAAAGAATATACCTTAATGCCAAATTTCAATTTTCTAAAAGGCCTAGAAGAGGTCTAGGTTTTTAATAAGTTAACATAAAATACACAATGCCAGTGCGTCGCTATTTTCAACCGACTTCAAAAAAGGAGGAGGTTCTATTTTCGACTGTATTTTTTATGTATGTTACCTCAGAACAGAATTATTTTTTTATTTGAAAGCTTTTTATGTGGTCCCATATAAATTTGATCAAGATCTGACTATTGGTTTTTGAGTAGTTATAACGTGTATTTAATTGACTTCGACTACATTGACGATGTTCTCATTTTATTTATATGAAGTCGATTGTACAAAATTTTTAATTTTACCACTTGTCTTTTACGAACTTGGTTGTCACACTGCCGTATGGCTAGATTAAAAATAAAACAAAAATGTAAATTCGCGGAATGTTTCTTAAATTGATATAAAATTTCTCTGCAGACTAGGAATTAAAGCGTAATTTCACTTATTACCGTCTAGCTCAATGCAAGAAATATTCTCACGTTTAGACTTTCACGATGATTGAGCTATACACCCTCGTTTCTCTGGCAATAGACTGTAACTAAGAAAAATATTCTGTTTTGCTTTGACGTAATCTCTTGACTTACAGGACATGTTGTATCTATACCTTAAAAATCCGATGTTCCTTTCGTTATTTCTTCTCCAGTCAGTGAAACTTAATTTGGAAATGGAAGTAGATTTGAAAATTTGAATTGAATTGAATTGTTTGATTTTTTTTTAAATATCCAGCAGCGGAAAAATTCATAGTTTTACTTTCATAAATTGCAACAAGATACACATTCAGTCCGGTCAATTATAAACCGATTTTAATCGAATTGTCGGACATAAAATCACTTGTTACGTGCGGGATTCGAAGCCCTGCAGCGCTGCAACTGAACGTTTACCCACTGCGCTACCGTGCTAAGTTTCAGTTTTTGATTCAATCACTTCACATTCAATAATGTTATTACATTACATTATATTTCATTCCACTTGACATGCTAATACAGACGCACTCGTTTTTATCTATCCTTGACCAATATAACCTTTATGCGACGAGAACGAGGAGTGTCATATACCTATAGGGGAATAGTTACATCGCAAAAAAACTGAAATCCTGCAAATTGCGATTTTAAGGAAATGTTGGTTGAAATTCAAGTGCAAGAATCGCGATGTAGTAGTATGACTACTAAAGCCCGCGATCGTCACAATAAATTGGGCAATGACACCACCATTAATAAAAAGTATGATAGATTCTTTCTTCTACAAATAACTTTTTGACTACAAAAGCTATGACGTCAATCTTATATATATTATTTTATAATTTCAATCTAAACATTTATTATGCTCTTAAAAAGTATTCCTATGACACGTGAGTGTTAAATACGTCAAATATCAAATTAAAGTTTCTTTCTTTTCTTTCAAAATAATAAAACTGAACCAATTACCTGAATGGTAATGCCGACACAGACCGACTTATCGACCACGTCCAAATGGCTGCAGACTTCGTGCTACAACAGGTCCCATCCGCAGAGATCGTGATGTTCGGTGATTTTAACGCCCACCACGCTGAATGGTTTGGTTCTCGTTTAACCAATCATGCGGGTATATCTGTTTATGACTTTGCCTTGGCATATGGTCTAACACAACTGGTTACTTCGCCTGCGCGGATCCCAGATGTGGAGGATCATGTACCTTCCCTGTTGGACCTTCTGCTGACCTCTCATCCGGACGAATATCAGGTCTCCGTCGATGCCCCTCTTGGCTCTTTGGACCGTTGTCTGATCAGAAGTACGGTGCCACTCACTCAATCGTCGGCCGATTGGGACGGGATGCGGTCTTTTTTTGCATCCTACCCTTGGGGGCGGGTTTGCTTCTCGCCGGATGATCCCAACGTTGTTGCTAATTCTGTCGCTGATGTGGTACTTCAGGGAATGGAATTGTTTATTCCATCATCTGTGGTGCCTATCGGAGGCAGAACTCAGTCTTGGTTTGCTCACTCCTGTAAAATTGCATCACGCTATAAGCAGGAGTGCAACCGGGCCTGGACTGAAGCATCAACGTCCCGGGATGTAAACACCAGCGCTCTTAAAAAGAAGTATAATTCTGCCTCCAGGTCCTTCAAAAGTGTCATTGCCAAGGCAAAGTCAGAGCACATCGGCAGAATTGGTGAGAAACTAGTTCGCCTCCCTTCGGGAAAACGTGCATTCTGGTCTCTCGCCAAGGCTGTCCAAGGGAACTTCTGTCAGCCATCTCTGCCATCTCTGCACAGGGTGGACGACTCACTGGCCCATAACGCAAAGGAGAAAGCCGATCCGCTAGGCTCTCTTTTTGCTGCTAACTCGACTCTCGATGACGGGGGGAACACACCGCTGACCATCCCGCGGTGTGAGTGCTCCATGCAGGAAGTGCTGTTTAGTGCTGAAGACGTGCTCCGGAGTTTTCACCGGTTTTAACACGTCTTTTCCGGTACTCCTACTCCCTAGGCGTAGTCCCGAACTCATGGAAGATAGCTTTGGTACACCCGATCCCTAAAAAAGGCGACCGCTCAGATCCGTCCAACTACAGGCCTATCGCTCTCACCACCTTGTTCTCCAAAATAATGGAAACTATTATTAATTGCCAGCTCATGCGGTACCTTGAGGATCACCAGCTGATTAGTGACCGCCAGTACGATTTTAGTATGTCGCTCAGCTGGTGATCTTCTAGGTTACCTAACTCATAGATGGGCGGAGGCAGTGGAGTTCAAGAGGGAGGCGTTGGCCGTTAGTTTAGACATAGCGAAGGCCTTCGATCGGGTTTGACACAAAGCGCTTCTTTCGAAGCTCCCTTCCTATGGGCTTCCTGAGAAATTGTGCAATTGGATCACCAGTTTTCTTAAAGATCGGAGCATCAAGGTCGTAGTAGACGGTACATTCTCCGATTACAAGCCCATTAACGCTGGTGTTCCACAAGGCTGCGTGCTATCACCAACGCTGTTTCTTCTGCATATCAATTATATGTTGCAAACCGGTAATATTCATTGCTATGCAGACGACAGCACTGGTGATGCTTTATACACCGGCCGTGCAAATATTTCTCGGGAAAAATTCGCCGAGTACCGGAACAAACTTGTGTCTGAAGTCGAGACTTTGTTGAATAAAAGTCTCAGACTGGGGGCGACTAAATTTAGTCCAGTTCAATCCCCAGAAGACACAAGTTTGCGCGTTTTCCGCTAAAAAGAACCCCTTTGTCGTATCTCCTCAGATTCAAGGCACTCCCCTTGTTGCCTCAGCCAGTATCGGAATCCTCGGTGTCGACTTATCGAGTGGTGTCGAGTTTCGTGGTCACTTGGAAGAGAAGGCCAAATTAGCTTCCAAAAAGCTTGGCGTGCTCAGCAGAGCGGGACAGTATTTCTTACCGGCACACCGCTTGCAACTTTACAAGGCGCTGGTTTGGCCCCACATGGAATACTCTTCCCATCTCTGGGCAGGGGCTTCCCAGTGCCAGCTCCTTCCACTTGACCGCATCCAGCGCAGAGCGGTTCGAATCGTCGACGACCGAGTTCCGATCGGCTTGACTCACTGCCACTGCGTAGAGATGTTGCATCTCTTTGCGTATTTTATCGCATCTATCACGGGGAGTGCTCTGAGGAATTGTTCGGACTAATTCCAGCCGCTAAATTCACCATCGCACATCGCAACAAAACTCGCGATACCATACATACCATCTGGATGATTGTCGGTCCACCACTGTGCGATTTAGAAGAAGTTTTCTTCCTCGCACAACTTCGTTGTGGAATTGATTACCACCAGCGATTTTTCCGGACCGATACGACTTAGGGACCTTCAAGAAAAGAGCCTACTCCTTCTTAAAAGGCCGGTAACACATCTGCAATTCCCCTGGTGTTGCAATTTTTCATGGGCGGCGGTAGTCACTTACCATCAGGTGAGCCGCATACTCGTTTGCCCCCTCTCCTATAAAAAAAAATTGCGATCTGGTTCACTTGGTACTAATAACTTTAATTCTTTCGCCTTTACTGAAATACTTTTATGGTTTAACAATAAATAACAGTTTTGATAACAACAAGTTAAAAACTTTCCCCTTAGCGAAAAACTTTCTCTTTTAATTAATGATTTTTTTAATTTCGTGCCAATGTCGATTTCTATTGTAAATATTTCCATATTAATAAACGCCAAGGAAAGCTAATTTAACAAAATGGACCAATGTATATTGAGATACGCGTATTATAGGTGTCCGCTGTACTTTATATCTACCATTTTCTGAGCTTAAATGCTAAAGTCTTAATCGGGAGTACTCAGTAGCAAATATTATTCACTTTTTTTCCAGATTTAGGAGCATATTTAATAATTTAAATAAAAGAGTGGTGGGATGTTGGTTTCAAAGTTGAAAATAGATGTATCCCACTCGTAACAGAAAGCCAAATAAAATTGCATTTCAACTCATCCCAACTTAAAAACGAGGAGGTTTTTAATTGTAATGTATGTGTTTTTTTTTAATTCGGCTGTATGATTTTTATTTGTGAGTATGCTACGTGATATCTTTGTCAATTTGAGAACCAATTTTGATGATTATTTTTTATATATAAGTTATACTTCAGGGATGGTCCCATATAAATTGGGAAAACATAACTACCCTTAAGGGTGGCAAAATAGGGACTTAAGTTTTATGTAACCATTTATACAATATTGAGATTCTGATATTCCTTAGGCCACTATTCGGGGCTTTAATTACTTTATACACTATGTCTTAGGACCCGATACTGAAGCAATTATATGAAAATTTGTTTTATTCTATCTAGATTTTTGAAGGCGAATTATATTTTTTTTTTATTAGAGTTGTTAAACCAGTACAATGTCCGTCCAAGTACAGGACAGTCAAACAAAACCAATCCAATTGTATCGCGGAGTGATACATGGGGATGTTATATCCCCCTAAACTGTTTACAAATGCACTGGAAGATGTTTTTAATACGCTAGACTGGAAAGAACGCGGCATTAACGTAAACGGTGAGTACATCTTACACTTACGCTTTGCTGATGATATCGTCGTCATGGCAGAATCGCTGCAAGAACTTCAAGACATGCTGAACAGACTGAATGAATCCTCCCAACGTTTTGGTCTGTGTTATCTGAACAAGACAAAAGTTATGTTCAACGTCATGCCAGTTCCAATTACTGTTGATGGTGAAATTCTCGAAGTTGTCCAGGAAAATACCTACCTCGGGCAGATATTGCAACTAGGTAAGAATAACTTCGAGAAGGAAGCCGATCGGCGGCTTCAGTTAGGCTGGGCAGCATTTAGAAAGCTACATCGGGTTTTTCGTCACCCATACCGCACAGTCTGAAGACAAAAGTCTTCAATTAGTGCGTTCTACCCGTACACTTATGGTGCCGAAACGTGGACACTGACGATACGGCTACTCCACATGCTCAAAGTGCTCAAAATGGAAAGAGCTATGCTCGGAGTTTCTCTGGTAGATAAAATTCGTAATGAAGAAATCTGCCGGAGAACCAAGATTACTGACATAGCCTTCCGTGTTTGTAAACTGAAGTGGCAATGGGCTGGTCATGTCTGTCGCAGAAGTGACAACCGGAGGAGTAGACGTGTTATAGAGTAGAGACCGCGTCTAGGCAAACGTAGTGTGGGACGCCCCCTGACCAGATGGAGCGACGATCTGCGCAAGGTGGCTGGTAGAAACTGGATGCGTGTAGCCGAAGATCGGGCTAAGTGGCACGCCTTGGGAGAGGATTATGTCCAGCTATGGACTGCCGTAGGCTGATGAGTATACAACCTACCTGGTAATAAGAGTAATAAATTCAGTCCATAGACACCTTCAACCTCCAGCATAGAAGGTAACAGTTGAGTTGTCACACCGAGGATTCCTCACTGTCTCTTACTATTTGGCCATCTTACACTTAAAACAGGAACATATCAGTGGGTGCACTACTGTTTGGCGGCAGAAATAAAAGACAGTGAGGTTCATTCATAACAGTCTATCAAAGTCCACTAGAGAACATAGGCTAGATTGCTCCATAAAGGGATATTTAGGATAATTGCAATAATTGCCACGCTTGGCAGGCGGACTGGCAACCGCAGTTTTTTTTTTATATAGTTGTTCATACTAGATGCTACCCACTATTTTTGTCTGTTTCCCTCTATCGCCACTTACGACACCCACGGAATGATATGGGGTATTCTTATACTGCCACTTCACGGTTAACCGCGCCTTAACCCATTGTAGTATTGCATGATAGTTATTTAATATCTAATCTTAAAATCAAAACATCTATTTAAAGAATGATCTCTTTCATTTTTATCGTATTCAATTAGAAAATTATAATGATATTGTAGATCAGAGCGGAACCCTAAAAAGGGGAAAAAGAACAATTGATCAAAATTTAGTTTCAGCTATGTAGGGAAAGTAAGTTTTCTGTTTCCTGATAAAATATTATGCTGTGACATTATATCTTAGCAATCAAAAAAAATCTCCAGCCATATCTCCCAAGCTTTTTAGAGCCTTCTTAAAATAAATACGATCCATCTTATAAAGTACTTACTAAGTCGAAATGTAATGTAGGAGAGGGAGTGGTGGCAGACCTGCTGTACACCTTGCTTAATTTGTGTTGGGAACTTAAGCGGGTACCGGGAGGCTGGTGCAAAGCCGTGATAGTCCCAATATATAAGGGAAAAGGATCGCAGCAGGACTGTAAAAACTACCGTGGTATCAGCCTCCTTAGCATTGTGGGAAAACTGTATGCTAAGGTGTAATTGAAAGAGTTATGAAAGATACTGATGGAAAAATTTGGGATGTGCAAGCGGGATTTAGAAAGGGAATGGGATGTACGGATCAGGTCTTTTCCATGCGCATGATCGCGGAGAAGTTTTTGGCCAAAAACCAAAAGGTTTTTTGTGCGTTCGTGGACTTGGAAAAGGCTTATGACAGAGTGGACAGGGATGTGTTATGGCAAACACTGAACTCATTTGGGTTGAGCGCTGGGTTGATACAGGCATTGAAGTCTCTGTATAGGGACTCCAGTGCTTGTGTCAGGATCAACGGGACCTAGTCGGACTGGTTTGGCATCCATAAAGGTGTCAAACAGGGCTGTGTGGCTTCCCCGTGGCTGTTCAACCTATTTATGGACAGTTGTTTGGAAAATTTGAAAGTTGAAGAATGCGGGTTAAGAATGGGTGAGTTAACCGTCAAATGCCTTTTTTACGCCGATGATCAAGTCATACTTGCGTCGTCGGCGGCCGAGTTGCAAATGATGATTACATTAATGAACAGGTCATTAAATCAATGGTAGTGAAAGTTGGGTGTGGCAGAAGAAACACGAGAGTAGAATAAATGCTGTAGAAATGCGGTCTTTAAGGAGTATGTTAGGGCTGAATCTAAATGACAGAGTGAGAAATTGTTTGATAAGAGAAGAGTGTGGTTTGCAAGATGGTGTTATGACCAGGATTAAGAAAGGAATGCTTCTGTGGTTTGGTCATGTAGAAAGAATGAATGAGGAAAGAATGACAAAGAAAATTTATGTGCAGAGGTGAACGGCAGAGTCTGGAAGGGACGCCCTAGGCGAAAGTTTATCGACCTCATTGGCGATATATTGAAAATGGGCCAAATTAAGGGTACTCTTAACCGCCGAGCGTGTATGCGTAGGTATATGGATGTGGAGGAGGCGAGAGAGGTGTGTCAGGATCGTACCAAATGGAAGTCCATGGCCTCTGCCTACCCCTCTGGGTGACAGGCGTGAGTGTTTATGTTTTATGTAATGTAGGAGATATTAATAAGAAGACATGTTGCTTTTACTAGGACTTTAAAGACTAATTCCTATTATTAAACACAAATGTCGTGTGGGCTGTGGGTTGCTACATCTAATATTATATATAATTATAAAGTATGTTTAGATTTAGGCAGGGAAGTTGGAAGGGTTTAAACTACAATATGTTTCATTGAAGAAGTCCTGCGGAAAATGTGCGAACTAAAATGTAAAGTGTCTCTTTATTGACAAAGGCTCTTCTCTAAATATATAAATCACATTTCGTGATAAGACCAAATATGTCCAAGACACTCGTCGAACTAACCTTTGAATTAATTACGTTTATCTAAAAACAAGCTCTTGAAAGCTTTTTATCACTGGAATATAAAATAACAGCGGAAGCATTAAGTTAAAAGACCGACTATAAATTATGAACAGACAGATCTAGAAAGTACTTTCTATGTATTCTTTGATTTCTCTGTTTTTTTTTATAAAACTGAAGCGACAAACGAGCTTACAGTCCACCTGACGGTTAGTGGCTCATGGCACCTGCAACCAAGTTAAAACAAAAACACCTACAGATGCGACGTAACCTTTGAGGACTAAGATGGAATGCCTCACAGCCTGTAATTATATTGGCTCTCTATACCCTTCAGACTGGAACGCAGCAGCACTTGGTAAAATTATATGATTTTGATATATAACATTGAAATAGTATGTTAGCTACAAATTCAATATAAGGAATATTGAATATTAATTATTAATTATAATACGTGGCAGTGCCATACCGCTGAGTCATAATATAGTTGATACACGAATATGTCGGCTGGACCGCGGTAGGACCACGCTCTCACAGAATACCAGCGTAAAATAGCAGCTTAATGCTGCTGTGTTTCGTATCGTAAGTGTAGAGAACCGGAGACCCTTTTTACTGAATAGGAGGCATTCCATCTTAGTCCTCAGGGGTGACAACACATCTGCATTTTGATTCTTAATCGAGGATAAAGGTAGATGTCTATCGGCCATAACATCCACTTTCCATGAGGTGGACTGTGTACTTGTTTGTCACCTATATTCTATAAAAAAAAGGTTTTTTGTTTGCGCGCTAAGCTTGTAGCAAATTTACATATTATGTCATCTTTTTAACGATGTAAATTCGATGTAAAATATTTATTGTTGGGTTTTATGTCATTTGATCACAGGTCAATGACTTTTGTGTCTTTATATCGTATCTATTACCGTCTGTTGCTGTCCCTAAGGCGCTGCGCAAACGTACTTTTGTGTATTGTGTGGGATACAAGCTTCCAGTGAATATTTTATTTTCATATAATCAATATTAAAACAGCCACTCCCTGCGCAGACGCATACACTTTTTGTGTCCAGTAGCTTCCACTTGACAAATACTGATCGCCAAGCAAGAAGTGTTCGGTGTAGGTAACTAGAAACTAAAAGTCGTCAGTTGAAGACACACACACAAGCACGACACAGACAGTTGACGTGGTTGATTTGCCTGTAAATATTGACGGCGACGACGTTTACGTCGACGTATAATCAACACAACAAGCAAAGGTAATGTTTCTTTATCTACATCTATCGTGAAACTGACGGCAAACAAGCAACGAATTGTTACCAGTGACCAGGAGTAGCAACCGGCGACTGTGTCCGATTGCCGCTACCGGACACAGCAACTACGGTTTCCTGTGATGGTGTGCCGTGTCGGTAACAAAAAGTGTCTACGTTTGTGCAGCGCCTAAGCTTTGATTAATACAAAAAAAGTAATTAACATAACAAAATGAGCGTTAACCAAACACGGAGTCAGATTGTAAGTGGTCACTATGGTCCATACAGACTTTTTATTAGCCAACTTCAAAAAAAGGAAGTTGTCATCTATTTGACGGTATGTTCTTTTCTTGTATGTACGAGTATGATACTCGTACATACATTACGCTACAGTACGTTATCTTCGTCAATTGTAAACGGATTTCATAATTCTTTTTTGAAGTTGTACTTATTTTGGGGCGTTTGGGAAAAATGATGACAGTGAATTTTTACGATGCGCGCGCACACCGACACTTAAAAACGACAGCATGAACTTGTTACGAGTACGATGCGCGCGCGCACCGACACCTAAAAGCGACAACTTCAGTGGGTAACTGTCTCTAAAGTTTTTTGTTTTGTTACGCTAAAGATGTATAACTTCCTACGTGCGTACATAAGTACACACACACACTTTTTTTTTAATAGAATATACTTTATCCTATACAAATTTGAAGAATAACTTACACCTCTAAGGATCGAAAAATTTGACATTCGAGCTTGTGATTTTCCTTAGTCTACTCGAAAAGTTTATTTTATATTTTAAGTTTAAAAGTCTAATCTTAAACTATTAAATATAATAATAACATAGTTAAACACTCACGCCTATCACCCGGATGGTTAGGCAGTTACTACCAATTTCCATTTGGCACACTCGAATCCACGTCCATAAACCTAAGCATACATGCTCGTCGGTTAGGGATATCTTATTCAAAATAATATAAAGATATTCTTGTTCTATATTATTTTTAAATTAACCGAAAGCTTAGTTCGTGTATGAATATTCTTAAGCCCCTGTAGTCGAATGGTTGGAATGGGTTCGGATCCGCTATTCGACTACTGTCGTAAATCACTCCTAACACAATTAAGTAAGATTAACTGAATTGGTTAACACAGTGTTAATAGCACTGTTGTTATACTATATAAATATAAATAAAATTGAAATGAAAAAACTGTCTGTAATATAGAAATAAGTAGCTTTTTTAAGCAGCTCATTTGAATGCTAATAATACATCAATAACCATTTTTTAAAGTTTTGTCTGTCTGTCTGTCTGTCTGTCTATCTATCCGGACTAATCTTCGGAATATTCGAATCGACTGCGCGATGTGCGATATTTAAATAAAACATATGTGGTTTTCAACTCAAATATCTGAACTGGAAGATCGGGTAACCCCTAATTCGGTCACTTGATCTTGATATTCATCGTGCAATGGAGAACGCAGTAGCTATAAAACTGTTTCATATGATATCTAAGCCGGTCCTATGCTATATCAGTGTTTTAATCGACTACTTATTTGCGGCCTTTTTGTGAGCCAACCGCCATTCATAATTTGTAACAAATGCTCCCTGGACGATATCGTCGAAGTTGCAAAATGTTTCCCATCATACTGTACATTCTAGACTAGCCGATTACCTTATCTTACGAATGTCTGCTGGAGAAAGTATTTACTGGGCGACTTGATGATTGCAGAACCAGATGGGTACCAACCTTGATGCTTCTTACTGGCGTCGGTCTAGTTATTCTACATTTCATCATCATCATTGCAGCCTATTAAAGTCCACTGTCGAACATAGGCCTCCCTCGTAGGAGATATATTTGCCATAGTTGCCACGCCTGGCAGGCAGCCAAACGCAGTTTTTTATTTCATTTTCTAGTTGTTATCAGGATGCTGCTGCTCATCTAGTTTGTTTCCATCTGTCGCCTCTTACGAAATCCACGGGACGATATGGGATATTTGATATTCTTACACCGGCACTATACGGTGTGATTTTACATTTGACATAAACCAAATAACGCCAAATAAGCTTAAAATATTTATTATACATTATTATTTTGGCATTTCCTAAAATCGCCACATACTACACCGACGGCACAAAATAGGGTCATGAACTCTTCTATGCCATCACCACACGATATGCTACATTGATGCACAATATGACTAAAATAAAACACTAGTACACTTGTATACAACGTATACAAAAGTCCTTCAATTCACGTTTAAAAATATTTATATTCATATTTCAAAAACGTTTATTTAAATAAATTAATATTATCATTATAATTTGCTATTTTTAACCTATCCGTAGATAAACAGATTAAAACAGTTAATTACATGCAAAAACAAAAAATAGAAAGTGGGCTGAGAAAACAGATATGAACTACATCTACGAATTGCGGCTTTCATCTCGTGCACGTACTTTCGAATTATTTAATTTTGATAACTGTTAAGTTTTGACTTCCTGAATTGACAGAAAATTTTATAAGCAACACTTCCTAAGTTTTTACGGAGAGTGCATAATCCTTGAGCTTATATACTTCGTAAATGTTGCCTGTGATGTGGTCAACAGTGGGACGTATATAGATTCTTTCTACGTTTTTACTTTTACGATTTATCCGAGCCTAAAACTGAGGCTGATTTATTTGTACATTTGTGGCACTAGAGCCGTAGTAGCTAAGATGGTTAGCGCTCGCTGTAAATTTCACAGTACGCGAGCAACCCGGGTTCGATCCCCGCCGGCACCAATGAAATTGTTAATTGCAATTTTAAGTGCTAATGTACAACGTGCTCGGCGGTGAAGGAAAACATCGTGAGGAAACGTGCATGTCTGAGAAATAGGAAAAAAAATTTTCGAAGACATGTGAAGTTCGCCAACACGCATTGACGCAGCGTGGCGGACATTTCCTTGCCCTAAAACCCTCTCAGAAATGAGAGAAGGCCTGTCCCCAGCAGTGGGATGTTATAATAGGTTGTAACTTTAACTTTTTTTAACTTGTGGCACTAAACATTCATTCATTTATTAACTCATTCAAAGTCCACTGCTGAACATAGGCCTCTCCATAAATTGTCCCATAAACGTTTTTTTCTTTTATTTTCTATTTGTTATTGGGAAAACGCTGCTGCCCATCTCCTCTGGTCTATTTACTTCTTTCTCCTCTTACGACACCCACGGTACGATATGACGTAGTGGATATTCTTACACCAACCCTGCACGGTTGGTTTAGTTGATACCGCACAATATTATTAGAAAGTTTTCGGCGTGATCGAAAACGACTGCAATAACATACTCAACGTTAATTACTGCGCAGATAATGTGTGTCGACTGTGAGAAAAGACGTTGACGTTCGTTGTATTTCACACTTTTCACGAATATAAACAAAATAGTGCGTAAATAAGATGCCATCTAAAACATAACTTGTAAAAAAACCAAGTCTCGCAACTCAGTTCTTCTACCGTAAAAAGTTGTGAAATCCTACTTAAGGGTCCTTCTGTCTTAAGTTATTACATAATTAGCCAACCTAACAACATCTTATAGTGACCATATCAATATTAAAAATCTTTTATGTTTTAAATAAATAGATTGACTTGGCCATCGCATGAAAACACAATGTATCTCAAGTCTGCGATCGCCAAGTCAATCTATTGAATTGAAATTGAATTCAGGCTTCTAGTTTTATCCACAACGAAGTTATAGGGGTTCGGAAATGGCCTGAACTGCTTCGAGAAAAGGATGGTACGGCCGTGCCGCTTTTTTGCTCGACTTGGCGGGGGCACTGCCGTGCCCCCAGATGAATCAAAATAATCTTGCCATATAAAATGAAAACCCGCAATTCAAAACTTAAAAAGACGATACAATGCATTTGAGAAATAACCAATTCATAAGTTTCTCTTTCCGCGTTAAAAACAAGGGCTGTCACTTAAAATATATTATTATTATTTGCACCGCAAACCTTATTTTCATGTTATTTTGTTACAACTAAATCAACCTCATCTTCAAAAAGAACACGGAAACACAAAAATGGTTAATATTATAAAAACAAGAAGTCTCATTGATCAGAAAAAATCTTCATTTACTAAGTTGAAAGTCTATGAATAGAAATTCGAACTTTTAAAACTAAAAACTCTATAAAATCACATCTGTGAAGGTCGGTGTAAGAGAATCCATCAGTCAGTTTTGTCTCCTTGGTATAGGAGGCGACTACGAGAAACACCATAAAAATTCTTATGACTTCCGATAGATGGAGGTATAACCATCTCGCTTACGCCAGACGTAAAATACCCAGACCGGTAACGAGAAGCAGCGTCAAAGTTGCGAGACGTCTGGTACTGCGACCTTCAATCCGCCTGCCAAGTATACTATTTACGAACTGATGATACAGAAGGAGCATATCTAAAAAATAGCTAGACGATAAATTAAAAAAAAATTGTTTTTGCGCTATACTGAGCTTTGGTGTGTACTCAGCGAACTTAAAGTTTGTTGATTGTACTACATACACGTTTAAATAATTCTGCTAGAGATTAATAACAATAATATAAAAAATAACATAAATATAATATAATAATAACAATTCTAAATAATTAAAAAACTTCGGCTGTAAAACCGGCTGCCTAACGAATTAACCATGGCATGTATGCCCCCTTTGAGGCCATCTATGGAGAGGCCTACTTGTGGCCTACAGTGTACTTTTGATAGACTGTAATAAATGGATGAATAAATTATATTTACAGAATTATATTATGGACGTAAATTTAATATTATACATAAAAATATTTCCGTTAAAATATTAGAAATGGTTCAACCCTAGTGAAAGAATGTGGTTCACAAATAATGATGCGCTATCTGGGCCAACGAAAGCATTATACCACTCACTGGCACGGTCACTTCGCCAGCTGTTTGGACAATAATATTAAAGCTATTTTAATATAGCTTATATTACAGCTTAAAGCATAAAGTGATGTAGTGATATTCGCTGTATGCAAAATCATGGAAAATGTTTAACATAATTATAATAATCTCCAGTTCTTCCAATTTCTCTTTATCTTGATTGGATTCTATTGCTAACCACATAACCAAAGACACTGTATTATATGATAGCCATCATCATCATCACCTCAATATAATATAATACGGCAATCATATATATCATATAATATGGACTGTCACAAGTATAATTTAAAAGGAATTTTACATACTTACATAAATTCGAACATAGGCTTGCCCTTAGGAATGCCACAAAGGACGGTCCTGGGCCACCTGCATCCATCGACTTCCTGCATATCTTACCATCTAGTGGGTTGGGGGGGTCGCCCTACACTTCGCCTACTGGTACGAGGCTGCCACCCGAGAACCTTTTTTTCCCATCGGTTGCCGGTTCTTCGAGCTATATGGTCGGCCCATTGCCACTTCAGCTTACTAATCCGTATTTTCAGCAGTGGACTTGTGAAGGGCTGTAATGATAAATGATGATGATGGTGACATAAACTCGACATGGACCAACATCCAGAACCAGAACAATTATTAACAACGTTATTAATAATTATTGTTCTGGTTCTGGCCATTTAAAATATTCAACCAAGGGACTCACTCAGAGACATTTTAACGATACGCATCTTAACGGTTGATTTAAAATTCATTTTGGACAATATTATTTATGTAAGGAATTATTTTAATACCTGTGGTTCCCAAAATTTTAACACGTGCAAAAAATCTAAACTTGCTGTTGCAAAGTACAGATTCCAAACTAGCGGCTCATTTTGGGTAGATTTATAACTACTTATAACAGATTCCCTGTAATATTACTGTTTTGCCTTTGCATAAATTCAAAGCGCATGTAAAAAGCACTCTTATGAAGAAAGGATTTTATAAATTAGATGACTATTTAAAGATAAGTATTCGTGGACATAATGATCTTCCTAAGATTTTGTTTACTTATGTACTTACTCGTGTATATTTCTATATTCGGACTATGAGAGTGAGAGAATAGAGAGTGTATCAGGGCACATACTCGTGCTCTATAATTCTGTGCTGCGCAGATGACGCTTTGTCCAAAATGCGGTCTGGTGGACATTATAATAAAGTATTTAGTTGTTACTGTCCACTCGTAAAATAAACAGCGTTAAAGATCCAAGACATCTGGTACTGTGATTACTGATGTGTCTACCATGCGTGGAAGTGAAGATTAAGACACATGACACTATGAACGAGACCAACACAGATTACAAACCAAACAATGGATCCAATAGGGAAAGAGAAATCTTAGTTTAAAAAAAATCTAGTTTTAAGCGCTTTTCTCCCAAATAAGCTTATAATATTTGTGGTGTCACTACTAAGGACGCGTTTCTATGTATCCATCATCCGTATCCATCTAAGATGTAAACATTCTAATTAAGAAATGTAACGAAATATACATTCTAAAGTTATTTGAAATATCAAATAGTAAAAAATATAAAATATCTTTAGCAATTTAATCTATCTACCTATTAAAAAAATATTAAAGTAGTTGCAACAAACACTAATTAGATTTTCGACATTTTCCAGGTGCTGTTCACGTGCATTGTTCTAGAAGTTTCAACAAAACCCGCAGACGTGTAAGTTTAATTTACCCTTGTTTTAATCAGTTACTGAATAAGATACTTAATAATAATAAGTAAGATGAAAAAGGAAGTTATTTTATTCTTTCTTCTTACTTTCAAGAAGTCTTTAATTTTGTCAATTTCGAGCAATTTTAGTCGGTAATGGCTAGCACATGACTTTGTTTATATAGAGGCCACTAAAATACGGGCATTATTTTGTTACTTGTTACCTAATACTCACAAACGCCTCATTAGCAATCACCGCGCGACTCAACGCATTCACAAACTAACCTTGTATTCTTAGTTGTATCTTCGAGATAGAAGCTATTGTAAAAATCTACGCGCCTAGCTAATCCAGGTATGGTGATTAATAGTATTTAGCTTAACCACCGCTACATTTGTACTGTGCACGCTATATTAATCAGCTTGGGCTTAGTAAAGGAGTTAATCTTGAAGAAATACAATAAAATATACATATGTATATTTCAGAATAACAACGGAGAGCACCAAAGAAGAAGCAATAAGTAATACTGACGAAAAACAAGATAATAAAGAACAACTATTATCAAATGGCACAAATCAATCTAATCCTATTACTCATGACATATTAGAAAAAATTCAAACAATCAATGACGCCTTGAAAAAGCCTGACAAATTTCAAAAAAACTACAATAATAACCCTCAATCTGGCGCTGAATATGTCATAGATGCAGCTACATTCGAAAAAATACAACAAATTATTGCTTCCGTAAAGCCACGTCCGATTTCACAACAGATAAATAGATATCAAGAAAGAAATTCTATTTTTAATAATAATGACGTAAACCAACGTTTATTACGTTCAAAAGCATTAAGTTTTACGCCAAATTCTTTAAATCAAGGCTTACTATCAACATTTTCTATGCCATATATAACTACTATGCCAATTATGATGATGCCAGCAATCACTGATGTGTATACTAAAAACGCCATACCAAATTCGATACAATCAGATAATTATCAAACAAGACAAGAATCACCATCATTTCCGTTTCAAATTCAATGGCCATTTGCTTCTTTTTTCCCTATACTGGTAAAGGATCCCTTACTTGCAATTATGCACGGAGGTGGCTGGAACAATCTTTTTGAATTTGGACAAAGCGCTGATGTGTGTAGTATAAGAAAACAGAAATCCTTTGGTTTGAATACTATTGAAAACATGGACTTTAGAAACAACGTTGAAAGTAATAAGTTCGTGGAAAACGCCCTCAATACAGATAATTTAAAGCCGCGTTCAAGAATAAGGCGCTCGCTCAGAAAACGAAATATATCAAAATCGTCTACTAATGAACAAGAATTAATTAGTGCTAAGGAGCCTAAAAAAGCTGTTCTGAAACCTGTTGTTGCACGAAAAACAACGAACAAGCCACGAATTGAAAAAGAGAAGGTGATTCAAGATACAAAAAGCAGTGAAATCGAAGGGGACTTACGTTTCCCTTTCAGTGATTTTACATGGTTTGGAAATAAGAAACCAGTGGCTCCTAGTCCAGGTTTCTTTATAAACAGGTTAAGGGTAAGGAAAGGTGGTGTAGCAATCGCAGGACCGGGTGGTGTAGCAACGGCTGGAAGAGGTGGAACTGCTATTGTTGGACCAGGTGGATTAGCTTATACCCAGCCTGGAGGCATTGCTGTCGCAGGTCCTGCTGCTCGTGTAATTGCTTTATCACCACACACTGATCTAACATCATTAGTATCACGCCTTCATCAACAATCCACAGACGAATCAATGCCACGATCATTTAATCCATTATTAGATGGAAAACTGGTGGGTACAGGGCCGGTTATTTACTATCATACAAATGAACAGACATGATCATTTCTGTATACTCTTATATTAAATGAATTAACCAGTAATTCCTATTTACCTGCCTATTAGATACTACGGGGTACCGCGAAAAAGTATGGCACAATATATAAGAAATTTTAACAGCAAGCGATCTGATTACCACTACAATGGAATGAAATTTGAAAATGGTCCATTGAAAAATGCTACAATAATAATACATCTCAACCCCAGGGCTCACGCACTAACTGATATAAATGGAATTGCAATAGCAAATCCTATATCTCAGGTCATAGTTGGAAAAAATAAACAAGTTTCAATAGCTTACAACCCAGAAGCAGTCGCCATAGCTGGACCTGGTGGAATAGCACACGCTGAATCTGAACTTTACCTCTATGAATTTCACACTAATAAAGAAGAATAATTTATTTTAATATACAACTCTATGTTAAGTGATATTCGAAAAATATTTTCGACCGCATTCTTGAAGCTGTTTTTCGAACTA
This sequence comes from Parnassius orleans, assembly GCA_029286625.1. NCBI lineage: Eukaryota > Metazoa > Arthropoda > Insecta > Lepidoptera > Papilionidae > Parnassius > Parnassius orleans. The sequence continues at coordinate 95,288 of JAGSMP010000299.1, forward strand.
AAGCTCACTGTTAAAATCTTATAAAAAAGATAATTAAAATTTTTTATTTATTTGTTTCTTTCATTTTTAACCTTTAAAGTATAAATTATGAGTTAGTTGTTATTGTAAGTGTTAATTAACATGATCATTTGATGCTATGAAATTTTAAATCAAGCGCATATCCTCAGAGTACACGGCCGTCACTTGAAAAAAAACATGATAAATACAAGTTAAATATTATTTTATTCATATAGGTGAAAAACTGAAAAGAGGCCTTTACACGGTTGTAGACCACACAACAGTAATAACGATACCATGAACTATCCCACCGAATGTAATCATAGAGTTCACTTTATCTTTTACCTACATAGAATAACTTGATAGCAAACGAAGTTTGTGATCCGATTGCCATGCCGATTACAATCATATTTTTTTTAGATAAAGGGGCAAACGAGCATGCGGCTCACCTAATGGTAAATATCAACCGCCGCCTATATATAACTGAAACACCAGAGCAATTGCAGGTGCATTGCCGACCTTTTAAAAAGGAGTAAGCTCGTTTTGGAAGGTTTCTAGACGTATCGGTTCGGAAAAATCGCAGGTGGTAAACGATTCCACAAAGAAGTCGTGTGAGGAAGAAAACTCTTAGTTAATCGCACAGTGATGGAACGCCAAGCCTCCACATGGTGTGGATGGTATCGTGAGTTTTGTCGTGATGTATATTGGTCGAATTTGGCGGCTTGAATAATCCGAACAATTCCTCCGAGCACTCCCCGTGTTAGATTCGATAGAAAATGATAAGGGATGAAACATTTCTTGTAACCGCCAGTGATCGAGCCGATATTATTGTTCCAGAATAAGTATTCAGAAGTATTCTATTAAATTATTAAGCGATGATTTCACAATACTTCCAATCAAAGAACATATTATTACGTGTTAGTTTTTAATAATGGGAGATTAGTAATAGAGATTAAACAATAAACGTAATACTTAACGTACTACTTTACTTTGATAGATAGCTCCGTGAGAAGATTAAATTGCAAAATGATACAAATAAATTATACAATAAAACTAAACTGTGAGGATTAAGTGAGTTTTGCAGTAATCGCAAGACGATAAATTCATATTTATTGGAACGGAGTTCCTTATAGGACGGTACGAATTTGGCATTACGATTAGGCGAGAAAAAGTGTAAGATTTTTCAGTCACGATCCCTTCTGACGTAGTGTAGACGGCCTTGGCGGCTATAAGTAAGCGAGATGGAATAATATCTATCTCCCTCCCACTTTTTCTTATCTTGACATGAAAGAAATATTATTTTATTTTAAATAAAGCTTCATTTTAATAGACGCTAGTACATAATTAATTTATTTGTATTTGTTAATCAATAATATAATACGTTTATCAATAATAATATACTATGAAAGGAACTTCGTTCCAACCGAGTGTTCCACGACACTGACGCATGTTTTTTATATTTATTTTTCATTGGAATTATATTATTATTTAAGTAATGAAGTCAAAATTTTCAAAGAAGTTAAAGCATTTATAAAATTGTAAACTACTTATATTCTTTAATTATTTTATAGATTAGTGACTGAAAAAAAAACGTAACACTTTTACATCAATGTCACAACGGTTAGAATTTTTTAAAATGTTATTTAGAAAAGTATATATATTTTAACGTTATCCCTCTGAATAATCAGAAGACATTTTGAAAATAAACAACTAAAGGACGAGAAACAACTCTCCTTTTCTAACTTTCGTAGTAGTATAGAAAGTAGCCTTTGTGTTAACGAAGATCATATTAAACTAGCTCTATATCAAATTTTATGGAAATCCGTTCAGTAGTATTTGCATCCTTTTGAATCGTGTATACACCATACTACTTTGGCTTCAGTATCCTCTATATATCCCCCTAGACTTGATTTTTCCCGAAAATATTAGACACAAATTTTCACGGGTTTATTCGTTTTTAACTTTTAATACATTTTATATAAAATAAAAAATTAAATTAAATCCAAAGAACATATTTTATTATAGGGCATCTACACAATACCTGCCATTTTACGGAGGCGCCAAAGGGCAATATTTAGAAGTAAAAAAGGACACGAAGGGTTTTGTTGTTAGCGAAAAGATATTAGCAGAAGACAGCATTAGCAGTGAGAACATAGTTAAGAATAACGATGACAGTCTCCTGTCTAGGGTATTTGCTGCAAACTTGCAGAGTCTACGGACATTGTCGAACAATGTACTGAAATTACATACCTTGGGCAGGAAAACGGGTTTTTTGGGAAACACAGACAAAGCAAGATTCAAAAGTCAGCTATCTTCACTTGGAGAAACAGCGTCGAATACAATCAAGTTAATAGATGAAATTGGGGACAATGTAGATACGCTTTTCAATCAAAACGCTACACTCTTGAAACGGCATGAGGAAAACTACGAGGATGATGACGTAAGTACTATTTACAAATTATTGTACTCAAAATTTTAAAAACAATATAGCAACAATATCTAAAACAAAGAAACATCCCGTGTACTGGTGGCATACGAGAATACCTTATCCCAGTTTATCCCATGGATGTCCTTCTGCGGATTAAAGTCAAAGTCAATTTAAAACTGAATTGACCAACGATATTACAGTCCACCTGATGGTGGCAGTCCTTTCATGGCCAACCTGCAGCTAACTTCAAACAAAGCGTGGTGACCTCTGGGCTGGTGGTATCGGTGGAAAACCGCACATTCTGTAATTATACTGGCTCTCTTTACCCTTTAGATCGAAACACAGTAGTGAGCACGAGCACTGCTATTAAATTATTGCTATTTAACTTAGCAAGATGGCAGTTTATCCATATAATATTTCCAGTTAGTGACGGCAGATAACGTAAAGTTGCGCATCGCCAGGCTGAAATTGCAAATGTACTTCTTAAGGATGATTATAGCAAACTCTTTCCAAGATCTAAGAGGTCTTTATCCAGTCTATATGAGAAAGCTTAATGCTGCTTAGGAAGCTGTGAAGAGGGAGTTTCTCCGTGTGATTTCAAATTTAGGCTATCCGCAGCAGAACCAGAGTAAACGATATAGCCCAACGGATTATTAAGCTAAAGTAGCAACGGACCAGCCATACAGCTCTAAAAACCGACAACCGATGAGGAAGAAAGGTTTTCGAATGGCAAACTCGTAGTGAAATGTAAGGCGGTTCCCTACTAGGAAGTCAATGAATGCAGGTGGCTCGGTACTGACCGTGATTTGTAACATTCCTTCCGGATGGCCTATGTTCAACAGTGAACTTGTGATGAGCTGTAATTATGATGATTATGATGATGTCCAGTAAACTGTTAAGAGCAGATGAACAAGTAGATAGTGTCATTACGAAAATTCCTAAAAGACCTTATGGCTTTCGATAGATATAACTATTTTCTATTTATGCTAAGTACAAAATACTCATCCTAAAAACGAATCAGCGTCAAGGGTGCAAGACGTTTGGTACTGGGATCGACAATCAGTCTAGTAAGTATAGTGATTATGGCAAATTCTCCTTATTATGAGAAAGGCTTATGTTTATCGACAGCTAATAAATAAATAAGGATATGATCATCACCATAAGCCCAAAAAAGTCAACTATTGAACGTGCACCTCTCCCGTTGAGCGGATTTTCCTCATTGATCACGCTGAACAGGTGGATTAGCAATCGTAGTACCAGACGTATCGCACCTTTGACGCTTCTCCCCGTCACCGAGTAAGTATGGCGTAAACTATACGCATATATCGCCACCTATCGGAAGCCATTAGATCTATCCGAGGTTTCCCATAGTCGCCTCTTACCACGGAAGGAAATTGGGTAGTACATTTTCTTAAGTCACCACCATATCATACGTAATATAAAACCTAAAACACCCAAGCGTTAATGAGGCGGTCTTAAATTGTTTTCAAACCGTTCCGGATATTTACCAGAAAAACGTTGTTACTTTATAGTAATATATGTAGATTTATACTATAATTTTTATAAGATTTTATTATTATTGTTATTTAGGTAGGCGATGAGAGCGTTGGAGTCGACTCTCCTTTCGACACAGATGAGTTTGGTTTCAGCAATTCAAGAATTGCCGAAGCGAAGCCTTTCGGTTTGTATTTAAATTAATACAGAAGGTAATATGGAAACTACGATGTAAAAAAAAAATTAGCAGACTTCAAAATGGTCGCAAACGCGACTGTTGATCATACCCGGACCAAACAAAATTAGTCATTGAGTTTTTCTGTCAATAAATTCTCAATACCAGCCAAGCTTCATGAAGTTGACGGTGTCTCACCCACCCGACCCTTGGAAGACACGTAAGGGTCAGATTGCCACTTCATGGGGGCTATGAAAGTGAGGGAATAGAAAGTGCTCCTGTGCTTGCGCATACACTCGGGAACTTTAATCTTGCCCTGCGCAGATGGCTAGTCTCCGATGAGACTGGCCGCCGTAACTAAAATTCGGTTTATACAATTCTTTAAGCACATAAATTAAACAATATAAAATATAAATTTATATTTATTAATAAAGTTTTCGTCTACAACATTTTAACATAATAAAAAATGGCTCGATATTTTAATTCTTTTAAAAGATATCACACACATATATCTATTTCTTTACTTTTCTTTTGCTTATGTTTTAGCTTTGTTGTACAATAAATATTAATGTATCTATCTATCTATACATCCTGATATTCAGACCAGTAACATTCAAATTAATATATAGGTACTTAGGAATATATGTTATTACACGAAGATTTTTTTAATCGTCCTTGGGTTTTGATTAGGTATCCCTTTTACCATCAAGATGCCTTATGATTGCGGTGAGATAAAAATAATTATGTTAATAGATCTAAATAGTTTACCTATGTTATGTGAATTGTATTTTTTTTTTCCACCGAAAACAAATCTCTACCACCATACTTTCACTCTGCGGCTTGTAATAGGATTACTATAATACTAATTTTGTTACTCCCACGGCAAGTGGTACCTTTATGAGGAATGATGGCTGATTAAATAAAAATATTTTGGATAGACTAAATTAAATGAGTTTTGCCGAAATCTGTGTAGTGGCGGTGTAAGAATATCCACTACCCCATATCATCCCGTGGGTGTTGCAAGAGGCGACAGAGGGAAACAAATCAGATGGGCAACAGCGTCTTCCTAATAACGACTAAAAATAAAAGAAACTGCTATTGTCAAGTGTAGCAACTATGGCAAATATCCCCCATATGAAGAAATCTATGGAGGAGGCCTATGTTCAGCAATGGACTTTAATAGGCTGTAACAGTAACGGTATGCCGAAAAAGAAAAAAAATATCCTTTTTTTTTAAATTTAATTTTCATATACAATTTTTAATTTCCAGGTTTGGCCGTGATTGGTGAAACAGGGCTTGCGGCTTCACGACCTATCGGTACTGCAGTGGCATCAAGCGGGGTTGCACTGGCACGCCCCATTGGGATCGCTATCGCGGGGATCGACCCCACACAACTAGGAATTGATTACCATATAAACCAGTCAAATAGAGACATTAACCCTCAAAAATCACCAAACAAAAATTAAATACATTAAAATTGTGATTGCGTGCCATAATTTTTTCATGTCATTTGTAAATTTAGAAATGCGAGATTCACTTCGTTTCAAACTTAGTTGGTAAATTAATGTATTTATTAATTTATTTACTAAAACAAATTTAAAGGTACTGTTTAAATATGTATATACTTTTTTTTAATTTTACAAAATGCGTTGAACAAAAATAATTTGGATTGAAATCATAGAGTTTTATTGAGCCATGTTAATGCATAACTATTATTTTATAAGTGAAACGAAAATCTGAGTGATATTAGTCTTCAAAAGACGTTAAATTCAAAAAAAAAATATTTTTCTAAATTGTTGTTTTATTTATTAAAAGACAAAAACGATAGATTCATTATACCTACTGTAACAGCATAGCTAAACTTTCACTAAATTTACAGTAAATCCCAGATTTTTATTTTATTTTTCAACTTATATGCTAAGCATAATCGTTTTTAACAGGCGCTTCATATCGTATACGTTGCTTTCCATCATAATTCTGGGAGTTTCTATTCGAATCCGTTTAAAAATATTTACCCTGTCATCTGTTGGAGGCGAAGGGATATCGCTGGCAATCCCTGAGTCAACTTTTATCTGAATGACGGGAACAAACAAATTGAGGGAATATGTTCGCAACAGAAAAATTATTAGTTTTTCGCAGGTTTGGCTTTATTATGAGGTCCCTGTATCTCAGATACTACGTGACTCTTCCTCTAATATACAAAACCGTTGCGTCAATCAAGAGAAGGTGCAGATACAGTATTACCTTTGTGATTGCAAGTTAAAATCGATTAAAAGACTATAAGATTACTAAAAAATAATATGAAAGTGCCTTTAAATTTTTAATAGCAATAAAACTTATAAAAGTTGAAAATCATTTTATTAACAAACTACGCGTACTAGGCTATTGATATGAAATAGGGATCCAGTTGATGTAATTCTGAAGCTGAAACCCGGTCTCGATACGCCAACTTTTTTCGGGAGTTATCATGATCACATAAAAATTCAACATCCGGACATCCACGTAAAAAAATTTTCAAACCTATTTTGTTCAAAGCAGCAATATAAAATGATTTTTTAGAAAATATATAATGGATTAATTAGAGTGTTTTCTTGATAAACCGCTACTCATATTATCGTATAAGTGCAATATGGTTATGATAGAGGCATTTTAAGAACACAAAATTACTTGACCTTGACGTGTCGAGAGTTATGCACTACCTAATAACGCTTCGCGTTATGAGGCGTTCAAAAGATTATGTGGTAAAAGATTATATGTAGTGAAACCATGCTGAAGCTATTTTATGGTTGAAGCACAAACGCGGCGGCTCTTCCGGAGAAGGACCACCTCTCACAGAATGCTAGCGTAAAATAGCAGCTTAATACAGCTATGTTTCGCATGGTGAGTGTAAAGAACCGGAAACCCTTTTCACTGGAAACGAGGCATTCCAACTTAGTCATCAGACAACGTATCTGCATTTTGATTCTATTCATTCGGGTTTTATTCTTATCGAGGATAGATAGAGAAACATAGACTAGATGTAGATGTCCATGGGTCATAACATTCACTTACCATCAGGTGTACTGTCTGCTTATCTGTCGCCCTTTATTTTTATAAAAAAAAGACTTCATAATGCGGTAATTAGTAACAGCGTTACTGGATTTTTGTTATAAAAAATGCCTCGAACTCAACCGGAATGACATAGAGTGATGGATCCTCATATGCTGTCAATAGTAACAGCTTGCAATAGCGCCAATTGTTTTAATATGGCCATGTCACTATTCTCGGTGGTCAAGACTCATTTTGGGTCACTACGCCACGTTAGTTAGCTAATTCTTGCGACTATTCATACGCCTTTAATATATCAACTGCAATTTAGGAAATTAAATATTTCTAAGGCGGTTAATCCAACTGCTTAGTAAACTGCTATAGCATAACTTTAACGTCATGTATTGCCTTTGCCTTTATTAAACATTACTCTAAGGTACTACTCCATGGTAGTACAGGTTTGCAATGTAGATAATGAAAATTATTAAGGTAAAACCTGGACATACTTTTAATAGTAGGTTATTTAGTTGGTATATATAAATTTCAATTCACAAATTAAACAAACAAATTCTTCAATCTGGTTGAAATTTGTTCTACTGTGAAATTATACTCTATTGGTGAATAAACAATCCACTACATTGGTGAACTAACCTCGGAAATGCATTTTTGTACATTCATAATATATTACGTTTAATGCCAAATAAACTAGTAAGTCTGGGTTTACCACGGTTCATTTAGAATTACCCATGCTTTTTGGATATTTAATTATATTACAAGGATAAAACGTCTAGTGCTGCGCGAATCTGACTGATCAAAATCTTCTTCTATTTGGAGATGTCCTTTCCCATCCAAAAACCTTAATCTAAATTTATATTCTAATACAAATACACAACAGAACCTTACAAACTAATTTTGTTTCTAAAAATTACAATACATGGTGTTCCAGATTTCTTCTTCTTCATCAATCCGTAATAGTCCACAGCTAGATATAAGTATCTCCCTTTGTAGAAAAAAAGTTAAAATTACTGCTTATATACGTCGCACTGCTCAGCACAGGTCTCCTCCCATTTCTGAGAGGGTTTTGGGGCAAGGAAATGTGCCGCGCTGCCCCAATGCGTGCTAGCGAACATATGTCTTCGAAATATTTTTTCTTATTTCTCAGACATGCAGGTTTCCTCACGATGTTCGAAGGATTTGTAGGAAACATTTTCCTTATTCATCACGCTCGACAAGCGGAATGACGATCGCAGTACCTAGAACGTCGCCAAATTGGGTATTTTAACGTCTGGCGTAAGATATGTAGTACACCGCTATATATGGAAAGCCATAAGATTTTTCTATCTTAGTCACCGATGAAGACACCCACAAGACAAAATGGTGTGATCGATTCCCTAACCCACCACCATACACACCACCACCTAACCCTAAGCCACCATATAGCTAGTGTACCAAACTGGTGCTGAACACATTTTATTAGAGTTGCCGTTTATGAAAATGCCGTTTTATATTGAAAAATTCAAACACCTTTTTCTTTTAAATAACACTACTTTTTATATATTTTATCGCGTATATTAACTTATTTTATATTCCCGACACTTCAAGTACTTTACAGCACCCATAATCACGGGGGTGGGACTGAGGTGTTCTACGTCCTAATGTCATAGTTAACGACGGCTACCTTCAGATTATAATTATTAATTTTTGGTCCGGTCTACGCAGTCTGAACTTTTAATATCTTGAAGTCTTGCAGTTGTGTGCTTGGGTTGGGATTTAATTTTATTAATCATAGGATCCCAAGCAGATGGTAGCCGTTTTCTCTATTGAAATTAGGATGTTTTTTTTATTTCAACAGCTTCGCGAATCAACCTTGGAAGGAATCGGTGTTCTTTAGCGAAGATTTGTGATCTATCTAATCTGTTGTAGTGACGGGAGTGATTCTGTACGTGTTCACAGACTGAAGACTACTCGGAGCGTCGATTCTTTACAACAGCTATGTGTTTTTTACGTGGAAATATTTACCCTCATTATTTGAATTTTTTATTAAATTTTAGTCAATTATTAATTATAGTGAAGATCATTTATGCCTTTGCGTTCGAACTCTGGATATAGACACCACAAAAAATTTGTAAGCACTTTGCACCGCTTCCTGAAAACAATTCCTTTTTCTTGCAGACTTGACCAAATTTCGGAAATAATGGTAATCGGTTGGAGCTAGGTCTGGCGGTTATGGAGAATGAAATTGAGCTTCTTACTGCTGGTCTTGTAATGTTAAAACGGTTTGTCGAGCAGTATGAGGAAGCGTTATCATGGAGAAATAATGGCGAAGATCCGTCCGGATTGTTTCTTTGAGAGTTTTGCCATCATTGTTCGAAGTTCTTCACAATAGACATCCGCTGTTATTAGTTCTGAAAAAGCTTTAATAATTATACCAAAGACATTGAATAGTATACCTACATATTTAAATCTCTTTGAATTATACCATGAACGCCAAACTGGTACAATTTTTTTATGTTTGAGATTTGCTTTTTTTTTATAGGATAAGGGTGACAAACGAGCACACAGTCCACCTGATGGTAAGTGGTTGCTGTAGCCCATAGACATCTACATCTATCCTCAATTACAAATCAAAATGCCGATGCGTCGTCACCCGTGAGGACAAAGATGGAATGCCTCGGTTCCAGTAAAAAGGGTCTCCGGTTCTCTACACTCACCATACGAAACACAGCAGCGTTAAGCTGATGTTTTACGCTGGTATTCTGTGAGAGCGTGGTCCTTCCCCGGTCGAGCCGACCCATTCGTGCTACAACTATACTACTAAAATAGCTGCAGCATGGCTCTACCACGTAAGGTGATTTAGGGGATTGTTTCGGTATTTGACATGGGGTCAGACATTACGTTTTTCACTTACGATTATCATAGAGAATCCGCTTTTCGTCACACGTCACAATTCTGCCTAAAATCCCTTCATTTCTGTGCCTACCGGCCGGCGCTAGTGGGGCCGTGGATGTGTGTGAATGCGTTCCCGGTGGCTCTGCTATTATGCGGCAAAGGCGAAACACCGTGGGGTTTTAGTCGGTGCGAGGAAGGTATGCGTAGGCATTTCCTCATGTAAAAAAATATATTTTAGCTTACACCCGAGACTAACCATAAACTACCTTTTTAATAAGGCAGTTTAAGTATATCCAACCGTAGCAGTAAAAGCGGAGGACTGCACCCATTTGTAGGTAACATGAATTGTTTGCATAGCACTGCAAATTTCGCATATTACTATTACAGGCGTGGTAAGCAAATTTTGCATACACGTCGTGTTACTAAGAATCTTAAATACCGAGTAGGAGTTGGATGAGCGAACGAGATAAAATCTTTCCGCTAACACGGCGATAGACTACGTGATGCGGAGTGATAAAATGCTTTACTGTTTTATGTTGTTTTGTTGCTTGTTAACAAATGTTGTATACTCGCAAACCTAATATGCCTCAGTCCAGGCATGCAATAATATCCTCTAGAGCGAATTTCGGTCACGGCGCCCAGTCTTAACATAGACTAGCCGCCTGCAGAGTTCAGGATTATAGTGCACAAGTATTTAAGCAGGCGAAGGTGCACCATCTGTCCTCTCACCTCATAGTCCGATGGGACGGCAATCCGACATCCTCCGATCCAGAGAGAGGTCGAGCGCAGGACTAACGGCTTCACTTGCTTTCGGAGGCACAAACACTGCCAATTTCCTGACTTTGTGCTGCTACTGTAAATTTCTTGACAGAAAACCCAATAATTGAATTTGAAGGACTTACAACCACTAAACCAACGAGGCAGACAAAAAAGGTTAATTGTAATTCGGCTGTGAGTATATGATTGGATTATGGATTTGGATTGGTATTATTTATGTTGAGCATTTATTACCATGCACAAACATCGACTCTTTGATTTGGATATACCAACGATGTCAGCCTAAAGCATAAACGCAGAGTGATCAGTATTTTGTTCTATAAACTACATTCCAAAGTGTGTGCTCGAATTACATAATTAAATACAATCTTCGAAGATCTGGCATATAATAAGTAAAAAGCATCTACTATAAAGAGGTGATGAGATTGAAGCAAGCAATTAAGACGGGAGAATATGGTCTAAGTTGATAAACAGAGAGGATGTTACTCGTATAAACAAAATATTATTATCTTTAAATCTATAATCTTTCTGTACGTGTGTTCGTCACTGAACGCCTCCTAAACGGTAGGTCCGATTATAATGAAATATTTTGTGTATGAGTCATCATCATTCAGCCCTTCACAAGTCCACTGCTGAACATAGGCCTCCCCAAGGAATGCCACAAAGCACGGTCCTGAGCCATCTGCCTCCATCGATTTTTTTTTATAGAATAAGGGTGACAAACGAGCACACAGTCCACCTGATGGTAAGTGGTTGCTGTGGCACATAGACATCTACATCTATCTTCGTTTGCGAATTTAAATGCAGATGCGTTGTCAGCCGTGAGGACTAAGATAGAATGCCTCTTTTCCAGTAAAATGGGTCTCCGGTTCTCTACACTCACCATATGAAACACAGCAGCATTAAGCTGCTATTATACGCTGGTATTCTGTGAGAGCATGGTCCTTCCCCGGTCGAGTCGACCCATTCGTGCTACAACTATACTATTAATATACTTGCAGCATGCCTCTACCACGTAAAATGTCATTACGTGGTAGAACCATGGTCGTCACTCCATCTAGTGGGGATCGCCTGCACTTCGCCTACCGATATGAGGCTGCCACCCGAGAACCTTTTTTCCCCATCGGTTGTCGGTTCTTCGAGCTATATGGGCGACCCACTGCCACTTCAGCATACTAATCCGTTGGGCTATGTCGGTCACTAGTTCTTTGTTCGTTCTCACTTCTGTGTGTTGAGTGAATGGTTTAAATTTACAATTGCACAAGGCCAGGTAGGTGACACTGTTGTCGAGATCCAGAAACCACCCTTGAGAAGGCGGAGCGGATTGCTAGTTATAAATAAACCAATTAACATAAAAATTGTTTTAATTTGTTGTAAAAATTGTTTTAAATTGTTTTAATGTGTTTGACCTTCAAGACTGCCGAGGCGTCGAAAACAGATGACCTCTCTGACGTACACGCAAACTCCAGCCCGGGGCACAAAGGAGTGTTCTAATTTGTACCCCGGTTAGGAGAGATACGTAGTATCAGCCGGAGAGGGCACCTGCGTCTCGGTTAGAAAGAGCAAGGCCGGCTTTGCCGTCTCTAGATGGTAGTGGATGGCGTTAAGGTTTGTATGAAGTCCTTGATATTGCAGAAATTCACGGAGAGCGTGGCAGGGGTCGCCTTTGTCTTTTGCTCCGCTTGCCCTGAGCAGGTTTCGTCTTGAGCGGAATTTGCCCCAGAATACGCGGGCAGCCTGAGCACCCACGCTCAGAAGAAGTAGGGTAGCTTGGGCGTGGAGCTGCTACCATGTTGATGGGGAATTAGCCTCCGGCCACCTGCACTCACCAGGCGAAGTGCAGAAGTAAACTTCTACTTCACGCTGGTATTCTGTGAGGTCGTGGTACCACCACGGTTCGAGCCGGCCCATCCGTGCGACAGCAAAAGCTGCCGCGTGGCTCTACGACTTAAATCTTCTTTACGCCAGACGTAAAATACCCAGGATAAGCGACGGGCAACAACAAGAGTTCTGGGAGTGCGATCGTCAAACCCGCTGCCAAGCGTGACGATTAAGGCCGATTCCTTTTACAACCGGAAGGACTCTATCCAGTATTTTTTGTTTAATGTGGGTGGTAAAAGTAAAAGTAACGTAAAGTTACAGCATATTTTCGTTCTACTGATGGCTGGTTTTTTTTAATTTCTAAGAGGGTTTTGGGGCAAAGAAATGCAACCTGCATGTCTGAGAAATTATAAAACACCCGCGATCCATTAAAACCAAAAGATCCATTAAAACCCGCGTGAAAGAACATATAGCTGACGTGAAGCACCGACGTTTTGGGAAGTCTGCAGTCTGTGAACATGTTCAAAATCGTCCCCGCCATTACATCAGATTTGATAGACCACAGATCCTCGCAAAAGAACACCGATTCCTACCAAGGATGATACGCGATGCTATTGAAATTAAAAACATCCTAATTCCAATAGAGAAGATGGATGGTGCTGCCATCTGCTTGGGATCCTATAATTAACAAAATTAAATCAAACCCAAGCATACCACTGCAAGACTTCAAGATACTGTAAGCTCATTCTGCGTAGATCGAACCAAAAATTAATATTAAAAAACTGAAGGTAGCCGGGCTAACTATGACATCGGGACGTCAAACATCTCAGTCCCCCCGTGACCATGGGTTGCTGTAAAGCACCCAAAACGTCGGGAATCAAAATAGTAAAATTAAACGCGATAAAATCCGTAGAAATAGTTTTATTCAATTGATTGGATATACCAATACAATAAGGAATTCTTTTCCTTCTTCAGTTTGTAAAAGTCCACTGATGGGTGTGGGTCTTTTCTATTGTAGAGACTATTTGCCTTAATCTACGCTAAGCAGGCGGATCGACAATCGCAGTATCTGACGTTTCGCACATTTGACGCTATTGCCCATCGCAGGTCCCAAACTGACTAATGCCCAAATACTCAAACGCTGCTCAATTTTAAGATAAGACATCTTTAAATTGAGTAGTGTTTAATCATTTGACCATAAGAGTGACAATAATCATATTACATTCTAGGTTAAGAATGAAAATACGTTGTCACCCCTGCGGGCTAAGGTGGAATGCCTCATTTCCGATTAAAAGGGTCTCCGGTTCTCTACACTTACCATATGAAACACGGCAGCCTTAACTCACGTAATTGCAGCCTTAAGTTGCTATTTTACGCTGGTATTCTGTGGGAGCGTGGTCCTTCCCCGGTCGAGGTGAAATTCGTGCTACAACCACAATATAACTGTAGCACGGCTCTGCCACGTAAAAAAAGTCTGGCGTATACGAGATGGTTTATAAAAATTTTCTGGCATTTCCGATAGTCGACTCTTTCGACAACCTTTACGTGGTAGAGCCATGCTGCAGCTATATTAATAGTATAGTTGTAGCACGAATTGGTCGGCTCGACCGAGGAAGAACCACGCTCTCACAGAATACCAACGTAAAATAGCAGCTTAATGCTGCTGTGTTTCGTATGGTGAGTGTGGAGAACCGGAGACCCTTTTACTGGAAAAGAGGCATTCTATCTTAGTCCTCACGGCTGACAACGCATCTGCATTTAAATTCGCTAACGAAGATAGATGTAGATGTCTATGGGCAACAGCAACCACTTACCATCAGGTGGACTGTGTGCTCGTTTTCACCCTTATTCTATAAAAAAACCAATGTTTAAGACAATTGGCTGTATACAAATCGTTATTTTTTATTTTGTTTATGATGGTAAATAAGTGGATGCTGTGGCTCATAGATTTATCCTCAATTAAGAATCAATTGAAGACTAAGATGGGGTGCCTCGTTTCCAGTAAAAAGAGTCTCCAGTACTCTACAATCACCATACGAAACACAGCCGCATTAAGCTGCTATTTCACACTATAGTAAAAATATTTTGTATAATGGCGTTGCGCCCGCGCAACATGCTCACCGCCCTAGCCGGGCTGAGGCCGAGCTATGATTTATGACCCAAACTGCACGGTCAAAATAATTCTAGTATAGTATTCTGTTACCAATTACTAATTAAAACCAATTCGTGCTATATCTATGATATAGCTGCCTCTATCAAGTTATTCTAGAAATACGGTCAAAAATGTATCCCTTAACAAAGTAGGTAAATTAAATGTACACGAACTATTTGACACTGACTCACCTTCGCCGCGAACACTGTAATAAAAAAACTACTTGCATATTCATTACAGCTATTATAATACTCCTATTATTACAAATTTATGTATATTTTACATTCTTGCCTTTACATGTGTAAGAAACACTAATGCCTCATTATGGGGCGAAACACGTGTCCATACTTACAAACTTGGATAATGAATGTATCTTTAGCCGACTTCAAAGAAAAATGAGGCTCCCAATTGGACGGTATATTTTTGTATGTATGTACGTACCTAATGTAGATATATCATCTTCTACTTTGAAAGATTATTCTTTTTTAAAGTTTGTAAGTTATACTTCAACGGTGGTTCCGTATAAACTTGGCGAAAAATTCCATTCCTAAAGCTAGAAAAATAAGGGATGATGATGATAATTATTTTGTTCTTTTCTTTAGAATAACGTTAGCCCTACACTAGGTTTTTCTCACGTATCGTGGAGGTAGTTTAGAAACATAAATTGCACAAAGACAAATAACCATACCCGGAAATTTATTTGTAGGCCATACAAATACTTGTTCCATGCGGGGTTCGAATCCGCGGCACTCAGCGTCGCAACTCAATGCTAAGCCACTGCGCCACGGAGCCGTCAAATTTGTTCGTTGCTGCATGCCATTCTTTGAAGTCAACTTTGACGTTTTAGTAAAAAAAAATCCCTATTACTTTTTTATTCAAAAATATTTTTTATTCTTTTTAATGGACTAAATAATATCACAATCTCAAGTTATGAACTAGAATTAAATGGTTACATTAAATACTTCACCCCTATTTTCCCATCCTTGGGGATGAAATTTTTCTCCTTAATATTTGTTCTACAGAAATGTTTGTAACGTTACTTTTGTTTGTGTTACTAGATAGCCGTTACCGTTACCGTTACAGCCTATTAAAGTCCACTGCTGAACATAGGCCTCCCCCATAGATTGCTTCAGAGAGGGGGGGGGGTGATAATTGACATAGTTGCCACGCTTGGCTAGCAGGTTGGCTGCCAATCTCCTGATTTGTTTCCCTCTGTCGCCTCTTACGACACCCACGGGATGATATGAGGTAGGGATATTCTTACACCGCCACTATACCGTACTAGTAGATAACGTTATCTTATAAGTATAAACGCGAGATTGATACGTCATCAGATAAAGCTTAAGTTGTATAATTGTTAAATGTATATACATCCTCAATACAAATACGTTATAATGGTTTAATTTAAATCCTCATAACAATATTCAAGAATAGAATAGAATCATTTTTATTCAATATAAGTTACAGTGCTTATTGAAAGTCATTTTTTTTACTTTTACCACTGGTTCGCAAAAAAGCCTCTGTCCTGGAAAGAACCGGCAAGAAACCCAGCGAGACTTCTTTTTAAAAAAGCACAATTTACAATATAATATTTTATACAATTGTTATGAAAACATTTAGAAACAGCATGGTAGCGATCACCTCATTCCCAGGGGTTATTATCAGTCATGTACTCTTTAGTAGTATAATAACCATTACTAGGCAATTTTTGCTTAGTAAATAATTTAAACCTTTTGATAGATAATGTCTGCATATTATCAAGTTTGGGCATAGATCAGTAATAGGTCTGTAGTTCTACAGTTCATCTTGAGTGAGCTAACGCCCTCTTACCTTACTTTTAGTAATCTGATTTTACGGTTGCACGTAACATTTTTTATTTATATTAATAATGCAACAACGTCATATTGGTTCACTGAGTCTTTTACTAATTCGACACTTATATTTATAAGGATCGTTACGCATTCGAAATGCGGGAAATAAAACATAAGCCATAAGCCTTTAAGAAAACGTTTTCATTGGTCAATAGGGAACGAATTTGGGATGCGGTAGAATTTCAAAACGCTTGCTATAAATTCGGGAAAAAGTTTTCATTGGTCGCTAGATAATTAAACCGTGTAGTGGTGGTGTAAGAATATTCACTACCTCATTTGGTCCCGTGAGTGTCATAAGAGGCGACAGAGGGAAACTAAAATGTTTTTATTCGTCGATATAGATTTTCATATATATATATAAAGCCTTCATACGATACAATGTGAAATGAATATTTCACCCATTGGCATTATTTTTATTACTATGTTACTCTTTGGCCATTAAATGAAAAGGGGAGATCTCCCGCCGGCAACGTGATTAACCAACGTGGGCCGACACTACTACAGAACTAATCTAGATATATCGCAATACTTAGGAACATTGATTCGGTGCGTTTCACTTGTGGCGCGACGATAGCGCCGCCACTTTATTATTCAACTCTATATTTTCCACACAAATATGTTCCAATCTAGATTTTAATGCGTAGATTGTTTACGCACGCCCAAGAATAACTGCGTGGTTGCTGTTTCTAGCACGTGTATTTTCGTTATTAACATTTTAAATTGTTCCCAATGAGTAATATTTTATCGTAAATAGTAAATATTGAAAACGAATGCGAAATAAACGGCACGTGTTCTGTTTTATAATGAAATCATTTATCTTATAATTATTACATCGCGGGCACGTATTATACAAATCATCGAGTTCATTGATGTAAGAAAAACTATATTTTCCTATTAAAGTGAGAGTGTTCTTATATTCCATCATTGTCATCGTCATCGTTATCATCAACATCGCGGTCAAACATAATCTATATATTAATATGTGAAGGGAAAACTATGTACACGTTTTCATGCATATTGGGCGCACGGATCAGTGTGAGATGTGGGTAAAAGATTATATGGAAAAGGAGTGCAGAGAGCTAAAATTTATATATAATATGTGTTACAAATACATTAAATAAAATTAGATTAAACATTCATTATTTACGTTTATGCTGCTGACAAACACATAATCAACAGTCAATGGTCAAACAGTCGCACAGAGTATTCCTGACTTTTGAAATATATTATTTACGTGTATTAAATTTAGCGCTCTATTATTTTAACAGGTAGTATCACCAACAGGCAAAAAATTAATAATGTTTACCAAAATAAATCAATTACACAAAGTATAAAATCGATATAGGCTGTATGGCACATTTGTCCTTTGTCTATCAAATGCTAAAAAAATATGACAGCGCCTTTAAATTTTTAATAGCAATAAAACTCATAAATGTTGAAAATCATTTTATTAACAAACAACGCTTACTAGGCTTTTAATATGAAACAGGAAACCAGTTGATGTAATACTGAAGCTAATAAAAAAAAACCCGGTCTCGATACGTCAACTTTTTCGGGAGTTATCGTGACCACACAAAGCAACATCCGGATAACCACGTATTTTTTTCAAGCCGTTTTTTTCAAAGTAGCAATATAAAATGATTTTTTTAGAAAATATAAGATGGATTAATTAGTGTTTTCTTGATATACGGCTACTCATATTATCGTATAAGTGCAATATGATTATGATAAAGGCATTTTAAGAACACAAAATTGCTTTACCTTGACGTATATAACTTTTATAACTTTTTCTAGGTGAATCGATTTTATGATTCTTTTTAATTTGGTGCTTCTCATGTGGGCCCATATAAATTTGATCAAGATCTGAGATTGAGTTATCCTTAATAATGCGTATGTAATTGAGTACGTAATTGACTTCGACTACATTGATGATGTTCTCATTATATTTATATTGAAGTCGGTAGTATAAAATTTTAAATTTTACCACTTGTTATATGGTATATCGCAGTTTGCAGCAGTAGTTGAAAGTAAATACAGTTTGCTTCAATATCCAAACTTTAAAATTT
The DNA here is from genome assembly GCA_029286625.1 of Parnassius orleans. NCBI lineage: Eukaryota > Metazoa > Arthropoda > Insecta > Lepidoptera > Papilionidae > Parnassius > Parnassius orleans. The sequence continues at coordinate 113,985 of JAGSMP010000299.1, forward strand.
AATAAATTACGGACGAATTTCGATCACTAAGCGACTATTAGTAGTACTATTAGTTTTTCTATGCTAATAGTACAACTGATTCTTTCCTAGCTTACCAGAATGCGCTGTCCTAAACCATTTTCCTTACCATTTTCAGTTACCTATCGATAAACGATGTTTACAACTCCGCGTGTTTGTATTCTATTGTATTGTACTGTTAGCCTCTATTTTCGTTTATATAGAAGACTAGTGATTCGCCCCGGCTTCACACGATGGATTTCTGGATCGCGACAACAACCGTACCGATCCAATACCATACGTAGTGAATCTAAACCATTCTCTAATCACCTTAATGACACACACAAAATTTCATCAAAATGGGTCGAGCTGTTTAGGAGGAGTTCAGTCACATACACACGGACAGAAGAATTATATAATACATAATATAAATTTTTTCTACATGTAAACTTTTATTTTGACTCATTCTGTCTATTGATGAAAATTGCATTAAAATCGGTTGCGTGGTTTAAAAGATATAAGCGTACAGACGACGGGAAGTGACTTTGTTTTTTTATGTATGACTTATGTACAGAGAAGTATTCTAGAATTGGTCAAAAGACTTTTCGTAAGATTTTCTTCCCCGCCACAAGAGTTTGTTTTCTACTTTAGAGTATATTTCCTTACCTCGGAAACGTACATCAAGATCGATGTGGTGTGACGATGTTTTAAGACTTAAATCTTGTTATATCTGCTAAGAAGTTTGGACACTACAATTTACTACAGGTGGCTCAAGACCGTGCTTTGTGGCATTCCTTGGGGAGGCATATGTTTAGCAGTGGACTTGTGAAGGGCTGTAATGATGATGATGATGATGATGATGATTCATCATTACTTCACACAAAATATTTTAATTTCTCTGACATGACGATGTTTTCATTCACAGCCGAGTGCGTTGTAAATTAGCACTTATTTTTAATAAATTTAATCAGTACCTAGATGAATTTTATAATAACATAAACACTCACGCCTGTCATCCAGATGGGTAGGCAGAGACTATGGACTTCCATTTGGCACGATCCTGAAAAACCTCTCGCCTCATCCACATCCATATACCTACGCATACATGCTCGTTGGTTAAGGGTAATCTTAATTTGGCCCATTTTCAATATATCGCCAATTTGGTCGATAAATTTTCACCTAGGGCGTCCCTTCCAGACTCCGCCGTTCACCTCTGCCACATAAATTTGCTTTGTCACTCTTTCCTCATTCATTCTTTCTACATAACCAAACCACCGAAGCATTCCTTTCTTAATTCTAGTCACAACATCATCTTGCAAACCACACTCTTCTCTTATCACACAATTTCTCACTCTGTCATTTAGATTCAGCCCTTCAATGATACTCTTTAATGACCGCATTTCTACAGCATTTATTCTACTCTCTTGCTTCTTCTGCCACCCAATTTTCACTACCATACATTAAAGTAGGGACTAATACAGCATTGTGAATTGCCATACGTGCCCTTTTGGACACATTCTGACTTTCCACAATAGAGTGTAGAGCCCCATTTACTCTATTTCTGCGTTCACTCGTCGTTCTATATCCTTATCATATCTACCATCTCTGCTAAATACACATCCCAAAACACAAACTCATCTACTTGCTCGACTATTCTTATTTCACATATCGTTTTACATTCTTCTCTTCAAAAACAATAACTTTATTCCCAACACAAATTAAACAAGGTGTACAGCAGGTCTGCCACCACCCCTCTCCAGCCCTTTAGGATTTCAGTGATACTCTATCATATCCGGCTGCCTTACCTGCTTTCATACTTTTCCTTGCTTTCATTATTTCATCTATACCTATCTCTCTCTCTTTCTTTCCTCTTCTTTCGGAATTTCTATTTCATTTAATTCAAACGTCTCATCACTCATAAACATGTATTCAAAGTATTCCTTCCATCTCCTTAAACTCGAAACTTCGTCATTCAAAATACAGCCATTTCTGGTCTCGTATAGCATTCACTCTAGGCTGTTTTGAATATCCCCTGGCAGTTTTACGAGTTTCCAGAACATTTTAATATTTGCCTAGAAGTTATCCGATATTCTTCTATCATTCTTATCCGTTCTTTCTTGCTTTTTCTCTCAAATACTTCTTTTACTCTCTTATTTAGATTTCTTTTTCTTTCAATATCATCATTCATACCGCTAGAATGACTAGCTTTGGTCGCTAGTAAATCTAGCCATGCTCTCTTCTTTGCTTCAACTTCCATCCGTACCTCATCATCCCACCATAAAGTGTTATTTTTCCTTTCATTAGTTCTCTTACTTACACCACATACTTCGGTAACTGCATCCACCAAACCTTTCTTGACATTTGTCTTGTATCACACAGTCTCCAAGTCTAAATTATTCATACACAATTCATCCATACCACTTATATTTTCTCTCAGTCTACATTTGAACTTCTTCACACCTCATCTTGTAACCTCTCTGTTCTTATACACTATAACGCAGTGGTAGACACATATGTCCGATGCCGCCAACGTCTGAATAGACCATTAATTCGGCATAAGACCAAGTAATGATCCGTCCCTACGTTGGTCCCCGGTAAACCCTTGTATCTACCACTGCGCTTCTCATTCTTTCATCCACAATTATGAAATCTATCATGCTTCTGTCACCATCTCTTTCCCATGTATACATGTGAATCTTCTTACAACGAAAGAAAGTGTTCGTCACAAAAGATTCTTTTCCACACATACGGTGAGGAGGCTTTCACCATTCTCATTTATGCTTTCATCACCAAACGTTAATATCCTTTCATAACCAAGCCTCTTCACGCCAACCCTTCCATTAAAATCTACTAATATAACAATATTTTCATTACCCTTGCATTTCATTAGCACCATCCTTACCATCTCCAAAACTGCTCTCGGATATAGGTGGCTTAGACATGTCTGGGGCGTAGACCTCTAGAACAAAAACTTCTTTAAGCCCACTTTCATTCGTATCCATAGCAGTTACACTCGGCTTACACATTCATACTCTTTCACACAATGACCCATTCTTTCTGAAAGGATGATGCCGACTCCCTGGCATGCCCGCTCTGTCTCGTCTACACCAGACCAGTACGCGGTATACATGCCATGTGTAGTGGCATCCTTTCCTTCCGTTTCTTCTCATTTACACATAACACATCTACTCCTCTATCATACATCAAATCGCATACTTCATCCATCTTATCATTCATTGCTCCACATACATTCAGTGTAGCCAGACGGGCTTCCGCAATCCACTTTTCGCCCTCCGGGAGACAGAACGTGACGGGTGACGAACCTCGTCGCCGGTTTTCTCCTGGAGATTCTTCGCACCCTGCCCCATTAAAGGGGCGCCGGAACTCAGGGCCATTTCTTTTCTTTGTGCCTCATGGTGCGAAAGTAGTTGGTGGTATCTTTTACGCCGCTACCACACGGCGAGGAGCCAAGTCTGTTCTTTCGGCTTTGTCGCTTGTTTCGCACCACCGGGGACACGTGTAGGGTGGGCCTAGGATTAGGTGGTCGAACGACTTATCCCCTACTTTTATTAGTTTTGTAATATTACATTTTAAACGTTTCCTGAACTAGCTATATATATAAGATGCTTTGGGGTTATTACGAAAATGGGGGAATTCCGATATCTACAAATTACGACTTAACTTGGCAATATTTTTGCTCTGGTAACATTACTCTAGACGACATTTTATTTGTCTCCCTGGCTTCAGTCGTGTCAGGTAGTTTCAATAGTGCGCGTGCAAAGTTAACTTTTCGGTGGAAACAGCTTTTTTCAACTCTTTTCGGGTTTTCGGAATTACCCCGCGTTCATTATCTTAGGAACTTGCTAAGTAATCTTAATGATTGTTTGATTTTATGATAGATAATCGTTTTTAAAGCTTTATTTTATAGGTTAGGATTAACCAGCTATTGTTTTTGTGTTTTTTTCGGAAATACCCCACAGGGTTAATTACGAATTAAATGGACTATCGAACTACTTTTCCATAGTAGTTTCCAGTGACCATCAATCTTTCGTCAGCATAAATTGTTATTTTGGATAATTTTAAAACCTTCGAGAATTTAACCAACGGGAAAAGGTAAGGCGTACCTACCGCTATGCCAAATATATAGACATAGTCCAAAAGGAATCGGCGCATGAGTACCGAAAACTATTCCACGTCAAGTTTTTTATGCGATTCCCTTCAAATTGTCCTACTAATGACATAAATGCATGTTGCCAAGGAGCAACTCGGTGCCATATTGTTTAAACCGATTTTTTTCAATTGCAAGGAATTGTTATTTTCAAACGGGACAATTTTTTTATATTCTTTAATAAAATTAAAATAAAAAAATCCCATGACTTTTTACAATAAAGTTAATATCTTCGAAGTTATAAATTGTTAAAGGCTTGAAAAATTCCAATTTCGGATACTTTTGACCCATTAAAAATGCATAAAGAAAAAGAATAAAGTATAAACGATATTTCTTTTATATTTCTTGACAAAACATAAATAAAAAGGTCCTATGACTTTTAACGATAAAGTTAATATTTTCGGAGTTATGAGTTTTTAAAGGTTTAAATCCCGAATTCTGATACTTTTGACTCATTAAAAATATATAAAGAAATGTATAAAAAAGATTTTTTTATTCTCACTTACCTGTTATAAAAGTTTGAAGAAACCTCTTTAACTAGCCTAATAACTGTCCAACCACGGAAACGCAAGGTGCGCTGCCGTGGTGGTGCCTTGAATGTTTAGAACCACTGGACTTTATGTGGCGTAATTCCGAAAATTCAAGTGAGCAAAATATAAAAATAAAAGAGCGGTATAGACGAACCAAAGGTAAATCCAAACCTTCTGTCGAAAGTCTTTAGAAAGGTTTTACCCCGCGTTATATCGGAATTATACCTTATCCAGAAGAAAAATATGTCAAATTTTAAATGTTCGTATTTACGCAACGCAAAGACATTTTATTAAAATGAATAACTAAATAACTAGTATATGTATTTCAATAAATTAAAGTGATATGAGTTGGTTGTAAACTTGGATAGATTTTTATCAACATTCAGACCCGGGACATTTATTCGCAGGCGGCTATACAAATACTTGTTCCGTGCGAGATTCGAACCGGCGCGGCGGCCCGCAGTGCCGGAGCTAGGCACTTAGTCTCTGCGCAAAACCGCCAAATTCCATGCCTTTATTTTCTACTTTTGTATTAAGGATAATTCTTTTTACAACATCATAAAACGTTATCTGTCGGCACTCGGTCTCCTTCAAGGTAATCCAAACTTCACCTTGCAGGATGACGCATTGATAACAGGTTCAAGGAAAGACTCGCCAAACATCGCCCCAGTGCGACGGCCTTACTAAGAAATAATATGCAAACTCCTTGCGAAATTTGAGAGCGATTTAAAGCTTCATACTTAATTAACAAGCTGAATAATGAAAGTCATTATACAATTTTTTTTTAATTAAAAATAAATAAACTTAATTAGAAACTGCATCATGCTTACCCGTGAGTGTCGATGGTAAGAGTGAGCCCTATCAGATCGCAGAAGTTTTTAGAGAACACTTTTAAGTGGAATCTCCACTAGGACCGCTGCAACGGGTGTTTGATGTTGAGGAGAAATCGTGCAGTGAATTTGCCAGATTTACTGCGGAGGAAGTCGCAAATGTCATAAAGAATACTCGTGGTAAGTCACCTGGATATGAGCACCTGCAGTGCGCGGGAGTTCATCTGCACAGGGTATTGACTATGCTCTTTAATGTGTGTATAGGGCATGAATACTTACTTACCTCAGGAATTATGAAGACCATAGTTGTACCAATTGTAAAGAATAAGACCGGGGATGCTGCCGACAAGACCAATTATAGACCGATTTAGCTAGCCACTGTGATAGCAAAAGTATTGGATGGTTTGCTTGATCGTCAAATAAGTAACTAAGTAACATATATGTACACGAGGCACAGTTTGGGTTTAGACCTTGACAGTCTACTGAAACTGCAATCCTACGCCTCAAGCATACCGTCCAGCATTATGTTACGAGAAAAACGCTTGTCTACGCGTGTTTTTGGACTTGTCGAAGGCATTTGACCTGGTCCTGATATGCTTCGGAGGGAAATCAGCACGCCTAGGGAGTTAGTAAATATATTAAGGTATTGGTACCACAACCAATCAAATAATGTAAGTTTGGCATGCTCATACTCATATGAATATAGGTTGGATTGCGGAGTGAGACAGGGGGCTTGACTTCACCGAGGCTCTTTAACCTGTATATAAATAATTTATCTATGAGCTGGGCAGAACTGACGTCGTATGCTCAATAGATGGTAACATCGTAAACAGCATCAGTTACGCAGACGACATGGTACTGCTGAGTCCATCGATCAGGGCACTCGAGACATTAATAAATATATGCGAGAGATATGCGGTAGCCCGTGGCCTCAGGTATAACTCCAAAAAGAGTGAACTACTTGTTTCCAAGGCTGGGAAAAAAGAACCCAAGGCGAACCCACTGGTCAGGCTTTGAGGAGTACCTTTAAGTAGAGTCACCAAATTGTAACCTGTGTGATGTCTTGGACATTGAACGAGAACGTAGAGCGTTAGCAGTGAGGTGCAACATTCTGGCTCGCAGGTTTGCAAGGTGTACAAAAGCCGTCAAGATAACCCTTTTTAAGGCGTACTGCCAAACGTTTTACACCTGCAGTCTGTGGGTCAAGTATACTCGCGGATCTGTAAATGCTCTACGTGTTTAATACAATAATGGCTTAGGATGTTGATGGGTCTGTCTCTCTATTGCAGCGCATCAGGTATGTTTGCTGAGGCTAACATGGACATCTTTGATACAATAGTGCGGAAGAAAGTGGCCTCCCTGATGCGAGACAGTACCAACGGACTCCTTTGTACTGTATTGGGAAGACTTGATTGCCCGGTTATGCAGCACTGGAACACTGTGTATATGGGGTCCAGAGCTGTTGTGTTTAATATAAAATAAGTGTTGTTGTTTTTATTTCTATATTTACTAACATTAATTTTAAGTTTCTTTTTATTACTAACAAAGTTTGGAGTTTAGATGTACTAAAATAAAATAATTATTATTATTAATTTTTTCTCCAAATTTATATGACTATTATATATATAGACTATTTCTGCAGTATAATCTATTTAATGAAAAAGTCACCAAAATCGGTTCACAATTGGCGAAGATATCGTGTAACATAACATTTTGAAGTTTTGAAGTCGGCTAATAACGAAGTTAGACTAATAAACGGTCATGACTTTTATCTATTTTTGATGATGATTGAAATAATATATAGTAATTGTCACGCCTAATGAACCTTACTGGGATTCCAATTAGAAAGCAAGACAGCGCGCTACGAACATTTCATATGACGCTCTAACCAATCCAAAACCATGGTCAACTTATTGTAAGAACACGCATTCACGTACACTTATGTATCTTGAATATGCAATCGACACATTTTAAGCAATTTAAAATGAGTTTCCTCTACCGGAGAAGAAACAGCAAGAAGATACATTGGTATCCTCCTTCTTGTCATATTTTTCGTGTCGAAATTCAAACAATAGAAGATTATTTCATAAAAAAATGAACGTTTGGAGCTCTTCGGTAAACCCCAGTAAACTCTTTTTTTTTTGTAAAATTGAAGTGACAAACGAACTTACAGTCCACTTGATGATAAGTGGCTACTATAGTCCATGGACACCTGAAGCCAACTTCAACAGAAAAGGCTAAAGATACGTTATTACCTCTGAGGACTAAGATGTCATGCCTTACATTCTGTAATTATACTGGCTCTTTTCTGTGTTCCGTACCTTCGTACAAGATTTAATACTATGTTTAACAGTGGTAGAGCCACGCGGTAGCTTTTGCTGTCGCACGGATGGGCCGGCTAGAACAGGGTGGTACCACGACTTCACAGAATACCAGCGTGAAGTAGAAGTTTACTTCTGCATTTCGCCTGGTGAGTGCAGGTGGCCGGAGGCCCGATTCCCCTCCCCCCCCCCCATCAACATGGTAGCGGAATTAAATGGAAGATTACCCCAGGAGGGTACGAGCATCCCTGGAAAATCCCTCGCTGAGCATCCACGCCCAAGCTACCCTACTTCTTCTGAGTGTGGGTGCTCAGGCTGCCCCGCGTATTCTGGGGGAGGGGGCTAATTCCGCTCAAAAAAAAAACCTGCTCGGGGCAAGCGGAGCAAAAAGATAAAGGCGACCCCTGCCACGCTTTCCGTGAATTTCTGCAATATCAGGGGACTTCATTCAAACCTTAACGCCATCCACTACCATCTGGAGACGGCAAAGCCGGCCTTGCTCTTTCTAACCGAGATGCAGGTGTCCTCTCCGGCTGATACTTCGTATCTCTCCTACCCGGGGTACAAATTAGAACACTCCTTTGTGCCCCGGGCGGGAGTTTGCGTGTACGTCAGAGAGGACATCTGTTTTCGACGCCTCGGCAGTCTTAAAACTACGTACCTGTCCATCCTATGGCTGCGCGTAGACAACGACGACCTTCCCCGCGTCTGCGGGTGCCTATATAGGTCCTATAGTGGTAATACCGATACAGACCGACTCATGGACCACGTCCAAATGGCTGCAGACTCCGTGCTACAACAGGTCCCATCCGCAGAGATCGTGATACTCGGTGATTTTAACGCCCACCACGCCGAATGGCTTGGTTCCCGTTTAACCGATCATGCGGGTAGGTCTGTTTATGACTTTGCCTTGGCATATGGTCTGAGACAGATGGTTACTTTGCCTACGCGGATCCCAGATGTGGAGGATCATGTACCTTCCCTGTTGGACCTTTTGCTGACCTCTCATCCGGTCGGATATCAGGTCTCCTTCGATGCCCCTCTTGGCTCTTCGGACCATTGTCTGATCCGGAGTACGGTGCCACTCACGCTCCCATCGCAGTTGCGATCTGCAGCTCGCCGCCGTGTTTGGCACTATAGGTCGGCCGATTGGGACGGGATGCGGTCTTTTTTTGCATCCTACCCTTGGGGGCGGGTATGCTTCTCGCCGGATGATCCCAACATTGTTGCTGATTCTGTCGCTGATGTGGTGCTTCAGGGAATGGAAATATTTATTCCATCATCTGTGGTGCCTATCGGAGGCAGAACTCAGCCATGGTTTGGTCACTCCTGTAAAATTGCATCACGCTATAAGCAGGAGTGCTACCGGGCCTGGGCTAACGCATCGACGTCCCGGGATGTAAACATGAGCGCTCTTAAAAAGAAGTATAATTCCGCCTCCAGGTCCTTCAAAAGCGTCATTGCCAAGGCAAAGTCAGAACACATCGGCAGAATTGGCGAGAAACTAGTTCGCCTCCCTTCGGGAACACGTGCATTCTGGTCTCTCGTCAAGGCTGTCCAAGGGAACTTCTGCCAGCCATCTCTGCCATCTCTGCACAAGGTGGACGAATCACTGCCCCATGAAGCAAAGAAGAAAGCCGATCTGCTAGGCTCTCTTTTTGCTTCCAACTCGACTTTCGGTGATGGAGGGAACACACCGCCGACTATCCCGCGGTGTGAGTGCTCCATGCAGGAAGTGCTGTTTATACAGCGCTCGGTGCGTAAAGCACTCCTCTCCCTGGCCTACTGCTTTTTAAAAGGCTGGCAACGCATCTGCAATTCCCCTGGTGTTGCAGTTGTTCATGGCCGGCGGTAGTCACTTACCATCAGGTGAGTCGCATGCTCGTTTGCCCCCTCTCCTATAAAAAAAATGTAGGTAAGAAAACACGTTTCTAGAATGGGAGCTCCCCTTAATTTTTAATTTATTTTTATTTTTATTATTTGTTGTTATGGCGGCAACAGAAATACACATTCTGTGAAAATTTCAACTGTCTACCTATTACGGATCATGAGATACAGCCCGCTGACAGACAGACGGACAGACGGACAGACGGACGGTTGGACGGGCGGACAGCGGAGGCTTAGTAATAAGGTCCGTTGGTTACCCTTCGGGTACGGAACCCTAACTAAAAGGAGTCCTACAACCTATAAATCTTTCACAAAGACTCAGACTCTTTCACTAATATGATTTTTTTATATATATAAGAGGGAACAAACGAGCATGCGGCTCACCTGAATAAAAATAAAGATACATATTATGTTTATTAATGTTATTTTTTAATTTTGTTTCATAATGTATTTCCGCGTTATTGTTCATAATTTCCTCCTGGGATAATTCGACCCCAGATATTTGTCTCTGCCAAGGAGATATTTATTATATGCACACTAACACAGGATTCATAAGCCTATCCGTGTTTTATTATAAAACACTTATAGCGACACTATAAACATCTTTGAAAATTTTAAAGTGGTGGAAACATATTGTAGCTGTATAATATGGATCTAACCTGCTCTTTTTTAAAAGGCCGGCAACGCACATGCAATTCTGCTGGTGTTGCAGTTGTTCATGGGCGGCGGTATTCACTAATCAGCAGGTGAGCCGCATGGTCGTTTGCCCCCTTTTCTATAAAAAAAATGGATCAGCTCGACCGGGGTAGGACCACGCTATCACAGAACATCAGTGTGAAACAGCAGAATAATGCTGTCGTGTTTCGTATGGATGTAGAGAACCGGAGACCCTTTTTACTAGTAACGAGGCATTCTTATCTAGTGCTCCATGTACATATTGATGCTAAATTGAGAATAGATTTAGGTATCTATAGGCCACGGCATCCACTTATTATCAGCTGGACTGTGCGTTCGCTGTCATTCTTGGTTTCTTGGTTTTTTTTTTCTTGTTTTTTTTTAAACGTTACCTCCACACTAGGATTTTCTACTGTATTGTGGGGGCAGTTTACACACATAAATTTCACAAGGACAAACATCCAGACCGGGAACAATTATTCGTAGGCCATACAAATACTTGTTCCGTGCGGGATTCGAACCCGCAGCCCTCAGCACCGCAACTCATTGCTAAGCCACTACGCCACGGAGCTCTTAAAAGTCCTCTGCTGGGCCCATGTCTATCATGTCTGTGAGCAGCTCCCATCGTAGGAAGGACTTGCTCAATCTTCATGCTCAGTAGTCGAACTGAGGATCGCAGTACCAGACATCTCGCACTTTTAACACCGCTGCCTGTCCCTGGTCTGAGTATTTTACACCTGTCGCAAGCAAAATCGTTATACCGCCATCTGTCGGAAGTCATGTGATTTATCATACACCGCAACCTCGCCGCAACCAACAATCAACATTCATTTAATCTTAAAGCTCATCATAATTTCGCTACAGAGCAAAGGCCTTCCCTACTGGTTATCTCATGTACCCATATTTACGACTAGCTGTCCCCCGCGCTTTGTCCGCGTGGAATTTATTACGATTGGATTTCATGGGTTTTAATTTGTGGGGAACCCTAATTCTTTTTCTGAAATAAAAGAAGCCTAAGTTACTCCTTATAACATCAACTATCTGCCAGTGAAATTATCTTCAAAATCGGTCCAGCCATTTTATAGATTACCCAGAACAAACCGACAGACAGACGAATAGACAGACAGATAAAATTTTTAAAAATTGTTTTTTTTGTTATAAGTAAAAAGTAAAAAGCTTTTATTTTGACATTACAAACAGACACTTCAATTTTATTTATTTGTATAGAAGATAGTTGTCACGCTCTACAGGTGCATTTACAACGCGGTTTTTATTCATTTGAAGTGTTATCTGGAAGATGCTGCTTCCCAACTGCTGTTTGATTTCCTTCTGTCTCCTCTTTCGACACCCACGGGATGATATGGGTTGATGGATACCTTAACGCCGCCACCACATGGCAACTAATAACTAACAATTATTTTATTTAAAAGTCGTTTTGTGGTGAATTTGAACTCAGGACCCCTTTTTTATAGAAGAGGGGGCAAACGAGCATGAGGCTTCTGATTGTAATTGACTACCGCCACCCATTAACAACTGCGACACCAGGGGAATTGCGGGTGCGTTACCGGCCTTTTAAGAAGGAGTAATTCCAATTTCGTGATACCAATTTTTACATAATTGAATGTTTTTTACAGATTTCATCGCGTATATTAACTTATTTTAAATTCCCGACGTTTCGCGTACTTTACTATATAAATAAGTTAATATACGCTATAAAATCCGTAAAACTTAGTTTCATTTAAACGTATAGTGTTTGCGTAAACATAAGGAATTATTATGAATGTTTTTTTGAAGTGATAACTTCTTCAGGCACGTTGGGCACTTTTGGGATGGGGAAAAAGCACTGAGCTCGCGTGACCGTCACGCTCAGATACACAAAATTGATGAAAGTAATGTTAAAAATCCATTTGCTTAAATTTTATAAATTGATATTATGTATTTAAAAATTTGTTTGTATTTTATAGATAACAATCATTATTTTTCATGGAAAAACAGCGCAATAAATGAATATTTTATTAATATATTAAAATGTTGACAAAAATAATTTCTTATAAAAAATACTTCCTAAAAAGTGTGTGTGTGTTATGTACGCACGTAGGAAGTTATACTTCTTTAGCGTAACAAAAAAATAAAACATGCGTGAGTGTCGTGGAACACTCGGTTAGAACGAAGTTCCTTTCGTAGTTATTGATAAACGTATTATATTATTCATTAACAAATACAAATAAATGAATTACTAGCGTCTATTAAAATGAAGCGTTATTTAAAATAAAAAAATGTTTATTTAATGGCAAGATAAGAAAAAGTACGAGGGAGATGGATATTATTCCATCTCGCTTCCTTATAGCCGCCAAGGCCGTCTACACTACGTCAGAAATGGCCGTGACGGAAAAATCTTACACTTTTTCTCGCCTAGCCTCCATCCGTCAAATTCGTACCGTCCGATAAGAAACTTCGTTCCAACAAAAAAACTTGAGAGACAATTACCCATTGAAGTTGTCGCTTTTAGGTGTCAGTGTGCGCGCGCATCGTAACAACTTCATGGTGCCGTTTTTAGGCGTCGGTGTGCGCGCGCGTCATCAAAAAATCACTCTCATCATATTTCCCAAAAGCCCCAAAAGAAGTGTAACTTCAAAATATTTCTTAACAACCCAAAAATAATGTTTACAAGTTTAAGAAGTTAAGAAGATTTCACTTCTTACGTGCAGTCACTGACAGTTTTTTTTTTTAATAAGTCGTAAATAGTAGTAAAATAAAGCTGAACACTCTTTCTAAATATGTAGGTCAAGTATTAAGAATAAATTATTTTCCTCGCATTGTTTAGTCTCTGATCCTATCAGTCATAGCAAATAAGACAATGATAGAAATTAAATGCAACATAACATAGACAGACACACATCAACTTGACCTTTTTAAAATAAACCAACCGACAACATTACTTGACTTGGTCTATACTCAACACTTTGAGAAGATGGGTTAGTAACAACGGGTTGGTAAGCATTACTTGGCTATGCCGATTTTCCACCACCTTAAACATGTTGGTTGGTGAGCATTCAGCAGCATTTTAGTCCTCAGTCCGAAGATAAATACAAGTGTCACGTGTAGTGTATGGGCACAGCATTCAATTACCATCAGGCAGACTGTGTGCTTGTTTGTTACTCACACTTCTATAAAATAATGCAGTGATATCTATTTTTAAGATTCTAATTAATCGAAGTGTAATATAGGAAGGGTCTTGTGTGAATTAGGAGACGTGTTGATGCTTCTATAACTTTAATTATACTGATTCGAACTTATTCTACCTTAACACTAATATATACTATGGTGAGGGCTACACTACACTTCCCACCGACAAAAAAATAAAAAATAGAGCTATCTATTTTTTATCAAACCTAAAAACTATTCTAAACATAATTAAAGAATATCTAAATGAAAACTATAATCTAAGGCATAATGTCTAGATTCATGAGGGCGTTTGGCTAAACCCTTTGGCACGTAAAAATGTGTAGTCACATTAGTTATAGTAATTGACATAATCAGGCTTAATTATGTAACTTAACATAATATAATATTATTATGTTTTGATTTTCGCAAACATTTATGTTATTTTTTATTCGTATCCTTAATCATTAAGACAAGTCATCTAGTTCGGACATTTAATAATACATAGTACTCATTTCATTATCATATCTCTTTTCACACTTCAATACTTCTCTTTATTCCCTTTTTTTACTTCATATATTTATGTACTTCAGTCTTGTTTAACAATTATTTGTTTTTCATTTTACTGCACATGTTTCACATACACGGCTCGCGTACATACATGATCAAGACAATGACCAATATAATTTCATTCACGTCTTTACATTTATAGCTATATTATAATAGAAAAAAATCAATAGATATGGTCTTCATCATCCTCATTCTTACCGCCTATCAAAGCAAAGGCCTTCCCAACGATCCCTACAAGGGGATACTAGCCTTAGTTACCTTAGGTTTTTTTTTAAATGGGCAATTGGTTTTTTTATACGTTCTTATGAATTTCAAAATACGCATGTTCCAATTTCACTTGGTCATACTATACCAGGCACACAATATGTTATGTTAATACAATAAACAAACGAACCTTGTAGTGGAGGTGCAAGAATAATATATACATACGTGGTAGAGCCACGCTGCAGCTATATTATGGTTAGAGCACGAATGGGTCGGCTCGACCGGGGAAGAACCACCCTCTCACAGAATACCAGCGTAAAATAGCAGCTTAATGCTGCTGTGTTTCGAATGGTAAGTGTAGAAAACCGGAGACCCTTTTTACTGGAAATGAGGCATTCCATCTTAGTGCTCAGGGATGACAACGCATCAGCATTTTAATTCTTAATTGAGCATAAATGTAGATGTCTATGGGCCACAGCATCCACTTACCATCAGGTGGACTGTGTGCTCGTTTGTCACCCTATTCTACAAAAAAATATCCACTACCCCATATCCTCCATCCTATGGGTGTCGTAAGAGGCGACAGAGGGAAACTCAAACAGGAGATTTGCAGCAGCATCTTCCTGATAATCGCCAAAAACGTATCCGCCTGCCAAGCGTGGCAAAAATTACCCCTATGAGGCAGTCTATGGGGAAGGCGTACTATTGTTCCAGTAGACTTATATAGACTGTAATGGACTGCCTCCTTGATCTAGTGGTCGTAAACGCAGCTGCTGATCATGAGGTTCCGGGTTCAAATCCGGGTCGGTCTAAAATTATTTACTGGGTTTTTCTGACAAGAAATTCTCAGTACCAGTCCAGAGTTGGCGGTGTTTCACTCCCGTGCCACGGAAAGCACGTAAAGCCGCCCGTCCCATGGGACTATGAGAGTGAGGGAATACAGAGTGCACCTGTGCTTGCGCATACACTCGTGCACTATAATCCTGTCCTGCGCAGATGGCTAGTCTCCTTTCAGACTGGCCGCCTTCTGAAATTTGGTCTGCAGGACATTAATGGATGGATTCAACAAACAAAGAATGCACTTGCGCTTATGACTCGCCGAAGCAAGTGAAGCGTAAGCTGGGAAATTTAGTTTCCGCAAACTGCTGAGTCATGTGT
The DNA here is from genome assembly GCA_029286625.1 of Parnassius orleans. Classification (NCBI taxonomy): domain Eukaryota; kingdom Metazoa; phylum Arthropoda; class Insecta; order Lepidoptera; family Papilionidae; genus Parnassius; species Parnassius orleans. The sequence goes on from JAGSMP010000299.1 coordinate 129,487, forward strand.
TTGGAACAAAGTGACAATAAATCACTATCGGTTGTATTCCGCGTTACCAGCGACCACCGTATTTCCATGTCGCTGGCGGTTTGCCATATATTATTAGCTTTTAATGATCTAATGTTTTATCAATTGTTTTAATTATCTTTCTAGTTACTAGTCGACTTCAACAAGAAGGAGATTCTCAATTATTTGTATTTTTGTGTAGAGAACCAGAGTAACCGTTAAGTAAGCCAGACAGTTAAGCTGAAGAAGCAATCGGTCGGGCATATTGAAAATGTAAAAATTACAATTAAAATGGAGTAGTAGTATCCGTCGGTACCCACACTAGGTAACCCTGTATCGTGGGTGGGTACATACAGCATTAACAATTGATGTTTATAATTCATGCTCGGTTTACTTAACCACAAAATTTAATAACTAGTATACAAATGAAACAAATATTAAGAGATAATATTACTCGAAGAACCGACAACCGATGGCGAAGAAAAGTTCTCGAGTGGCAGCGTCGTATCGGAATGTGGAATCTGGTGGCTCACCACTGGATTGAGTGATAACCAATCATCCAATAACGCTGACTGGTATAAGTGGTTTATACGTGAAAGAGCCACCTGAAACTATATTGTGGTTGTACCACGAAGAGGTCAGCTCGACCGGGGTTGGACCACGCTCTCACATTCTGTGCGCGAAACCAGCGCAAAAGAGAAGAGAACCGGAGACCCTTTCCACTAGAAACGAGCCACTCCATCTTAGTCCTCAGGAGTGAGAACGCAGCTGCATTTTCATTCTAAATCAAGGATAAATGTAGATGTCTATCGGTCACAGAATTCACTTACCAGAAGATGGTCTTTGTCCTCGTTTGTCTATCTTTTTATCATGACGTTGGTCTAAGAGCACTCCGATTCACAAACTTTTCTTCTGCATATTCTTTATCGACATGTAATTGTTAACTGCTGACCTCTCCTGTTTTAAGAAAGACTCTATAATTTTCACGCTCGGTAGACAAATTGCCGATTACAGTAGGTACTAGACATCTCGCACTTTTGCACCCTGTCGCCGAGAATATATTACATCTGGAATAGCTCGTATGATATGGTAAGTCGCCATAGTCTATCAAAAGCCATGAGGTGTATCACGGAACGAAGTGGAATAGAATAAAAGAGAAACATTTTTTCAATATATATTACAAGTATACTTATTGAAAGTCATTTAAGCTTTACCACTGGTTCAGAAAAACCAGCTAGTCCTGGGAAGAACCAGCAAGAAACCCAGCGGGACCTTTTTTAAAGCATAATTTAATGTATGTATATATATGACGCTTCTATATGACGTATTAACCTTGGTAACCGACATATCACCGTGTAGTGGCGGTGTAAGAACTTTCACTACCCCATATCGTCCCATGGGTGTCATAAGAGGCGACAGAGAGAAACAAACCAAGAGATGGGCAGCAGCGTCTTCCTAATAACAACTAAAAAAAAAACTGCAGTTGCCAACCAGCTTGCTAAGCGTGGCAACTATGGCATATATCCCTCTTATAAGGCATTCTTTGGGGAGGCCTGACATGAATGAAGGATAGGGTGACAAACGAGCACACAGTCCACCTGATGGTAAGTGGTTGCTGTGACCGATAGACATCTACATCTATCCTAAATAAAGAATCAAAATGCAGATGCGTTGTCACCCGTGAGGAATAAGGTAGAATGCCTCTTTACCAGTAAAAAGGGTCTCCGGTTCTCAACACTCACCATACGAAACACAGCAGTGTTAAGCTGCTATTTTACGCTGGTATTCTGCGAGTGCGTGGTCCTTCCCCGGTCGACACGACCCATTCGTACTACAACAATACTACAATATAGCTGCAGCATAGCTCTACCACGTATAAGAATATTACGTATAATAGTATTAATCCCAGCAACGCCGAGGGCAGAAGTAATTCTAAATAAATTCACTCTTTCCAACAAAAGCAAGTCATACACCATCATCGTCACTCATTCATGGAAATTGTTTTGGTGACTAAAATATAACAAGGAATATATAAACCACAAAGCAAATCAATTACGCATTTTACCTCAAATGATACGCAAAACCGGCGTCGGAAATGTCACAAGAATGAGAAAATAATAAAATATTTTATTAATTATTTGCGTAATATGTCTTGAAGTATGGTGGCGGCGTCCAAAAAAATTTTTATGACTTCCAAAAGATGGTGGTATAGCTCTCCATTCCATCATCGGTCCACCAGACGTTCGGCGGGTTTACCCCTTTGTCGTCGACATACCATACATTCAAACCAAACGGTTGGTTTCGTCGTTCATAATGCGTACAACAAAGGAGTGGCATAATCTGCCAGCATCTGTCTTTCTGTCTTTCTATCCGATTACAGTGTAGGTGTCTCCAAAGTAAGATTGATTAGGCTTCTCTTTAGCTAAGCAGTGCACATTACCATCTTCGGTGGCATCACCACTTACCATCAGGTTGGGTACTACAAAAGCACTGACTTATAACATTAAAAAAGATAGGCAGCGTAAAATAGCAGCTTAACGCTGCTGTGTTTCGTAAGGTGAGTGTAGAATAGAATAGAATAGAATGATTTTTATTCAATATAGATTATTACACAATACTCATTGAAAGTCATTTTTTATTTACCACTGGTTCGGAAAATACCTCTGTCCTGGGAAAAACCAGCAAGAAACCCAACGGGACTTACTTTTTTAAACATATTTCACTTTACAATAATTTTGTTTGTACAATTTTTAAATAAATTTTAATAGAACCAGCATGGTGACGTTCACCTCATTCCCAGAGGTTATTTTCATTTATGTATTATTTGATAAATGATAACCCTTTTTGTATAATTTTTCTTTAATAAAACATTTAAACTTGTTTATTGACAAATTTTGTACTTTTTCTGGGATTTTGTTCTAAAAGCGTATACATTGCCCCATAAATGAATTACTAATTCTGTGGAGTCTAATAACGGGTATTACAAGCTTATGTTTGTTCCTAGTGTTTAAAGTATGAACATCTTCATTCTTATCAAAGCTATTTATGTTTTATGTACATACATTACATTTTCATAAATATATTGCGAAAGAACCGGAAACCCTTTTTACTGGAAACGAGGCATTCCATCTTAGTCCTCAAGAGTGATAACGCATCTGCATCTTGATTCGTAATCGAGGATAGATGTAGATCTCTATGGGCCACAGCGGCCACTTACCATCGGGTGGACTGTGTGCCTGTTTGTCGCCCTATTACCCACTATAAAAAAGATGTAAAATACCCAGACTGATAATGAGCAGCAGCGTCATAGGCACTCCCGTCTGGTACCGATCATAATTCCGTCTGCCAAACGTGAACATTATGTCAATTCAACGGAAAATACCAAATAAAACATAAGTCACTTTTATTCCGTTTAGAGCATAGAGCAAAATGCGCCACCGGCACGGCAGCTTAGGTCCACTGGTGGCCCGTGTTGCTCTATGATTTAGGGTTGTTAAAAGTTCTTATGAATATCAGACGAAGGTCACATGCTCTGCACAATAATCTAATTTGCGACGTCATATTGTATTTGTTAAAAAATCACGTATGTAGTAAAGGCTGAAATATCCTGCTTTTCCCTTTCGTCAGTCGAAAAGCTCTGCAGCTTCAATTAATTGTGAAAGGAAAGTTAAAGCTCTTCTCTGTTACTTGCAACCTAAATCCGTTTTTGCCAAAATCAATGAAACGCGGAATAACATTTTATCTTTTGTTTTTAACGGGGCTCTGCTCAAGTTTGGTAAATACAAGCTAAATGTAAAAGTTTATTCGTCTCAAAATAAAAATGTTTGAAAGACATGTGAATTTTGACAATTCGCTCTGAATCAGTTGGACTCTGGTGGGACATGCTTTTTCTGCTTGATTACCTTCTCGGAAATGAGAGATGTCCCGTTCCCTAGGACAACAAATGATATTATGTCTTATGTCAATAGATTGAATACATTAAGTGTATTCTGTTGAAGATGGGTAATCCATCAGCTCTGCATCTCTGCAGCTCCGCACCTAGCAGAATCTACACCGTTCCAAAAAACAGGATCTTCTCAGGGAAGAACCAGCAAGATACTCTAAGGTCTTTTTTAATGCCATGTTACAATTTCAGTCACAACTTATACAATAAAATTAATACAGTGTCAATTGTCTATTATTTTGTTTAAAGTGACTTTTAATAATGTATCAGTAAGATCAGGACACTCTAAACAGCGTTTGTTAGATAGATAATAGAGATAATAGATAGATAATTCTGAAATAAAGAATTATATATCAAAATATATAGTAAAATAGAGAAAAATTGAGAAACATAAAATAAAAATAAATAATGTTAAAAGGTAGTACAATAGGATTTCTTATCGCTAAAAGCGATTTCTTCCAGACAACCTTTGGATGGACAGGCAGAAATCTAAGTAGTTTGGTGGTGTTCAATATACTATTTCAATTGATTTTCTAATGATGTCTGGCTTCAAGCCTTTAAGATTTCATATCTCTATCTTCTATACATATAAAAATCAATTGCTATCCGTGAGTCTCGCTAAAAGTCGAAAACGGCTCGAACGATTTGGATGAAATTTTGTGTGTGTTTGAGTGGATGCCTGGATGGTTTAAATTCACAATTGAACCCGGTAGGTGGTGCTGTTATCGAGATTCAGAAAAGAAAGCCGGGGCGGATCGCTAGTTTTGGATAAAATGCACGCCATTTGCATCCGTTTCGTATGACCATGTTTCCCTTTACCGTTCACAACTGGAGTGGTTCTTTCCATCCTTTACGATCCATTTTCTTTATAAAACTTTTTTCAACTTTGTGTAATGTGTATGTGTATATATATATATATATATATATATATATATATAGAGACTTGGTTGCGTACAAGAGCTCGCTATAAATTTTACAGTACGCGAACAATCCGGGTTTGATAACCGCCGGCACCAAAGAAATTGTCAATTGCAATTTTAAGTGCTACTCGTAATTTACGAGCTAGGCGGTGTAGAAAAACATCGTGAGGAAATATACATGTCTAAGAAATTAAAAAAAAAACAGAATCAAAGACATGTGAAGTCAGTCAACATATTGGGGCAGCGCGGACATTCTTTTGCCTCTTGAGAGGAGGCCTATGCCCAGCAGTGAGACGTATATACTCTGCAACAGGAACTCTGTGATCAAAGATAACTTAGTGATACCATCCATCTGTCCATGTCTTCGACTTTTTTTTTTACATTGCAGTTGTTATTAACCTAGCGAAACGAATCCAGGACTTATATCGTTATACAAGTCCTGGATTCGTAGCGTGTCAGGGAAAACATTTTCACGTTCAAAAAAACAATAATTTGTTTTTCGGGACTGTTTATATTACTTACTCTTAGTTTTACGTAGTAGGGCCATGCTGCAACTATATAACGGTTGTAGAACAAATGGATTGGCTCGACCGGAAAAAGCCCACTCTCACACAGAATACCTGCGTAAAATAGCAGCTTAATGCTGCTCTTTTTCGTATGACGAGTGTAGAGAAACAGAGACCCTTTTTAACACGCTTTTATTAGCTTGGTATGTATCTATGTAACGGAATTTTAGAATGTGATTTTCATCCCCTTCAAAACGTCTGATTGATTTGAAACTTCGCACACTTATCAAGGACCGATGACAATGCAATAATTTAAATAGTTTGTTCCATTATCCTTGCCAGGATCCTCCTCAGGATTTGCGACTAATTCATAAAACAACTACGATTTCTGCCAGTTCAATCTACTACAAGCCGCGTAAAAGAACTTCGTTCAAAAAAAAAACACGCTTTTATAGTTAGCCGTCCTAAAAAATAGATAATAAATAATAGTTTAAAAAAACTTTTTTAAAATATTAAACCACGCTTTTTTACAATAAAATGATTATTTTATGTTAATCATTTTTCTTATTTTAAAGTTATTGAAAATTATTTTCTACTTTTTAGTTTGGTTATCTACAAAAGCGTGTTTTTTTAGTTTTTTTAAACTATTATTTATTACTATAAAAGAGGCATTGTATCTTCAGAAATGTGTCTTCAGGGATGACAACGCATCTACATTTTGGATCTACTTAATTGAGGATAGATGTATAATGTAAAAATTTTGCGATCAAATTCTTAAAATTGTTTTTTTCCATTATTAAAATTTCTGTATATTGTGTGTTTACAACACGCGCTTAGCCACTGCTTGCTGTAAATTACACAGTACGCGAGCAACTCCGGTTCGTTCCCCGCCGGCACCAATGAAATTGTTATTTGCAATTTCAAGTACTGATATACATAAATCTCATGCATGTCTGACAAATAAAAATAAGGTTTCAAAGGCATGTGAAGACCGCCAACACGCATTGCGGCAGCGCGGTAGATACTGCCATGCCTTAAAACCTTCTCAGAAATGGGAAGAGGCCTGTGCCCAGCTGTGGGACGTATATAGACTGTAACCTTACTTTACTTTTTTTTATAGAATAAGGGTGACAAACGAGCACACGGTCCACCTGATGATAAGTGGATGCTGTGACTCATAGACATCTGTACCCATATTCAATTAAGAATCAAAATGCTGATGCGCCTGAGATGAATGAATGATGAAAATGAAAATGAAATGATGAAGATGGAATACCTCGTTTCCAGTAAAAAGGGTCTCCGGATCCCTACACTCACCATACGAAACACAACAGCATTAAGGTAGTGCCACGCTACAACTATATTATGGTTTTAGCACAAATGGGTCGACTCGATCGGGATAGGAACGCTCTCACAGATTACCAGTGTAAAATAGCAGCTGTGTTTCGTATGGTGAGTGTAGAGCATTTTTAATGGAAATGGGGAATTCCATCTTAGACCTCTGGTGTGACAATGCATCTGCATTTTGATTCTTAATCGAGGTTAATGTAGATCTCTGGCTCGTTTGTCACCCTTATTCTATAAAATAAAAAAATAATAAAAAAATGACTAGCACTCATGGACTCCAAAAATAATACGTCACTGCTGATCGAACACAAGTCACATAATTGGTAACAACCCAGCGGACACGCGACCGGCAACTTTATATAAAGAACCGCACAAGGACCGAGCGCAGTCCCAGAGTGAAGTGCGCGTGCGCAGGTTTTCCTCATACTAGTGTGTGTGATTTCAAGATGACACTTACCGCTCTCGTGAGTAATTTTCATTTCCTCTGACAGACATTATGTATTACTAATTTGATATACAAGTTTTTATTAGTGGTGTAATATTACTTTCATGTGTATTAAATTGATCTGTACTATACTTACTGATAATGATTTAAAGATAATGCTTTATAAAGATAAAATAGTTTCTTAAATAAGCAAAAACTTTGGTAGGCAGAGACTATGGACATCCATTCACCACGATCTCGAACTCTACCGCTTCTTTCGCATCCATATATTATTTGCGAATACATGTTCGTCGGTCGATACTCTTAGTTTAGCCCCAGCACAGTACATCGCTAATCAAATTTTATTCACACTCTTTGAGAATAACTAGTGTTATTTATATATTATGTTATGACGGCTCCGTGGCGCAGTGGCTTAGCAATGAGTTGCAACGCTAAAGACCGCGGATTCGAATCCCGCACGGAACAAGTATTTGTATGGCCTACAAATCATTGATCCGTGTCTGTATGTTTGTCCTTATAAAATTTATGTTCGTAAACTGCTCCCACGATACAGGAGAAAATCCTAGTGTGGATTTAACGTTTAAAAAAGTGAAATAAAAAAATATATAGGTAGGTACATAATATTTAACAAAACGATCATATTTGTTCTAATATCAGTATAACATTAAATATTTTAAGAAATTTCAAGTTAATGAATTTGTTCTTAATATAAACAAATTAAATACTACCCGCCCCGGCTTCGCCTGGGTAGTGTCTATTAATGTAGCGTTATAATTTATCATTTTTTGTTTTTTTTTAAATGCTCAAGTTTTTCGGTACAAATATAGCTTAGATCAGTCCTATCATTGCTCTCTATCAGTTTCATTACAATCGATTCAGCCATAACTTTTGTATTAGCTATTTCAATTCAGCCCGGATAGATATATTGTTCATGTCTTTATGGCATTCAAATAAACCCCTAAGCATAACAGAAGCCTGTTATTTCGATATTACAGACAGACACTTCAATTTTATTTATATGTATAGATGTATAGATTTACCACACTGAAATAATTTTGAAACAAACATGTTTACAGTTTATTTTGCAAGGTATTTTTGTCGTATTACGTTGACATTGTGTTTTATTGTGAAAAAGCGGTTTCAGATAGCGATCTTGGAACATTTTGGCAGCATTGTATGGCCAGTGCTCGTCGGTGTACAAATCTAGTTAGAAATTTCTTAGAATACTCAAAACGTATACTTTTTTGTGATGAGCTCAAGTAGGTATTTAAACAATTTTATCAACACAAATTGTGTTAAGCGACGTTAAACGAGTAAGTTAAAACGTTAAAAGAGTCGTGTAGAAGAAAGAGTAGAGGCCCCATATAGTTTAAACAGAAACTTGTTTATTCAATATATAATATATTAAAAATAGTACTTATTAAAAGTCACTCTTTCAATTACCACTTCATTCAATTTACCACTGGTTCAGAAAAAACCTCTGTCTTGGGAAGAAGCAGCAAGAAACCCAGCGGGACTTTTTTTTAAATAACAGCTTACAATCATGTATGTTACACAATTAACAACACGAAACAAATTAGAAATAGCATGGTAGCGATCACACAATGCCCAGGGGTTATTATCATTTTTTTATAGAATAAGGGTGACAAAGAGCACACAGTCCACCTGATGGTAAGTGGTTGCTGTGGTCCATAGACATCCACATCTATCTTCGTTTGCGAATTTAAATTCTTTGTCAGCCGTGAGGACTAAGATAGAATGCCTCTTTTCCATTAAAAAGGGTCTCCGGTTCTCTACACTCACCATATGAAACACAGCAGTATTAAGCTGCTATTTTACGCTGGTATTTTGTGAGAGCGTGGTCCTTCCCCGGTCGAGCCGACCCATTCGTGCTACAACTATACTATTAATATAGCTGCAGCATGGCTCTTCCACGTAAAAATCATCCATAAATTCCTTAACATTATTAAAACCCTTTTTATACAATCTTAGTTTAATAAAGTTTTTGAACTTTGAGGAGGTTTAATTTTGTATATTTTCTGAGATTTTGTTGTAAAAGCGTATACATCGTCCCAAGAATGAATTATTGACTCGGTGGAATCGAGTAACTGGTACTACTAGCTTGTATCTGTTCCTAGTATTTACAGAATTAATATCTATCTTTTTTTTTAAACTGCCTTTATTTTTGTGTACATACATTACATTTTCATAAAGGAGAAGCCAAAGTTAATATTATATTAAATTTTCTTAAATTTTGTCTGAGAGACTCTTTAGGTTTTAAATCATAAAAACCTATCATCAATCATAAAAGTGTAATAAACTTTTTTTTTATTGATTTCTCGTGTTAATATTAAATACATATGTATTATCAACTGATGATTTAAACCAAAGCAACTTTGAGAGTTCACAACTGCTAAAGAAATATGCTCAATGTAACACTTTAGCGATAAGATCGGAAGTACACCTAGGTCAGGGACCCAGAGAGCATCAAAACACATTCAGATTCGAAACTAACAATACGGTTTTGTACTAATGCTGATTCAAACCGATTTCAACACAAGACCCGTTCAAATCCCATCTACTAATCACTGTTACGCTTCATCGTCCCGCGAACTAGCATGTACAAGTAACGTTAAACAATAAAACTAACCTCTTCAAATTATTGCATTTATATAATTATTAAGTAACTCATAATAACAGTTCCTTCTTTTCACTGGCTTTCACTATTACAAAACCATTTTACATTTTAATTAGTAATTCTGACATAAAATATTAATTATTCTTTTTTTTCTTTTTTTTATATAGATAGACTAAGAGTTAAACTTCTTGAAATTAATCAAGCTTATTGATATGGATTCATGAAACAAAATTTTTTGAAATTCATCGTAAAAAAAATTATAATTACTTTTAATCGATTCCAATTTAGGATAAAGGTGAGGTTTATTTAGGTTTATCGCTATACGTGGTAAAGCCACGCTGCATCTATATTATGGGTGTAGCGTGAATGTTCGGTGAAAACTACTGGATAGATTTCAATTAGGTTTTCTAAGTTTTATTTCTTAGTCACTTGGCCCTTACATGATACATTTAAATTATGTACTACACGATTAAAGTACTCATCTATCTCAATTAAAAATCAAAATGCAGATGATTAAATCATACAAACACTCGTTCCGTGTGGGATTCGAAACCGATCGAATTCTTTTGATTCTTTATGAAGTATAAATTAAGTCACCGCTTCTATTTAACATCAGAGGAACTATGTGCTCGTTTGTCATCCTTACTTGTATAATTTTTTTAACGAGATATTGGTTTCAATAATAGTTATAGTTGGGTAAAACAAAGATACTTGCAAAAAGCAGGTCGCATACCGGCAGAATCAGCCACGCGAGTCCTTCCTTGTCAACCTACGCAATTACTGGGTAGTTGCTGTCAGACATTGCGTTACCGATGGGGTTAAGTCTTTCCCAATGACGGCTACTTAACTGCATGCGACATCATTACTGTTAACTTAAAGGCGTTATTATAAACGTTTGCCTTATTGTGCAAAGTGACAAGTTATAGTCGGGGATGTTTACGTATCGAGTTGTTCATTTGAGTGCCTCTATGGTCTAGTGGTCGTTAACGTGACTGATGTACTTGAGGTCCCGGCTTCGAATCCCAGGTCGTATCAAAATCAGTTATTGGGTTTTTCTGACAAGGCATTCTCAGTAGCATCACGGAGTCAGGAAGTTGGCGGTGTCACACACCCGTGCCTCAGAAAGCTCTGCACCTGATCACTCTCTTCGTGTAGAGTAGTGTCGGATTACCGTCCGATGAAAGTGGGGGAATAGAGAGTGTACCCGTGCTTGCGCATACCCTCGGGCACCATACTGCGGCACTACTAGGCTCACTAGGCTCCTGTACTGCGTAGATGACTAGTCTCCGTTGAGACTGGCCGCAGTTACCGAAATACGGTCTGTAGGAAATTATTATTATTATTTGATGGTTAAAACACGATGTATTGGAGTGGGAGAGATGTATAAACAGATTAAAAGAGGTAGATTTTCAGACGTTGATTCTTAAAATTGATAAACCATAGTAATACACAGTGAATTGGCGGTGTAAGAATATCTCATACCCGATATCGTTCCGGAGATGTGGACGAAACAAACCAGGAGATGGGCAGCAGTTTACTATCAACTATGACAAATATAGGGTAATCTATAAGGTAATCTATGGGGGAAGCCTGCCTAGAATACAGCCTAAAATAATAAGCCGAACGGCTTATTATTCAAGGCTGTGGTCTTTTGAAATACTGTAATGGTAACAGAAAAACACCGTGTGTCCGCGGTATAATAAATCTTCATCGTTTTCGTCGTAGTATTGTCAGACCTCCACGTAACGGATCCGAAGAGGTCCGTTGCGCATATGGAGGAAGAAGTCGTAGAGGATAGTGCACTTTGGCTGAGTAGGAATAGTGGGAGGAGATGTCCCCTCCCGAGGAGGCTGCTAAGAGTCGATCCGCGCAAGGGAGGATGTCTATATGTGAAAGCGTTCCCTTGACCCTGCTTATACGCGATGAAGGTGGAACACTATAGAGTTATAGTTGGTGCGTGTCCGACATAACCGGCAATTGTCGCCGCTAGTTGGGTATGTGTATTCCAAAGAAATTGAAATATCACTGCGATATAAACAAGTCGCAAGTATTTTTTTGAAATAAAATATTATTAGGATTTTTCTCCTATCGTTAAGCAGTTTACATAAATTGAACAGAAGAAACTTCTCTACATTTTGATTCTTCATCAAGGTCAGATGTAGTTGTCTATGGGTCACAGCATTCACTTACCATCAAGTGGACTGTGTGTTCGTTTGTCGCCCTTATTCTATTAAAAAAAATTGAAAACAATAACACGTAGTAATTAACATATTTTAACGCTTTGGTATATTTGTCTATTAATTATTTATGGTCCAATTTCTTTTTTATTTAGAAACATTTATATTTTACAACATTTACGTTTTCCTTTAGGAGCCGCTATATTAAGTAGTAGTAATTAAGTAGATTCTTACTATATAAAAATGCCGTGTCACGATGTTCGTCCGCGCAAATTTCCGAAACCACTCAATCGATTATAATCCAATTATTTTAATGTGTATTGCTTGCTCTAACTTGAGAGATAAGATAGATTTTATTCTAATTTATTAATTTTTTATGAAAGTGCAGAACGTCTGCCTGGCCAGCTAGTATTATATAAAAATGTAATTATTTATTTAACTTTTATCTCATTGAAATGAAAACAAATTTAAGTCAAACAAACAAGTTTTCAAGCACGAGAAGAAACTTATAACAAAAAACTGATTTTTCTTGAATATTAGAACCAGGCATTAGAGTGAACAAACTTGGTCTGTAAATGACTTTTTGCATGTTGAAATATAATAAGGTCATTGACTTTTCAGCGTATTTTATTTTTAGTCACGTATAGCACAGCCGCATTTTACGGAGACAATCAACACGTCTATCGTTACTCACATGTAACTGTCCAGTTCAATGTCTTTACATTCTTTTTAATAAAAGTATGCCTCGTTGATCTAGTGGTCGCAAACGCGATTGCTGATCATGAGGTCCTGAGTTCGAATCCCGCGTCGGATCGAAAATCAGTTGTTGGGTTTTTCTGTAAGAAATTCTCAGTAGCAGCCCAGAGTCAGGAAGTTGGCGATGTTCCTCGGAAAGCATGTAAAGGCGCCTGATCTCTCTCCGATCGTGTCGTATTACCGTCCCATCAGACTATGAGAGTGAGAGAAGAGAGTGCACCTGTGCTTGCGTAAACACACAGCCACTATAATCCTGCCCCGCGCAGATGGCTAGTCTCCGTTGAGACCGACCGCCCTGATCGAAATCCGTCTGGAGGACATTATAATAAGAGTATCAGATTCTTAGGCTGAGATCGTCAAAGTAAAGTCTGAGCAAAGTCAAAGTACGGTCTATAGACCGTACTTTGACTTTGCTCAGACTTTACTTTCGAGCTAAGACAAAGTCGGTACTTATAGAGCTAACTTCGAAGTCGTGCTGAGTGCGCGCTTAGCAAAGTCAACGAAATCGACGACTTACGTAAAACTCAGAATATTATCCAAAACCACCGTATTAATTTTAAATTCTTGTTTTTATGTTATTCTAATTATTTATAACAATAAATAGGTAGTTTTAGACCGTATTCTAGTTTTAAACAGCATTAATTTATTTTCAATTAACGTAATTTCAAATTTATTTCGAATTACTTAAAACCTTATCTTTTTATGTTTTTTTCTGATTTTGCACTCTTCTCATCCGTTCCCGTTCTCATACGCCCGTTTTCTATTTCATATAATAATAACCTATTTATGAAATACAATTTGAGCTGTTTTCGATTTTTAAATTGTTTTTTTTAATTTTATACAATAAACTCAAGAATATTGCTTGTTGTCAAGTCATATTTACATTGTCGGCGGCCGAGTTGCAAATGATGGTTACTTTAATGAACTGGTCATTAAAAGAAAGGGCTATAAAAGTGAACGCAAGTAAGACGAAAGTGATGGTTTTTGAAAGAGAAGTAAGTAAAACGTTATGTGAAATACGAATAGAAGGGGAGATGATTGAGCAAGTGGATGAGTTTGTATATTTGGGATGTTTATTTAGCAGGGATGGTAGATATGATAAGGATATAGAACGACGAGTGAACGCAGGAAATAGAGTGAATGGGGCTCTACATGCTATTATGAAAAGTCAGAATGTGTCAAAAAAGGCACGTATGGCAATTCATAATGCTGTGTTAACCCTACTTTAATATATGGTAGTGAAAGTTGGGTCTGGCAGAAGAAGCATGAAAGTAGAATAAATGCTGTAGAAATGCGGACATTAAGGAGTATGAGTATGAGTATGCTAGGGCTGAATCTGAATGACAGGGTGAGAAATAGTGTGATAAGAGAAAAGTGTGGTTTGCAAGATGACGTTGTGACCAGGATTAAGAAAGGAATGCTTCGGTGGTTTGGTCATGTAGAAAGAATGAACGAGGAAAGAGTGACAAAGCAAATTTATGTTGCAGAAGTAAACGGAAGAGTCGGAAGGGACGCTCTAGACGAAGTTTTATCGACCAAATTGGCGATATATTGAAAATGGGCCAGATTAGGAGTACCCTTAACCGACGAGTGTGTATGCGTAGATATATGGATGTAAAGGAGGCGAGAGAAGTGTGTCAGGATCGTGCCAAATTGAAGTCCGTAGTCTTAATAATAGTTACTTCATAAGCTTAGCTTAATCTTAGCCCGATATAAATATAAATTCAGAACCAAAGATTACGCTAAGCGTATACTCAGCTAAGTTTTTCGTAAGTAAAGTCTGAGCAAAGTCAAAGTGCGGTCTATAGATCTCAGCCATAGAGTAATTTTTTAGTTATAATAATAAAATTAACATCCCTTAGAATTATGTTAGCCACTAATATATCACTAAAATGTTTGCTGAATCTCTGTTAATATGTGTGTGTTTACTGTTTACTATTTTCTTACGTAACTGACTCACGCTGCAGTTTAGTGCACTTAAACCACAAAGTTTAGAGCAGCTTAGGCTAGACATGGGAAGGACCATGCACAGAATACAGGTATTACAGTTTAGTTCTCATGGGTACCACATTTGCATTTTGATTTTAACGACCTTACAATCGTAGACTATCTTACTTAAATTACGTATTAATTATCACTATACCTGTCTCTTCTAGATAAGTAAAGAAATTCCAATTCCCAGAAGGTTTCTAGGCTAGAAAAATGTCCATCACGATGGTGAGAGCGTGATCCATTCCCGGTTTATTCTTGCTACACGCATAACTTAGTTTAGTATTCTTCTTCGCACAACTTCCCTGTGGATCGATTCCACCAGCGATTTCTCCGGAGCGATACGACTTAGGAACATTCAAGAAAAGAGCCTACTCTTTTTTTTAAAAGGCCGGCAACGCATCTACAATTTCCCTGGTGTTTGTGGGCGGCGTTAGTCACTTACCATCAGGTGAGCTGCATGCTCGTTTGCTCTTATATAAAAATAGCTGCAGCGTTGCTCTAACACGTTAGCGTTCCAAATAACTCACAAACAAGAGAAGGTTGGGCTCAACAGTGTTAACAGATATAATGTTCCTTTACCTAAGCCTACTTACGACCTATGGCAATATCGCAATACGCCTACAGCTTTTTGGAGTCAGGTAACGTCGTGCCGATGAAAAAAAATTATGTCAGCCACGTTAACGAGCGCATCGGACGCAGGTCGGCATACAGCGTACACTGACAACTGGGTGAAGGTTCGGACAGACCTTACATACTAATTGGCCAAAACGTCCCCACAGTTTCCTTCCGACAATGTTGTTATTATTTATCGTCTGAAGATGTAATTAGGATTTCCGGCGCTAAAGGTAATACGTAGATCATTGAATGTACTAAATTACATTTAATTGTGAACTTCATTTTATATGAGTGAGTGGCAGAGTCGGCAAGGTCATCCTAGGCGGAAGTTTATGACCCAAATTGGCGATACATTAATGATGGGCTAAACTAAGAGTTATATTCGGGTAGGAAGAGACAGAGGTATGTCAGGATCGTGCCAAATTAAAGTCCCGAGGTTTATGCCTACCTCTCTTTTTGACGGGCGTGGGAGTTACGGTAAAATATAAATACATTGAACATATATACATTTAATCCCCAAGGCTAAGTTTAAAAACAGCTGATTTACGTTTGATTAGCGACAGGAATTCTTTTACTTGCAATACATGCCTTATTGCCAGTAAAAGAGTTCTTGTCCATCTTATTTGTCAGCTAAACTAGCTAGCCCATTCTAAACTAGACTGCAAATTAGTTCTGCGGCAGATGCTAAAAAATGTTTAGAAGACTTACTTGTTGAAACAGCTAGATTAGTTTGTTTTAGTTATTTTCATTGCATAATGTCGTTTGGAATATAACAATGGGTAATACGACTGACATTGAAACTATCTTTGTTTTGCAGAGGGGAACCATATGAGCAATTTACAACCAGAAAATTTCGATTTTAGAGGTCTCTTAGAGAAAAGTTTAAAGAATAATAAAGTTTTAATAATTAACATAATCCTTTCGATATATTTACAGAAATTTAATGAATGTACACAAAAATAAAATACTTACATTTATAAATTAGATTAGATTAGAATTAGATAGAAAGTCAATTATTCCTTCATGTTTATATTACATAATATATGTTATGTAATATATACATCAATATATACATTAATGTATATATTACATAATATATACATCGATGTATATATTATGTAATATAGACGCTTTTACTACTCCGAGAAAATATGGAGGGCGTACTATCAAAAAGTTTAAGAATGTTACTAAGCAAACATTGTTTAATTGTGATTAATATAATACTAAAAAAGACACGATAGTGATAAGCCCTGGGAATAAAAGAATTACTAACATGCTGTTTCTGTTGCTACAGTTTAATTGTACAACATATTATATTGTAAATTAATGTTCAAAAAAGGCCCGTTGGTGGAATGTCTGCATTTTGATTCTTAATAGAGGATAGATGTGTCTGCTCGTTTGTCACCCTTACTCTATTAAAAAAAACTCAAGCTGTGATAAACAAAAAAAAATTATAATCTAGTCTGTTGTATAAGCTACTCTGCTGCAAAAACAAACCTGTGCCTATAGTATGGCTTGTGAAAGCACCCCGTGGGTGTCGTAAGGGGCGACAATGGGGATACCGGAAAATCTTAAAATTCCTAGACCTCGCTAATCCGTCTGGAAAGCGAGACAATGCTTCCTACAATATGAGAAACCCACATTCAGAAGTTTGAAAATGAAAAATAAGATCGTATTCATTAGGTTATAATGTAAAATATAAAGAAATGTGACGGTGGACCGAACAATATCATCATCAACATCACAAGTCCACTGCTGAACATAGGCCTCCCGCAAGTAATGCCATAAAGCACAGTCGTTAGCCATAGCCACCTACATACATCGAATTCCTGCATCGCTTACCAGATCATCACTCCATCTAATGGGAGTAAAATCAACACAGTACTACAATAACAACAAAAACAACAACAAACTCCCAATAATAACAACATCTAATAACAAACAACAACCGAAGTCTAAATCACGCTATCGAAGTTCCCGAACGATTCGATAAACGAAATAAAATTTATTTATTTATTTAGTTACCCAACGTATTCTTCTTCCAATGAATCAAAATTATCTGATCATGGCATAACACCTAACATTTAAAGCATGCACGTTCAACGTCATTCTGTATTCCTATCGCTTTCGTTATAACGGTCCTTTGAAAAGTGTAAATTGAATTTACGGTGTGATCATGACTTCATTACCATTGATCACGTGACACATTGGTTAAAGTACCTTAGTTATAATTTGGGTTGGCTTTAAATCCCAATCAAAACCTACATTTGGTTCAAAACACTAACTATAGACTCTCTCTTTACTCGACTCCACAGAGTCAGGTTCATTCTTGGGGAAATTTATACGCTTTTACAACAAAATCCCAGAAAATATACGAAATTTGTCCACCGCCGAGTTCAAAAACTTTATTAATGAAAGATGGTTTAAAAGGGGCTATTATAATAGTAAGGCATTTATGGATGATACTTAGGAACTGTTGTGAACTGTTCCTTTTTTAAATATTCTGCTGGGTTTGTTGCTCTTTTTTCCCAGGATATTTTCGGTAAATCGAGGTATTTTCGGAACCAGTGGTGAATTAAAAATATGAGAATGACTTTTAATAAGTATTATTTATAATCTCACTGTTACCCGGCGCGTTTCTGCTGCAGAACAAATAATTGTGGAAATATAGTTTTAAATTTGGGAGAATTATATTGTTTAATTAGGAATGATAATAAATTCATTGAAATTGAATTATATATATATATTTTATTATAATTATTATATATTTCAAATAAATTTGTTGGTGCGATAGACACGCCATCTACTGTAATTTAATTGTACTATGTCTATAACCTTCGCGCAAGTGCAAACAATAATTTGACAAAGTTTTACCGCAATATGATGAACGGTATGGCAGCGCATAAAATACGAACAAACAAATATTAATTTTATATATTAGATATTTAATAAAAAATATTATATTTCTATTGTTTTTCGGGACTATTTATGTAGGAATATATAATTTCCTTTTTATATATAATCCTTTTTATATATATATAATTTTCTTTTAATAAATTATTGTTAAAATTTTGGTCGTATCTGTTTCATTTAATGCTATTCTTTAGTATCTATTCTATACCTCCAATATAATCACGTTGTCATTGTTACATCGGGAAAGGAAGTGGCTAGTGTCTATGTTAGTGCTAACTTACCATAAGGTGGACTATGTGCTCGCTTGTCACCCTTATTCTATAAAAAAAAAAGTTACGCTTTGCCGATGGAAACAGCGACTAACCCATCTGCAACTCAATACGTGCACTGTTGAAATTCTATACGAAATGTTTGTGAGCAAAATGTGCTGTACACAGTTTTGGTGGAATCGTGATTTAACACATTTAAGCCTGTGCTGGATATTGTTATCACTAACTATCTGTCATACTTGGCAATCTTTTTGGGCAAATCTTACTCAACTTGACAAAGGACTTTCGATATAAAAACCGATGATCTACGAAAAACACTCATAAGTATCAAACCATAGAATCCAAATATTATATTACAATAAACAAAATTTAAGGTCGCTCTAAAATCAACAAAAACGAGAAGCCCTTGATGGTATGCTCAATAAAACCTTAAGCCAGTGCGTGCTTTGTAAGGATAATGTCCAAAGTGCCACTCAGAATTGGAGATGCGATATGTCGAGTGAACAGACAAACAAACATAATCTGTGCATATTAAATCTTTACTTGACTTTGTATCTGCAATGTTTGTCAGGCAATTGTTATCTCAAGGATCGCATTCTTTTGGAATAAGTTACACTTTTACTCTCCTCAAATCGTGTTTACGAGTTACCTTCCCTAGATTTTAGAATTAAAGTAACCGTAAAGAATATCTTTTACGCGGTAAAGACACGTTGCAGCTGTATAACTGCAGCACGAATGTGATTGTTAATTTATTTCACTACTTACTAAACACACTAATAAGAATATTAAAATAAAAATAAAACATTTTTTTTACATTTATGTAATTATAACTTATTTTAATTACTGAAGTTAACAACTTTATTTTTTAAGGAGAAAGATGGAATCAGTTTGTCACCGGACAGGCTTGACAATTGAGCTCTCTAATATATTCGTATAAAAAATAATTAATAGGTATATTATGTAATCAAATTCCCTTCATGTGTGTATATTATTAATAAACAATGTCTAAGTAAATGCAGTAATTAATTACAAAACATTAAAATCCTTCTATTCCCACGGTATAGTGCCGAGAACTGCTGGCTACGTTTCCTCGGTGAATGGCTATACTTAGCCATTTACCGAGAAAAGAACCAACCCTAGCCAGCGGCGACAACAAATCGCGGAGTTCCTTTAACACAGTGGTTCTTAACCACAGTGGTCTCTAAAGGCACTGGAACTGGTCCGCGAAGGCATCATACAATTCTGTCACTTATAAAAAAGTATACACCATTCCTGGAGATGATCCTTAGTTTACTAATACTGCCGATACGGTTTCTGTACAATGTTGCTATATTAAAATAAAGGGTGCACAATGACACACAACATAATTTTCTACATAATTTTTGTATGTGTTTCATTTATAGAACAAACTTTAAAAATCAACCTCACTATTATATTATATCTTAAAGTTGGTGGCAACTTCACCTTTTCATGGTAATTAATCATTTATTGTTAATTCACAATATTCTATCAAGAGAAATATTAGAGTTGACCCTTATTGAATTATTGCCAAGAGTTGCATTGAAGTGCATTTCTACACCCAATTAGAAAAAATCGTAGGCATCTGATGACAGTCCGTCAAGATTAAACGCACAAACAAACAGATTTCGTATTCATTTATTGTAATTTATTCGAGGGAATGCTTGTAGTGACTGCTTGGGGTAATAAATAGTATTTTAAACAGTTTTGTTGACATAATACGACTCTGTAATAGGGTAACTATACATTTTATTATTAACGTAAGTGATATGCATGCAACGATATCGGATCGCTGTTAATTTTTTTTTATTTATTCTTTATTGTCACACCTTACAACTAAGGTAACAATGAATACTTGTGTATATTGCTTATAACAACTATCGGATATAACGTCGGAAGTTATATGGTCCCTTCAATGTCCTTATATCCCGTTTTGACTGTATATATACACTCTTGCCCTAAATGAACCGACTGCCGACGCCCGCGGAGATAAGCAACAAACCACCAAGGCTTAAGGCGCAAATCTTAAATGGGAAAGAATGGCCAGTAGGATATCGTGGTCAACCGTGTTTAAAGCATTAGAAAAGTTAACAAGCATCAAAACAGTAACTTTCTTATTTTCTATACCATGTCTGCTATCTTCGGTAACTTTAAGTAATGCTGTAGTGGTGCTGTGACCAGGACGAAACCCAGACTGATAAACACTCAGTAGTTTATGTTTAGATATAAAATTGGATTTTTACTTATAAACGCAGGCTTCCAAAACTTTAGACAGAAAGAGCAGGATAGATATATGCTGCGGATTTAGGAATGTGTACCGACTACAGACGTTTCAGAAGAATTTAGATTAAACGTTTTATTCCAAATTGATCCATTACCCCAGACTGGTGGCAAGCAGCATTACAAGAGTAAGAGTGTAGGAATTACATTCCCCAGTACAAATACTACTACCTTTTCTCCTCTAGGTGCCATCTCCACTCGAAGATTGATGATCATACTTAATTTAATCATATTATACTAAACATATTTAATAATATTTAATTATATAATTTACTATTATAAAGAGTAGTTTGATTTCTTTTATTTAATTTTTTTTTTTGCAATAACTTTGTTTAAAATACACAAAATTGTGGGATTTTACCAGATTTTACTTAGTAGAGACCATTTTCTATAGGGTAAACTGCTGACGAGCTATTTGGTTAAAATGTTGGATCTTTGAAGATGACGTTTTTTGTGTACCGCTTCGCTATTTGAAAAAACATTACAATATATTTTCATGTATCTTAGAGAAAAAAATATCAATATTCACTAAATAATAAATTACATCTAAACAAATAAATAAAATTGAATTGTATGTTTGTAATGTCAAAATAACAGCTTTTTACTAAATGCATATGAAATTATATACGGTACTAATATAAAAAGCAATTTTTAAAATGTTTGTCTGTCTATCTGTTTATTCCGGCTAATCTACGAAACGACTGGACCAATTTTTACGGGATTTTCACTGGCAGGTAGCTAATGTTATAAGGAGAACTTAGGCTACTTTTATTTTAGAAAAAGAATTAGGGTAGGAATTACAGACTTCGTCACCTATAGCCTGCTTTATATTAAGTTGATTGCAGATGTCATTTCGCTAATAGTAACCAAAGGGTATAATATAACCATATAATCACTACGTTTTAATAGTAACGATTTATATATAGATTGACTTATCTCGTTTGTAACTAATATAATAAAATATATAGTATTTAAAAAATTATAATATATCCAATGCAGTTTACCGAGGTCAAAGTATAGAAAAGTGTTTTTATAAAAAATAATTCAATCAAAATAGATTCTGATGACGACGCGTGACTTCTATGATGTTTCTAGGCCTAACAACGTCAGTCGAATTCTTGAATTAATTATAATTCAGCGCTAGTTCTCAGACCAGCAGGCAATCCTTCAAGAAGGTCTGCGTGAGGCCAAATGAACGGAAAATATATCAAGCTTATTTTATTTCGAAATATATTTCTTAACTGGCGTGCTGCGACTGTGGAATTGCATATTTGATGAACTAAATAGGTGGTGAGGTTGCTTTTTGCTTAAGAGTCCGTTTAGTCCAACCCTTACGTATTTTTTTATAGAATGGGGGTGACAAACGAGCACACAGTCCACTTGATGGTAAGTGGATGCTGTGGCCCATAGACATCTACATTTATCTTCAATTAAGAATCAAAATGCAGATGTGTTGTCACCCCTGAAGACTATTAAGGAATGCCTCGTTTCCAGTAAAAAAGGTTCTCCGGTTGTCTACACTCACCATACGAAACACAGCAGCACTAAGCTGCTATTTTACGCTGGTATTCTGTGAGAGCGAGGTCTTTCCCTCGAAATTCATTTCAGCCGCCAAGCAGCAGCCATCCGTTTTGATTGCTGAGAGAGCTAATATAATTTAAGGCTGGCTTAATCTTAGTCCAATGCGTCTGTGGCTTTCTTTATTTGAAGTTAATTATAGGTGCCCAGTAGGTATCACACTTAACATCAGGTGACCTTTTAGCTCCTTTTTATTTCTTACTAGCTGGTGCCACAGAATAAATAATTGTGGAAATATTGTTTTAAATTTGTAAAAGTTATATAGTTTAATTAGGAATAATAATATATTCATTAAAATTGAATAATATATATCAACTTTAAAAAAATTGTTAATACAATACGCGCGACACCGTTAGTTACTTTTAGTTAGTTGTATTATGTCTATTTCCTTAAACGTTTAGTAACCGTTAGTTAAGTTGAAATAGTTTTACAGCAATCTGATGAACGGTATGCCAGCGCATAAAATACGAACAAACAAACATAAATTTTTATATATTAGATATTGTAAGAAATATATTATGTAGTACTTCTTATAAGGGAGCGTCAACCGCATCTTACAGCGAATTCTGGTTTCATTTTCACGCCGAGAAAACGGTAATCGGTGCCTCCTATCATAAGACCTAAGTGTTGCATCGGGTATGGACATATGTAAATTAGTACGTGAGAGCCTCCGTGTTTATGTGTACTTTTTTTTGTTATCCTTGACAGCTTTAAAAACACATTATCATCGCCCCCTCACAACCAAAGGTTATGTAAGGTTACAGCCTATATACGTCCCACTCCTGGGCATAGGCCTCCCCTGATTTCTGAGAGGGTTTCTTTTTAGGGTTCCGTACCCAAAGGGTAACCAACGGAACCCTATTACTAAGCCTCCGCTGTCCGTCAGTCCGTCCATCCGTCTGTCTGTCAGCGGGCTGTATCTCATGATCCGTAATAGGTAGACAGTTGAAATTTTCATAGCATGTGTATTTCTGTTACCGCTATAACAACAAATAATAAAAATTAAAATTAATTAAAAATTGAAGGGGACTCCCCTACTAGAAACGTGTGTGATGGTTCGGAGTCCAACTGGCCGGTTTTTCTCTTATTTTTAGCAAACGGCCCTTTGATTTCTGAGAGGATTTTTATGGAAAAAAATCCAACAATGCGTGTTGGCGTACTTCACACGTCTTCGAAATATTTTTTTTTAATTTCTCAGACTGGCAAGTTTCCTCACGATTTTTCCTACACCGCTAAGCACGTCGTAATTTTTTTATAGGATGAGGGTGACAAACGAGCACACAGTCCACCTGATAGTAAGTGGTTGCTGCGGCCCACAAACATCTACATCTATCCTCGATTACAATCCAAAATGCAGATGCATTGTCACCCGTGAGGGCTAAGATGGAATGCCTCGTTTCCAGTAAAAAGGGTCTCCAGTTCTCTACACTCACCATACGAAACACAGCAGCGTTAAGCTGCTATTTACGTTGGTATTCTGTGAGAGCATGGTCCTTCCCCGGTCGAGCCGACCCATTCGTGCTACAACTATACTATTAATATAGCTGCAGCATGGCCACGTAAAAAAATCCTGCAGTTAACAATTTCATTGGTAGTAGGGATCGAACCTGGGTTGCTCGCGTACTATAAAATTATGGGCGATTGCCGGCCCACAACCGAGTTAGTGATGAATTTGTTTACGTCATCTCTACATGGTAATATTAACCGATATTAGCGTTATGGATAAGACTGTAAACTATGAAAACCACTTCTAACACAAGCATTTTAAGCTTACTTGCAATTCTTAACACGAGTGCTAGTAATGTTCATAATTTTATAACAAATTCTTTAAAAACATGTCAATCATTCCTTGTTTTTCAGTACGTTGCAGTAGCTCTGTGCGTGATGGCGCACGCCGCTCCTCCCGCGTCGCCGCGCTTCTACCATCACCCGTCTCAGCTCCAGCAAATTAATCCGTAAGTTATCATTTCATTCATAAAAGCCTATCAAACTGTACTCTGTTAAACATAGGCCTCCCTATAGACTGCCTCATAAGGGGAGTATTTGCCATAGTTGCAACAATTGGCGGACGGACTGGCGACTGCGGTTTTATTCTAGTTGATTAGGAAGACGCTGCTGCCCATCTCCTGGTTTGTTTCTTTCTGTCGCCACTTACGACAACCACAGGATGGGGTAGTGGACATTCTAACAACACTACACGGTCAATTCGTAAGTAAAACAATCATTTTTGTAGTTTTGTCATCATCGCCGTTAACATTATCATCAGCCGTATGTCTACTCTAGTACATTGGCCTATTAATTTAAGTGTGGATTTTCCGTATTTGTCATCCGCCTTGACAATACCTCGTTGGTCTCGTAGTCGTAATCATGACTGCTGATCATGAGGTTCCGGATTAGAATCCTGGGTTGAGCCAAAGAAAAATAGTTATTGAGTTTTTTTGTTAAAAAATTCTCAGTAACAACCCGGTATCAGGAATTTGACGGTATTTCACCCTTGCCTCGAAAAGCACGTAAAGCCGTTGGTCCTGCGCCTGATCTCTCTCCGGTCGCGTCGCTTTACCGTCCCATCGGACTATGAGAGTGAGGGAATAGATAGTACACCTGTGCTTGGGCATATACTTGGGCTCTATAATCCTGTCCTGCGTAGATGGCTAGTATCCGTTGAGACTAGCCACCGTGACCGAAATTCGGTCTAAAGGATATATTTGTCATTTGGATGAGCGGTCTCAGGTCAAAACGGATCTAACATTGGCACTGTTTCAACATGTCTGTCTAGATGTTTTACAACTGTTTACACAGTCCATCTGATGGCAAGTGGTTGCTGTGGCCCATAGACATCTACATCTATCTTCGTTTGCGAATTTAAAGACAGATGCGTTGTCAGCCGTGAGGACCAAGATAGAACGCCTCCCTTCCAGTAAAAAGGGTCTCCGGTTCTCTACACTCACCATACGAAACACAGCAGCATTAAGCTGCCATTTCACGCTGGTATTCTGTGAGAGCGTGGTCCCTCCCCGGTCGAACCGACCCATTCGTGCTACAATTATACTATTAATATAGCTGCAGCATGGCTCTACCACGTAGTAAATTATATTTTTAGTTATTTGAAATCATATTATTTCTTCTTTGTGTTAACTGTGTTATTTGTTCTTCAATTTCAGATTGGACTATTATTTAGATAATCCAGACGCGGTTAATTATTACAATCAGCCCCAACAGAAACAAGGTATTTATTATTTTATGATTGCAAATTTCCACACACAACACACCATCCTACATACACTCACATACACACACTCAATACACACACTCGCATACACACATTATTATCATAGGCTATATGCTTCTAGGTTTTAACTAACTTGACTATTAATCTCCATAACCTAGTAACGCATTCGGAATTCATCAAGCAGGTTTACTGATTTTATCAATATCAATCGACCCATGCCTTCGTCGCTATTATCGTTATTGGTCTAGTAATATTTAACGTTATTACTTCACCATATCCTCTGGTACTTTTTTCTGTGATTATAGATCCTCTTACATATACGAGACGCGACTATAAGTAAAATTTTAATTTTAAGGAAACGTCAACGCAGCGTCAAACGGTGCTCCGGCGAGGCTGGAGACCCTGGAGCCCGACAGTGAGGTAGAGCTGATCCCCGGCGCTCAGCCTCCTCAGCAGCCACCGCAACAGGTATCTTTATTTTTTAAATAAAACTTCTTCTTTTTTCTTTTTTTAATAATGTTAGGCATTTTTATATTAAATTTTTGTAAATTATTAAACATTTAACTAAGTCACATTTTTAACATGTTAGTGGTAATGTTAGAATAACCTCCTGTATCGTGGAGGCAATGTACATATATAAATTACACAAGGACAAACATAGACCCGGTACAATTATTTGTAGGCCATAAAAATGCTTGTTCGCAGTTAAAAAACTTAGCACAGCGTTTGTCACCCTTATTCTATAAAAAGAAGAAAGGGAGAGGCCCATGTCTCTTTGCAATTGGCAATGGACTTTACGGGCTGATGAGGAAGAAGAAGATATTTCTTCTGGTCTTGATTACTTCCAAGGTATGCGTGAATCTTCGGATGATTAGCAGCAAAAGAACTCGTGGAACGAAATTCAATTCCAAGTAGCTCTCCTAGAAAGATATGTATATGTAAAGCAGATGAATGTCAAAGGCTGAGGAAAATTATTTTGACTTATCTATATTAACTGTTTTAACTTACACTCAATATAATGTTTTCCAGACTCCAGTGTCGCCTAACATTCCCGGTCTGGTTCTGCTTTACATATGTATATACATATGTAAAGCAGATGAATGTCGAAGGCTGAGGAAAATTATTTTGACTTATCTATATTAACTGTTTTAACTTACACTCAATATAATGTTTTCCAGACTCCAGTGTCGCCTAACATTCCCGGTCTGGTTCCTGGACAAAGAGTATTCATCGTGCACATGCCCGTCCCCGGATACAGGTGATACATTTTATGAAAGTAAAATTTCCAAAAATCTTTTAATGTAAGTAGAGCACCTATTTGCGCGGTATTTTTACTAAAACTCGAGAGGAGATCGAAAACTAAGCATTTATTGTACCCTTTTGAAGGTATGCATATTTTAATCAGGGGATAGAAATCAAGGATATTAGATCTTGATTTGTATTCTAAATTTATTAAATATAAAAATAAGTCGCAGGCACTTTATTCCGATGTATTTGGTTTCTAATTCCGAGTGTAAAAATGCAAAGGAAAAAAGGCAAGATAATACATGGTGTTCATTATCCTACCAAAATTATGTAATATTATTATCATTCCCATGATATACCTGACAAGTTTATTTTATTTTTAATAATGCAATTAATTAATTGACAAGATTTTGTTGACCATTTTGATTTTCCTTCACAAACCCTACAGCAAGGTCAAATTTTCCGGAAGTACATATTATCTTTGCACTATTTTGAAGGTATGGAAAAATTTGTGAGGATAGATGGATTGATTGCATAATAAACATGATATATAAACATTTCATACTTATGAAATAAACTCCTATTATTACCTAATATAACTAGATAATCAATTTTATTTATTTTAATACTCGTTATATTATTACAATATTAGTACAAACAATATGTGGTTCTGTCTAAAGCAAGTTATATTATTAAGAAACTATTATTAAGAACTATTATTCATAAATGTTCACAACTACGTACCTAAGTTTGTGAAAGTTATATTAAAGGAAATAGGAACCTACGCGTTGATTGCATAATAATATATAAACATTTCATACTTATGAAATAAAATCCTATTATTACCTAATATAACTAGCTAATCAATTTTATTTATTTTAATACTCGTTATATTATTACAATAGTAGTACAAACAATATGTGGTTCTGTCTAAAGCAAGTTATATTATTACATTAATTTAGTTGAGAACTATTATCCATAAATGTTCACAACCACGTACCTAAGTTTGTGAAAGTTATTATAAAGGAAATGGGAACCTACGCGTTATTGAAACTAAAGAAAAATGCATAGCAAGCTGCGTAAAATTGTGAACACTGTATTTTACGTATGTATATGCCGCGGAATAAGGTGCTCATAGATCTTATTCTGACCTACTATACATCAGAATAGCGTTTCGTACTAAAAAAATCTCGTTTGCTAATTCCACGTATTAAAAAGTGCAATATTTTTGCATAATTTATGTACTGGCTTGCCTTCCTTACTTTTCTATCGCATCCTTCCTTCCAATTATATGCAAAACAAAACATATGGCGCCATCTGTTGGCCTACGACAAAAGCGTCTAGAAAAAGAAGTCGACGCGATCGATACCCATATGTAATCAAGACTCAAGACGAACTGCATCGGTAATGGCTGTTCTTGTCTAAACCTTCCAAAATAAAATCAATGTAATTAAGCGTTAGTGTGTGTGCCGGGTCGACCCAGCTGTGTGTATAGACAATATAATCACGTAGGAGTGTGGTCAAGGAAGACCGAAGCCTTCCAAATCCGAAGATTGTTAAAGCCAACTTGAAGCTGACCGCCGCTGCCGCTAACCGTGAGTTTACTACTAGCGAGAAGGGCCTGATCATAAAAACAACCCTGAAAATTTAAAAAAGTAATCAAGTATCTGAAATCGCTATTTCGCGATATACATCGGAATATGGAACCGGCTGAAATACTTGGCACCTAATGCCACCGGTATTTTCAAGACGTATTTTCACCTTGATTTAATCAGAAAAACATACACAAGTTTAGTGTTTTTGATTAAAAATATAATCCTTGCAATAGTTTATCTCAACGAATTATACACACGGTACGAAAATAACAAAAAAATCACTATTTAAAAAAACATGTTACTCACTAACAGGGCACAAGGTCCATAATTTATGAGACGTGGTTTAGGGCCAGCTGCTGACGCCAAACTAACCAATTATTTTAAAACGTATATACATCACTCCAGACCTTTGGTGATATAACAACGCAAAATTATAATACCAATTGAATAAGAGAACTGGCAGTAAAAAAGATCTTGTAAATCGCTCGTAAACGCAGTTTTTCTAAATACCTCGGAATATGGTGCCAATTTAAGAACTCCTCGGATTAACGTGCCTTTACTTTATTTAACTTTTTAAACAATAATAACCTAGGTACTAACTGCACATTTATGTATGAAACACAAATATCTATTATACAAAATATTGAATAAACGCCTTTGCCTTGACATACACTCCACAGGCTATTTTAAAAAGACATCATAAATCACACAAAATTCACAACTCATTCAGTCAACCTGCTTAAATTTCTTATGTCATAGGTGCGACCATAGACTTAGTATATACGTACGCCAGTATATTCTAAGTCTATGGGTGCGACTGTTTGACTACAGACTATTTTGTTTTTGATACGTACTAACTTTTTCTTACTCAATATGAATTATTATTATCATAATACAATATTCAATCATCCTCGATTAAGAATTAAAATGCAGATGCGTTGTCACCCTTGAGTACTAAGATGAAATGCCTCGTTTCCAGTAAAAGGGTCTCCGGTTCTCTACACTTACCATACGAAACACAGCAACATTAAGCTGCTATTTTCCCCTGGCCCTGGTCAAGCCGACCCATTCGTACTACAACCATAATATAGCTGCAACGTGGCTCTACCATATAAAAAATATTATTGCTATAATACCTTCGTTACTTGTATATATTACAGTCAAAAGTCATAACCGGTGAAAACCACTTTAGACTGTAAAAAATCAGGCAAAAATATATACATAATAGACTTGTTTTCCTACAGGCCAGGCACCATAGGCGGTTACCAGCCCGTGTACATAGTGGCCGCGGCACCGCAAGGAAACTCTTATGCAGCTAACGGTACGTACGATTACTAGGAAACTCACCAGCTAGTGTGAAAGTACTGTATGGTGGCGACACAAGGTAAAACGCAAGGTGGAACGAAACTTAAGAGGGTAATCCAGGTGGTTTTTAGTCCATATAAACATATTAACACAAAAAATAATAAAATAAACGCTAGACCAATTTTAATTCTTTATTACATAAACATTAAAATAAGTTAATAAATGAATTAACGCCAGTTGGCATTGGCTGCCAGGCAACCCATCATCATCATCATTACTGCCTTTCACAAGTCCATTGCTGAACATTGGCCTTCCCAAGGAATACCACAAAGCACGGTCCTAAGCCACAGGCGGTTTAGGACCGTGCCCGTGCAGGATGGATGTAGGCATCCATCGACTTCCTGCATGTCAACCAACCCATGGCGCGTTAAATGAATACTGAATACTACGCCTTGAATAATATTATAAAATATAACATGTACCAAACACAGCCATGTTACTTATGTTTGTTTATTCCTTAAATTAGTTATTTAAAAAAAATGCCTAGTCATTACGCTGTTATTATGCATCCAGCAAACAAATTTAACGAACATAATTATCTGTGGTCCTATTTAAGAGGAAACAGGGGAAAACGTTATAATAATTTTACCAATTTTTTGGATATAATCAGTCCCAGCTACAATTATCTCTCTCGGTTGCCTAGCTCGGTCATTCGAGCACAGCACGACAGCAAAAGATCATTAAAACCTCTTCTTCAATGTTTTCGCTGCCCGGATATCCTCTTAAGGAAAAACCAAAAACTTCTGTGGCTTCCAATAGATGGCGGTACAACTATGTCGTCCTTACAAGATCTAAACTTAAGATTCACTTCATAGCAACCTGAGTTTAATTGCCAATGATCGCCATACACCAATAGCCAATCGCCAATCACCAATGAAGTTCAATCGCATTTTAAGTGCAGACACTTAGTCATTTGAGGACATGTGAAGTGCGCCATCATCCGCCAGCACCATCGCCATCATTGGAACAGCGCAGCGGTCTCTTCCCCCTCACCACCACCCCTAAACCCTCTCAATAATAACAGATGACCTTGTCCAGCAGTGGGACGTATGTACACTGTATGTGCGCTGTGACCTTACTTTCGTAACAAGATACAGCGATGTCGAAAACTATTCTATTACTTATTCTATAATTCTTATCTTCCAGGCTTCCAAAACACGGTGCTATTAGATCCGTCTGGTCAAGTGGTGTCGCCACTGGGTTATAGCGGAATCCCTGGTGTTGGTCACGCTAACCCAGGGTTATTACTGGGGGCTCCTCCCGCGTACAACAGACCCTTCAACGTCGTCTACCAGAACCCCACCGCTTACCAGTAAGTGTTATTTGTTCTTTATTTTCATGATAGCGAGTAATGAGCACACTGTCCTTCTGTTGGTGAGGGGATGTTGTTGCCCATAGACACCTACCTACATTTTCGTTTAAGCATCAAAATGCAGATGCGTTGTCACCGCTAAGAAATAACAATTTATTTATTTTATTTATTTACCGGGACCGGAAAATTCGAAAGGCTTTTACGTGGTAAAGCTATGCTGCAGCTATATTAGTAGTATAGTTGTAGCACGAATGGGTCGGCTCGACCGGGGAAGGACCACGCTCTCACAGAATACCAGCGTAAAATAGCAGCTTAACGCTGCTGTGTTTCGTATGGTGAGTGTAGAGAACGGAGACCCTTTTTACTGGAAATGAGGCATTCCATCTTAGTCCTCACGGGTGACAACGCATCTGCATTTTGATTTGTAATCGGGGATAGATGTAGATGTCTATGGGCCGCAGCAACCACTTACCATCACGTGGACTGTGTGCTCGTTTGTCACCCTTATCCTATAAAAAAAGATGTTAAGGTGTTGAGTTGCCCTCAGAATGCAAATGAGTGTTATTGATATTGAACACTTAATTGTGGTATTACACGAATCTAATAAAAGAAGTGATAGTGTTAGGTAATCTTTCTTTTCTACATTTTTATTTACTTACTGGCCACAAGGTTTTATTTTCACAGATGGCTCAGTTGACAGATGTGTGTAAGATTTCAAAATCAAATTCAAATTTTATTTATTTGTGAGTACAGGTAATGACAGAATAGATCTTTAAAAAAAATGGTGTTCGCTGCATTCAACCCTTGGGTATACAAATATTATAGCTACAATTATATCTATTACATTTCCACATTTAAATTATTTCATTATATTATTTATATCATAATTATATTAGAATATTCAACAATGATGTAATTAATAATTAGAATAGGATATTTACAATAATATATAGTCTAATCGAATGTCAAAAAATTATATTTTATGCAATGCCATTATAATATAAGTTGATTGAGCAAGTGGATGACTTTGTATATTTAGGATGTTTATTTAGCAGGGATGGTAGATATGATAAGGATATAGAACGACGAGTGAACGCAGTAAATAGAGTGAATGGGGCTCTACACGCTGTTATGAAGAGTCAGAATGTGTCAAAAAAGGCACGTTTGGCAATTCATAATGCTGTGTTAGTCCCTACTTTAATGTATTGAAAGTTGGGTCTGGCAGAAGAAGCATGAGAGTAGAATAAATGCTGTAGAAATGCGGTCATTAAGGAGTATGAGTATGAGTATGCTAGGGCTGAATCTGAATGACAGGGTGAGAAATAGTGTGATAAGAGAAAAGTGTGGTTTGCAAGATGACGTTTTGACCAGGATTAAGAAAGGAATGCTTCGGTGGTTTGGTCATGTAGAAAGAATGAACGAGGAAAGAGTGACAAAGCAAATTTATGTTGCAGAAGTGAACGAAAGAGTCGGGAAGGGATGCCCTAGACGAAGGTTTATCGACCAAATTGGCGATATATTGAAAATGGGCCAGATTAGGAGTACCCTTAACCGACGAACGTGTATGCGTAGATATATGGATGTAAAGGAGGCGAGAGAAGTGTGTCAGGATCGTGCCAAATGGAAGTCCGTAGTCTCTGCCTACCCCTCTGGGTGACAGGCGTGAGTGTTTATGTTATGTTATGTCATGCCATTATAATATGCCTACTGATGCGTCGCTTAAATATTCATCGATTGTGTAGTAGCATTTCTCAATTAAAAATGTTTTAAATTCTTTTTTAAATTTATGAATATTTTCCATTTCATGAAACATAGATGGAACTTTATTGTAGATTTTAGATAATATACCGAAAACGCTTTTTCTAAGTAAAGCTGTCTTTGATGAAATTGTATGAATTTTATTTTTACGTCGATTGTTGTTTAAGTAATCATTAAATATTTCAGGATTAGTTTTTACAAATGTCACAACTTCATAAATATACATTGCGGGAAATGTCAATAACTAAAATTTTTTAAATTGTGGTTTACAGCTTTCTGTACTCGGTATACTTGCAATAACACGCACACACTTTTTTTGCGCTTTAAATATATCTTCGCGCCTTGTATTTTTAGCATTGCCCCAAAAAATTATACCGTAGCGCACAGTAGAAGATACAAAGCCGTGATATACCGTCCGTAAAGCATCTTCATTAACTACTTTGGGTAATACATGTAGAGCGTAAGAAAATTGGTTTAACTTTTCACAAATATATTCTGTATGAGTCTTCCACTTTAAGTTGTTGTCAATATAAAGACCTAAGAATTTTGTTACTTTGGTTTCACTAACGGTCTCACTATCGCAATTAATGTTAAGTAATTAATGGCCATTTTCGTTGATAAAAATTCATTATTTGAGTCTTTTTTAAGTTAATTATTAAATTATTTGAATTAAGCCAGCTAATTATATTCTTCAGGCTGTTATTAATTTCATTTTCATAATTATTTATGTCTGTACATGTAAACACCATAGAGCTATCATCTGCAAATAGAGTCATAGGAAAATTTACGCTGTTAGGTAAGTCGTTAATATATACTAAAAATATTAAAGGACCAAGTACGCTTCCATTGAGGAACACTAAAATTTGGGGATCGAGGATAAGACCAATAAATATATTCATTTTTAGTCTTTGCACAAATCCGTGATACTTGAGTTATTTGAAATCTATTTGTAAGATTTTTCGCTCCATAGTGCAATTTTGAGTTAACGCAATAAGCCGGCGCAGTAAACTGCGCCTAAGTTACTAAATTAACGCAAGGAATTTCGCTGAATTACCCATGTCTAAAACAACTAAATCAAAATCGTTTCATTACATTAAAAATTCGGATTCAACTCGGCTGGGCAGCGTTCGGGAAATTACGGCACATCTTCTCGTCAGGTATACCTCAAAACTTGAAAACGAGACTGTACAACCAGTGTGTGTTGCCAGTGATGACCTATGGTACTGAGACGTGGTCCTTCACTGCTGGCCGTATGAGGAAGCTCAAGGTCGCTCAGCGAGCTATGGAGAGGGCTACGCTCGGGGTTTCTCTGCGCGATAAACTTAGAAATGAGGATATCCGCAGTAGAACCCGAGTGACCGACACAGCCCAACGGATTAGCTGAAGTAGCAATGGACCGGCCTTATAGCTCGAAGAACCGACAACCGATGGGGGAAAAAGGTTCTCGAGTGGCGGCCTCGTACCGGCGGATGAAGTGTAGGACTTCCCCCAACTAGTCGGAGTGACGACCTGGTAAGACATGCAGGAAGTCGATGGATGCAGGTGGTTCAGGACCGTGCTTTGTGGCATTCCTTGGGGGAGGCCTATGTTCAGCAGTGGACATGTGAAGGGCTGTAATGATGATGATGATGATGATGATATTTACGATACATTCTAAAATAACATCATTTTTTCAGCATTTTAAAAGAGATAAACAATGACCCAACACGTAGCAAACCCATAGTAATAGTTTTTTTTAAAATAATATCCATTGTTTGATTGAAGAGTTGATGATCTTCAAACAGCTAAACAGATTTTCTTAAAACATAGCTAAGAACACTTTCGATTAAGACACCTTTCAAACGAAGAAAAACTTAATCAAAATCGGTTCATCCGAGATTTGTCTGTACCGGAAACCTATTTCTTTATGTAAACACCCTAAGTTAGAATGCCTTACAACCTTACATACACTTCAGACCGGAACACAGTATTACAAGCACTACTATTTGGCGGTAGGAATAGGTAGTTTACTTATCCAAGCTCCTAGATAGAAAAGGACTTTTTCTTACATGGGGTTATGTCGGACTCGCAACCAAAAAGAGTTCTAGCACCTAGTGCTCTTTTCCCGGTTGAGTCGCCCTATTCGTGCGACAGCCATAACACAGCTGCAGCCTGGCTCTACCATATAAATTCTGGCAGAGCCGCCATCTAATTTGGGAAGGTGCCAATGAGAGAGACGTGTTGCTGTTACTATGCCTTTAATTAGACTACTGCTCTTATTCTAAACTTAACTCTCATATTATATATTGTCATGGGAACATTTTTAACATTTTTATATTTTGAGGATGACAAACGAGCACGCAGTCCACCTTATAGTAAGTGGATGCAGAGGCTACATAGACATCTACATCTATCCTCGATTAAGAATCCAAATGCAGATGCGTAGTCAACCTACAGGACTAAGATGTATTGCCTAGTTTCTAGTAAAAAGGTCTTCGGTTCTCTACACTCACCATACGAAACACAGCAGCATTAAGCTGCTATTTTATGCTGGTATTCTGTAAGAACGTGGCCCTTCTATGGTCGAGCCGACCCATCCGTGATATAACCATAATATAGCTCTGCAGCATGGCTCTACCACGTATAAACTTTTAGGACTGTGTTATTTATTTATTTATTTGTGTACTAGCTGTACCCGGCCACGCTTTGCTGTGGCTCATATGTTTCTTTATCGTCTAACAGATGGCGCTGTTTTAAAACTTTTATATAAAAAGCGCGTATTGAAATGCAATATTATGTCAACATTTTGAGGTAGTCGGTGAAGAACTTTCAGATATTTAAAATTTTGAACGTTGTTTTTTTTTATTTAAATAGATTGTAAGCTAATCTTTATTTTAGTAATTGTATCACTGCGCCGTTGCGTTGGTGAGAAATACATATATACAATTTCACACGTACCAATTTCCTCATCACCCCATGATAGTACACTGCTGAATATGTTCTTTTTCCGTTGTAGGCATCTTAAAAGGCATCTTAATGGTATATAATCTACGGTTGCAGTAAGTACCAAATCTCGAACCTCTGACGGTGCTTAAACTTTTTACAATTATATAATGTAGGTATATTTCTTTTTTTGAGGAATAGGGGTGACAAACGAGCACATAGCCCACGTTATCCTCGACTAAGAATCCAATAGCAGACGCGTTCTCAACCTATAGGACTAAGATGTAACGCCTCGTTTCTGGTAAAAAGGTCTCCGGCTCTCTGCAACATATCGCTACCACGTATAACATAATTAAATAAATTACTTACAAATTGACCAATTGTCTGTACAGGTGTAACATTATATCGTTTTTCTTACACAGAGCTCCAGCAGGCGAAGCACCTCACGGTGTCGTACGGCTGGCGCAGACGGCTGTCTTACAGCGCCCAGCTAGCTTCAGACCTCAATCTGGTATAAATCCCCACCTCAATTAAATATACTGATGAAACTTTGATACAATATCTATACCCCAATTTTATTATCTATATTACAACTTTCGAATCTTTTTCTATATCGGCCCATAGAACTGCTGGACGTAGGCCTGTCTTATTGTAAGGATGATTTGCCTAAATCGTTACGCTTGTCAGGTGGATTGAGGATCGCAGTACCAGACGTCTGACGTAAACGAGATAGTTATACCGCCATCTATCGGAAGCTTTAAAGTACAGGCGAACTCACTTATTCCAGTTCCTAAGCATGTTGAACCAAATCATAATATTATTTATTGTTTAAATAAACATTTATTGTTTAAGTCACCTGCTGGCGCTAGCAGTAAGGTACAGCGCGCTAGCATCGTGTTCTTGTAATTTAATATAGGGTCCGCTTCTATGTAATAAATTTGATGTTCTCATATCATACTTCCGTGTTTTAACGCTATTTAACGCAAACGCGAGTACAAGTATCGAGATCTAGTAAGAACCTGTTAATGATCCTTCGAGCCGGATCTAAGTGAATCATCCATTTTTACTCTCTCACTAGAAACCAGAGTTGGATTGCCTCTAAAGGTGTGCACTGGTGAACGACTCCACTAGGACGTATTACCAGTTGGTTAATTGTGGTGTAGTGCCAGAAGCAAGCAGGAAGTCTGCAGCCAATGAGATTTTTTTAAGAATTAAATATGAAAACCCTTCCAGAGCGATAAGATCGCCTATTGTATCATCTTTATATATTTCATTATATTTTTTTTAATATGTATTGGTGTGAATATGACAAACAAACACACAGTCCTGATGGTAAGTGATGACAAAAAACTCAGATGCCTTGTCACGCCTAAAGACTAAACGGAATATCTTGTTAACAATAAAATGCTATTCTAATATGTTATCCGAATCTCTACACTCACCCACGGCACTCACCATACGACATATGACATGTGACGAGTATAAGTCTCATAACATAGATGTCATCAAGGCAATAGTGTTTTTGTTGAACTAAGTTTTTTTTGCTTTGCCATCTTCGACTGCATCACCACTTTACCATCAGGCGGAATAGTAGTCAAGCACTGGCTTAAAATAGTAAAAAGATACGTCACATGTAGAATATGATAGCAACCACATTTGATAACGACAGTAACATTATTTTTACAAATAGACATTAATCATTGCTCCAACCCAAACCAATATACAGCAATATATTTTAATACACCTCTAATGTGTAATATACCTAACGCGCTTTATAATTAAAATTTCAGAAGCAGTCACCAACCCTGATTCCAAAAGACCTGGTCAGGAATTCGAAAATGTCGAAACCAAAGAAAATCTAGAAGAACCGAGAAGGAACGCGAGACCAGCGCCCCCACATGCACAAATTAGGAACAAAGCTTAAATCAGTTTAGGTAAACAGTTTTATACACGGAATTTATTAGAACCTATTTTTAGTAATATAAAAAACTGTTTATAATTGTATATATAAAACTATATTTATTTACAATAAAATTTGGTTTTTAACCTGTCTATCTAAAAATGGCCAGTGATTAATTTATTTAAATACATTTTTTTTTAATCAAAAATAAAATGCAATTCTGTGCGAATATATTATATTATAATTTTTAATACTTACGACATACAATAATGCAATTTTTTTTGTAGTTATTTTTCTTATTTATGTTATATCTGATAGTAATTTTGTGAACTTTTGTACCTGAAAAACAAAACAACGGACGAATAAAATAATATGTTCGGAAATTCAATTTCTTGTTTTATTTTATCCTATCAAATGAATTCCAGATCTCCAAAAGATGGTATTTGCTTCCCGAGCACGACTTTTTTATACCGCTCTTTTTGCATCATTATATTACAAGAGTGGTATCGACGCAGAAACTCAGGCCCCACTCATACTTTCAAAAAGTGTCGAAGTACACTTTTTGAAAGTATGCGTGGTACAAGTACAAGTTTAACAATTAAAAAGGCAAAACAAGATAATCTCTTTTCTTTGAAAAATCCTGTTCAAGATAAAAGATTTATCAAGATATCGTCTAGAATTTACGTATCGTTTACATAATAAAAATAACTAAATTACAGTTATGAATATTTTTCTAACTAGCTGTCAGTGTCAGTAGCTTTAACAGATCTATCAAAGCGCATGAAAGATTGTAAAGGCAACAAGGAAAAGCAACTGTGATATGGAGCGACAGTGCACTAACTAGTTCGGCCGGCCTTTCTAGCCAGCGAGGTAACTAGGTTGTACTGTAGAGTGCAGTGCCCTTTGTAACTGCATCAGAACACGATTCATATCAACATGCACATAATTGTCGCAGATATAAACTTTAAGGTTCAAAATTGTACGAATAAAAATCTTGTTTCATTTTCAAAGCAGACTTACAGTACAGTACTAGATTTACGGTGGCCATTTTTTCATTACCATCACAACCTATCAAAAGTCCACTGCAGAACATTGGTCTCCCTAACGGATTGGCTAATAGGGGATAGGGAGATATTTGCTATAGTTGCTAGGCTTGGCAAGCGGGTTGTTAAACGCAGTTTATTATTTTTATTCAGTTGTTATCAGGAATATGCCGCTGCCCATCTCCTGGTTCAGTTTTTTGCCGTCGCCTCTTATTAACACCCACGAGATATGGCCGTAGCCATGTAACGGCGGTGTAAGAGTATCCACTACCTCATATCATCACGTGATCACGTAAGAGGTGACAACATCTAACGCAATGTAAACAAATGTCCTACAGGTAGGCATCTTTAACTGAAAAACTCTGCAAGAGGACTTATATTTAATAATTATACTATGATAGGTTCTTAGATGGTAAACAGGTGGCAGAACTTCTTTTTCGACTGGGATTCCGAATGAGCAGGTACCATCTTCTTATAGATTTCTGCCGCCAAATAGCAGTTCTTATACTACTGTGTTCCGATTTGAGGGGTATAGAGGGCCAGCATAATTACAGGCTGCGAGGCATTCCATCTTAGGCCTCAGAGGTGACAATGCATCTGCAGCCTTCTTTGTTTGAAGTTGTCTACAGGTGTTCATGGACTGCAGTAGCCACTAACCATCAGACTCAGGACTGTAAGTTCGTTTGCCACTTCGGTTCCACCTTTCACCTTTATTTCGTCATTTTTGTTTATTTAAATTTTTATTGTGTTAATAAATGCAAAAATAATTATAAAAAGTTGCCACGCTTGGCAAGCGGGTTGGCAAAGTTTATTTTTATTTTTAGTCTTTATTAAGAAGACGCTGCTGCCCATATCATGATTTGTTTCCCTCTGTCGTCTCTTACGACACCCACTAGATGATATAATATTAATACCCCGACTTAAGTAAAAAATTCCTAGTTCCAAATTGTAGTCGTTAGGGAAGACAGACGCATTAAAAAAATCAGATACCTCACTGTGCGTACAAAAATGATCCTTGTTAACAAGGATAAAATATTATATTTATGTGTCATAACACGAACTTTTACTGAATCGATGGCAACCAGTTAATACTAAGAACTGAGTATCTTCCAAACATAATAAATACGAGCAGGGCTTGAGCTTGATAAAGATTTAGAAGCTGTCTCGTGATCCTTGTGAAGAGGAATTTTATACGTGAAAGTGTTGCAATAGTATACATATTTATCATAATTCCACTAATTATTTACATAGAATGTAAATACTAATTATTTACACATTGTGTAAATATTTTATACGTGGTAGAGTCATGCTGCAGCTATATTAGTAGTAGATGTGTAGTGGTGTAGTAGTGGCTAGATGGAGCGATGATCTGCGCAAGGCGGCTGGCAGCAACTGGATGCGTGTAGCCGAAGATCGAGCTAAGTGGCGCGCCTTGGGAGAGGCCTATGTCCAGCAGTGGACTGCCGCAGGCTGATGATTGAGTCATGCTGCAGCTATATTAGTAGTATAGTTGTAGCACGAATGGGTCGGCTCGACCGGGGAAGGACCACGCTCTCACAGTATACCCGCGTAAAATAGGAGCTTAACGCTGCTGTTTTTCGTATGGTGAGTGTAGGGAACCGGAGACCCATTTTACTGGAAACGAGGCATTACATCTTAGTGCTCACGGGTGACAATGCATCTGCATTTTGATTCATAGTTGAGAATAGATGTAGATGTATATGGGCCACAGTATAATATATATAATATATATAAATTATTTTTAATACTAGTATCGAATATGGTGTCTTTCCTGATTTAATGAAGCATAGTAAAGTAATACCTTTATTTAAATCTGGTAGTACATTAGACCCCATATTCTAGACCAATTTCTGTACTGCCAACACTTTTTGAAAAAATTATTCTTGATCAAATGTTAAATTTTTTTAATGTAAATAATTTACTTCATAAACATCAATTCGGTTTCACAAGGGGTCGCTCGACAACTGATGCTAGTGTTGAGCTGATTAAATATATCTTCAATACATGGGAGAATTCACAGGATGCTTTGGGTATATTCTGTGACCTATCCTAGGCCTCCGATTGTGTTCAACATGAAACATCAATCAGGGAACTTCAACACTACGGTGTAAGAAGTGATGCTCATAAATTAATTATTTCATATTTAAGTAACAGAACGCGAAATGTTGTCATTAATATTATGAACTCTTCCGGGTCGATAGTACAGGGTGTCCGGTGACTATTTTCACATTTCAAAGTGTTGTAACTTAAGAACGCAAACAGCTGGAGGGGCGTGGGTTGCGGGGTTAGATTCGTCAGCGTCGTGAGTTTTTTAGTCGCCATGCCGCGTTGGTCGGGAGAGGAGCGCGCTTTCGTGATCGAGGCATATTTAGCGGAAATTCTGTAATCATTTTAATCTTCCACGAATAAGTGATGTTCCTTCAAATACTTTAATTCGTTATTGGGTAGCAAGATTTCGTGCTTCAGGCTCAGCTGTAAACATGCGTCGCCAAGGTCCAGTTGCATCTGTATCGACTGCAGAAACCATCCAACGTGTGAGTGATTCAGTTTTGCAAAATCCACGGATGTCACTAAGAGCACGTTCAGCAGCTTTAGGTATTGCTAGATCAACATTGCACGAAATAATCAAAAAAAAGCTCAAGTTTCATCCGTATAAAATTCAAATAACCCAAAAACTTAACGAAAATGATTACCAAGCAAGGTTATCTTATGCCGAACGAATGTTAACAACTTTTTGTACGGAAACACGACTGCTGAACGTTTTTTACAGTGACGAAGCCCATTTTCATTTAGGCGGTTATGTAAACAAACAAAATTACCGTTACTGGAGTTCTGAGAATCCAAAAGAATTGCATCAAGAACCATTGCATACAGATAAGGTAACAGTTTGGTGCGCTATATCAGGGAAAGGAATTCTTGGTCCTTATTTTTTTGAAGACAGTCGTGGTCAGGCAATATCCGTTAATTCAGAAAGATATTGTGAGATGGTCAACGGTTTTTTGAGAGACGAACTACGCAACAGTTCTATTGCTAACAGAAACAGCTGGTTTCAACAAGATGGCGCCACCGCTCATACCGCACACATCTCCATGAATGTTGTAAGGAAATTGTTCCCAGGAAAAATCATCTCTCGGTACGGTGACATCCCCTGGCCAGCACGATCGCCCGACCTGAGTCCATGTGACTTTTTTTTATGGGGCTACCTGAAGAGCATCGTTTACCAAAACCAACCGACCACCACTGCTCAACTGAAAGAAAATATCCGGACCGAAGTTTTGAATATTTCTAGCGATCTTTGTAAACGTGTTTTCGAAAATATGCGTGTGAGATGGGAAGAGTGTTTGCGCCAAGAAGGTCGACATTTAGAAAACGTTATTTTTAAAAAATGAAACTCACATTAATGTTCTTTCTATGAGAATAAAAATAATTTAGAAACCTTTTGTATTTATTTTTATATCATCTTTGAAATGTGAAAATAGCCACCGGACACCCGGTACAAATGAGCGTACCTCAGGGCTCAATTCTTGGCCTCTTTCTGTTTCTTGTATATATTAATGACTTACCTTGCATAGTAGGGGATTACCATAACATAGTATTATTTGCTGATGACACTTCATTAATTTTCAAATTAAAATGACAATTACTAAAATATGACGAAGTAAATAACGTTATATCTAAATTAGTAAATTGGTTTAATGTTAATAATTTGCATTTAAATGGCACTAAAACGAAATCTATGAAATTCATGACTCCAAATGTCAAATATTTAAATAATAACGTAATTTTAAATGGGGAGGAACTGAGTCTTGTCGATACTACCATTTTTCTTGGACTAGACGCGAAGCTTCATTGGAGCCCCCATATATCAAAATTAGCAAGCAGACTTAGTTCTGCAGCTGGACTTGTTTACTTTGTCTATTTCCATAGCATAATGTCGTGTGGTATTTTGCTATGGAGGCACGCGACTGACACCGAAATTATATTTGTTTTACAAAAGAGAGCCATGAGAGCAATCTATGATTTAAAACCTAAAGAGTCGCTCCAACAAAAATTTAAGGAAATTAATATATTAACTTTGGCCTCTCAATATATTTATGAAAATTTAATGTGCGTACACAAAAATAAAAGTAGTTTTACAAAAATAAGTTATATTCATTCTGTAAATACCAGTTACTCGACTCCACCGAGTCAGTAATTCATTCTTGGGGCGATGTATACGCTTTTACAACAAAATCCCAGAAAATATACAAAATTTGACCTGCTCAAAGTTCAAAAACTTTATTATACAAAGTTTTTATATAAAGGGTTATTATAATATTAAGGAATTTATGGATGATAATAACCCCTGGGAATGAGGTGATTGCTACCAAGGTTTTTTTTGTGTTGTTAATTGTGTAATATACATGATTGTAAGCTGTTATTTAAAAAAAAATCCCGCTGGGATTCTTACTGGTTCTTGCCAGGACAGAGGTATTTTTTTCGAACCAGAGGTAATTAAACAAAAGAGTGAATTTCAATAAGTATTATTTATAATCTATAAAAATAGAAAAGTGTTTCTGTTTCTGTTACAGCAACCACTTACCATCAGGTGGATTGTGTGCTCGTTTGTTATCCCTATCCTATAAATAAATAAAACAACTAGTGGCGGTTTGTAAAAAGTAACCCAAGTTATTTTGTCCATTTTGGCACCTTGTGATGTTGTCGTCTTCGATGCTTTTGATCAGAACCATCATCGAAATTTCTTAGAAAGTTTTCAGTGTGACGAATCAATATATTTCGAGAAATTGTGAAATGTTTAGCGTCTTGGATATAGAGATCTTTATATTGCGGTCGCTAGTTTCCAGTGAGCCCATTTACTTATTATGGGAATCAATATATTAGGACGTGACTTATCCTAAGTAGATTGTTTTTAAAACACCTTGGTTGAAATGATGGTGATAGTGAGATGGTAAAAAAAACTGTAAAATATTAATTTTATATTTAAATATCTATAAAACATTTCACATTTTGATATCTATACATATAAATAAAATTGACAGTTATTTTGATACTACAGACATTCTGTCTATAGTATCAAAATAACTGCCTTCTATTAAGCTTAGGATTTTATTTGCATGCTATTAAGACTTGAATAAACATTATTAAAAAAAATCAGTCTGTCTTTCCGGCTAATCTTCTGAATGGCTGAGCCGATTGTAATAAAACTTTAGGAACAGATAGAGAGCACTATAAGGACTTAATTTTTTGTAATAGAGTGGTTACTTTAGAAGTAAACATTGTGTCTTAATATTCTGAACGAAACATTAGAATTGATTGTTTTTCTTTTGTATTTTTTATAATGTTGTATTAAAAGCCATAATGCGCTGACAGAGTATGTATGTAACTATTTGATATAAAACGTTATCTTATAATCGAGTACTTGACACCGTTATTAATAAATTACTACCTCATATAATTAAAACTTGCTACAAAAGTAGCATCTTAAGGCTTAGTCAATTTTCTTTTTTAAGTTAAATTACATTTTTAGTATTTAAAAATATACAAAACCTTTAAACTTATTACACCATATTCTCATACCATTTCTGTAGAAATCTTTTTCTTTGACAGTTCTTAAATATTTTATTTGACTAGGGTATCAATTATCTAATTATCAAAGAAAAAAAAACAGCAAAACCTATATATTTGAAAGATCCTCTATAATTATAACATCTTACTTATATTATTCTTGAGTATACATGCTTACCATATAGAGATTAAAAACTAGACACAGAACAGAGAATACAACCTAAAAAATAAAAGTTAAAGTTTCAGCCTATATACGTTTTTCTTCTGGGAACAGGCCTCCTCTTATTTCGGAGAGGGTTTTCGGGCAAGAAAATGTCCACCACGCTGCCCCAATGCTTGTTGGCGAACTTCACATGTCTTCGAAATATTTTTTTTCTTATTTCTCAAACATGCAGGTTTCCTCACGATATTTTCCCTCACCGCCGAGCACGTGGTAAATCAGCAC
Source organism: Parnassius orleans (assembly GCA_029286625.1). Classification (NCBI taxonomy): domain Eukaryota; kingdom Metazoa; phylum Arthropoda; class Insecta; order Lepidoptera; family Papilionidae; genus Parnassius; species Parnassius orleans. The sequence goes on from JAGSMP010000299.1 coordinate 174,281, forward strand.
TTAAAATTCCAATTAACAATTTCATTGGTGCCGGCGGGGATTGAACCCGGGTTGCTCGCGTACTGTGAAATTTGCAGCGAGCGCTTAGCCCTTGAGCTACCACGGCTCAACACAACTTAATGGCAAGTAAAATAACTATAAAATTTGCAAGCAACAACGCTACAAACTTGCAAACGATAAACATTATTAACAAAATAGTTGTTTTATCGACTAAAAAACCAAACAGACAGTACAAGAGTTACCCTGACCTTCCAATCGCGGCAGTCATCAAAACTGCACATGCAATTACATGTAATAAAACATCGAAACAAAATGGCACCTACTTTCACCGCCCGTCAAGCGATGCATTGTTAATCGGACAAAAGTTGAACGTCGCTCGAGAAAAATATACGAGGAGAAATGTTATAAATATTATCTCTTTATTGCGTTCTACGGAACTGTATCAGAGAGAAGTTGTCTTAAATTTATTACACATTGCTCACCTCAAACTCAGACCAAACAAAGACGGAATGTTGAGGACATTTCAAGCGACGGAAAAATCAAGCCAAAACCACGTTCGACTTATTGTAAGAACACGCACTCATGTTAATACATCTAAAGTTATTTGCAACCAACAACATGGCTTTAGGTGCACATATATACCTCCAGCGGTGAACTTTCACATACTGATAAAGAAATAAAGAAGAAAGATGTATGCGTGACTGGTGTCAAAAAGTTGAGCATGGTTTTGGCATCACTTGAAATTTGCGCAGCTCTCCGTCACCTTTCTTTGTAGGTCTGACACTACGAATAATAAAACTATTTTAATGATCATCACCGTCTTCATTGTTCCATTGCTGAACATAGATCCTTCCAAAAGGAATACCTCAAAACACTGTTCTGAACCACCTGCATCCAATTTTCTGAATTTCTTAACAGGTCTTCACTCCATCTAGTGGAGGGCCGCCCTATTACCTGAACGATCTGCCACTCGAGAACCATCGGTTGTTGGTTCTTCGAGCTCTATTGCTTCTTCAGCTTACTAATTTGTTGGGCCATGTTAATTACTCTGATTCTAAAGCGGGTTATAAAGTCGCTTGGAAGTAAGCTTCAAGTATTTTTTATATTTTTTATTCGGAATACCAACAGCATTAATTTTAAAATTGTTACAAAATTGAAAACCTACATAACTATTAGAATGTATTTATATTTATTTATAATTTATTTACTTGATTACTTATTGATACCATTTATTAACAAAATGATAGAGAATCAGTATCGCAACATATAATCAGTCAAGATCCATTAAGCCACTACCGTTGCCATCAAATCCAATACCTTGTTTCTATAAATGGACACTAACGGAGTCTTTTCCTGTACGATCAGTTGCTGCGATAATGGACTCCAACAAACTTATACATACGAACAAAGTTGTAGGACTTTCAACTTTCACCATTAAACCATAAAGAAAATATTAGATAGATAGAATGTTAAGATTAATAATGTTACTCGGGAAGGCTGTTAAGATGTCTGTAAATTGGATGTAGAATTATGTCTAAGTGGTAAAGTTAGTGAGAAATTGTTGCTACTAAATTGACATGATCTACAGTGGATAAGTCTTTAATAAATTTCCCGTTAGTAAAAGCAAAAGGTTCGCTGAATATACATTAGATTATGACAAAGATTTATAAGAAGATATATAAAATTGTAAGGGTCGTTTCCGCTTAAGCCGTCAGTCTTTTAGAAGAAAACACATGATTATTATAACAGGCACCGGTTTATAGTTTTATTGGAGCTGGTAACTTTTTAAATCTGCAGTTTAATAAAAAAAATATTGTACTTGACATTTTTTTAATGTTAATGACAGTGGCGTTGTTTGAATATCTTATATATCTATAGACTTATATACGTTGTTACGGTACTTGACATTATTGGTCATTTACGTCCGATTATATGAGAAAGGAACCTTTGTACTTTTAACTCTATTTTATAATTGAATCCCATATGGTATATGTGTATTAGAAGCAGAATAACCTAAAAAGCTCGCATCATCTTCATCGTTTTCATCATTGCATCCCTTCACAAGTCACGGTCCTGAGCCATCTGCATTTATGCACCCATCTCAATGTCATTTGTGTACACTAATTGTCAGTTAACAAAAAGTTATAAAAAGAAAAGGTCTCTCTCTCACATTTCGCATGTTTGCGATAGCTTCAGACTATACTTTTGGTAGTTCGCAACGATTTACAATTTTTTTATAAGTTTTTCCATATATTTCTTAATATGTATTTTTATGGCATTTCACAATTTTAAACACAATTTTATCTTACTTTAAATTTAAATTTAGAATCAAACAAATTTAAATTCATCATTAAGCCATCAACAAATTACTATTCGATGGGATGGATATGTAAAGAACATGTGAAATTTTAAGCCTCACACGTGTGGCCTACTCAAATCAAGCTCGCGAAATGAGGACGAAAATATTGCGATTCGTTCTAAACAATTGGCAAAGGCAATCAACGACGATCGGTATTCCAAAGTCAATCTTATGATTGTCTTTAGTGACCTGGAAACAAAGCAAACAGTTGTTTTGAACAAAAAATTGGTTGCCTGTAAAGTCGGTATACGGGCGAAAGTTTTACGTGACAACGACTTTGAGTGGTAAAATAATTTTATTATGTCTGTCTCTCGCTCTTAGGCGGGCTAACCATGCCCGAGTGGAAGGGACGCGTGCCTCTCACTCGCTCTCATTGTGAGCGCATAACGTGAGCGGAGCGTAACGCAGTTTCTTGAAGTGTCACCCGGCAAACCAATTTATAAGACGTTGTCACGTCAAAAGCCTAGTTTGAACCACAACATAGTATAGTATCTAACTATACTATAAAATGTAATTTACCCTGAGTGATAATTGGCTCTTGGCCGGTTTTAGTTACAGTGACAGTTTAATATTTGTGACCACTTAATATTTCTAGGTAGTAGGACTCCTTTTGCTGCCTAGGAGTTCATCTGGTTTTTTTTATGGAATAAGGGTACAAACAAGCACACAGCCCACCTGATGGTAAGTGGATGCTGTGGCTCATAGACATCTACATTTACCCTCGATTAAGAATCGAAATGCAGATGCATTGTCACCCTTGAGGACTAAGACGGAATGCCTCGTTTCCAGTTAAAAGGGTCTCCGGTTGTCTACACTTACCATACGAAACACAGCAGCATTAAAAAGCCAGTATTCTGCGAGAGCGTGGTCCTTCCCCGATGGATGGTTTAGTTTATACCTGTTAATGATCTTAAACTGCAATGTTTGCACTGTGTTCCGGTCAGAAGGATATACAGAGCCATTATTATTACAGCATATGAGGCATTCCATCTTATTCCTCAGAATCGACAATGCGTCAGCAGTAGCCACTTACCATCAGGTGGACTGTAAGTTCGTTGCTCAGTTTTATAAAATAATGGGCATTTAGTACAAACCTGAAAAATACATATATAGATAATATACAGAAATCCATTGATTACGAAGATCAAGTATGTAAATGAACTGAAATCAATATTGAGTTCCAAAATATTTATAATAACGCTTGAGATGAATAAAGCTTCCGGTCATTATTAAACAAGTCAATAGAATCAGGCGTTACTTTGCGGAAATCCATTAAATAAAGATGTTAAAAATTTATTAACAAAGATCCGCGTAATAAAACATATCTAACAAACGTAACATCATTTTATATGACGCGGGTCTTTGCTAATTCATTTTTAACATCGTTTTAATTTATAAAGCAGTCAACCAATTCATACTTATCCATTTATTTACTCTATGCCATGTTGAACAATAAATAACCAAAACAATACAAACCCTACTAACCGCATTTTGTTAATCGTCGCTTGCACTGCGTGACCTTGTTACTGCATCATTATGTTAACAGCAATCACCTGTTCTGAACTATTAAAGCTGTAAATATAAATAAATAAAACAAATGCTACTTGCTAAAAATCATCCATCCAAATGAAATGCGATCTTATTGCGATTAAATAAGTATCACACGCAATCGCATATGCTTTACAAACGTAGGCGGGTCTTATTGACAGAGTAATAACATTGTAAAATCCAGTTCGAACAGACCCGTTTAATACCGCGATAGGCGTTTATGGCATGAAGGAAAAGGGTCACGAAATCAAGTACGGAGATCATCGCAGCTTGGAACTTAATAGTGATGACTCACTCAAATTAAGATGGTGAGTGCTTTCCAAACGAAAGGTGTCGAGAGACCGCTGCAATTATCCAGCATCCATCGTAATGCAGAATAGTAATTATGATCTTTTTGCTGAAGACCCGTTATCTTGGTTTAGATGCGGGGCAAAAACGAAGCGCGCACAGTGTTCAGGCACACGCCGCGCCGGCCACACGCTGCCGATGAATCATACTCTAAAGATGTCTCTACGCACGCTTGTCGTTCTAGTCGCTATAGCCTGCTTGCATCAGGCAGCGGCCAAGCCCGTGCGACGCACTCTTACCTTTAACATGTTCGTGCTCAAACCAAAAGAGGGCGCGCCAGAGCGAACAATCCTCACAACCGACGGCGTCTCAAGGTTTGGCCCCATTATCGAATATTTGGTCCAGCGCATCCAAGGTTTGATGTCTGTTAGAAAACCACCGGAGCATTTAGGAAGCTTCCATGCACTGCCTAATACTGATGAGACTGATGTGACCGAGAATGAAGTTGACGGCGTTCAATCTAGGATGCCTGGGATTGCTGTTAGGCCTTCTTCAACAAAGCCTGGGACGTACGAAGTGGAAATCGACGTTGTTGTTGATGACGGACAACCAAACAACAAGAAAAATAATTGAACTGCATCAAAAGGACAATTCGTGATTTATAAGTTCACTTAGGTTTATTTAGTTTAACTAATTTATTTATTTATTCTTGCCATAGTGTTATGTTATTTAAATAATTACAGATTTTTTTTTCTTTAAATTCTTTGAGTTATACTTTTTATTGTTATTTTTCACCTTTGTCTAAAGTTCTTATTATTATTTATATATTAAAGATTTTAGTGAGATATGTTCAGATATTACTTTCCTCTAACCTTAGTTGAATTTAGCTCCTAATATGAAGATTTTTTTTACGTGATTTTTATATAAAAATACGAAAATTTTGAAGATAAACGAAAGATAATAGTTAATTTATTTAAACTTAACGTTCGGTCATAGTCTCGAAAAACGTTAACATTTTCATTTTTTTAAAACTACTTATTGTAGAAAAGCATACTGAGAGTTTAGAGCATATCGTTTGTAGAGTATATCGTTCTTGTAGGTTACCTAGATAACATTTTTTAAATGTTATCCCTATAATAAAGTCTAAAAAAATACCTTAATATAAAGGTAAATATATCAAAAACGACATCAATAATTGTGTTTGACATGAATGAAATCGATTGATAGTTTTGTCAGTAGATAGTTCTCCATACTTAAAATGTTCTTTTAAACATTTTATTTCTAAAAAAGTTACTTTACTGTCGTAAACCGCTTAATCCATAGACGGGGCGAACATATGTTTACTTTCAGAGGTTTTTAATAGAACTGAAGTTCGTTTAACTTATGGTCCACCAGATGGTCTGTGAGACTTCAGTCCATAGACACCTGCAGCCAACTTCATACAAAGAAAGCTAGAGATGGACAGTCACTAGATGAAACGTATACCATTCTTTTTAATATTTTGTTTTCTTTAATCTTCAAGTTTTTCGTATAAAATAGGATTTGATTGACGATTGAGATTGAAAACCAGCCTAAAATAGCAGGTTAATGGTGTTTCGTATGGTGAGTGTAGAGAACCGGAGACCCTTTTTACTGGAAACGAGGCATTCCATCTTAGTCCTCACGACTGACAACGCATCTGCATTTTGATTCTTAATCGAGGATAGATGTAGACCTCTATGAGCCACAGCGTTCACTTGCCATCAGGATTGTGTGCTTGTTTGTCACCTTTATTCTATAAAAAAAAATATCACTCCTGGCATTGCTCTTCATCGGTTCGTGAACTTTCATTACAATCGGTTCAGTCATTCCAAAAATTAGCCCGAATAAACAGACAAGCAGGCAGTCAAATATTTTTGAAATAGTTATTCATGTCTTAATGGTATGCAAATAACCTCTTCAACTCACTATAAGTTATTTTGATATTACCGACAGACACTTCAATTTTATTTATATGTACAAATATCGGTTATTAGGTCAACACTTTCGAAGGAAGGTTCCGTATCGAAGACTAATGTTACCTAATTTACATAACTTTATACTATAGTAAGTAATGCTGTTTTGTTTTTTTTTATAGAATAAGGGTGACAAACGAGCACACAGTCCACCTGATGGTAAGTGGTTGCAGTGGTCCATAGACATCTACATCTATCTTCGATTGCGCATTTAAATGCAGATGCGTTGTCAGCCGTGAGGATTAAGATAGAATGCCTCTTTCCAGTAAAAGAGTCTCCGGTTCTCTACACTCACCATACGAAACACAGCAGCATTAAGCTGCTATTTTACGCTGGTATTCTGTGAGAGCGTGGTCCTTCCCGGTCGAGCTGACCCATTCGTGCTACAACTATACTATTAATATAGCTGCAGCATAGCTCTACCACGTATAAAATGTATATATTCTATTTATTGGTAAGTTTATCCAAACTCTTCGACTTTCATGCACAACTATTTTTTTTTAAACTGGAATTTTTCCCTGTATCGTGGGGGTTACATACATAAATTGCACAAGTAAAATCCACCGGGTCCCGGAACAATTATTTGTAGGCCATATAAATACTTGTTCCGTGCGGGATTCAAACCCGCGGCCCCTAATTATTGTCAAATAGGAATGGCGGAATGTATGACAATATAATATAGTATGTCCATCCTCCCATCATTTCCTATAATAGTCCACTGATGGACATAAGCCACCGCCATAAATTTCCCCTCATAGAGGCTGCCCAGCTCCTGTTTCAGTTTCCTCTGTCGCCTCTAACGACACCCACGGGGTGATATGGGGTAGTGGACATTCTTATACTGGCTCTACACGGTAAATAATACATTATGTACTTGTGATAAATAACACATTAAAATAGCAGCTTCAATAATAAATAATATTTGTACCTCATACCGTGTAGTGACGGTATACGATAATCCACTTCCCCTTAGTATCCCGTGACTGTCGTAAGAAGTGACAGAATGAAATTAAACAGGAGATGATGATAATAAGAAACTGCGATTGTCAACCCGCCTGCCAAACGTAGCAATTGTGGCAAATATCTCCATTATGAGGCAATTTATGGACTTATGAACGGCTGTAAGGAAATTGTACTTCGTGTGTGTTGTACTGAGTGATGGTGTTGGGAATATAATTAGTTGAGCAGTTTTATTAAACATAAAACTGCTTATCATATATATATAAATATGCTATTAGTCTACTTTACAAATAATATTATTTATATATATATATATATATATATATATATATATATATATATATATATATATATATTTGCTACGTTATAGAAAAATAAATAAACTTTAAAATCATATTCGATCCGCTTTATACCAGAGTTCCGCATTCTCGCAGGTGATAGCTTCCGTGAGAATGCGGAACTCTATTATCTATGGCAGAACTTGTCAGCCACAGAGTAAGCAAAAACATAGGCATTAGCACGGCCTAACCTACCCGCGATTAAGTAACCGCGCCTATGCGATGAAATCAGATAGGTATAGGATATACACAATCAATGTATATCCTATACCTATCAATCAATATCAGTTATTAATAATTGCATTCATGAGTAAACGTAAACCAATTTGAACATAGTAATATATCAATTTCATCCGTCCATCCATCCATTACAGCCTGTAAAAGTCCACCACACAATAGTTGCCACGCTTGATAGGCGGGTTGGCAACCGCAGTTTTTTTTTATTATTTTGAGTTGATATCATCAGAAAGATGCTGCTGCCCATCTTCTGTTTTAATTTCCCTTTGCTGCCCATCTTCTGTTTTAATTTCCCTTTGCTGCCCATCTTCTGTTTTAATTTCCTTTGCTGCCCATCTTCTGTTTTAATTTCCTTTGCTGCCCATCTTCTGTTTTAATTTCCTTTGCTGCCCATCTTCTGTTTTAATTTCCTTGCTGCCCATCTTCTGTTTTAATTTCCTTTGCTGCCCATCTTCTGTTTTAATTTCCTTTGCTGTCCATCTTCTGTTTTAATTTTGCTGCCCATCTTCTGTTTTAATTTCTTTGCTGCCCATCTTCTGTTTTAATTTCCTTTGCTGCCCATCTTCTGTTTTAATTTCCTTTGCTGCTCATGTTCTGTTTTAATTTCCTTTGCTGCCCATCTTCTGTTTTAATTTCCCTTTGCTGCCCATCTTCTGTTTTAATTTCCCTTTGCTGCCCATCTTCTGTTTTAATTTCCCTTTGCTGCCCATCTTCTGTTTTAATCGTCCCGTGGGTATCGTAAGATGTGGGGTAGTGGATATTCTTAGACCGCCACTACACGGTATAAATCAATTAAACAACATGAATTTAATTCAAATCATATCTTAATAATGTCCTCTAGATCGACTTTCGGTCACGGCCACTCCCAACGGAGGCTAGCCATCTGCACAGGACAGGATTATAGTTCACGAGTGCACAAGCACAGGTGCAGACTCTGTTCCCTCACTCTCATTGTCCAATGGGCTCTCAACTCATCCTACACGACCAGAGAGAGATTAGGCCCATGTAACAGCTTTACGTGCTGCAACCTGCAACTTCCTAACTCCAGCCTGCTACTGGGAACTTTTTGACAGAATAACCAATAAATAGTTTTGCACTAACCTAGGATTCAAACCCGGCATCACATGACAAACAGTTGCGCTTACAAACACATGTCACATAAATAAAATTGAAGTAAAAAAAAAAGAAATGGCCCCGAGTTCCCGGCGCCCCTTTAATGGGGCAGGGGTGCGAAGAATCTCCGGGAGAAAAACCGGCGACGATTTTTGCCACCCGTCACGTTCTGTCTCCCGGAGCGGCGAAAAGTGGATTGCGGAGGCCCGTCTGGCTACGCTGAATGTATGTGGAGCAATGAATGATAAGATGGATGAAGTATGCGAAATGATGAATGATATAGATGTGTTATGTGTAAATGAGTCGAAACGAAAGAGAAAGGATGCCACTGCACATGGCATGTATACCGCTTACTGGTCTGGTGTAGACGAGACCGAGCGGGCATGCCAGGAGTCGGTGTCATCCTTTCAGAAAGAATGGGGCATTGTGTGAAAAGTATGAATGTGTAAGCCCAAGGCTGCTATGGATACGAATAAAAGTGGGCTTAAAGAAGTTGTTTGTGCTAGGGTGTACGCCCCAGATATGTCTAAGTCCACTTATATCCACTATATGTAAGGTAAATGAAAATATTATTATGTTAGGAGATTTTAATGGAAAGATTGGAGTGAAGAGGTCTGGTTATGAAAGGATATTAGGAACGTTTGGCGATGAAAGTATAAATGAGAATGGTGAAGACCTCCTCACCGTATGTGTAGAAAAGAATATTTTTGTGACGAACACTTTCTTTCGCCATAAGAGGATTCATATGTATACATGGGAAAGAGGTGATGATAGAAGCATGATAGATTTCATAATTGTGGATGAAAGAATGAGGAGCGCAATGGTAGATACAAGGGTTTACCGGGGGTCCAACGTAGGGATGGATCATTACTTGGTCTTATGCCGAATTAATGGTCTATTCAAGCGTTGGCGGCATCGGACATCTGTGTCTACCACTGCGTTCAGCGTATAAGAATAGAGAGGTTACAAGATGAAGGTGTGAAAGAGAAGTTCAAATGTAGACTGAGGGAAAATATAAGTGGTATGGATGAATTGTGTATGAATGATTTAGACTTGGAGACTGTGTGGTATAATGTCAAGAAAGGTTTGGTGGATACAGCCACCGAAGTATGTGGTGTAAGTAAGAGAACGAATGAAAGGAAAAATAATACGATGTGGTGGGATGATGAGGTACGGATGGAAGTTGAAGCAAAGAAGAGAGCATGGCTAAATTTACTAGCAACCAAAGCTGGTAATTCTAGCGGTATGATTGATGAGATTGAAAGAAAAAAGGCAGACTTTACACGTATAAATAAGAAAGTAAAAGAAGTTGTTGAAAGGAAAAAGCGAAAAAGAACGGATAAGAATGATAGAAGGATATCTGATAACTTCCAGGCAAATATTAAAATGTTCTGGAAACTCGTAAGAACTGCCAGGGGAAATTCAATACAGCCTATAATGAATGCTATACGAGACGAGAATGGCTGTATGCTGAATGATGAAGTTTCTAACTTAAAGAGATGGAAGGAATACTTTGAAAGCGTGTTTATGAGTGAAGAGTCGTCTGAATTAAGTGAAATAGAAATTCTGAGAGAAGTGGAGAGAGGTAGGGAGATAAGTGCAGATGAAATAATGAAAGCAATGAAAAGCATGAAAGCAGGTAAGGCAGCCGGATATGATAGAGTATCACTCGAAATGCTGAGGGCTGGAGAGGGAGCGGTGGCAGGCCTGCTGTACACCTAGTTTAATTTATGTTGGGAACTGAAGCGGGTACCGGAAGACTGGTGCAAAGCCATTATAGTCCCAATGTATAAGGGAAAAGGGTCACAGCAGGACTGTAAAAACTACCGTGGCATTAGCTTGCTTAGCATTGTGGGTAAACTGTATGCTAAGGTGCTAATTGAAAGAGTTATGGAAGAAACTGATGGAAAAATTTCGCATGTGCAAGCTGTCTCAAGCTGTGCTCAAGTCTTTTCCATGCGCATGATTGCGGAGAAGTTTTTGGCCAAAAACCAGAAAGTTTTTTGTGCGTTCATGGACTTGGAAAAGGCTTATGATAGAGTGGACAGGAATGTGTTATGGCAAACACTTAACTCATTTGGTTTGAGCGCTGGTTTGATACAGGCATTAAGGTCTCTTTATAGGGACTTTAGTGCTTGTGTCAGGATCAATGGGGTCTACTCGGACTGGTTTGGCATTCAAAAAGGTGTCAGACAGGACTGTGTAGCTTCCCCGTGACTGTTTAACCTATTTATGGACAGTTGTTTGGAAAATTTGAAAGTTGAAGAATGCGGGTTAAGAATGGGTAAGTTAACCGTCAAATGCCTTTTGTAAGCCGATGATCAAGTCATATTTGCATCGTCGGCGGCCGAGTTGCAAATGATGGTTACTTTAATGAACTGGTCATTAAAAGAAAGGGAAAAGTTGGATCTGGCAGAAGAAGCATGAGAGTAGAATAAATGCTGTAGAAATGCGATCATTAAGGAGTATGCTAGGGCTGAATCTGAATGACAGGGTGAGAAATAGTGTGATAAGAGAAAAGTGTGGTTTGCAAGATGACGTTGTGACCAGGATTAAGAAAGGAATGCTTCGGTGTTTTGGTCATGTAGAAAGAATGAACGAGGAAAGAGAGTGACAAAGTAAATTTATGCTGCAAAAGTTAACGGCAGAGTCGGAAAGGACGCCTTAGACGAAGGTTTATCGACCAAATTGGCGATATATTGAAAATGTATGCGTAGATATTACAGACAGGTACTTCAATTTGACAACTGACAATGTTCTAGATTTAACCTCATTCTGTTTTAACCTCACTAACTAAATTGAAAACTAAACTATACACCAACTTTGAACGTGTAATTAGTTTAAGAGTTACGGCAGCAGTTTTCATCTATTATTTATTATCAAATAAATAAAATTGAAGTGTCTGTTTGTAATGTCAAAATAACAGCTTTTTACTAAATACATATGAAAGTATATACAACGTGTAACAAAAACCCTGTGGTTCCCGTTAAGTGCGTTATCAGGATCAGTATTCAAACCTATAGAAATAACTTTTTTTTAAACTCGACCAATATTTTTATTTTATTTTATTTAAAAAAATATTTTATTTTATGTGGTTTATTACCTCTTACTGACACTAGCCGATGCTAAAGCAAAGTAAAGCGGGATCTTTGACAATCCTCTTACTCCCCGGACAATGCAGAGGTAATAAAATCACATACAATTTGCATACATTTTTTTTTTTAAATAAAAAAAAATATTGGACGAGTTTAAAAAAAAAAGTTATTTATATACGTTTGAATACTGATACTGATAACGTACTTAACGGGAACCACAGGGTTTTTGTTACATATTGTATATACTTACGATACTTATAACAAAAACACATTTTTTTTAATTTTGTCTGTCTGTCTGTTTGTTCCGGCTAATCTCCAAAATGGCTGGACCGATTATGACGGGACTATCACTGGCAGATAGCTGATGTTATCAGAAGTAACTTAGGCTACTTTTATTATAGAAAAATAATTAGGTTTTCCCGCAAAACAAAAAAACTAAAACCCATGATAAATTATTAAAATTATTACACGCGGGCGAAGTCGCGGGGAACAGCTAGTTTATAATACAAATTAATATTTAATCGTTATAACTATATTATACTTATACGTAAAACCGTGTCAGTCCAGTTAGCTTTCACTTTTTATTGACTTGAACCGGGGCTGTATAGTGTATACCGTAACTACAATTCATTACATTTTATGTGCGTAAATATCCCGAGGAATACGTTTCTTAATTATCCACTATAAATTTTATAGCATACTAGCGACCCACCCTGGCTTCGCCTGGGTAGGATCTACTAATTTGGCGTTATTTTGATTTAAGACAATCAAAGACATTTCTTTTACGAATTTTTCGTTTTTCCAAAAAAATCATCTTCAAGTTTTTCGGATATAATATAGCCTTGATCACCCCTGGCATTGCTATCTGTTCGTAAAGTTTCATTACAAGCATTTCAGCCATTCCGGAGATTGGCTCGAACGGACAGACAGAAAAAAAATGCATATACAAATAACATTCAAATAACAAGAGTTAGTAATTCCTTCATGGGTCAATGTATACGCTTTTACAACAAAGTCCCAAAAAATATGCAGACCTTTTCTATCAAAAGGTTTAAATTATTTTTGCTTAAATAATTATTTTTTATTAATTATTTAAGCAAAAATTGTCTAGTAAGGGTTATTATACTACTAAAGAGTACATGACTGATAATAACCCCTGGGAATGAGGTGATCGCTACCATATGTTATCTAAATACTATATTTACCATATATTTGTATACCATATGTTTCTAAATGTTTTATAACAATTGTATAAAATAATATATTGTAAATTGTGCTTTTTTTAAATTCCGCTGGGTTTCTTGCTGGTTCTTCCCAGGACAGAGGTTTTTTTTGCGAACCAGAGGTAAAAGTAAAAAATGACTTGCAATAAGTATTATGTACTGAAATCTATATTGAATAAAAATGATTCTATTCTATTCTATAACCCCCTCAGCTGAATATAAAGTTTCGATTTCGATGTTACAGGCAGACAATTTTATTTATATATGTATAAATATTAGGATTTTGATTGCTTGAGAATATTTGCATTCAAGATAAAGTAAGGCGTAAGACGGAATTCACTTTGTATTCTATCATAAAGCCACAGAATGTTTTTAACATTCTCAAGGGGTCCACTCCATACTTCGCTTAGGGCCACAGTCTAGCTACGCGAAAACCTTCCTTCCCAATCAGTTGTTGGTTCTTCGAGCTATATGCGAGCCATACCATACCGGAGATTTAATATAAATTATTTCAACTTTATAGGCGAATAAGAAGCAGTAAGCAACAACAAGAACTGCAGAAGCCACTTACCATCGGATGAACTATAAGTTTTTTTGTCACTTCAGTTTTATAAAATAAAAACAATGATAAGTTTTTTAACTGCACGGCATTCTTAATAGTAATACAGCAAACTCTAAAAATAGTAGCTTAATGCTGCTGTGTTACGTATGGTGCGTGTAAAGAACTGGCGTCACGTTTTATTGCTAATGAGGCATTCCATCTTAGTCCTCAGGAGTGACAACGCATCTGAATTTTGATTCCTAATTGGGGATAAATGTAAAAGTCCCCTTACCATCAGGTGGATTGTGTGCTTGTTTGTCACCCTTTTTCTGTAAAAAAGAAGACTTTGAAAGAGCCGAGTTAAGCGGAAACAGGGCGCCAGAGTGCCGCCATTTCTAACTATAAATACGGGAAAGCCGGTAGGAGTTATCACTAAAGGGAAGATGCTATCTTTATCAGAAAATATTTATAACTTTAATTTAACATAATCAATTGAGGAAGAATAAACCACCTTTCAAGGACTAAGTAGAGCGTCTTGGGAAAATCCAATTTCCAAATCTGCCGGAGGCTGATGATAATAATAAAACCACCTTTTTTAGCGCTCGCCGTTAGTTTCACAGTACGCGAGCAACCCGGGTACGTTCCCCACTGGTACTAATGCAATTTAATTGCAATTTTAAGTGCTGATTTACCACGTGTACGTCTCGAAGAAATCTGCATGTCGAGGAATAAAATATTTCGAGGACATGTGAAGTCTACCGACACGTACTTGAGTAGCACAGTGGACTAATTGTTCCATAAGCGTAACACTCTTAGAAAGGAAAGGACGCCAGCAAGCAGTGAGACAATATATTATTATTATCGCGATTCACATTGAAAATAAAATTCGCAAAGTAGTAACATAATATATAACGTAATTTAATATATAAAAAATAATGTTTGTTTGTTTGTTCGTGCGCTGTCATCAGATTGCGCTAAAACTTTGTCACATATGCATGCACTTGCGCGAAGGTTTATAGGCATACTACAATATAATTAACTTATAGTAGGTGGCGCGTGTATCGTACTGACCTCTTGGTAGAGAGTAATAATTGTGTTCTGTGGTACTGACAAATTTATTTGAAAGTTATTCATCATTCAACTTCAATGAATTTATTATCATTCCTAAATAAACAATATAACTTTTACAAATTTAAAACGATATTTCCACAATTATTTCTTCCGTGGCAGTAATGCGCCGGGTACCAGCTATTATAATATAAAAAGGTAGAAAGTTCTTGATTTAATCAAGAATCAAGCTGTGATTACACACAAACCGAGAAGTTACTGACTGTGGTGAAATTAGTTGAAATTTATTAAAAATAAAAACTAAGTACCTAACACTTACTTTTTTGATCGCTTTCATCTCTCGAAGTAGTAACATCAAAGTTAAAAGAAAAAAACTTAGAAATAAAAATCATTCCCACGCGCTTGAGTTTGTAAGTGAGTGAGTGTGTCTGTGTGTATGTGTGTGTTTGTGTGTGTGTGTGTGTGTGTGTGTGTGTGTGTGTGTGTGTGTGTGCATGTGTGTGTGTTTGTGTGTGTCTGTCTCTCTCTCTCTCTCTCTCTCTCTCTCTCTCTCTCTCTCTCTCTCTCTGTGTGTGTGTGTGTGTGTGTGTGTGTGTGTGTGTGTGTGTGCGCATATGCGTGTGCGTGCGTGTGTGTGTGTGTGCGTGCGTGCGTGTGTGTGTGTGTGCGTGCGTGCGTGCGTGCGTGCGTGCGTGTGTGTGTGTGTAAAAACATTTCAAATACCCTGCAATGTAGATGATAATGAATGATGATGAATGTGTGTATGTACCACGCCATGCTGTGGCCAAATATGCTAGTCATTGAGCAATAAATTCCGTGATTGTAGATTGATAGTCAACCGGTGAAGATCTTTCCGTGATTTAAGATTTTGAACACACGAACATTTATTTTAATTAATTAATTTATATTTCAATTTATATACTCGTAGATGGTACCGTACGTCTCAATCTTAAGCCGAACGTCCACCGCAAACTAAACTAACATAGTTTATCTTAGCTCGCATAGCTGCGCCAGTTTTTCATATGTAGATATGCGTCCACCGCAAACTATGCCAGCTAAGCTAGGTAAAATAACCAAACTAAGTCAAACTAACTTAGTTGTGTAGGCCGAACCTTACCTCTCTAGCGCCTTTCGCTTAGTGTTGTTTGTTTTAGCTTATTTTTCGGTGGACGTGCAACGATTTTAGAGGTTAGCTTAGCTTAGTTCACTGAGCCTAGTTTTCAAATAGTTTAGTTCGCGGTGGACGTTGAAAAAAAGAATGTAAATTTTGTGTTAAAAAAATATTTTATATACGTTTTTTATCATATTGTTGCATTGTCATCTGAATTTGAGCTATATTCAAAATTTCAAGTTTCCAGCTCATCGGGAAGTTAGTTTAAAATCAATTACTAAATTCCACCCGGAACGACAGACATACAGATAGACAGACAAACAAGAAAGTAACTTAATAAAAACGTGGTAATAAATAACGTAAAGAAGAAGAAGCACACAATTTGGTCAATACATTTATCTACGATAAATACAATGTGGTTTAAATATATCAAAGTCGCACGAGTAGATAGAAGATAGTAGATAGAAAATTTTCACCTTCACTGACTAGACATAGGGGTTTTGGTGTAAATGACAAGCAGAATATCATCGTAAATATCAATATCATTTTTTTTGTTTTCTACTAATACGAAATCTGTAATAAAACTGATGAACAGAGTTTTTCACTAACAGCCGCGACTAGCATTACTCAAGCTGCAAGACAAAGTCTCACGGCAGGTTAAACTATACGTCTTTTTGTTATTGTTTTTGTAAGCAGTTTGAACAATCCCTGGAGTAATTTAAATTTTCATAAATTCAGATGAAAGTAATATGTGGAAGCTTGTAATTAACAATTCTTATCACCATTTTGTAACTTTACGCAAAGGAAGCCGCCTATAATGAATAAATTAATAGTATTTTTTCATATTTATATTATATTACATACCATTATAAATTAATAGTATTTTTTGCTGACGTGAAGCACCGACGTTCCGGGAAGTCTGAAGTCTTCAGTGTGTGAACATGTTCAAGAGCGTCCCTGCCACTACATCAGATTTGATAGACCCAAATCCTCGCAAAGAACACCGATTCCTACCAAGGATAATACGCGAGGCTATTGAGATTAAAAACATCCTAATTTCAATAGAGAAGATGGATGGTGCTGCCTTCTGCTTGGGATCCTATAATTAACAAAACTAAATCCAAACCCAAGCATACCACTGCAAGATTTCAAGATACTATAAGCTCATTCTGCGTAGATCGGACCAAAATTAATATTAAAAACTGAAGGTAGCCGGGCTAACTATGACATTGGGACGTCAAACACCTCAGGGACGTCAAGCACCTGAAACGTCGGTAATTAAAATAAAATAAAAATAAGTAGTAAATTAAACGTGATAAAATCCGTAAAAATATTTTTATTCAAAGTATTTTTTCTCTTTAAATGCTCTCTTAAAGTTTATTTTCTTCTTTTTAGAGCATTTAAATAGGAGCTTGTTTTCAAAATGTTTTTTACTATTAATTTATTTTTTATTTTTTAGTTATCACTATGTTTCTAAGTCCGTGCATTTCATTTAATACAACTGCTGTAATCTGGTCTCAAAATTAAAGAGTGCCAGTTAACTTACAGGCTATGAGGAATTATAACTTAGTCCTCAGAAGTGACGACGCATTTATAGCCTTCTTTGTTTGAAGATGGCTGCAGATGTCAATGAATTACACTTAGGTGGATCACATCACTTACCACTTCAGTTTAATAAAAAAAAACAGGATTGTAATGTATATACTCTTTAACGACATCCATATATGTTGAGAAGTACCTACTATCAGTAAATTTTATATTTTTTTAGGTCTAGAAGCAATATGGGACAGGTATTTAAATAATAATTACAACGTTGATAATTAATGTTCAGTTTATGTGGGTGCTACATTCCTTTCTTATCATTGCTAGTTATGATTGTGTAGTAACAAAGACATTTAAGTTATATATTTAAATCTCTTTGTGTAGTAATTATGTTGGTTTTCTGACAATAATGTGTAATTGTGAGAATATCAGACTACTCAGTCGCTGGTGTCTTATTCTAATCCCAACTAGTGGCAAATTTAAAAAAAGCAACTACTTTAGTAGTCTTTATTTCGTGGAAAAAGGCCTAAAGTTGAATTTAAGATGTGATAATCAATTATATAACATTTGCATCTTAGATTCGCATGATAAATAAAACAGTGTATCTTTCCTAGTTCTAAGAGAACATCTAAGAGCACCTTCCTCCTTCCACAATTTCGTGCTCTATCTAACACCACTGAACCCAACACTACAATATGAAAAACACACCACCGTTTATGATACGAGATTTGTATCTTGGATTTTAGATATTAAGATTTTAACGGTAAGCAATCGCAGAGTCTATATTTCTCCCGTGATACTAATTTAGAGGCGAAACACGTATCGTATGTGCCGTTTGGAGCGGTATCAAATGATTTGCGGTGTTTTTATGAGTAGTATTCCGACACACCGGGTACGATGGTACTTACGTTTTTTATGTCTGAAATTTAAAAAAAAAACGTTTGTATGAGACTACAAAAATACAACAAACGCAACGCTGCCTACTGTATCAATTTTTTAAACTAAGAATTCCTAAAGAAATGAGAGGAGGCCAGCGCCCAACCGTAGGACATCAATAAATTGTTTCTATTGAATGGAACTTTTCCATATGATCACTTATTGTTCTGGTTCAAAAAGTAAAAAGTAAAGTAAAGTTACAACCTATATACCTCCCACTGCTGGGCACAGGCCTCTCATTTCTGGGAGGGTTTTAGTGCGTGTCGTGTTTAGTCCCAATGCGTGTTGGCGAACTTCACATGTCTTCGAAATATTTTTTTTTGATTTCTCAGACATGCAGGTTTCCTCACGATGTTTTCCTTTACCGCCGAGCACGTGGTAAATCAGCACTTAAAATTGCAATTAATAATTTCATTGGTGCCGGCGGGGATCGAAAGATTATATATAAATAAAAAATAAATTAGTTAGTCACTTAGGACAGTATTAAATTAAAGTACTTAAAAACATTAATCACCATCATCTTCATCATCATCATTATAGGCCATCACAAATCTCTGCCTCGCCCAAGGAATGCCTTAAAACACGATTCTGAGCCACCTGCATCCATCAACTTCCAGCATCTCTTAGTCATCACTTACCGATATGAGGCTGCCACTCGAGAATCTTTCTTCCGCATTAGTTATCAGTTCTTCGAACTAAGTGGCCGCCTCAATGCAACTTAATCTTACAAATCTGTCGGGCTATGGTGCTTACTCTGGTTTTACTGCGGATATTCTCTTTACAAAGTCTATCACGCGGAGAAACTCCGAAAGCCCTATTCATATTCACATACACATTCATTTCTCATTGAGCGAACTTGAGCTTCCTCATAAGGCCAGCAGTGAACGTCTCAGATCTTCTCAATCTGTCTCTTGACTCAAGTTTTGAGGTACCTATACGTGACGAGAATATGTGTCGCTGCCCAGCCGCGTTGGATTCGTCAATTGACCTCTCGGTCCAAGTTAAATATACCTAGTCGGACACTTTGTCCTAGGTAAACATACTCTTCAACAACTTTGAGCAAAAACATTAATAAGAAGCTATTTGATATTTTTACTGGAGCGAAGAAAGTCCTATTGAAATTCAAACTACATAATTAATAAATGAATGAATGGATACCTATTAAGGAGTCGTAGTAAAATAACCCCAAAAAAGAAAGTAACTAATGATAAGGTCAAGTCCTGGCAGTAGGCCACTGCACTGGTGACAACCACGCATAACAATGATGCCATACCATCATATCACTCCCGCACATTCGTGTTTTGACCGCCTTACTATCCACTGAGAAACGCAAAAAGTATGTTCTGTTTAAAATAAACAGTTAAACAAAATTATATATTTTTTTAAATAGTTTCCATCGCGTAACTCAATATTGTGATAGACTTTAAAAAAAGAAGTAGCAATAGAAATTAAAGAAAGTGTAAAAATGTGTTTTAAATTATTATTGGCATGTTTCTTTCAATTAACTGCAGTGTACTCCGCTCCGTTACATCTGCAAGTTTTGCATCCACCGTATCAGAAGACCTCGGTGCAGCCTTCTCAGCAAATGCTGCAGCAACAGCTTTTTGAACTACAACAGCTGCAATATTTTCAACAATTAAATACTAATAATTTCGATCAATTGTAAGTATGGGTATATATTTCAATAGGGCTAATTTTTCTATTGTCAGATAAAAGTTATTCATAGATTAAAATACAAACTAAAGAAATCAAAATGTATAGTTGAATGAATAAATAATTTAATTGTTTGACTTTTATAATGACTTAGCCTATTATATATTTCATAGATAACTTTTTCCTGACGATTAAAAAATCACCCTTAAATAAAGTTTAAAAGTATAGACATTCATTGAGGTAACGCAGCCAGCGTTTTTGGCACTGTACCGCGGTGAGTAGAACTGTATGATAATTGATTTTTTTTATTACTATTATAATAATTAAGTATAAATATATATTATTAAGTTTAATTCTAGTTTTTATTCTGTGTGGTGTAAGAATATCCACTAGCCCATATCGTCCGTGGGTGTCGTAACAAGTGACAGAGGGAAACAAACAGGAAGATGGGCAGCAGCGTCTTTCTAATAACAACTTAAAAATAGAAAAATGTGATTGCCAACCTGCCTGCCAAGCGTGGCAACTTTGGCAAATATTCCCCCTATGAGGCAATCTATGGGGAAGGCCTATAGACTATTCTTTGCGACATACGTTCAGCAATAGAATCTTGACGGTAGAGGTGATGATGATGACATAAAATGTATCTTTATATCTTTAAAAAAAAACGATACACCCTTGGATTTTCTCCTACATTTAGGCGTTTAAAATACATTTTTTTTATAGAATAAAAGTGACAAATGGGCACATAGTCCACCTGATGGTAAGCGGATGTTGCGGCCTATAGATATCTACATCTATCCTGGATTAAGAATCAAAATCTAGATGCGTTGTCACCCCTGAGGACTAAAATGGAATGCCTCGTTTCCAGTAAAAAGGGTATCGGGTTCTGTACACTCACTATACAAAACACAGCAGCATTAAGCTGCTATTTTACGTTGAAGTTCTGAGAAAGCGTGGTCCTTTCCCGGTCCACGTACATTAATTGTACACGGACAAACATCCAGACCCAGGATAATTATTTTTGGGCCTTTCAAATTACATCTTCCGTGCGGGATTCGAACCCACGGCTCAGCAGCGACACGACCATATCTATTATATTCTAAAGCTCTAAATGTCTGAACTGTTGTGAATTTAATACTGCAAATATATTAATTTTCGATGGTTACTTACTCCGGGTTTTCGTTAGATGCAAGAACCGACAGTCATCATCATTAGCCCGTAAAAATCCATTGCAATACATAAGCCTCTCATTGTAGACAAGATTTGCCTTACACATCACACTCGGCTTAAATTCACAATCTCAGAAGCAGACGTTTCGCATGTGTAACGCTTCTTCCGACGCTGGTCTGGGTATTCTTCGCCTGTAGTAAAGGAAATGGTTAACCTTCATCTATCGGAAACCGTAAGATCTTTTTTGGCATATCCCAAAGTCGCCTCTTACGACACCCACTGACCGATATAGTGACGGAGTTTCTTACGCCGAAAATAATTGATAAACATTTGACCAATTGTTGTAATGAAAAAAAAAAAGAGAAAAGGCAATAAAATTAGAATTTACTCTCAATCTGAAATTATATTTGCAAACACGAGAACTAAATGTATAGAATACTACCTAGATTGAATTAGATCGGTAGCACAATCTTAAAGAAATATAAACGTGCCCACCGTAATGAAAATTAGCAAATAATTCATCACCCAAAGTATACAAAATAGATTTTTTTAAATATAGTATAAGGTTGACAAACGAGCACACAGTCCAACTGACGGTAAGTGGATGCTGTGGCCCATAGACATCTACGTCTATTGTTGTTGGGTTCGGGACTTGTGTTGTGATTTTCTCCTACATAAAGCAAATACTTTTTACGGCTAGGATTCGAAATTCATACGCGCAACAAAATAGATAAGTACTCCGAACATTAAACCATTTTTCCCGTACGCTTATCAACAGTATCTAACTAGATGCACAATAAACAAAAAATATTACTACAGTGTGCGAGAGTGGCGTACTTATATTGCTGTAAGATGGTGGCGTATATATATATATATGTGTGTGTGTGTGTGTGTGTGTGTGTGTGTGTGTGTGTGTGTGTGTATATGTATGTATATCTTCCTATATCGTTCCGCGGCTATTGTAAGCTATTGTAAGACTTGAGTATATGGAATAAGTCAGAATATAGGTATCATCATCATCATCATCATTACAGCCCTTCACCAGTCCACTGCAGAACATAGGCCTCCCCCAAGGAATAATATAGGTAAAATAAGAAATAATATAGGTATTTATGGATATATATGTAAAAGATTTATCAATATATACACTGCCGTGTGCCAAGACTCAAGACCCAGAAAGACCTCCAATCACCCTTTTTTTCTGATTGTGTATATTGACTGATCATAGGTTACTTGCTCGATATAAATCTCACTCGTGTAAGGCAGGGATTCAAACCTGCTCGCGGGGTTCAAACCCGCGAGCAGGTTTGAAACCCGCTTTCAAGAATGAAATTATTAATTTTAACCGCTACCGTTACAGCCTACTAAAATCCACTGCTGAACATAGGCCCCATAGATTGCCTCATAGGGTTATTTGCCATGCCACGCTTAGCATGCGGGTTGGCAAACGCAATTTTTTATTTTTAGTCCTTATTAGGAAGATGCTGCTGTCCATCTCCTGATTTTTTCCTTTGTCGCCACTTAAGACACCGACGGGATGATACGGGGTAGTGGATATTCTTACACCGCAACTACATGGTAATTTAAGTTGTGGAACAATACCGTGTACCGTATTGTTATACGGTAACAATACTGTACACGGTATTGTTCCATAACACTCTCAGACATAAAAGGAGGCCTGTGACCAGTTTAGAGACGTACAAAGGACGTTGCTTAGATATCAGCAGTCTAGTCTAGACTATTGAAGTATTTGAGCACTGTCCCTAAATCACAATAAACCAATGACAGGCTGTAGATACCGACATCGTATCATGTAGATACCGATACCGACGTCGGTATCTATAACATTTTAATTTCAATTTTGTTTGTTTATTTTTATACTTGCTTCATCGGTGAGTTTGACATGTGCATAAAGAAAGAACGAATTATTAGGTAAATTAAAAGGACTTTAGGAATATAAATAAAAATCCTTGATATACATATGTAGACTTATACTGTACTTCAAAAATACCTTAATTTTAATCAACATATTTTATTAATTTTCAGGAGCTTCCCCGGTATTAATCCTCCTACCAAAAGGCGAGACTAACACGAAAACTATACACACGAAAAAGGAAGAAACGAAATCTAAAGTAAACTTAAACAAAGAAAGAGTCGACGAAGATTTAGATTCTGTAATAATCGAAGCTGATTCGAATGAATCCGAAATCGAACCGCAGAGAGCTGCAGTTCTATTACCAAACTTTGCAAGAATATCAATTGGAGATATAATTTCAGCGATTCCGTTCCTTCCGATAGAAATAAATGTTCCAGATACAATTGGCTGGGCTTATAATGGCATTTCCAGTGGTATTTCAAGCATTATTTCGATTATTGGGCAACGGCTGCCTTTCACTTCGAGTTCTATGCAGGATCCCTCTCAAGAGACCAAACTGAAGTCAGTTTTACAGCAGTTGCAAATGAAGAAACAAAACAGCTTCGTGCCGATTATCATACTGCCGATTAGTCCACAAATAATACCAATACAGCTACCGATAAAAGTATAGGTGAATAAAAGTGTATAAACAATTAATTATTAGTTATTTATTTGCGTTATGTTCTGATTTGTCTCAATCAGAATATTGATGACGTTATAAGAAAAATTACTATCCTCATCTAACCATAAAATAACTAGAGACAACTAAGGCAGATATAAGACATAATATAATATTTTTATAATGATTTCTTATACTTACGCGGAAACTTCACAAAATAAACTACGACACCGATACGTCTAACATGTCCCCCGTAACCATGGGAGCTGCAAATCACTCGAAACGTCGGGAATTAAAAATAAGTTAAATTAAATGCGATACAATCCGCAAAAGTAGTTTTATTCAAAGAGTAACTTTTATTCAATTACATTTTTAAAATAATTTATTTTGAAAACACTTTTTTTTGTTCCACCAGCCGTGTGGTTGCGTCACATGGGCAACCATCCCATGGACGTGAGATGCAACTGAAGAAGAACGATAAACGGTGGTTTATATGACGGCTCCGTGGCGCAGTGGCTTCGCAATGAGTTGCAGCGCTGGGGGCCGCGGGTTCGAATCCCGCACAGAACATGTATTTGTACGGCCTACAAATATCAAATATTAAAAAAAAAAAATATACATCTCTTATTTATACCAGATATAAAATCCACAAGCCAATGACGAGTAACAACGGCCAAGGAGCGAATTTTTTTCTTTATTTTTGTTAGGGTCCATAGATATTAGTATCCATAAAAACTTAATGACTATGTTAGTACTTAAACACCAACAGGGATTTAGTTCTCTGTATGAGCTTTCCATTCAGAGCGTATTCCATCTGCACTGCTCTCATGCGCAGGATAAAAAATAAAACGAGCATTTGTAATTAGGCTTATTTATTGCTTTAATATATTCACTTCAATTGTATAGTCAATAATAGCTCACTTAACCTACTTGCAACAAAAATGGCAACGCAGTAATCCTACTTTGTCGACGGTACAGTTAGAAATCGAAAGACCCTGATCCTGACCGATGTAGCCTTACCTTATGTTCGGTACTTAAACGAAACGTATCACATAAAAAATTCGGACGATTTGCGGACTTTTCGCTCCATTCACTTCTCGTTCCAATCAATGGGTCTTCGAAAAAAATCACTAATAGAAAAGTTTGTAAATCTTACTTTCAGATATTACTATAATTACACATGTAAAAATATCAACAAACCAAATTGGCGTTAGTAATTCAATATTTATTATCACTTTAAAAATGGCATTACAATACAAATTTTATATATGTGAAAGTCTGTTAAGATGTTTCGATATTTTTACTCAAACACGCAACCATTCTCTGAAGTGACACATACGTCTAATCCAAAATGAAATTTACTAAAAAAAAATATGAAAACGTTTTTGTTTCAATACGTGGGAAGTACTTTGTGGTAAATGTAGCTCTTGAATAAGCGCAAACGCCTTTTTAAGCCTATTCATTAAACTAGTTGCAAATATACCTCATGTTCAAACCATTGTAAGTACATATATTTATAAATGTCGCAACGGATAAATCAAATTCAAGTTAGGCAATGTCTCTCCCCACCTTATTTTTATAATAATACAGACTTAAAACAATAGTGTTTTGTTTATCACTTTCATTGTACTTTCAATTTGTCATAGGTATTGATCCAAACGTTAGAAAATTTATGCGCTTCTGAAGTCCTGGTTATAGTTCTGTTCAGGTTGTGCGCTGTCCTTGGGAACTATGATGGAGACCGGGTATGTGAAGCTGTAGAAGAAACCACGTGGGGGACCCTGAAAAGAAAAATTCAATGTTCATTTTGTACAGAGTTCAAATTAAAATTCAATTCAATTCAATCAGCGATTGCTCGCGATTCGACTTATGTGGCTTCGACAGAATATCAGCGATGCGGTAACTCTGTTACGTACTGTCACTGAATAAAATACTGTAGAATAATGCTGAATCGGTAGCCTTTTTTCTACTGCCTTCAAAAAGGAGGAGGTACTCATAATTTGAGGTTACCTCATAACTTTTTCCTGGGTGAACCGATTTCGATGATTCTTTTTTTATTTAAAAACTGGTGCTTCTCATGTGGTTCCATATAAATTTGATCAAGGTCTGACTAATAGTTTTTGTATTATTCTTAATAATTTATATTGAAGTCGGTTGTACAAAATTTTAAATGATACAGAGACTAACATACACATCTATAGGATTTAGCTTGCGAGAGAATGAGATAGAATACAGTGTAGACCGCGAACTCAATTTATAGAAATAGACTGTAAAGAAAGGATTTCTATATTTTTTTACAACCTCGTTCTTCCCATATGATGGGTTCGAATCCCTGGTCAGCTGGTTATTAAACTATCAGTGGCAACCCGGAGTCAGCAAAGGTAGCGGTGTTTCACCTTGGTGGACACCTACGTCAAATTCTAACCACTCCATCGGTTGACTAGTGAGAATTCCTCGAGGCATTAAGTCTGCCCTTTGTATTTTTTGTTATAAGGAATGCAATAAAGAATAAATAAGTAAATAGACTTACAGTGGGCTCAGGTTCTTCTGTAGTCGTCGAGGAGGACGGCTGTGGGTAAGACTGTTGCGGGTAGGACTGCTGTCCGTAAGCCGGCAACGCTTTGCCCTCGCGCGACTGTGCTTCTGACGGCGCGGACACGACGGAATCTTGCAGCTCGGATGCGGATGGCTCGTATTCACCCCTGGGTGTGTAAAGAAGTAACAAATTAAAGTCCATCTTTTAGCTATACCAATTTTAGACAAAAACCAAAGATATAAACATTATATGTAACTGTGATATGAATTTTATAATAATTTTATAAATATATTGCAGACCAGTGCAGAGAATAGTTATAGGCACATAAGAGATAAAAAGCCAGTTGACTACTATCACGTGAGACATCTATGGGAGGGGCTCAAAAAAATGTACCTTTTGAAAAAAAAATCGCGGCCATCTCTTTACCCCTAAATTTTAGTATTTTTTAAGAGTTTTTTTTATAAAATTTTATTTGTTGCATTAAAATGATAACATCAAAAAAAGATAGTTGCAAATGGAATTCACAAATCTTCAATTTACGCAATATTTTAGTTTATAAAACTTTCAATCTTTTTTTTGCTCCATACAAAACTTAAATGTCCCAGGGCTGTCCACCGACAATGTTTTAATTTTATTTTTTTAATTACGCCTTTATTGTTATTTCTTTTAACCTTTATTGTAAAAATAGGAATTAATTTATAGTATTTTGTCTGAAATTCTCGCAAAATCTTACAATTTCTTGAAATCATAAATTTAAACAAGTGTCCCTCATAATTTTCTCGTGCGTTACAAGTAATGTGTTACACGGTAACTTTCGTAGTTTAGTGCTAATCACATTAGAACTTATTTTGTAGGGTGGCAACACCTTATAACATTATCTGTCAAGTGTCAATTTAATATCAGCCATTTTAGTCTAGCTACAAAAGTGAGGGTATTTGCAGTGTCCATTTGTTCATCGAAAATATTGGATATTAAACACAGAATTTTCAATTTATGTGTTTATCTTTCATTATAAGAAGCATAGATACTAAATAAATACCTGTTGGAGTCGTATTTTATGGATTTATTTCTAAAATTTCTTTGATTTTGTGGTTACTTTAATCATATAAAGTCTGGTGTGTTATGTTGTGTTACATGGTGTGTTACATAACACACTGGATAGCATTAAGCTTAGTTCACATTGCCTTTAACCTACTGCGATAGAGCCCAAAAGCGGGTATAAAATTTTTGCTTGAATGCGAATAAACGTGTATATTATGTAATTATAATCGTGTCTTCTCTTTTTTTGCCATAGAAGCACCCCAAATAAATCTTAACATACTCTAAAAAACTCTACAAAGATCTATAAAGAGAAACAAACAATTACTTGATTTAATACGACAAAAAATGATTTCATAGAAAAGTTACCACTGAAACCAATTTATAATAATGAGCAAGAAAAACGTACTCCATGCACTAGAGCTAACATGTTTATAGAAGAAAATTTTCAATTTGCAGAACCTTGAAGAACCCTTGAAAACTCTAATAAAAATATTGAAAAAAAAGTGCTCAGAATATAGTTTCTAGTGATGTCACCAAAAAAAAACATTAGTCTTAATGGAGAAATACGTCATATTATCTATTTTAATATAACTTAAAAATTTCTAACATTAATATGGAAACAAATTTCCTCTTTACGTTTAATAAAACGTTACAATTTGTGTGATGTTTATTTCCATTTGGGTATGAGTCAGAACAAAAACAACTAAGAATTAATGCCAATATTTGTTTGTAATAATATTATTTGGACTCGTAAATATATTTTTAATAAGTTCTAGTACAATATAGTCCTGCCTTTACAGAGTTCTAGCGTGTAACATAAATTCTAGTGTGTTGCTTACGATTTTATGTGTTACTCTTTCTAGAGCGTTATGGTATTAGCACCACCCCTATATGTTGAGGCTAAATTGAAGTTTAGTGTCTGTGTTGCATATGGTAAACCATCTTCTAGTAATTATTATAATGAAATGTTTTCGGCTCGTAAGAAATTTAAATCCGCACTTAAATTCATTCAAAACAATCAAGAAAAGATAAAATTAAATATATAGGCCGACATAATAAATCGAAAAAAATTGGACAATTTTGGAAGGAGGTCAAAAAGTTAAATCCTAAAGCAAGTCGTCCCATTAGTATCCAGGGTGAAGTGAATCACACAAAATTAAAAATTAAAAAAAGTATTTTTAAAGGTCACTCGGCATCGCAGTAAGTTCAGCTGGCCGCAGCTAGGGTTACCATCTGACCGGAAAAACCTGTCATGTCAGAATTTTAAGAGCTAAGACCGGACTCTGTCCGGGTTTCAGTAAACGCCGGAATTTCACCACGGAGGCTATAATAGTAGTTCTACAAGTACAGGCGAGACGTGAGCTGGTGAATATGACTTCAAGCAAATTACTTGTGAATAAATTTATAATAAAACTTTTGAAATTACACTCTATTAAGTTTTATGGCGACGTGTAGTGGCTACAGTTTAGTGCCGATGTAAGAATATCCACTACCCCATATCGTCCAGTGGATGTTGTAAGGGGCGACATGAGGAAACAAACCAAGAGATGCCCATCTTGGTATGATTCTCTCTTGTGCAGCGTCTTCCTAAAAACAATTAAAAATCTAGAAAACTACGGTTGCCAACTCGCTTTGGGGCAATCTATGATGGAAGCCTATGTTTAGCAGTAGACTTTTGATAGGCTTTTATGGTAATGGTAGATTTATTATATAGATTATTGTCAACCGTAAGTCTGACGTAACGGCGTTTTATGGTGGTAGTTTGGCAATTATGGCATAAAAATTGTTTTTACGGATTCTATCGCGGTTTTATTTTAACTTTTTTAATTCCCGACGTTTCGAGCACTTTACACCACCCATGGTCACGGCGAGGGACTGAAGTGTTTGACGTCCTGATATCATAGTTAACAAAAACTAATCTTCAACTTTAAATTATAAACTTTTGGGCAGATCTACGCAGAAAGCTTACACTATCTTGAAGACTAATAAACTATACGTGTATGCATGCGTTTGTGTGTGTGTGTGTGTGTGTGTGTGTGTGTGTGTGTGTGTGTGTGTGTGTGTGTGTGTGTGTGTGTGTGTGTGTGTGTGTGTGTGTGTGTGTGTGTGTGTGTGTGTGTGTGTGTGTGTGTGTGTGTGTGTGTGTGTGTGTGTGTGTGTGTGTGTCTACGTACTGGGACTGCGGCGACAGCAGCGCGGCGGCGCGTGCCTCCTGCCAAGCCTTCTCGTGGGCGAGACGTGCCGCGCGAACTTCCTCTGTCTCTTCCGCAGGCTTCAGCTCGATTTTAGGAAGGTTGTCCTCCTGGTGGAAGCCCTCGCTGTCGGCCCAGTAGGTAACCTAGAATCATAATTTAATTTCAAATGCAAAATTTATTATTTTAATTTGATATGCAAAAACACTTCCTGTAGAACAGAATAGATTTTTTATTGAAAATAGAGTACAAGTATTTTTCATTGAAAGTCTTTTTTTACTTACAACACTGGACAAAAACCTCTGCCCAGCAAGAAACCTAACGGGCCTCCCTTTTAAAGTAAAATTATACAATAAAATACAGGTTGTACAACTCCACCGCATTCCCAGGGTTATTATAAACCATGTTTTCATTTATATAATAATAACCCTTTTTATATAGTTTTTTTTAGTAAAATATTTAAGCTTTATAATAGAGAGACCTTGTATATTTTCTGGGGCTTTGTTTTAATAGCGTCTACATGTCCCATGAATGTTTTACTCTGTGAAGTCGAGAAACTGAAACACTTACATCTCTTTTTTATTAAAACTACTTTTGTTTTTGTGAACACACATTAAATTCTCACAATTTCTTTCAAATTCAATTCTTGTCCGAGGCCAAAGTTAATATATTTATTTCGTTAAAGTTTTTTTCTGAGAGACTCTCTGTTTCTGTGTTTTTGTTAAAGTCTGTTGGTTTCTAGGTCGTACTTAGTGTTTTAAAGGTAGCCTTGTTTTTGACACTGTAGCTTGTACCCGATCTCATTGCTAGGGCTACATCGAGTATCTCTCTGTGTTAACACGTACACTTTAACATCATCAATATCATTACCGCCCATTAAATCCGCTAACAATCACACAGTCCGACTGATGGTAAGTGGATGCTGTGGCCCATATCAACCTCGATTAAGAATCTATTTTTTTACCTATTATTATTTAAAAAAACGTCACTAGGATTTTTCCTGTCTCGTGGAGGCAGTTTATATAAATAAAGGTACACAAGGGCAAACATAGACCAGATCCAGAACAATTATTTGTTGACCATACAAAGATTTGGTCTGCTAGGGATTCGAACCCACGGTTCTTAGCGCCGTAATACTAATCCAGTCCAAGTCCAAAGTCAATTACCCCTAAAGATAAATATGGACTGCTTCGTTACCAGTACAAAAGGTCTCCAGATCTCATCACTTACCCTACGAAACAGTAGCTAATGCTTCTATTTTATGATGGTATTTTTATGCAGCGTGGTTCTTCTTCAATCGAGCCAACCCAATGGTGCTGCAGTCAACATATAACTGCAGAGGGGTTGCAGATGTCTTTTTAATCGACTTCAAAAAGGAGGAGGTTCTCAATTCGAGTGTATGTTTTTTTTGTATGTATCTTACACGATATCTTCGCAGATTGTGAACCAATTTTGATGATACTTTTTTTTTATTAAATAGGTTATACTTTTAAAGTGGTCCCATATAAATTTGGAGCACACCTAAGGATAGCAAATAAATAACTTATTTTTTAGCAATTTGAAGTCGGTTTTTACTTTTCATTAAAATTTATAATTATTTTGGATGTGTCAAATAATAACAGAGGCATGTGAATTGAAAGTAAAAAGGAACTTGCTAAAAATATACAAAAATGTTAAATTAGTAATAAATAAAAATGATTTACCTTAATGATACCGTTGCCACTCTTGTAGGTGTAGGATCCCTTGACTTTGCCGGATCCTGCGCGGTCCTCTACTTTTGCGGACTCCGGGGTCTCGTATCCGTAGGCGTATGCACCTAGGCCGTCCTGACCGTGGTATTGGGAAGCGTCGTATATCTGAAAAAATATTAGAAATGCTTAAACGTTTCATAAATACAGCTAATGGAATTTGTCTACTCGTTTATATAATATTATATACAAGGCACTGCCGGCCAACGGATAGCAGTCCTACATGCCAATTTTTTTTTCAATACTAACATTGCTATTAACATTACTAATATTCCTTAAATTACTCTTAGTAAGCTTAAAAGTTAAATGACGGATTCGAATCCACGATCTTTTGAGTTCGCGGTCCGCACCCTGCTATTAGGCTGTAGCTTGTCTCACCCATAGCAGACCTACCCGCAGATTACAAACGACCTAACATGGTAAGTTTGCTCTGTAGCCCATGGATACCTGTCACAAATCCTACATCCTATCCTACTAATATTATAAACGTGAAAGTTTGTGAGGATGTATGGATGTTTGTTATTCTTTCACGCAAAAACTACTGAATGGATTTTAATGAAACTTTACAATTATATAGCTCATACATCAGAATAACACATAAGCTGTAATTAATAAAGATATTGTGTAAATTGGCCAAAATATAACGATAAATGTTAAGTAAGTCGGAAAGAAACACGACGTCTGTCTGAACACGCATCACGCAAAAACCTGTGAACCGATTTGGATGGGACTTTCATTGACAGATAGCTGATGTTATAAGGAGTAACTTGGGCTGTTTTTATTTTAAGATTCCGCACAAAATAATTCCACGCGGGCGTTGTCGCGGGGAACAGCTAGTCTCCAATAAGATGGCCAAAGATGCGCCGTGTAGTGGCGGGGTAAGAGAATCAACTAAACCACAGATTAGATAAGTTACTACGTAAACAAAACTGTGTAGTTCCGTGGGTGTTGTAAAAGGCGACAAAGAGAAATTAAACAGGAAATAGGCAGCATCTTTTTGATAAGAAACCCGCCTGCCCCAATGCCAAACTATGAAGAAATTTATGAGGGTGCCCTATGTTCAGCAGTCGATTTTTGATGAAAGGAAAAAACACAGATGTGATGGGTAAGATAGACAGGAAGGGCTCGTGGTAATTTTTTAAAATAGATTAACAGTAACAAACGAGCACATAGTCCACTTGATGGTAAGTGGATGCTGGCATCCATAGAGATCTTCATATATACCCGATTAAGAATCAAAATGCAGATGCTTTGTCACTCCTGAGGACTAAGATGAAGTGCCTCGTTTCCAGTAAAAAGGGTTTGTACAATCACCGTACGAAACACAGCAGCTTTAAGCTGCTATTTTATGCTGGTATTCTGTGAGACCATGGTTCTACGCCGGTCGAGCCGACCCATTCGTGCTACAACCATAATATAGCTGCCTGGTGGCTCTGCCACGTTGAAAGTAACCCTGGAGTAGGATATATATAAGCAATACTAAATAATAAAAAAGTCTACGTTTAATTTTTTCCGTGTTTATGAAAAAGGATGTAATACAAATTTAAAAAAACAAACGCGTATTAGTACTTGTTTTTTTTATTTGTATTAGGTCCTTACATATGAAATTAGCGTTTTGTCGTACTGACCACTTTGATCTGAAATATCTCCTCTTTGGTTAAGAATTCCAAATTTAAATTTACAAAATTCATTTAGCTGGTACATTTGAGTTTTGAAAACAGTCATTCATTCGTTTTTTCCTCATTATTTTATTCTTTGGCGTCGCTTATAACCGCACAATGGAAAACATGAAATATCGGTATATTTACGAGTACGAGTTCTACCGTGGCACCAGTGCTGCAGAAACAGCTCGAAGAATTCATGATGTGTACGGCGCTGCGATACCGCAAAAAAAAGCACGGTACGTTTTTGGTTTCAACGTTTTCGTTCTGGAAATTTCGACCTTCAGAACCAACCCCGTGGACGGCCGGAGACCAAAGTGGAAAATGAAGAATTAAAGGCTAGGTATTGTGGAAGCGGATCCATCACAAAGCACTTCAGAGATAGCTGCAGACTTCGGGGTAAGTGATAAAACTATATTAATCCACTTGAAGCAAATCGGGAAAGTAAAAAAACTTGAACGATGGGTACCTCATGAATTGAGTGAATCGAACTTGCAAACACGCGTCGCCTGCTGTGTTACTTTGCTCAACCGACACAATAATGAAGGGATTTTAAATCGAATCATTACTTGTGATGAAAAGTGGATACTGTACAATAATCGGAAGCGCTCGTCGCAATGGCTGAACCCTGGAGACCCAGCCAAATCCTGCCCTAAACGAAAATTGAGTCAGAAAAAGTTACTTGTGAGTGTTTGGTGAACTAGCGCCAGTGCCGTTCACTACAGCTTTCTAAAATCTAGCCAAACGATTACGGCAGATATCTATTGTCAGCAACTGCAAACCATGAAGAACTAGCTACTAAACGACCGAGATTAGTCAATCGCTCTAGGCCACTGCTGCTTCACGACAACGCAAGACCACACACTGCACAACAAACAACCACTAAGTTAGATGAGCTACAATTGGAATGTCTGCGACATCCACCGTACTCCCGGACCTTGCTCCAACAGATTACCATTTTTTCCGGAATTTGGACAACTTCTTACAAGGAAAAAAATTCTACTCCGATGCGGCAGTCCAAACCGCTTTCAAAGAGTTTATTGATTCTCGCCCCCATGGTTTTTTTAGTAAAGGGATCAATGAACTACCTATGAGATGGCAAAAGTACATAGATAACAACGGTGCGTACTTTGATTAATTAAATATATTTTACAAAAAAAAATGACTTTATATTCCTCCCGAACAATACGCCAATTTAATATGTAAGGACCTAATATTACAAGTAAGTATTAATTGAATAAAGACGAGATGAAGACGCAAATTGACGCGTTTGTCTTCGAATAATGAAACCGGTTGGAGCGGTAAGAACTTTAAACAAATTAAATAATGGATCTGCACAAACAGAAAAACGAAACATCGTAATTATACACTTAGTTAAGATTTAATAAGTGGATATAAAATGATATCAGTAATTACTAATTATACAGTTATGCTAAATTAAGCCTTGGACAAAGTTAATAAAAAGTTAGTATTTATCGGACACTTTGCGAGTTATTTCCGTAATTAATAACCACGAACAAACAGAAAACGATGAATATGTACTGCATATGATTTAAATAAAAATATAATAATATAAATAAACAATGCACACCTACTTATATAAATTTTATTATATACATATTTTTTATAGAATAGAATAAGGGTGGCAAACGAGCACACAGTCCACCTGATGATAAGTGGATGATGTGGCCCATATGCGTACATCAAACCTCGATTAAGAATCAAAATGCAGATGCGTTGCCACCCCTGAGCACTAAGATGGAATCCCTCGTTTCCAGTAAAAAGGGTCGCCGGTTCTCTACACTCACGATACGAAGCACAGCAGCACTGAGCTGCTATTTTACGCTGGTATTGTGTGAAAGCGTGGTCCTTCCCCGGTCGAGCCGACCCATTCGTGCTACAACTATAAAATAGCTTAAATAGCTATATTATGTTTGCACCAATATAGCTTATATAAACTACCATAATATAAACTAGCTTAATTAGCCTTTTTACTAAATGGCACCGTTCAACTAGCGGCCTGAACGATATTCAGCCGATGTGTATAATGCAATTCTGAAAGAAGATGTAGTAACAAAATTGAGAAAGGTATGCTGAGATGGTTTGGCCATGTCGAGAGAATGAATGAAGAACGATTGACGAAAAAGTGTATAAGTCGAGTGTGAATGAAAGTGTTGGAAGGGTAGACCTAGGAGGATGTTTCTCGACCAAATCAGGGACGTCTTGAAAAAGGCCAGGTCAAGTACCCTAAACCGAAGAGCATGTATGAAGGGAATAATGAAAGTGGACGAAGCAAAACAAGTATGTAAGGATAGTAGCAAGTGGAAAGAAGTGGTCTCTGCCTACCCCTACGGGAAAGAGACGTGATTATATATATATGTATAATGCGACATTGCTTATATCTTGTAATATCAGCGACAGGGCATAGTGGCTAGTCAGCTGTACCGCCTTTTCAATTTGTGCTGGCGAAATGGGCAAGTACCGGGAGACTGGTGCAAAGCCGTAATCGTGCCATTGTATAAGGAAAAAGGGTCACGGCAGGACTGCATAAATTACCGCGGTATAAGCCTTCTCAGCGTCGTCGGTAAATTGTATGCGAAAGTGTTGATTGAAAGGGTTGTGAATGAAACAGACGAAAAAGTATGGGATGCACAAGCGGGATTTAGAAAGGAATGGGATGTATGGATCAGCTCTTTTCCTTGCGGTGCATAGCCGAAAAGTGTTTGGCTAAAACAAGACGGTCTATTGCGCATTCGTGGATCTAGAAAAGGCCTATGATAGAGTAATGAGGAATGAATTGTGGTCAGCACTGTCCGTGAACCGTGTGAGCAGTATCCTCATACGAGCACTGCAATCTCTTTATAGGGATTCTAGTGCTTGTGTAAGGATAAACAGGGCATAAACTGAATGGTTTAATATCGAAAAGGTGTTAGACAGGGATGTGTAGCGTCACCGTGGCTGTTTAATCTGTTCATGGACAATTGCTTGACAGATTTAAAAGAGAATGAAAGTGGGTTGAGAATGAATGAGTTACTCGTCAAATGTTTTCTCTATGCTGATGACCAAGTACAACTTGCGTCTTCGGCCGAGGAGTTGCAGGAGATGGTAACTGCTATGAGTGGAGCTTTTGTTAGAAAGGGAATGAAGATGAATGTAAAGAAGACGAAAGTGATGGTGTTTGAAAGAGATGAGGCAGTGACAGACTGCAATATCGTGATTGAGATGAACAAATTGAACAGGTGAAGGAGTTTGTGTATCTGGGTTCAAAGTTTACAAGAGATGGAAAGTGTGAGAGTGATATCGAAAGAAGAGTGAATGCAGAAACATGGTGAATGGAGCTTTGCACTCCTTTATGAGCAGTCGGAAGTTGTCTAACAAGGCTCGTTTGGCTGTGCATGAGGGGTGTTGGTTCCGACACTCATGTACGGAAATGAAAGTTGGGTATGGCAGAAGAAACTTGAAAGCAGAATAAATGCAGTTGAAATGAGAGAGTTAAGAAGTATGATAGGAGTTAAATTGAGTGACAGGATAAGAAATAGTGAGATAAGGAAACGTTGTGATTTGAAAGAAGATGTAGTAACAAAATTGAGAAAGGTATGCTGAGATGGTTTGGCCATGTCGAGAGAATGAATGAAGAACGATTGACGAAAAAGTGTATAAGTCGAGTGTGAATG
Source organism: Parnassius orleans (assembly GCA_029286625.1). Lineage (NCBI taxonomy): Eukaryota > Metazoa > Arthropoda > Insecta > Lepidoptera > Papilionidae > Parnassius > Parnassius orleans. The sequence continues at coordinate 210,843 of JAGSMP010000299.1, forward strand.
AAAGTGTTGGAAGGGTAGACCTAGGAGGATGTTTTCGACCAAATCAGGGACGTCTTGAAAAAAGGCCAGGTCAAGAGTACCCTAAACCGAAGAGCATGTATGAAGGGAATAATGAAAGTGGACGAAGCGAAACAAGTATGTAAGGATCGTAGCAAGTGGAAAGAAGTGGTCTCTGCCTACCCCTACGGGAAAGAGGCGTGATTATATGTATGTATGTATGTACATTTATATAATATAGCACATAGCGCATAATTAGGCACACCGTCCCGTTGAATGCAGTTAATAGGGTCTCTGTGCCATGTAAAGTCTAGCCTGTTAAATGAAAGGCTAAATAAGCTACTTGGCTGCGACATAATATGTATTATAATGACTGCCTCGTTGGTCTAGTGGTTGTAGTAGTGCGACTGCTGAATTTGAGGTCCCGGGTTCGATTCCGGGGTCAGGCCAAAAAAAAACAGTTATTAAGCTTTTCCATCAAGAAATTTTCAGTAACTGCGCGGAATCAAAAGTTGGCGGTGTCTTTTTTTATTTTATTTTTCTACACTTATAATATTATAAAGAGGAAAGATTTGTTTGCTTGTTTGAATTGAATAGTCTCCGAAACTACTGGACTGATTTGAAAAATTCTTTCACCATTAGAATCCTACATTATCCCTGATGAACATAGGTGATAGGATATTTTCAAAAAAGTTAGGGATCCGTATGAAAAGTTCGTTAATGTAACCCAAGGTGTGAAAAAAATACCAAAAAAAATCCTTATATCGCGTACGCTGCGGAAACTATTGACAATAGAGTAAAGTGATGTACTACAGTTTTATAGAAAACATCAATATCTACAAAAAAGTAAGAGATACTATATGTGTAACTATTACAGTTATGTCACAAAAATTACTTTTTCATGTTAAAATATGCAATAGTAAAGCCGAAAAATCCTTTTATCAAATTACAGCTTTTTACTAAATGCATATGAAAGTATATACGGTACTTATAACAAAAACACAATTTTTAAATTTTTTGTCTGTCTGTCTGTTTGTTCCGGCTAATCTCCGAAACGGCTGGACTGATTTCGACGGGACTTTCACTGGCAGATAGCTGATGTTATAAGGAGTAACTTCGGCTACTTATATTTTAGAAAAAGAATTAGGGTTGTACCAATATAGCTTATATAAACTACCATAATATAAACTAGCTTAATTAGCCTTTTTACTAAATGGCACCGTTCAACTAGCGGCCTGAACGATATTCAGCCGATGTGTATAATGCAATTCTGAAAGAAGATGTAGTGACAAAAATTGAGAAAGGTAGTGAGATAGTTTGGCCATGTCGAGAGAATGAATGAAGAACGATTGACGAAAAAAGTGTATAAGGCGAGTGTGAATGAAATTGGTGGAAGGGGTAGACCTAGGCGGACGTTTCTAGACCAAATCAGTCCCTGATCTTGAAAAAAGGCCAGGTCAAGAGTACCCTAAACCGAAGAGCATGTATGAAGGGAATAATGAAAGTGGACGAAGCGAAACAAGTATGTAAGGATCGTAGCAAGTGGAAAGAAGTGGTCTCTGCCTACCCCTACGGGAAAGAGGCGTGATTATATGTATGTATGTATATACATTTATATAATATAGCACTTAGCGCATAATTAGGCACACCGTCCCGTTGAATGCAGTTAATAGGGTCTCTGTGCCGTGTAAAGTCTAGCCTGTTAAATGAAAGGCTAAATAAGCTACTTGGCTGCGACATAATATGTATTATAATGACTGCCTCGTTGGTCTAGTGGTTGTAGTAGTGCGACTGCTGAATTTGAGGTCCCGGGTTCTATTCCGGGGTCAGGCCAAAAAAAAACAGTTATTAAGCTTTTCCATCAAGAAATTTTCAGTAACTGCGCGGAGTCAAAAGTTGGCGGTGTCTTTTTTTATTTTTTTTTCTACACTTATAATATTATAAAGAGGAAAGATTTGTTTGTTTGTTTGAATTGAATAGGCTCCGAAACTACTGGACTGATTTGAAAAATCTTTCACCATTAGAATCCTACATTATCCGTGATGAACATAGGTGATAGAATATTTTCAAAAAAATTAAGAATCCGTATGAAAAGTTCGTTAATGTAACTCCAGGTGTGAAAAAAATACCAAAAAAATCCTTATATCGCGTACGCTGCGGAAACTATTGACAATAGAGTAAAGTGATGTACTACAGTTTTATACAGGACATTAATATCTACAAAAAACTCCGCAATACCATATGTATAACTATTACAGTTGTGTCACAATAACTAATTTCCCAATGCAATAGTAACGCCGAAAATTCCTTATATCGCATACGCTGCGGAAACTATTGACAATAGAGCAAAGTGATGTGCTTCAGTTTTATAGAAGACATCAATATCTACAAAAAAGTTTGCGATACTATATGTGTAACTATTACAGTTATGTTACAATAACTACTTTTTCATGTTAAAATATGCAATAGTAACCCCGAAAAATCCTTATATCGCATACGCTGCGGAAACTATTGACAATAGAGCAAAGTGATGTACTACAGTTTTATAGAAAACATCAATATCTACAAAAAAAAGTCAGAGATACCATATTATGTGTAACTATTACAATTATGTCACAAAAATTACTTTTTCATGTTAAAATATGCAATAGTAACCCCGAAAATCCTTATATCGCCGCATACGCTGCGGAAACTATTGACAATAGAGCAAAGTGATGTACTACAGTTTTATAAAAAACATCAATATCTACAAAAAAAAGTCAGAGATACCATATTATGTGTAACTATTACAATTATGTCACAAAAATTACTTTTTCATGTTAAAATATGCAATAGTAAAGCCGAAAAATCCTTATATCAAAATAACAGCTTTTTACTAAATGAATATGAAATTATATACGGTACTTATAACAAAAACACAATTTTTATTGAATTTTTTGTCTGTCTGTCTGTTTGTTCCGGCTAATCTCCGAAACGGCTGAACCGATTTCGACGGGACTGTCACTGGCAGATAGCTGATGTTATAAGGAGTAATTTGGCTACTTATATTTTACAAAAAGAATTAGGGTTCCGCGTAACATAATTAAAATCCTAAATTACACGCGGTCGAAGTCGCGGGGAACAGCTATGTAGATTAAAGGAAAAAGACGAGGGAAGAATCCTAGCCGAAGCACTAGTATAGAATAAGGGTGACAAACGAGCACACAGTCCCCTGATGGGGTAAGTGGTTGCTGTGGCCCATAGACATCTACATCTATCCTCGATTACGAATCAAAATGCAGATGCGTTGTCACCCGTGGGGATTAAGATGGAATGCCTGGTTTCCAGTGAAACGGGTCTCCGGTTCTCTACACTCACCATACGAAACACAGCAGCATTAAGCTGCTATCTTACGCTGGTATTCTGTGAGAGCGTGGTCCTTCCCCGGTCGAGCCGAACCATTCGTGCTACTACTATACTATTAATATAGCTGCAGCATGGCTCTACCACGTAAACCCCCACGCCCCCGTGCCTCGGAAAGCACGTGAAGCCGTTGGTCCTGCGCCTGATCTCTCTCCGGTCGTGTCGGTTTACCGTCCCATCGGACTATGAGAGTGAGGGAATAGAGAGTGCACCTGTGCTTGCGCATACACACAGGCACTATAATCCTGTTCTGCGCCGATGGCTAGTCTCCGTTGAGGCTGGCCGCCGTGGCCATGCTTTCCGAGGCACGGGGGAGAGACGCCGCCAACTTCCTGACTCCGGGCAGCTACTGACAATTTCTTATGGAAAAGCTCAATAACTGATGTTTTTTGGCCTGACCCGGAATTCGAACCCGGGACCTCATGATTGCATACTACAACCACTAGACCAACGAGACAGTCAATCAAAAAAGGCATCTATGATAGTGTTATAATCATAGATCACATCTTTTGAACATATTTAGCATACATAAGAAGCACATGGAGACCAATGTTCACGACAAGTTGCACACCCAGAACATTACTGTAGTCGTACCACAGAATAAATAATAGTTAAAAGAACAGAAGGCTCACTCTCTGATAGCAAACTTGCGAGTTTAAACTTAGTTACAACGTCGCTAATGTTCATAATACTTTGCACGCCTCGGAAGTGACCTTCGTGAAATTAGCCTACAGTTTAATTCGTCGAAAAAAAAAATTTGTGGCGCGCGTATTAAATCAAAATGCACCTTACGTCCGCGTGCGAGTGTCTGTATCACTTAGCCCGTTACGCGCCTTTGTTAAGACCGCTTCTACTGTAGGGTTAGGTGTTGTGAGAAAACTTTTTTCATGCCTAAAGAGCGGAGTGAGACAGGCCTGGTTATACAAAAAAGCCGTGCGGAATTTGAACCAGCGGCCCGCAGCCAATCTCTTAACTATTGTGCTACCGAGTTTTCTTTATTGTAATGGTTAGATAAAGTATTTATTCTACATTTCATCAACGTATCATATTCCGTCCATTTTTGGACAAAAGCCACTTCCACCAAGTCACAGACAATATACAAATTTAAGAACTTCAAAACATAAAAAATTGTCTGTTAGGATATATACCTCTTCGACGTAATCTTCTGGGTTCGTGATCTCCTCTCCATTCCTCCAGTAATGGCCATGCGTCGGGCCTGCATCAGCAGAACGAAACCTAGGGTCGTCAAACCTGATCTGAAAAATTAAATTTTTATTAATTAGTCTCGTTATTAGCTTTTTCTTTTTCTAGGTCTTCTTCTTCTTCATAAGACCGTAAGATGTCACTACTGGTAATGGCTGGAAGAGCTGTTGCAGAAAGAATTTGCCTTAATCGCAACGCTTGGCTTGACTGTGTAGTTGCGGTGTAAGAACACTACCCTATATCGTCCCGTGGGTGTCGTAAGCGGCGGCAAAGTTAACAAGCCAGGAGATGGGCAGCAGCGTATTCCTGATAACAACTCAAAATTATAAACAACTGTAGTTGCCAACCTGCCTGCCAAGCATGGCAACTATCGAAAATCCCCCTATGAGGCAATGTACAGGGAGGCCTATGTTCAGCAGTGGACTTTTACAGGCTGTAATGGATGATAATTTCACGCTTGACGATCGCAGTACCGGACGTCTCGCACCTTTGTCGCTGCTTTCCATCGCCGATTTGAGTATTTTACGCCAGGCGTAAAAGAAATGGCTCTACCGCCTACTATCGGAAACTATAAGATTTTTCTGGCATTGTCCACAGTAGTTTCTTATGGCACCTAGGGGACAAAATCCGTCCATTACAGCCTAATTAATGAAGACTAAACGTATTCTTCCCCCATAGACTACCTCATAAGGGGAATTTTAACATAGTTACTATGCTTGGCAGGTGGGTTGGCAACCGCAGTGTTTTAGTTTTTTTAAGGAAGAGAAGGCAAGCGAGCGTACGGCTCACCTGATGGTGTGTGATCACCATCGCCCATGAAAATCTGCAACACCGGGGGATTGCAGGTGCGTTGTTAGCATTTTAGAAAGTAGTCTCTTTCCTTGAAAGGTCCAAAGCCGTGTCGTTCCAGAAAAACCGCTGGCGACAGTAAATTTCACAGTGACGTCGTTTCGAACAGACAATTCAACGTAAATCGCATGAAATTTTATAATTTTGTGCTGTTATCGGGTAAATGCTGCTGGCTATCTCCTGTTTCAGTTTCCCTCTGTTACATCGTACACTAACGGGACGACATGGGGTAGTGAATATTCTTACGCCGCCACTACACGGTTAAAGGGAATAAGGGCGAAATGATTAATGGGAAAGAGAGTTATTAACTTAACGCTTATAATATATGGAGTCACATAGTCCCTCGACCCTCTAGCGGCAGAAACAACAGTACTTGCGTAGCTGTGTCGGTCTGAAGGATACACAAACAGCAACATTTTTATTCAATATAGATAATAAATAATACTTATTGAAAGTCACTCTTTTGTTTAATTACCACTGGTTCGAAAAAAAAACCTCTGTCCTGGGAAGAACCAGCAAGAAACCCAGCGGGACTTTTTTTTAAATAACAACTTACAGCTTAACAGAGGTTATTATCATCCATAAATTCTTTAATATTACAATAACCTTTTTAAACAAACTTAGTTTAATAAAATTTTGAACTTTGAGCAGGTCAAATTTTGTATATTTTCTGGAATTTTGTTGTAAAAGCGTATACATCGCCCCAAGAATGAATTACTGACTCGGTAGAGTCGAGTAACTGGTACTACTAGCTTGTGTCTGTTCATTGTATTTACATAATGAATATCACTTATTTTTGTAAAACTACTTTTATTTTTGTGTACGTACATTACATTTTATAAATGTATTCAGAGGCCAAAGTTAATATATTAATTTCGTAAATTTTTTGTCGCAGCGACTTTTTAGGCTTTAAATCATAAATTGCTCTTACGGCCCTCTTCTGTAAAACAAATTTAATTTCAGTGTCAGCCGCGTGTCCCCATAGCAAAATACCATACGACATTATGCTATGGGAATAGCTAAAGTAAACTAATCTAGCTGTTTCAACACTGGTAAGATTTCTAATCTTTTTTACAGCATATGCTGCAGAACTAAGTTTGCCTGCTAGTTTTGATATATGCGGGCTCCATTGAAGCTTCGCGTCTAGTGTGATTCCAAGAAAAATGGTGGTATCGACAAGACTCAGTTCCTCCCCATTTAAAATTACATTAGTATTTAATTGTTTGACATTTGGAGTCATAAATTTCATACATTTCGTTTTAGTGCCATTTAAATGCAAATTATTAACATTGAACCAATTTACTAATTTGGATATAGCATTATTTACTTCGTCATATTTTATTATTGTCGTCTTAATTTGATAATTAAAGAAGTGTCATCAGCAAATAATACTATATCATGGTTATCTCCTACTATGTCAGGTAAGTCATTAATGTATACAAGAAACAGAGAGGGGCCGAGAACTCATCCTTGAGGCACGCCCATTTTTGTACCATCGACCCGGAAGAGTTCATACTGTTAATGACAACTTTTTGCGTTCTGTTACGTAAATATGAAATAATTAATTTAAGAGCATCACTTCTTACACCGTAGTGTTGAAGTTTATAGATATAGAGAGCCAGTATAATTACTGGTTGTGAGGCACTCCATCTTATGTCTCAGTGGTGACAATACATCCGCTTTCTTTGCATAAAGTTGCAGGTGTCCTTAGGCTACAGCCAGTTACCATCAGCTGAACTGTAAATTCTTTTGTCACTTCAGTATTATTTTAAAAAAATAGAGATCGGTCACGGATGTTATGACCACCGTTTTGGGCTAGTGCCCACGAAATTCACCCATTCATTTCTCAGCGGTCTGTTTCTTTAGCAATACTAGGCTTTCGACTTCTTCAATTCGATTTTTTCAAACCATAAATTATCCATATTATGTGTACTTCTTATTACATATTCCCAAACCTACATACGAATACTATAAGAGTAAATAAACTAAATGTTAAAACCACAAACCAGAGGTAAAACAGCCTTGCGTCCAACCAGCTGAGGCTCGGTGTAAGGCCGGTTGTTAATGTAGTTCTGGGCTTCATTAGGATCCAAGTCAAGTTTCAGCACGTTCGAGATAGGGTTCGGTGCGGCTGATACATACAGCACCTGGGAACAAAGAGTGAAAACTTTATTAAAATGTATACGAGATAGATACACTCCATAAAGATCCCATTAAATTATATATAAAGATGCGAATAGTCTAAGATGTAATATAGAAAATAATATTTTAGAACTAGTAGTGCTAGAGCCGTTGTAGCTCAGGGGCTTGCTGTAAATTTCAAAATACGCGAGCAACTCGAGTTCGATCCCCGCCGGCACCAATGAAATTGTTAATTGCAAGTTTAAGTACCACGAGCTCGGCGGTGAAGGAAAACATCGGGAGAAAACCTGCATGTTTGAGAAATAAAAAAAAATATTGCGAAGACGTGAAGTCGGCCAACACGCATTGGGACAGCGTGGCGGACACTTATTTGCCCTGAAACCCTCTCAGAAGTGAGAGGAAGCCTGTGTCCAGCAGTGAGACGGATATAGGTTGTAACTTTAGCAGTGCTAAGAAATATGTTACTTGGTATTTAGTAGTAGTTAATATTTAGTATTTAGAACAAAAACTGATTTTAAATTGCAAATTTGCAATGCCCTTACGCGGCAACACATGATCACATTGTACTCGTATAAGTTAATTACAATATTTCGTGTAACATGCAAATAATTATAGTAAATGAATAAATAAATTATTCATACAGGAATTACATTGGAGGAAACTATATTTTTTTGCATTTTGTTCTATGATTGATTGGTGACTTTTATGAGAATATTTCAGTTACATTATTATAGTTATTTTCGTTATCGATTAATCAACTGCTATTCGACACCATTTTAGATTGAACAAGCGATCCACCCCGGCTTCGCATTCCTGATTTTTGAATCTCGACAACTGTGCCACCTAAGGGTCCAGTTATGAATCGAAACCATCCAGGGCTCACTCAAACACTCACAAAAACTTCATCAAAATCGGTCCAGCCGTTTAGTTCACACACGCACTGAAGTACCGTAGCTCGTACCGTAGCCGTGTAGTGAAAACACAAGTACTGAATCTTTAATATATAAAAATAATGTTTGTTCGTATTTTATGCGCTGCCATACCGTTCATCTTATTGCGGTAAAAGTTTGTCAACTTATTGCTTGCACTTGCGCGAAGGTTATAGGCATAGTACAATTAACATACAGTAGATGGCGCGCGTGTTGTACCGACAAATTAATTTGAAAGTTATGTATCATACAATTTTAATGAATGTATTATCCTTATACCTAATTATAATTATTACTAATTATACCTAATTAAACAATATAACTCTTCCAAATTTAAAACGATATTTTCACAATTATTTCTTCTGCGGCAGCACTGCGCCGGGTACGAGCTAGATAAATATATAAACGATACGATAAAATCGATTATCTTAATCAAATTGAGCTTTATTTAGAACCTAAACATTGTAAATAAATGTTTATAAGATTTTTGTTAAACAAGCAATACGAGGTCAAGAAATATAGCTTATTTATATTATAACAATTTCCATTAATATTAGCTAAAATAATAGCTAAATTATTCGTGATCTCGTGACATGTAAGGGTGTTATCACACCAATCGTTCGATCGTCGATCGATGCCACTGATCGACGTCGATCGATGTCGATCGATTGGTGTGGTAGCTTAAGCTGATCGACGGATACTGTTTAATAAAACGTTGTTCAGTTATCTATCGACGTCGATCGACAATTAATCGATGTAGTTGTGGGCTCATCATCAGTACCTATCTTTTAAAATGCGGTCGGTGGAGCGGGGTGGGTTCTCGCATAATCAAGTAGCTCGATCGACATCGACTAATCCATTCTACCATCGATCGATGCTATCGTTCGATCGGTGTGGTAGAAATTATCGATCGACATCGACTAATCCATTCCATCATGGATCGATGCCATCGGTAGACGATCGATGGATTGGTGTGGTAACACCCTTAGCAAATTTTAATTAGAAAAGTTTCATAATCATTTTTAATTTAAATGTTGTATTAAAACAAGTGTTAGTCATTCTTAATCGATCAAGGTCACTACTTTTTAGAGGTCAAGATCATACAACGTCCAATTCATAACCGGATCGAAACTAAACTTGATAAATCGCGTACTCGTAACCGACTAAATTCTCGACAAAGTGGCGTCATTCTATAAATATTAACTGACAGAAATCCATATTAATCATCAGTAAAAAGTTTACATAAGTTATGATGACTCATATTCAAGGTTTTATATATCTGAGACATCTGAAACTTTACCGTATAAAAATTGTGTTAGCTCTGAGGATAAGCCCTTGTCTCTCCCCAAACAGATTCCCGACTTAAGGTTAAGATATAATAAAAAAAACGTGGACTGCTCGCTTGGGATCCTTACTTCTATAAAATTAACTTTCCATTTGATGATTTATTGTATTTTTTTCTTTTCGTTACGTAATCGCATCACTAGGACAGAGTATGTAACATTTTTTTTACATATTAAGATCTATAAAATATAATTACGATTTGACTGCCTCGTTGAAAAGACGGTTGCTAAGCATGAGGTCCCGGGTTCAAATCCGGGTCGGGCTAAAATCAGTCTTCTGTCAAGAAATTCTCAGTAGCAGCCGGAGTCAGGAAGTTGGCGGTGTTTCGCCCCGGTGCTTTGGAAAGTACGGAAAACCGTTGATCCTGCGCTTGATCTCTGTCGATTTGCCGTCCCATATGACTATGAGAGCGAGGGAATAGAGAGTGCACTTGTGGTTGCGCGTACAATCGAGCACTACAGACTGGCCACCGTGACCGAAATTCGGTCTGGAGGACATTATTATAATTAAGATTTAGTTTTCTTTATATCCGATTATGTAACGTGTAAAAATTATACCACTTCACATTTTTATTACCCATTATTTTTTTGTATTTCCATTTCTTGTTTGAATATTTAAAATGGTAATTTAATTGTAATTTCCAAGGTAGACTGGAAAAGAATGCCTTAGGCATTAAGTCCGCCTATATACCACGTGTGTATATGAAGTTTTAAATAAATAAATAAATATTTAATATTCCATTTTTTGCGAAATTCTATTCCTAACGATTATTAAAAACCAGTTCTTGACAGAAATTATATTATTATAATATTTTACATAGCATTTTTAAATGAAAGGTGATTTAAAAGACTTACATTGATATGAAAGAATGTCTTATACGTTTTTTTATGTAATAAGGGTGCTAAACGCCCACACAGTCCTTGAGGTAAGTGGATGCTGTGGCCCATAGACATCTACATATATCCTCAGTTAAGAATCAAAATGCTTTTAGTAAAAATGATCTCCGGATCTCTATACTTCCATACAAAATAGCAACATTAAGCTGCTGTTTACGCTGGTATTCTGTGAGTGTCCTTCCCCGGTCGAGCCATCCATTCGTGCTACAATATAGCCGCAGCAAGGCTTTACCACGTTTTAAACGATTACCACGCAATAAACAAAACTTAAATAACGTCTATAAAGTGGACTAAATTTTAGCATTTTTATTGTACCTCATATTTATTACCAACTGATAAAGTACTGGTTTACAATACTTGGTAAAAATGGTTTTACCTAAATTTACTATAAGCATATTAAACCATCACCCGTGTCTTGTCTTGAATCAGAACGAATTGTACAAACAAACGGACAAATAAAACAAAATAGTAAATAAAAGAAACCAACCGTAACGATACACACCTACGTTTGCTTTCCTCTTATTTCCCAACCTACTACGTAAAACTTGAATAAATATGCAGAAAATATTTCACAATGCGGGTGTTGCATTTTATATCCTGTATTTTTTTTTCTTGGACATAAGTAGATTTTTTTATAGAATGAGAGTGACAAACGGGCACACATTCCACCTGAGGGTAAGTGGATGCTGTGGTCCATAGACGGGTAAATGGATGCTGTGGTCCATAGACATCTACGAGTACATCTATCCTCGATTAAGAAACAAAATGCACATGCGTTGTCACCCCTGAGGACTAAGATGGAATGCTTCGTTGCTAGTAAAAAGGGTATCCGGTTCTCTTCGCTAATCATACGAAACACAGCAGCATTAAGCTAGTAGTTTACGCTGGTATTCTGTGAGAGCGTGGTCCTTCCCCGGTCGAGTCGACCCATTCGTGCTACAACCATAATATAGCTGTAGCGTGCTCAGTACTATTGCTGGTGGTAAAGTCACTCTGCAGCTGAATTATTGCCACAGGACAAGTGAACTTAGAAGACTGAAGGAGTTAAAGCTTAATATTACAATATAATCAAGGATTAGAAGATTAAGCGATTTAGATGTCTGCCCCTCTCCCTTATATTTGTGTTGTGCAATTTTAATATAGTTACAATATCATATGTAACACAATTATTAATTTAACAAATAAATAAATATATAATTATATTGATGTAGCATATACTGCTGTATTTGTGTTTTAAGGGTACAGAATACTAGTCTGATAATTGCAAGCGCTAAGATATCCTTTTATATTAGAGCCATCCTGCGGCACTAATAGGTAACTAAAAAAAGATATTTCACACCTCAGGAGTGACAACACATCTGTAGCCTTTTTGAGGTAGGATGGGACAGTGTGTGTATGTTTGTCAATCTTACTTATCGAAAATTACGATCATCAATATTGAAAAAATACTGTTACTTAATTTATTCTCGATGTTCGTTAAACTGTTTTTGTTCTTGGTCATTCTTTTCAGTAAAATCAATGCTTACAAAACAAAATATAGAATGTGACCCTGTCTTAATTACACTGCGCCCGTGTTAAAGGCATACGTTTTACACGGACGTTTGTAACATTATTGTTAATTTAACACACTGTGAGTCACAGTAAATAGCAAAGAAGCGAGCAACCTGGTTTTATACTCGTCAACACCAATGAGATAATTCACAATGAGATAGTACTCCACCTGATTGCGAATGGTAGTATCCAATGAAATCTTGATTTTTTTTTATATTACTTATTAATGTATAGGAGAAGTACACACATGGTATAGAATTATCGAAAAAATATTTCTGTTACATTCACTTAGCGGTCAGCCGTCCACAGTCTATTTCATTTAATGATGCCTCGTTTAGAGGCGAAACAGGTGTCGTACTATCCACGGTGGTGTGCCTCTCCTAGTGTAGTGGTGTTGGAATAAGTGGTAACGGGGATAGTGCACGCTCTTGAAGCTAGGTAAGGCATATCATTTTTATTAAATTTTTACACAGATCTTAGATAATTAGTTTTTAATATCTTTAATATATAATTGATTTCCGTAGAGTAAGGCCTGATTCCCCCGTGCAGTAGCGGGTAAGAATACCCACTACCACATATCTTCCCGTGGGTGTCGTAAGAGACGACAGAGGGAAACTGAGGCAGAAGATGGGCAGCAGCATCAGATAATCCTGGAATATTATAGGATTATCTGAGGTGCGAAGAGAGAGGGAGGACATGGTAATCCTTGAATCCGGCAACTTGTTCTATCACCGGAAGGGCGACCATCTGTCCCAAGGAGGTGTTGGATTTATCGTCTCTCGTTAACAAAGTAAAGATTGAGAGTGTGTCGACGAGGGTTGCTTACCTTATACTCAGAATCACCAAACGGTATTCGCTGAAGGTCATACAGGTTTACGCACCAACCACGGCACATCCCGATGAGGAGGTGGAGGAAATGTATGAGGATATATCTATATACATATATATATATATATATATAAATATAGTACACGTCATCGTTGGAGCCACGCGCAAGTGGGAGTAACGATCCAAGACCAAGTCTTATCCGACACTATTCCGATGATATCCCGGACGTCAGTCTGAGCGAGAATAGAATGGAGGCGTGGAGCAGAAGTGCGGTGGTCTTGTTCTTCAAGAAAGGCGACAACGCTCTCTTGAAGAACTATAGACCGATTTCCCTTCTGAGCCGCGTCTACGTGCTGTTTTCGAGAGTCATTACGAATCGTCTCGCATGCAGACTTGACGACTTCCAGCCTCCCGAACAAGCCGGTTTCCGAAAGGGATTTAGCACCATAGACCACATACATACCCTTCGGCAAATTGTACAGAAGTTCGAGGAGTACAATTTGCCACTATGTCTGGCGTATGTGGACTATGAGAAAGCCTTTGATTCCGTCGAAATTTGGGCGGTGCTGTGCTGTAGTCCCTTCAGCGCAGCCAAGTTGACTATCGGTATATCGAAGTGCTGAAGTGTTTGTACAGTAAGGCTACGATGGCGAGTACGAAACCTATTCAACGGCAGAAAGTACACCTCTCTGCACCCTGTCTTACACCTCCGCAATTGCAGAGAGGTGTAAGACAGGGTGACGTTATATCCCCGAAACACTTCACCGCTGCATTGGAAGACGTTTTCAAGCTTCTGGACTGGACAGGATACGGTATTAACATCAACGGCGAGTACATCACTCACCTTCAGTTTGTCGACGATATAGTCCTTATGGCAGAATCGCTGGAGGACCTAAGCACTATGCTCAATGACCTCAATAGTGCATCCTAACGGATAGGTCTTAAGATGAACATGGACAAGACGAATATCATGTTTAACGTCCATGTCACACCTATGCCGGTAGTTGTTGGGAGCACTAAGCTCGAAGTTGTTGACGAGTATGTTTACCTGGGGAAAATAGTCCGACTAGTTAAGTCCAACTTCGACTGGGAGGTCAGTCGACGGATTCATATCGGCTGGGCAGCGTTCGGGAAATTACGGCACATCTTCTCGTCAGGTATACCTCAAAACTTGAAAACGAGACTATACAACCAGTGCGTGTTGCCAGTGATGACATATGGAACTGAGACGTGGTCCTTCACTGCTGGTCGGATGAGGAAGCTCAAGGTCGATCAGCGAGCTATGGAGAGGGCTATGCTCGGAGTTTCTCTGCGTGATAAACTTAGAAATGAGGATATCCGCAGTAGAACCGGAGTGACCGACATAGCCCAACGGATTAGTAAGCTGAAGTGGCAATGTGCCGGCCATATAGCTCGAAGAACCGACAACCGATGGGGAAAAAAGGTTCTCGAGTGGCGGCCTCGTACCGGCGGACGAAGTGTAGGGCGTCCCCCCACTAGATGGAGGGACGAACTGATAAGTCATGCAGGAAATCGATGGATGCAGGTGGCTCAGGACCGTGCTTTGTGGCATTCCTTGGAGGAGGCCTATGTTCAGCAGTGGACTTGTGAAGGGCTTTAATGATGATGAAGGCCAGATTCTATTCTTCTTCTTCTTTTAAATTATAGCTTCTCTTGATAGAATTCTGTCAGTATCAAGTCAATTCTGATTGTATTATTTATTTGGAAAAGCATCTATCAATAACTCTAGAATTAATTGTTCTTTCGAACAGACAGATGAAGGAAATTATATGTTGAGAGCTGTGACCACAGTAAATTCTACAAGCTTGGGATTGGTCTATTTCCAAGAAAGAGCTAATCACAGCCTTATTAATAACTGTCCAAGCGATTTCCTTCACATTTACTTAACATCATAACCTCTAATAACGTTAAACATAGCTTTATTTATTCTCAAGTTTATAATAACTATTAACAACTTTATTTCAAGGATGTAAAACGCAAAAGATCGTGAATATTACATTATGTGATATTCTGCTACTTTGCTCTTATTCATAATATTATATATACGTACGATAATTGACCGCTAGTTCAAACAATTGTTACACAAACAAAACAGTTTTGTTGGCGTCTTTACTTAAATGGACCTTATCCAGCACCATAACAGCCTATCAAAAGTCCACTGCTGAACATATAGCCTCTACCATAGATTGCCTTATAGTGGAGATATTTGTAATGTTGCCTCGCCTGATAAGCCAGTTGGCATACACAGTTTTTTATTGAGTTGTTAACACAAATCTGTCATCTGTCGTCTCTTACGACACCCACGGGATGATATGCGGTAGTAATAGAAATAGAAACTATTTTACTCAATGTAGATTATACAGGGCTATTTTGCAATAACCGGCCACATTTGCAGAGAAGGTTCAGAGTAAGTAATATAGGCAAATGGTGAATAAAAATTAATTAAAAAAATCTCAAATATTCTGACCTTTTTATCTATTAAATTCAAATTGCGTGGTAATGTATTATTTTAACGGATTGGCATTCATAAATATCTAACGCCTACTATTTTACTACGTACGCACACATTCGTAAGGGTCGATCGGTCGGTAAAAACGTTGTGAATTGAATCGCACACAGAGCGGCGCCGTAGTTGTTGCCCATAAACCACATTCAATTTAGGACAATTTCAAATAAAAGAAGAAGCCTTATTTATTCGTATTTTCAAAAACTGCAATAACGGTATATCATTATTTATATATTTGAACTTAAGTTTAAAATTTAGCTACTCATTGAAAAATAACCCTGTATATAATACTTATTGAAAGTCACTGTTATTAGTAAATAAGTGAATATTCTTACACTGCCACTACACGGTGAAAATATCATGCCAAATTTGTTGTTATTATCGGACATAGCATAAGTATAGAAATTGAGCGGCCACTCTGTTCAAGCGTGCAGCGGATATTGCTTTGGGCGTGCATGCCATACGCTGTTTTATTACAGTCTACGCTGCACGATCCGTCAAACGATATGTTAATTTAGGGTCTTTGAAATGTTCTTTAAAAAAACTTGAGGAATGAAACCCCGTTTATCAGATTGTAAATTACAATAATATTTAGGAAAACGAGGGATGACAGAACACAACGGATATTAGGTCTCGATTACTGTTGTCACCGAAAATGACTAGATAACTGTGGCAGCATTCTAGGTTCTAGACCACTCAAGTGAGGTTTACTACTAAACAATGTTTTTGCTGTGGTATGCAATATTATATACTAGGTCAGGGATACTATAATACTAGGACCATACATAACTTATCCTTGTAACGTATTCTTGACGTCGTAAGGGGAGATCCTTTTACTGGCAAAGACGCATTCCGTCTTAGTCCTCACGAGTAACAACGCATCTACGTTTTCTTCGGTTATCGTCACTCACCTTTGGCTTTTATTTTTTACTTTAAATTTATTTGAAACTATTCAACTTTTGCACAAACACTTAGCATAGTAAACAAAGCGATGTCTAGAGATGCTTTATTTAAATTAGGAATGCAGTTGTAAGATGAATATGAGACTTATCTTACAAATTCTCTGAATTATTTCTAGATTTTTTTATAGAATAAGAGTGACAAACGGACACGCAGTCTACCTGAGTAAGTGGATGCTGTGGCCCATGAACATGTACATCTATCCTTGATTAAGAATCAAAATACAGATGCGTTGCCACCCCTGAGGACTAAGAGGGAATGCCTCGTTTCTAGTAAAAAGGGTCTCCGGTTCTCTACACCATACGAAACACAGCAGCTGCTATTTTACGCTGGTATTCTTTGAGAGCGTCAACCTTCCCCGGTCGAGCCGACCCATTCGTGATACAATCAAAATATAGCTGCAGAGTGGTTCTACCACGTAAGACTCCACTACATGAAAATAACTACTTCTCGATTTTTCGAAACCAACATACAATGTAACGTAAACTAAATATACGTTAACTAAAATAATATATTTAGTTTTAATTCCATAAGTTTTAGATTTAACTAATTATTTCTGACAGGTGTTTTATTAACAATTGACTAACTTATAATTTAATAACTTAGAAATAGTTATATAAATAACACAATTAGAATAATTGGCAGAAAATTTCTGTCCAGATTATCCATGTTCGTTATTTAAAAATACCCATGTTCCTAATTCGAAGAACAGGCACCAAACAACACGTCTTTGTCATAATATATAGGACAAAGCCTAGACACGCACACGGTTTTGAATAGCCGTCCAAGATACATAAATATCTTATTACTCGATTCGCGACGCCGTCAGTACGTATGAGCAATATTTACACGTTGAATGACAAGTGGACGGACCGTTTGACTGGCATCCATTAAGTTTGTGACATTTATGTCATCTGATAGAGCGGATTTTGTGTGTATTTTGGCTCCTATTGAATAAAAGTGAGATATCTATACATATAAATAAAATTTAAGTGTCTGTCTGTAATATTAAAATAACTGGTCTCTATTGAGCTCATGGTTTTATTTGCATGTTATTATGACATAAATAAACATTTTTTTTAAAATATGTCTGTCTTTCCGGGCTTATCTTCGGAATGGCTGAACCGATTGTGATGAAACTTTATGAACAAAAGAGAGCAATAGCAGGAGGGTTCTACGCTATATATTTTATCCCAAAACCTTGGAGATTTAAAAAAAAAACTAAAATTGATAACACAAATGGTCTTTGAATCTAATTGACGCTACGTTAATAGATAGTTGCTATTTTACGCTGATATCGGTCGATCCAGCATGGCTCTAACACGTATAAGTCTAATAGCACCCGTAAGACGAGTTAGATTGATCATTTTTCTTTCACCACCACGACACGTCTATGTTATTAAATATTTATTTCTTACCTCATGTATTATTTACATTTACTAATAATAATTAAGAAGTATCATCACACTCTTTGTCAATGATAAACAAAAACCTGTTTAACCCTCGTCTCAATCAACATGTACATTGTCAGTACACGTATGTTTTAATATTAATGCCAGGTGATTAGCAAACAATTAAGGGTCTTATCTTACGTATAATCGTTGATTATTGTTTGCTCTCTATACTTGTCTCTTTCTGTTTTCATTTAGTAAAAAGAGAGAAAGCAACTTAAAGCATTTAATTGCATTTGATTTTTATGCGTAAAAGCCTGTGTGTTTAACAACTTAAATCTTATAAATGCCATTTTAAGCACTCATGTTATTGTCATTACAAATTTGTCGCCTTCGTGACGCAAATTTTCGTTCGGTTCAAATCAAATAATTGATCCAGTTCTGAATATTCTGTTCTCCACTATACAGGAGAAAGTCCCAATGTGTCCTCATGTTTAAAAAAAGAATAGATAAATATAAAAAGGACAGAAATCCATATTTAAAAATACATCTATTAATTAATTCCATATTGTAAGAGAGTTCATTATCACATACCATTTTATCTTAAGGCTCTCGACTTAAAAAGCGAGCCCTTGCATCCTTTGGCATTTTAATGAATCGACTCATAGAAATAAAAAACAACAGCAGCGTCTTCCTAATAACAACTTATTATACGTGGTAGAGCCATGTTGCAGTTATATTAGTAGTATAGTTGTAGCACGAATGGGTCGGCTCGACCGGGGAAGGACCACGCTCTCACAGAATACCAGCGTAAAATAGCAGCTTAACACTGCTGTGTTTTGTATGGTAAGTGTAGAGAACCGGAGATCCTTTTTACTGGAAAAGAGGCATTCCATCTTAGTCCTCACGGGTGACAACGCATCTGCATTTTGATTATTTATTGAAGAACGTTGTATATGTCTATGGGTCACAGCAACCACTTACCATCAGGTGGACTGTGTGCTCGTATGTCACCCTATCCTATAAAAAAATGCGTTGCCAGGCTGCCTGCCACGCGTGCAACTATGGCATTTGTCCATCAGTGGTCTTTTGATAGATTGTAACGGTAACGGTAAACAAGATGGTCGCACTGACATTTACAGAAGTCATGAGACTTATACTGGCTTTTTCCAATATATTACTCTACTTCCAATATATTCGAAAGCTATCCTCTTTTTCGATAACGGAGAAGCGAACGTTATATTTATCTGTATAGCAAATCCTTTAAGGAGATTATAGATGTCACATTTGTTGAAATCAGCCGGAAAGATATTATGAATGTAAATCCCAAGATTCAAGCAGCTTAAATTGTTGCAAAACATCAATAGGACCTTGAATCATTTCGGGACACGTATATACAATTGCGACATTTGACATCATTGTGCGTTTAAATCTTTTGTTAAGGTATCTTTATCGTTCGTCGATCGTTATTGTGAAAGGAATCAAATAATTATTTTTAAAGATATAAATTTAATAAATTATTTCAAAAGATAGAACCCGAGTAACCGACATAGAACAACAGATTAGTAAGCTGAAGTGGCATTGGGCTGGTCATATAGCTCGAAGAACCGACGCCTGTCAACCTCGATAAAGGAAAATCTCTTTGGTTCAACTAATGCATGCTAATACTGGCGCGTTGTTTTTTTAACCCCCGACGCAAAAAGAGGGGTGTTATAAGTTTGACCGCTATGTGTGTTCGTCTGTCTGTCTGTTTATCTGTCTGTGGCACCGTAGCTCTTAAATGGGAGAAACGATTTGTCATCAGCTGTTTTGTAAGCTGCGGTAGGGTTCTTTTCGGGTTTTTAAAATTTTCAATTTAAGTTATAACAATTAGTATCTGGACGATCGAGCTTTGCTAGAATTTAGAAGATAAATTTGTTACTTTCTCACACACATCTAGATGGTGTGGTGATGTAACCGAAGGTGATAAAGCACACTTATGAATTTAACTCAACAAAAACCTATGTACACCTGCCTTGTACCAGCACATTATTCCACTCCATTGCCTCGTTCCTTCTTCTTTAAAAAAAAAAGTAAATATAACGGCAGCTTATATAAATAAATTTCACAAGGACAAATATCAAGACCCGGAACAACTATTATTCGGTCATACAAATACTTGTTCCGTGCGGGGTTCGAACCTGCTGCCCCCAGCGTCGCAACTCATTGCTAAGCCACTGCGCTATGGAGTCGCGAAATTTCTTTACGCATTATGAATGCAGGAATTACGAAGCAAACCGTTTGTTTCGAATACGTGGTATATCGACAACAAAGGAATGAAGATGAGCCGAGTTATGTAACAAGTATCAAGTAGTGGAACGGGGAGGGAGGAATTAGGTCACACAATCCCTGAACACACTTCTTGAAAATTCGTAAGTACTACTTAAAGAGGAGGACTTACGAAGCTAATGATGATTCTCTTATGATTTTAAATTAATAAAAATATTCATATCAAATCATTAATAAAACACTAATAAATCGGCAGATGCATCATATCTATCTTTGTAAAGCAAACTACGCATCAGTAACATTGAAATCGAATTCCGATTCTCCGTCTCGAAAGCACACACTTTGTCAACTGAACCAAACGGTGCCGTTTAACTAATACATAGCAGGTGATGCAACGCAAACCAATGAATTAACATCGACCACTCTATAAGAAAGCTTTTATTACTATCGTGCACGAATTTATCTCCATTGCTATCAGTAGTAATTCTATGACATATATGCGTACATTATACAAAGTTAAGTTACAGCCTACATACATCGCAATATAAGGCACGGTCTTACTCTTAATTTCTGAGAGGGTTATGAAGCAAGCAACTAGTCCATCGTACTGCTCCTGCGTGTTGTCGAACTTTACATTATATTCCAGACACATTTTCTAGGTAAATAAGCACTTAAAATTGCTATTAACAATTTCATAATTGTCAGAAGTGTGTAACCTGTCAAAGGAAACTTTGTCCTGCGTCCTGCTTAGCCAGTAAAAGCTTTAGTAAATCAAAACAACAACGTAGAATTTTTTTAAATATACAAAATTAATTAGTCGCTACTTGCTTTGCTTCTCACCTTGTCATTAATATTATTTTTATGTAGTAATTCTGTTTAGAAGCACAACATAACAAACATAAGAATGTTGCCACAAGTAAGCTGACCTAAGCCCCTCTTAATGCCAACGATGACACTATGAAACAAGTGACTAATCCTCTATAAAACTGATGTGAAATAATTCGAATTAAATATATTTTTTGTTATGTTTGAATACCATGTCCATTAAGATTGAAGCATTTCGATTTTAAAGAAGTTTAGCGAGGATAAAAGAAAATAGAATAAGTTAAAAAAACTTTCTTATTTTGTTGAATGAGGATACGATTGCAGTCTTAACAATTATAAATCTCCTATCGTCGAAAACAAATAAACAACTAATTTCCCTTCTATAATAAGACAATTTTCCGTTACCTTAACATTTTTGTGTGTACACACGTAACAGGATATAACACAAAAGCAAATGTTTTGCTGTTTTTGCGCTACTTGAGCTTACCTTTATCCTTATAAAATCTATGAAAAAAACTACAAACCTCGTGTGAAAATATACTTGAACTAGTGTTGACCGCTAAGGTTGTGGATGAGTTGGCTAATAATATGCGCACGTCACGTATAACTTAACAGGTTTTATGCCTTCATAAGTCTATGATGCGTGTATTTTACATTTATAATTATTAAACTATTAACTAGCAGTTTGTTTATTTGAAAGATAGTAAACAAATAACTTGTTATTAAGTGAATCTTACTACGCATTAAGTATCGTATGTCTCATTTTTATTAATACAAGTGGTAAAATTAAAAATTTTGTACAACCGAATTCAATATAAATTATTAAGCATAACTCTAAAACTACAGGTCACACCTTGATCAAATTTATATGGGACCACATGAGAAGCACTAGCTTTCAAATAAAAAAGAATATCAAAATCGGTTCACCTGGAAAAAGTTATGAGGTAACACATAAAATAAACATACAGTCGAATTGAGTACCTCCTCCTTTTTGAAGTCGGTTAAAAATTAAAGTGACAGACAAACTTACAGTCCACCTAATGGTAAGTGGTTACTAAGGTCCATAAATACTTGCAACCAGCTTTAAAGAAAGTGGGCTATAGATACGTTGTCACCATTGAAGTCCGAGATAAAATGCCTCATGGCCTGTAACTATACCAGCTTCCCTTCAGACTGTAACAGAGCAGTGGAGTGCTGCTTGGCGGCAGAAATAGGTAAGATGAGGGTTCCTAACCAGGCGGAATCCTAGGCAGAAGAAGAATTCTACCACCTGATAAATCATCTCATAACATCACGACAATTATAAGTATATACACGGCATGTGTGTTGGTGTATATGTGTGCGTAGGTATATGGACGTGAAGAAGGCGAGAGAAGTGTGTTAATGGACATTCGGAGTCTATGCCTACTCCTCTGGGTGCGCAAACACAGGTCACTCTCTATTCCTTCACTCTCACTCTCATAGTCCGATATTACGGCAACTCTACTCATCAAGACAGAATCTGCGCCTGATCTAACGTTTTTTTTTTTTATAGAATAAGGGTGACAAACGAGCACACAGTTCACCTGATGGTAAGTACTGCGGTCCATAGACATTTACATTAATATTTAATTAAGAATCAAAACGCAGATGTGTTGTCACCCCTGAGGACTAAGATGGTATGCCTCGTTTCCCGTAAAAAGGGTCTCCGGTTCTCTACACTCACCAAACGAAACACAGCAGCATTAAGCTGCTATTTTACGCTGGTATTCGCACGCTTGGTATGGTGAGAGCGTGGTCCTACCCCGGTCGAGCCGACCCATTCATGCTACAACCATAACATAAGGTTCACGTGATTTCGTGCTTATATAGCATGTATCGTGTATAGTACAAAAATCGATACCACACTCAACTAATAGGTAAACTGTTGCATATTCCATAATAACGGACAATAAAATTTGCATTCAAAAGTGGTTCATAATAAAATAATTAAATGAATCTCCCAAACGTTTTCCTCTCATAGTAAATCGATTAAATATTCCAAACACAATCAGAAAGCTAAGCGGGATATAACAAAAACATTCGAATTTAGGATCACTTTAATGACATAATGGCCTTATTTTTACGTCTGACGAACCAAACTCATGCAAATTGTGTCGATCAAATAAAGGTAGTCACACATTGCAAGACAAAAGTAAACAGTTTGTTTTATATCGTCATTTGCGCAGCTGTTGACTTTAAATATTTTGGTCGATCCCCGGTGAGAATACAACTGAAGTTTTTGATTGCAATTTCGGTGTTGAGTGAACGTGCCCAATGATGAAGCAAAAAATCGTGAGGAAATATAAATTATATTTCTAAATCGTAAAAGCCCTGTAAACTTTCACTAGAGGAGCATGTTGGGCTCTCTGGTCCACAACCCGAGAAATATCTGAGAATTTTACGTAGAAGAGCCACGCTGCAGCTATATTATGGTAGAAGCACGAATGGGTCGGCTCGACCGGGGAAGGACCACGCTCTCACAGAATACCAGCGTGAAATAGCAGCTTAATGCTGCTGTGTTTCGTATGGTGAGTGTAGAGAACCGGAGACCCTTTTTACTGGAAACGAGGCATCTTAGTCCTCAAGGGTGACAATACATCTGCGTTTTGATTCTCAATTGAGAAGAAATGTAGATGTATGTGGGCCACAGCATCCAATTATCATCATCAAGTGGACTTTGTGCTCATTTGTCACACAATTCTATAAAAAAATTAAGCGAAGCCTATGCCATGCAGAGGAATTATGAGTCTATTTAATGCTTTAAAAGTAAATAAAACATTATAATATCTCGAATCTAGTTGAAAATCCGAAGAACTATGTTATTATCATGATTACACAATTAATATGATTCTTTAGCTGAGTGATATTTAAGACTTATCGATACAAATAAATAAAATTGAAGTGTCTGTTTGTAATGTCAAAATAACAGCTTTTATACTGTACTTATAACAAAAACACAATTTTTAAAAATTTTGTCTGTCTGTCTGTTTGTTCCGGCTAATCTCCGAAACGGCTGGACCGATTTTGACGGGTCTTTCATTAGCAGATAGCTGATGTTATAAGGAGTAACTTAGGCTACTTATATTTTAGAAAAAGAATTAAGGTTCCGCGCAACAAAATTAAAACCCTAAATTACACTCATAATAAAACCGGCAGAGTGTGTACACACCTTAACCGTGTATTTATTAACTCTGAGTACGTCTCATCACAATTACTGACCACACCCAAATGTGCAAATTCCTGAATTCCTGCGCGCTTTTTGACTTGACTTGACAGATTATATCTGAATGAAAGTATTCTGCGACACTGGTGAATAAACGATTTAATTCTGCTTTGTACTACTCAAACAAATTTCGTATGCATTTCGAATTAGCAACAGTGGCTCGACCGGTTAAGGACCACACTCTTACAGAACACCAGCGTAAAATAACAGCTGTTGCTGTTGTGTTTCCTATGGTGAGTGACAAGAACCGGAGACACTTTTAACAGATAACGGGTCTTTCTACCCTAGTCTTTAGAAGTAAGGATAGATGTAGGTGTCTATGGGCCACAGCATCCACTTACAATCACTCTTTTTGTATGAAAAATCTAATCTCGTAAGCGTTGTAAAAGGCATACGGAAAAGGCAAGTCATCTTACAGATTCCAAAAGATTTTCATTTCTTTTATTTTTTTAGGACAACCAACATTTATACTATACAAACAATTATATTGACCAGCAGTGAACTGTTATTAGTATGTTATTGGCTAGAGTTTTTAATTATACCCAAAAAAATAGGGTCATAGTCCATACGTACTCATTAAAAATGGCAGTTAATTCATCGCATACTTCACTCAAACGAAATAAAAACATCTATTCAGTTAATATGATTGATGATATAGTATTAATTTAACTATAGTTAAAGATTTAATAAAGTCGTGATATATCAGTATTACGAGTACACTGTATTATTATACTAGTATAGTAAAAAATCTGATATTGCATGACTTCATACTTTTATCTATTTATTGGGCGTAATTACCATAAAATTGTAGATCGAACAATTGATCATAATTAAGTGCCTTATCCCGTAATTAGAAACAACTCGAGCTCTTCAAGTAAGTATTCTCCACTATTTTAGGTTAAGGTTTTCGGTGGTAGAACTCCTGTTCCTAGGAAACCGTCTCATAATGGGCCACCCTCTTATCCATTCCTACCGCGAAACAGCACGTGCACTGTTGTGTCCCGCTCTGCAGGATATAAGGACCAGTATGATTAGAGGCTGTAAGGCATTAAATCTTAGTCCTCAGAAGTCACAACGCAACTTTAGCCTTCTTTCTTAAGTTGGCTGCATGGACGTATTGGATAGTTCGTCCATGGTTGGCTGCTTCTGCCTATGGGCTGCTGTCACTTACCATCAGGTGCGCTGTAAGTTCGTTTGTCACTTCAGTTTAATAAAATTATGGGGCTGCGGCTCCGAATCCCGCAAAGAAAAATGTTTGAAAGTCCTAAGAATATTTTTTCTGGGTTTCAATATTTGTCTATATGCAATGTATGAATGTAATACTTCTCCGAAATAAAGGAGAAAAACCTAACATTTTAATAAAAACTTAACGAAGCAAAACTCTGTTAACTACTTTTCTTAAAGTATATAAGGTCTAAACTACACAATTCGCGCAAAATCTATAATAAGATATTTCTATGTGTAATTACTAATTACATATGTAAAATATTATTTATTTCTTTTTTCTTTGCTTGTATGAGTAGCGAAAATTTTATAAGCAAAACACTATTGTAAGAAAAATATTTAGAAAAATTTGTCATTCCGTAATACAACATTTGTTTTTATACAATAGTATTTAAAAAAAATACCGGAACCAATATCCAAACAAAAAATTAAGAAGAGCATGTTTTTGCAATGATGTTTACGTAAAAAGTTTAAGTAAAAAATAATTAAAAACATGATTGATATCAAAGTATTAATATCGTATTCGTTTTCCAATTCATGTTTATTTAAATGAATGAGAATAAAAAAAAAAATACAAGTATTCTTGCCGACGTGCGTAATTAAAAAAGAAGATTACATTTTATTTTTAAACCGATAATGTCAGAAGAATAAGCTAAAAAACGTTAAAGAATAAAAACATGTTATTCGAACAGAATCGTTATTGATGCAAAATAATCGATAAAGTCTTAAACAGCCAATTAATACCAAATACTTCAAAATTAACCAAGGAAAAATAAATAGCAATTTATTCATGGAAGCAATTAGCATTGATATGTACTGTAAATAACCCTTGGCTGCATCTGGTGAACATGTATCTGAATATTCGTATTGCATTTTAAAAAAAATCTATGTTAACATTAAAAAACAAAAACAAAATAACGAGTATGTTTTAAATGGCGAAGGTGTTTTTGAAGTGTATTAAATGAATTTTTCATTTAATAGCATTTTTAATGCAAAACGATGATCCACATTGCTTGATAAAGTTATAAACCAGTTTGGCTGCCTCGTTGATCTAGTGGCCGTAAGTATTTTTTATAGCATAAGGGTGACAAACGTGCACACAGTCCACCTGATGGTAAGTGGTTGCTGTGGCCCATAGACATCTACATCTATCTTCGTTTGCGAATCAAAATGCAGATGCGTTGTCAGTCGTGAGGACTAAGATGGTATGCCTCGTTTCCAGTAAAAAGGGTCTCCGGTTCTCTACACTCACCATACGAAATACAGCAGCATTAAGCTGCTATTTTACGCTGATATTCTGTGAGAGCGTGGTGCTACCCCGGTCGAGCCGACCCATTCGTGCTACAACTATACTATTAATATAGCTGCAGCATGGCTCTACCACGTATAATACCAAAGTAAGTGCGACGTGGTCCTGATTCCCGGGTCAGGTCAAAATCAGTTATTGAGTATTCTGTCAAAAAAATCTCAGTAGCAGCCCCGAGTCAGGAAGTTGGCGATGTTTCACCCCCGTGCATTGCAATGCACGTAAAGCCGATGGTTCTGAGCCTGATCTCTCTCCGATCGTGTTGAATTGCCGTCTTATCAGATTACGAAAGTAAGAGAATAGAGAGTGCACCTGTGCTTGCGCACACTCATGTGGTATATACTCGTATCTATAATCCTGTCATGCGCAGACAGTTTTTTTTTTTAATTTTAAATACTTCAAAATGCAAAACACTACCCAACAAAAGAGATTTATTAAGCCTTTACAATATAATAAATATATATAGAATATTGTATAATAAGTATATACTTTTGTATATATTATACCTACACCGTTGTTTGATCTTTAGTTTTCTCTTGGCGTCAACGATTGTAGAAAAATAACTTAGAAACGTAGTGCTTATAATATTCTCTTTACTTTGAAACCGCTCTCTCATATTACAATCCCATAGATCTCGTACGAGGCGACACAGGGAAACTGAAACAGGAGATGGCGCAGCAACATCTTGCTAACAACAACTCATAATAATAAAAACCGCAGTTGCCAACTCGCCCACCAAGCTTATCATATTTTATTGTATTTAATTGAAATTGGATTTCTTATAATCTATTATTATTCATGACCTTTATAAGATCAATATTTTTCCTTTCATATGTGGTCTACATTACATAACAGAAACGGAAAAACCGATGTTTTGTCTGTGACACCTTGACCTCTTTAGACCTTTCGAGACGAAAATTCTAGTGAAATAAGTCAGAAGTGTCATATTCAGTAATAGCACAAAAATGACTCGGTTATCGGACAAATTATTGTGAATTTGGTGACTCAATGTGTACGAAGATTCTGAAAGGTACGTATATTGACTTTATATAAGCCAAATATATTGAAATAGGCACGTTTATAATAACATTAAAGAAACGATAACGTGGTAGACCCAAAAAAAGACGGCACGTTGTTCGGTATAATGATTGGCAACATTAGCTATTAGTTACGGGAAATAAAAAGAAGTTTATTGTAATATTACAACATTAATATTTGAGACTTTTTTTCTATGTAAATACAACACACAAAATAAAACTAATTTTACAGATTAAGACGTATTTAATATTTACATAAAGTTGCGAAGTTTCGAGTATATTGCAAGACCTGCTTGCACTTGCTAATATAAGTCTATAAAAATTATCAAATAGATTAAAAAGTTATGGTTAGCTGTATGTCTTTGTTATAAGGGTTTAATTTGACCGTTTGGACTTTGTTTCTTGCTTTGTTTCCAACGGAAGCCAAGATTTTAAACAAACAATCATGTTAATACATCTTGTTTTTGAAATATCTATTTAGTATTACTATCCGTCCTTGTGTTATTGCATTTAGCCATCCCAGAGCATGAAATAGAAGCCTAATGCTGCTGTGTTTCGTATGATCAGTGTAGAGAACCGAAGACCCTTTTCACTGGTAATAAAGCATTCTATCTTAATCCTCAACACAACGCATCTACATTTTGATTCTAATGGAGCATAGACGTAGGTGTCATTTACTTACCAACAGGTGGACTGTGTGCTAGTTTGTCACCTTTCTTCCAGACAAAAAAACTTGAATCTTACTCCTTTTCTATTGATTATAAGATGACAAAACGTGGTGAATCGTTAGCATCATTATGATCATCATCATAACAGCCTTTAACAAGTCCACTACTGAACATAGGCCTCTCCCAAGGAATGCCATAAAGCACGATCCTAAGCCACCTGTATCCATAGACTTCCTGGATGTCTTACCAAGACAATCTAGATCTAGTTGGGACCACCTCACATTTCGCTTACTGGTTCGGCTGCTACTCGAGAACCTTACTTCCCTTCAAACTATAAAGCCGATCCATTGCCACTTTAGCTTACTAATTCGTTGGGCAATTAAATGAAACTAATTTTTACGGATTATATCGCGTTTAATTTTAACTTTTTAATTCCCGACGTTTCGGGTGCTTTACAGCACCCATGGTCACGGGGGGGACTGAGGTGTTTGACGTCCCGATGTCATAGTTAGCCCGGCTACCTTCAGTTTTTTAATATTAATTTTTGATTCGATATACGCAGAATGAGCTTACAGTATCTTGAAGTCTAGCAGTGGTATACTAGGGCTTGGATTTAATTTTATTAATTATAGGATCCCAAGCAGATGGCAGCACCCATTCATCTTCTCTATTGAAATTAGGATGTTTTTTTAATTTCAATAGCCTCGCGAATCATCCTTGGTAGGAATCGGTGTTCTTTTGCGAGGATTTGTGGTCTATCAAATCTAATGTAATGGTAGGGACGATCTTGAACATGTTCACAAACTGCATACTTCCCGATACGTCGGTGCTTCAAGTCAGCTATACGGGCAACGGTCACTCGGTCACTCTGGTTCTACTGCGGTTATCCTAATTTCTAAGTCTATCACGCAGAGAAACCCCGAGCACAGCCCGCTTTATAGCTTACGGGTATATTTTGTATTAATAATTGTCAAGATACAACCATATTTCATGACAATGTAATAGACAGACAATCGGTTTCGTCGCATTACGTGGACCTTGGCCGTGAGATATGATATTTACGTAACATTTTATTACCACAATATTTACGTAACTATTTAACAACATATTATTGAACGCGAGGTAAACTGTCACAAATAGAAACCCGAAACAACACTGAATCCCGACGTGGTAGCGCCATGCTGCAGTTATGTTATAGAATGTATCATTAATGGGTCGGCTCGAACTGGGAAGGACTAAAGTCTCACAGATACCAGCATAAAATAGCAGCTTAATGTTTCTGTGTTTCGTATGGTGAGTGTAGAGAACCGGAGACTCCTTTTTACTGGAAACAAGGCATTCCGTCTTAGTCCTCAGAAGTGACAACGCATCTGCATTTTGATTCTTAATCGAGGATAGATGTAGATGTCTATGGGCCACAGCATCCACTCAACATCAGGTGGACTGGGTGTTCGTTTGTGACCCTTATTCTAAGAAAAACAATCCTATCGTTCATTAAGTAGCCGACCGAGAGACTCTGTACTGACCTTACCGATAGATGGCGCGATGAGTTTCCCTCCAAATCCACTCCGGACTTTATTTATTAATTAATAATTTTTGAGAGGGATCTCAGACATTTTTTATACAAAAATATTAATGTACAGACAGGAATTTATATTTATCCGTTTTTATTTACAGTTGGATGTACTGTATAATAGTCCTTAAATTATACAGTACAACCTCATTTTTAACCCTCACATTGTTTATCTTAACATTAAATGCTAATTTACTACGTCCTCCACTTTTAAAAAAACATCCACGGAAAATTTACATACAAAAGAAATAAGTTATTGACCAGTAACATTTCTAAATAACCCTCGATAAAACCCGGTCACTATTTATAAAACGTCTTTTGACCCCTAAAACAGGATTTCTACAAAAGGAAATAATACTATATATTATATAGTTTTCTCACTTGGTAGAGCCACGCTGCAGCTATATTATGGTTGTAGCACGAATGGGTCGGCTCGACCACCACCCAGAATACAAGCGTAAAATAGCAGCTTATAGCTGCTGTGTTCCGTATGGTGAGTGTAGAGAACCGGAGATCTTGATTACTGGAATTCCATCGAATTACGAGGCATTCCATCTTAGTCATCATGGGTGACAACGCATCTGCATTTTGATTCTTAATCGAGAATAGATGTAGATGTCTATGTGCTACGCTATCCACTTACCATCAGGTGGACTGTGTACTCGTTAGTCACCCTTATATTTTTTATACTTACGTTTTTAATACTTCTATAAAAAACCCTTCCCAATGACTAAGTTACATTCCTTCTTAATAAAAGAGTGAAAAGGCTTTTGTTCGCTAAGATAGTGTGATTTACCATCTAAGCCTTCATAACCATCTAGGACTTCCCTTTAATATGTTCGAAGAGGGCAATGGCTACCACATGCGTCATATTTATGAACAGGTGCTTCTTGTGGCGGCTGGGTTCGCTATGCACTGATGAGCTCCAAATTTTCGATGCCTCGTTTCAAGTGAAAAGGGTCTCCGGTTCTCTACAGTCACCATTCGAAACACAGCAGCATTGAGCTACTATTTTACACTGATATTTTGTGAGAGCGTGGTCCTTCCCCGGTCGAGTCGACCCATACGTGCTGCAACCATAATATAGCTGCAGCATGGCTCTACCACGTAAAAAACACTCAGGGTCTCTACAAAGCAGCCTTATTTTGCTGTAATTGTACGCTGGTATTCTGTGAGAGTATAGTCCTTAAGCGGTCGAGTTGCTGCATCTATAATACTTCTGTAGCTCTACCTCTTATAAAATGTATAGCTTACAAAAAATCTTCCGGGTTTGGTTGTTTATCCGTATGCAATTAATGTATACAAAATGCATCTACTACAAAAAAGAAATGCAAAGTAATCACCAGTTATTTATGACCCCTAAACCACGCGACTGTCTCGTCATATATAATTACCGGCCAATTTGGTTATGTTAATCAGTCATTATAATAGTTTCAACGAGACAACCCGTAAAGGTTAAAATGTCTAAAACCGGTCTTACTTCAACATTCTCTGATTAATTAATTCATTTTTTTAATTTATACATGTATTAACGAATAATAATTTAACCCTGGCTTTGAAAGTGATGAGGTGTTTATTGATTTTTGTTTTGAGAAGAGTGACACGAGCACACAGTCGACTTTATAGTATAACGGATGCTATGGCCTATAAACAACGTCTATCCTCTTAAGAATCAGAGTTATTGAAGTCCTTAGGGATGACAACGCATCTATTCCTAAGGATTATATATTGAAAACGCTTCGTTTTCTTTTACTAGCCGTTTTGCAGTAAATAAAGTCCATGAAAACCCTTTTTAAAACAAAATTCTACCAGTGCGATTATTTTTGAACCGTTCTTTTTAACCGTCTTTCTTGAATATAGAAATATAATGGAATGTCTCGATACCATTAAAAAGTTTCCCAGGGTCTCGTCACTCATAGTACAAAACACGGCATTATGCTGCTATTTCACGCTGCTATTCTGCGCGTACGTAATCCTTCTCCGGTCGGGAAACAGAATAGGTTGGCTATTTGTACTGCGGCCATAATACGATGCAGTGTAACGATTTCGTGTATAGATCCTCATCATCATCATCATCATTATAGCCTATCAAAGTTCAGTGCTGAACATAGGCCTCCCCACAGATAGCCTCTTAGGGTTTCCGATTCATTTTCTCTCTAATTCTGCCTCTGTCGCCTCTTACAACACCTACGGGATCATAATATAAGGACTTCCCTTAGATCGCCTCATAAAGGGGCCATAAATCGTCTCATATTTATATTTGCCATAGTGTGTGTGTGTGTGTGTGTGTGTGTGTGTGTGTGTGTGTGTGTGTGTGTGTGTGTGTGTGTGTGTGTGTGTATGTTGTTATTAAGAAGAGGCTGCTGTCCATCAGATTTTTCCCATCTGTTGCCTCTTACGACAGCCACGGGTTGATATGGGGTGGTGGATATTCTTAAATTATTTTCTTTCGTAAGAATTCTGTTTAAAGCATCTAGAGAACGCTAATGTTTTTAAAAATGTTGTAACCGAGTTCCTTCGAGGCTTATTTAAAAATGGCATAGTCAATTACTTTTATTTTTAACTAATTTTTTTTTTGTATATTTTTCTACAGTAATATCAATTCTAATGCACCTTAATTGATAACTTCACGAGTAGGTACATAAATCTTCACAATACCAATAACCAAAAACAATTCATAAATAGATATTGGTACTTACTGTCATATTATAATTTATCATTCAATATATTATATACAATATATCAGCTTCATAATTAATCAAACTATTGCAATTGTTGGTCTAGAGGTCGTAATTGCTACTACTGATTCGAATCCCGAGTCGAGACAGAAATCAGCTACTAGGTTTTCTGTCAAGAAATTCTCACTAGAAGCCCGTAGTCTGATAGTTGGCGGTGTTTCACCCCGTGCTTCGCAAAACACGTGAAGCCGTTGTTTCTTTAAAAAACGCTAAAATTTAACAAAACTAATTTGATTCTTAATTTTTTGTGTCTCGACGAATGTTCTCTATTCCTCTTACTAATAATATCTGACACTTATTTTTTTGGTGGAGAGGAAGTGCGAATTTAAAATAAAATGAGCGTTATTCTGCCATTTCACACTGGTATTCCGTGAGAGCGTAGTCCTGCGGTTTATTAAGAGATTGTAAGACGCATCCATAGTCTTCAATAAAACTCTACTAAAGATTAAGAGATTATAAGATGCACATAGTTTTCAAGAGAACACTACTAAAGTCTTATTTTAATACGTTACTATAAAATCTTGGTAGCTGAGGAGCTGGGCACCCGTCTTAAATTTCATAGTATGCAAGCAACCCAAGTTCGATTCCCGCCAACACTTCTAAAGTTGTTAAGCGCGTCGGCGCTAAAGGCAATTAGCGTGACCTGCTTTTGTCTCAGAAGTAAAAAATATTTCGAGGGTTGATATTTCGTATTTAGTCCCTCAACGAGCACTGGAGCAGTACGGCGTAAGTTCCTTGTGTGTAGAACGCAGACATATTTTGTGTCCTATCGCTAGTCCCGAACAAAACCATGTTTTTAAATTTGAATTGAGAAACTCTTATAAAAAAGCATTTTAAATTACGGAAATTTTTTTAATGAAAATTTATAAAAGGAAATTCTTAAGCATTTATTTCATAAATGTGAATTATTGTATATTGCCGAATCGACTAAAATAATTTCTGTAATTTATTAAATTAGCCTTCAAAAACGTAAAAGTTGAAATAACCCAATAATATTTTAAAATATTTAATTTGCATAAATATATAACCACATAGTTTTTTATAATACCGAAAATAATACACGAAACTTAGTACTCACCGCTGCAAGCAGAGTCACGAATCGAAGCATGTTTACCGTCTCTGTGTCAAAGTGTCACTCTAGTATACTCTCACAAAGATAATAACTTAGTCGACTGATGCGCCGGCGCATCTATATACAGCCTCAGCCTCCGGTGACGTCACGGCCCCCCCCCCTCACAAACCCGTTTTGAGGCTCATCTTCACGACTCCTGACCTCCGTTAGTATTACAACGACGCATTTATATGTTGCTCGATAAAAAAATAGCTCAGACTCTTCAATGTACACAAATCTAATTAGTTGGTATTTGTTTTTGCCATTGTCAAAACCACTACTGTTTGTATACGAGTCGCTATATCTGGCTTACTTGTAGTGGAATTAGCGGAATTGTTTAGTGATTTCTTATATTTACGCGAACACTACACATTGAATAAAACTATTTTTACGGATTTTAACGCGTTTAATTTGCTCATTTTAATTCCCGACGTTTCGGGTACTTTACAGCAACCTATGGTCACGAGGGGGACTGAGATGTTTGACGTCCCGATGTCACAGTTAGACCGGCAACCTTCAGTTTTTGAATATTAATTTTTGGTTCGATCTACGCTGAATGAGCTTACAGTATCTTGAAATCTTACAGTGGTAGGCTTGGGTTTAAACGTCGGGAATTAAAATAAGTATATTAAACGCGATAAAATCCGTATAAATAGTTTTATTCAACAGAATTTATTTGTTACTGTTTCTTACGTTTCTGTCACTTTTGGTTTCTTTATTCGAGGCGAGACTGAATTAATATTTGATATTATTTAAAGTCACGGTGTAGTGGCGGTGTAAGAATATCCACTACCCCATATCGTCCCGTGGGTGTCGTAGAGACAATAGACAGAGGGAACTGAAACAGGACATGGGCAGCAGCATCTTCCAAATAAAAAAAACTAAAAAAAAAAAACTGTGACAAGTGTGGTAACCATGGCAAAATCCCCCCTATGATTAAATCTATGAGGGAGTCCTATCTTCAGCAGTGGAAGTTTGGTGATGATTCTGATTGAGAGGGTTTCTCAAGAAAGTGAGGAGCAACATAACAATGAGAAAACTACTGTGGAAGATTTAGAATACTATGAAGTCTGTGTAACATCATTAGAAAATTTACCAAAACATATGCGCTTGCCAAATTACTTCGAACACAAAATATTAGGAATATTACTAGGATAGAGTATAAGAGTCCATATAAAGTGCTTATTCAGTTCAATAGGCTGTGATGATGATGATTATTAATATTTAAACGCTGGAATGTTCTCATAACTAAGATTTTAATTTCTTGGATAGTTCAATCAAAAGCATCAAGCCTTTTATTGAAAACTGTTTGTTGCAATACAAATAATATATAAAGATTATTTCTTATTTGTTTTACAAGGATTGTTTTTCAATTTAGTACTTTGTAAACCATAATTTTATTTTAATTATTGTAGTCATAATAGAATTCACTAACCCATATTATCATCGCGTGGATGTAGTAAGAGGCGACGGAGGAAAATAAAACAGTATATGTGCGTTAGTATTTTTTTTATAGAATAAGAGTGACAAACGAGCACACAGTCCACCTGATGGTAAATGGATGCTGTGGCTCATAGATATCTACATTTATCCCCTATTAAGAATCAAAATGTAGATAATGGGTCGGCTCGATCGGGGAAGGACCACGCTCTCACAGAATACCAGCGTAAACTAGCAGCTTAATATTGCTGTGTTTCGTATGGTGAGTGTAGAGAACCGGAGACCCGTTTTACTGGAACCGAGGCATTCCATCTTAGTCCTCAGGTTATTCCAATATGATAATTTTCTCATGACTGAGATTTGAGAGAAATAAATTAAGGAAATAGAAACTACGCCCAGTAATAAGCTGCCTGCAAATCTGCAAACTATAATATCATAGTCGTAAGAGGCGACAGATGGAGACAAACAAGGAGATGGCCAGCAGCGTCTTCCTAATAACAACTAATGAAAAAACTGCGGTTGCCAACCTACCTGCTAACCGTGGCAACTGTATAATGGTAATATTGCTATGAAGCTAAATATAGGAGATCAGCTGTGACTTTTGATAGGCTGTAACAACGGAATGAGATTTGGTGATGGATTCTGTTACGCCGGAACTATGTAATACAAGCTGTTAATGTGACAATTTTAGAAATAATGCATTTTTATATTTTATTTTTTATACAAGCAAAGGTGAGAAATTAATACAAACGATACACATTACATTAAAAATAACGAGCTTTCATTTCATAACTTTAAGGCAGCGCGATTAGCAGAGACGAAGGAGCAGTAGACGACTCCGTGGTTCAGTGGCTTAGCAATGAGTTGCAGCGCTAAGGGCCGCGGGTTCAAATCCCGTACGGAACAAGTATTTGTATGGCCTACAAATAATTTTTCCGGGTCTGGATGTCTGTCCTTGTGAAATTTATGTATGTAAACTGCCCCCACGATACAGGAGTAAAGCCTAGTGTGAAGGTAACATTAAAAAAAAGGATTTTCCATATAAGGCTCCATTACTACCTTTTAGCGGGTGGAATTGATATCAAGCACTGGCTTATAATAATTGCAGTAATAAAAACATCTCTACCAACCATTAACTTTTTATTAAATGAAATGACGTTATTTTAACCGACTTCTAAAAAGGAGGAGGTTCTCAATTCGAGTATATGTTGTTTTTTTGTTACGCGATATTTGAACCGATTTATCGATTATTTTTTAATTAAATATATTAAAAGAAATTAAGAACGTGGCAGAGCCATGCTGCAGCTATATTAAGGTTGTAGCACTAATTGGTCGGATCAACCGGGGAGAGACCACGCTCTCACAGACAACCAGCGTAAAATAGCAGCTTAATGCTGCTGTGTTTCGTATGGTGAATGTAGAAAACCGGAGACCTTTTCACTGGATTCAAGGCATTCCATCTTTGTCCTCAGTAATTACAAAGCATCTGCATATTGATTCTTAATCGAGGATAAATAAAAATCTCTAAAATCTATGGGCCCCAGTATCCACTTACCATTAGGTGGACTGTGAGCTCGTTTGTGACCCATCTAACATATAAAAATTAATTTTAGTTTGTTCGTATTTTATGCGCTGCCATACCGTTCGTCAGATTGCGGTAAAACTTTGTCAACATATTGCTTGCACTTCCGCGAAGGTTATAGGCATAGTTGGACCCGGTAGGTGGCGCTGTTGTAGAATCCAGATATTACCCGTGCGAAGCCGGGGCAGATCGCTAGTATTCTATAAAAAAAAATACATTTAACAATTCGTAACTAATAAAATAACTGAAGATACTAATAAGTATAAACTTCGTAAACTTGACCGACGAGTCGGCTTTATAAATTTCATTCGATTCAATTGTTTACAGGGCTAAGCATTGCGGACCTGGACTCGATCACCTTCGGTTTTTTTAAACCTCAATGTATAGGGTTGACATCTCACCAGAGTTTCCGGTTTCTTCCTGAAACCTACACATAAAAATCTCCTAGATTGAATATAACCGCTTATATATTATTATAAGTTTCCGTGGTGCAGTGGCTTAGTAATGAGTTGCAGCACTGGGTGCCGTATTTGTATGACCTACAAATAATTGTTTCGTGTCTGGATGTACATCCTAGTGAAATGTATGTATGTTAACTTCCCCCCCGATGCAGCAGAAAATCCTAGTGTGATGAATGTTTAAAAAGAAGAAAAGAAAACAATTTTACGGATTTTATCGCGTTAATTCCAACTTACCTTACTTTTACTTAGTTTAATTAAAGACGTTTCCCCAACCAATCTACCAGATCCCAAACCAATGATTTTAATAACTTACTCGGATAGTTCAATCAAAAACATCAAGGCAAAAAATTTGCAACCATAACATTTAACAACTAAATGAATTCGTCTTTTTTGTGAAAAACTTTTTTGTAAATGCAATAGAATACATAATTTTACAGAAGATTTTTTAATTCATTACGACTATACTGTTTTTCAATGTCATACTTTGTAAAATATTATTTCATTTTAATTAATTTAATCGTAAGAGAATTTTAATCCACTACGCTATATCATCCCATGGATTTCTTAAGAAGCGACAGAGAGCATGTAACACATTTTCTTCACACAACATTATATTCCTGATAATAACGTAAATTTTTTTAAAAACTGCGGTTGCTAATTCGCCTGCCAAGCGCAACTATAGCAAAAATATCCTCCCTGTGAGGCAATCTATGGGGAAGATAGACATTCCGTTCAGCAGTAGACTTTAATGCTGTACTGAATGAAATAATTTAATTTTTTTACGTGGTAGAGCCACGCTGCAGCTATATTTTGAATGTAGCACGAATGGGTCGGCTCGACCGGGGAAGGAGCACGCTCTCACAGAATACCAGCCTAAAATAGCAGCTCAATGCTGCTGTATTTCGTATGGTGAATGTAGAGAACCGGAGACCTTTTTTACTAGAAACGAGGCGTTTCATCTTAGTCCTCAGGGGTGGCAACACATATGCATTTTTATTCTTAATCGAGGATAGATGTGGATGTCTATGGACCACAGCATTTACTGACCATCAAGTGGACCTTGTGCTCGTTTGTCATCCTTATTCTATAAAAAATACAAAAATAATTACTTCCGAAATTCTGATTTCGTGAGGGAGCAGCCCTGTATGTGTCATTAAATAGTCGATAGCTTACGCATCCTTGTATGACACCCGGATTACAACTTCGGATGACTAATTTTCCTGAGAACGGAACGCAACTTACGGTGCACTTGTTGCGTGTACAATGCATCACGCTTTTCGTGTTGCGAAAGCTCTGTCGGTGTTTAGAAGCCTATGCAAATTTCACATGTGAGTTTAAATTTGCTCTGTCACTTTTTCCTATTCATTCTTTCTACCTGTCCAAACCACCGAACCATTCCTCTCATAATCCTAGTCGCAACATCTATTATTATCATCGAGTCAGATCTAACACACTTGTTATTGACTGTATTTCTACAGCATTTATTACCCGACTGCCCTAGAAGGAGGGTAATATTTTCGTTTACCTTCGAAGGTTGTTATCTATGGTACATGTATTTTTTTTATACGAGAGGGGGCAAACGAGCATGCGGCTCACCTGATGGTAAGTGACTACCGACGCCCATGAACAACTGCAACACCAGGGGAACCAGAGGAATTGCAGATGCGTTGCCGGCCTTTTAAACTGCACCTTAACCTACTATCGCTGATATTACTTGATACGTTTTTCCGTAATTTTACAAATTTAACAGTACACCTAAATTTAACCAACTACTGCTGGCCGCACCTAGTTCTAGCCGGCTTGAACTAGGTGTAACCACACTTCGGCATTTAGCCGTAACATATACACAAAACACGACGGCTCCGTGGCGCAGTGGCTTTGCAATGAGTTGAAGCGCTAAGGGCCGCGGGTTCGAATCCCGCACGGAACAAGTATTTGTATGGCCTACAAATAATTGTTCTGGGTCTGGATGTTTGTCCTTGTGAAATCTATGTACGTAAACTGTCCCCGCGATACAGGAGAAAATCCTAGTGTGGAGGTAACGTTTTCACAAAAAAAAAACAATGCCTCGGTGCTGTGTTCATTACTTTTTACAAATTTTAAACTTTTTTCTCTTCTTCTTTTAGAAATATCGATAGTTTGGTTTATTTATTTCTAATATAAAATATAACTAATATTTCAGAAAGAATTATTAATCTCTACTATTTTCTTACAAATGGACTTCTCCCCCGCCATGAAATCTATCAAATATTTCAACTCAATGCAAAGTGGCGCCGCCCTGGTGGCAAAAAAAGTTAATCATTGGATTAATGCCAGTCTTATTTATCTGAGAATCACTTCAAAAGTTTTATGTCATAAATTTTAATACATACTCGTATCTCTATATGTAAAAATCAAATACTAACGGACAGCAATTGATTTTTAGTCTCGCTAAAAATGGCTGGACTGATTGTCAAGAAATTTTCTGTGTGTGCTTGAGTGAGTCCCCGGATGATCTAACCGTGAATCCTTTAGATCATCCAGATCATCAATAAGACCCGGTAGGTAGCGCTGTTGTCGAGATCCGGAAATCACCCGTAGGAAATCGTACCAGACATCTCGCACCTTTGGCGCGGCTGGCCGTCGTCGTTCTTAGAATTTTACATCTGTCGTAAGTGAGAGCACCATCTCACTTACGACAGATGTAAGTGAGATGTTTTTATAGTATAAGGGTGACAAACGAGCACACAGTCCACCTGATGGTAAGTGGTCGCTGTGGCATCTACATCTATCCTCGATGACGAATCAAAATGCAGATGCGTTATCACCCGTGTGGACTAAGATGGAATGCCTCGTTTCCAGTAAAAAGGGTCTCCGGTTCTCTACACTCACGATACGAAACAACAGCGTTAAGCTGCTATTTTACGATGGTATTCTGTGAGAGCGTGGTCCTTCCCAGATCGATCAGATCCATTCGTGCTACAACTATACTTACCAGTAATATAGCTGCAGCATGTCTCTACCACGTAAAAACGGTCCTTCAGTCATCTATCCAAAACCATAAGATTTTTCTGGCATTTCCCTTAGTCGCCTCTTACGACACCCACGAGCAGGGCCTAATTTACCCACAGGCTAACCAGGCGCCTAGGGCGCAAGGTTCGAGTGGGCGCTGAGCTCAGGGGCGGACCGTGAATTTGTGGGCTATCGTCCAGGACCCCACAAATTCACTACACTCCACTACACTCCACTCCACTACTTGAGAGCCTACCAATTTAATGTCGCTGTATACGTAACGTGTTTTATTCCGGACGGAGCGGGACCTCAAATATTCGAAATATTGCGACGATGTTTACCCCGTCCCGCCCCACGCGCCACGTCCCGTCCATGGTTCCGCTACGTATGCACAGTCACTCGATTTTTAGTCAATTGTTCAAATGAAAATTTAAATTCAAAATCCAAAACAGCTTCACCAACGCTGTTTCTTCTGCATATTAATGATATGTTGCAAACTGGTAACATTCATTGCTATGTGGACGACAGCACTGGTGATGCTTTATACACCGGACGTGCCAATATTTCCCAGGAAAACGTCGCCGAGTACCGGAACAAACTTGTGTCTGAAGTGGAGACTTTGTTGAACAAAGTCTCGGATTGGGTGCGACTAAATCTAGTCCAGTTCTATAGCCAGAAGACACAAGTTTGCGCGTTTACCGCTAAAAAGAACCTCTTTGTCGTATCTCCTCAGTTTCAAGGCACTCCCCTTGCTGCCTCCACTAGCATCGGAATCCTTGGCGTCGACATATCGAATAGTGTGCAGTTTCGTGGTCACTTCGAATGGAAGGCCAAATTGGCCTCTAAAAAGCTTGACGTGTCCAGCAGAGCGGGACAGTATTTCATGTCAATACTGTTCTCATCTCTGGTATCATCTCGTATTAATTCCAGCCGCCAAATTTTACGAACAGACATCGCGTCAAAATTCACGATAGCATTCTCACCATCTGGATTTTCTTCCTCGTACAACTTCTCTGTGGAATTGTTTACCACTGGCGATTTTTATCGGCGACCCTTTATATCCACGGGGCCCTGGGCTGCAGCCCAAAACGCCCTTATATAGATCCGCCCCTGGCTGAGCTTGCCTTTGCATGCACACTTAGTTACATAATAAAATTTGGCATAATATTCTCAATAAATAATGGAGTAAGTACCGCAAGTATTTTACTCGTTGCTCTTTATTTACTTTTGGTACAAAACAAATAAATAGATTATAAAAATGAGACTGAATTATTTGGCGCCTTTCGTCTTTCCTTGACTGACTGGATGTGATTCAAAGATTTTAAACTGCCCAAGCTCTCTTCTCTACCTTTAATTTTGTTAAGATATTTTGCCAAGGTTGTCCAAGGGAACTTCTATCAGCCATCGGTTCCAACTCTGCACAGGGAGACTGACTCACTGGCCCACTCCACAAAGGAGAAAGTCGATCATTTCGGTTCTCTTTTTGAGTCCAAGTCGACTCTCAATGACGGGGGGTACACACCGCCAACCATCCCACGGTGTGATTGCTCTATTCTGGATGTGCGGTTTACACAGCGCTCAGTGTGCAAAGCACTCCTCTCCCTGGATGTCAACAGATCGAGTTGACTTGATAGAATACCTCCTATGGTGCTGAAGACGTGTGCTCCGGAATTAACACCGGTTCTAATGCGTTTTTTCCGGTACTCCTACTCCCTAGGCGTAATCCTGAACTTATGGAAGACAGCTTTAGTGCACTCAATCCCTAAAAAGGTGACAGATTAGACCCGTCCAACTACAGGCTTTTCAACATCACCTCCCTATTAATCCAAAATAATTTAATCCATTAATTCATTAACTGTCAGCTCATAAAGTACCTTGAGGACCACCTGCTGATTACTTGACTCATAGATGAGCGCAAGCAGTAGAGTCCAGAGGGAGGCCTTGGTCGTTACTTTGGACATAGCGAAGGCTTTCGATGGGCTTTGGCACAAAGCGCTTTTTTAGAAGCTTCCTTCTTATGAGCGTCCCGAGAAATTGTGCAATTGTATGATCAGTTATCTTGCACATAAGAGCATCAAGGTCTTAGTAGACGATGCATACTCCGACTACGAGCCTATTAATGCTAGTATTCCACAAAGCTGCGTGCACTTATAACCTACGCTGTTTCTTTTGTATATCAATTATATGGTGATGTTACTAGTTGTAACACTGGTGATGCTTTTTACACCGGCCGTGCTAATATTTCTCGGGAACACACCATCTAGTATCGGAACAAACTTGTGTCTAAAGTAGAGTCTTTAATAAACAAAATCTCGGATTGGGGACGACTCTAGTTCACCTTAAAATTCAGAAGTAACAGGTTTGCGCGTTTACCGCTAAAAAGAACCCATTTGTTGTATCTCTTAAATTCAGGGCACTCCCCATGCTGCCTCAGCCAGCATCAGAATCCTCTGCATCGACGTATCGAATGACGTTCAGTTTCGCGGTCACTTGGAAGGGAAGGCTAAATTGGCCTCTAAAAAGTTTGGCGTGCTCAACAGAGTACGACAGTATTTCATGCCAGCACACCGTTGGCAACTTTACAAGGCGCAAGTTCGCCCTCATATGGAGTACTGTTCTTATCTCTGAACCGGGGCATCCCAGTACCAGCTCCTTCCACTTGACCGCATCCAACGAAGAGTGACTCGAATCATCAACGACTGAGTTTTTCCTGATCAGCTCGATTCACTGGCGCTGCGAAGAGATGTTACATCCCATTGCATTTTCTATCGCATTTTCCACGGGGAGTACTTAGACAAATTGTTCAGATTAATTCCAGCCGCCAAATTGCCAGGGACAAAACTTGGATGCTTGGCGGTACACCTTGACTGTGCGATTTACTAGTTTTCTTCTTCGAAAGATTTCTTTGTGGAATCATCTACCACCGGCGATTTTTCCAGACCGATACGACTTAGAGACCTTCAAGAATCGAGCTTACTCCTTTTAAAAAGGCTGGTAACGCACCTGCAATTTCTCTGGTGTTTAATTTTTTCATGGACGATGGACGCTTACTATTAGGTAAATTTGATTTAATGTGGGATAAACCGCGGGGTGAAGAGTTAGTAAAATATAAAAATTTAGTAAATATATTTGTGAGCTGGGCAGGAACAGACAGAACAGGCAGGTGGGAGGCGCATATTCATAGTTAGCCTAGGTCTCTCGTAACTCTAAATCAGGCACGGCCCACGAGAATTGTATTTAATAG
This sequence comes from Parnassius orleans, assembly GCA_029286625.1. Lineage (NCBI taxonomy): Eukaryota > Metazoa > Arthropoda > Insecta > Lepidoptera > Papilionidae > Parnassius > Parnassius orleans. Next base: position 254,574 of record JAGSMP010000299.1, read on the forward strand.
AATAGAGTAATTTTTTTTTTCATTTATTATATTCATTCATTTATTTTCAATCGACTTCAAAAAAGAAGGAGGTTTCCAATTCGACTGTATTTTTTATGCGTGTTACCTCAGAACTTTTTTCTAGGTAAACCCATTTTGATGATTCTTTTTTATTTGATAGCTGGTGCTTCTTATGTGGTCCCATATAAATTTGATCAAGATCTGACCAGTGGTTTTTAGATATACTTAATAATGCGTATTTAATTGACTTCGACTACATTGATGATGTTCTCATTTTATTTATATTGAATTGTCGGTTGTACAACATTTTTAATTTTACCACTTGTATTCATTATATTTTTATTCAATATAGATCACAAGAATACTTATCAAAAGTCATGTAAGCTTTACAACTGGTTCGGAAAAACCTCTGAAACGAAATAGACTGATGGATTCTCTTACGCCAGTATCACGCAACCATAAAAACTTATATTTGTATAATGTACACAAATGTTGGCTCCCGCTGGTACTCAAGTACTCTGATTAATAAGGCATATAATAGCCAATGTAAAAACCGGTCATTGTCCGAGTCTGCAACGTTGTTAAAATAGCCTGGTAAAACCTCAGACCAACAAGAAATATAGACAGAATTCTACGAAGTCCTATCTTGTAAATAAAACGTTTTAAATACGGAATTCATCCGATTACGATGTTACTCTGGAGATTTTTTTTGCACGCGCCTGCGAAACTTTGTGACAAAACACTCTTACGAAAAAAAAGAAGGGTTGTAACGCAAGCCAGTGAGCCACAAATATATTATTTTATAAAGGCTCCCTTGCAGCCTATCAAAAGTCCACAGTATCCATAGTTGCCACGCTTGGCAGGCGAGTTGGCAACCGCAGTTTTTTTTTATTTTTTAGGTTTTTTAGGAAGACGCTGCCGCCCATATCCTGGTTTGTTTCCCTCTGTCGCCTCTTACGACACCCACGCGACGACATTGGGTAGAGGATATTCTTATACCGTCACTACACGGTAAGCTATTTATAAAGGCACAGTCAGACGTAAATAAATATAACATGTTGACGGTTAACCACACCGAACTGTCCTTGATTTTGACTTGAATTGACGACTCTATATTATTTCATTAACCATAAATCGCTGTCTTTAGGTGAAATTCATCGTATCGATGTGCCATTAACATTCGTTTAATGTTAATGGCGAATCGATGCGATCAACATCGAGTATGAATGAAGGTTCGACCGGTATGCAATGCACAAGTGAAAGTTTTTTTTTATAGAAAAAGGGTGATAAGCTCCACCTAGAGGTAAGATGCTCTGTGACATCTAATCTTGATTGGGAATCAAAATGCAGATGTGTTTTTGCAGCAGCATTGTGCTGCTATTTACTTTATGGTTTGTGTGTTAGTGTGATATTTCTTTGATCGAGCCGACCCATTCGTGCTGCAACCATAATACGTAAAGTAATTGCTTAAATAAAATTTTCTTAAATCCAGATTATTGTGTATTTCATAATTTCAGTGTTATTAATGACCAGTAAGTGCAACTGCAGATCATGTGATCCCGGGGGTTCGAATCCCGGGGAGGGCCAATAATCTGTTATTGGGTTTTTTTCCAAGAAATTCCCAGTAGCGGCCAGGAGTCAGGAATTTTGCGGTGTCTTCACTATGGGAGGGAATAGAATGCACCTAACTTGCTTGCGAGCACACTCGTGGACTATAATCCTGTCCTGTGCAGATGGCTAGTCTCCGTTGAGACTAGCCGCCATGACCTAAATTTTGTCTGGAGGATAATATTACGTCGATCAAAAGAAGATATTTTAATGACTTTCGAATTATAATATCCGCTCAAACTACACTAGACGAAACGAAATATATATTTTCACAGAGACATTTCACTTTATTGAAACTTAATGCTAAAAGCATTCCCTTTTTTTATAGCTTAAGGCTGACAAACGATCATACAGTCCACCTGATGGTAAGTGAATGTTGTGGCCCAAAGACGTCTACATTTATCCTCAATAAAGCATCAAAATTCAGATCGTTGTCACCCTTGAGGACTAAAATGGAATGCCTCGTTATTAGTAAAAAGGGTCTCCGGTTCTCTACACTCACCATACGAAACAAAGCAGCATTAAGCTGCTATTTTACGCTGGTATTCTGTGAGAGCGTGGTCCAACTCCGGTAGAGCCAACTCATTCAAGCTACAACCATAATATAGCTGCCCTACCACGTCCTGCCATAAAAGTTCCTGCCAGTCAATTTCATTTTAGTCACAAAGATAGGTTTGAAGCGAATTGCATGTATGCATCGATTGTTGAGGGTACTATCAGGTGCACTCTTTGCTCTTCTGTAACACCTGCTGATGCCTGTGATTACCATGCTCAGTTTCAATTTTGAACGAATGTGCAAAATATCCAAAATCATGGACATATTTAAACATTTCTTTGTGAAATATATAATACACAAAGCGGTCGATTTAGTTAGCGTACACGAAGGCCTTTCCTGTCGCGCGACCGCCATTAATTTACGTATGACATTTTGTTACGACTGAAGATGAACCGCGCTATTTAGGGTTGCCAACTCTACTATATAGTTTAGTATTCTACTATATTAGGGGCCATGCCCACCTCAACATTTTTATTTTGGATACCAACCCGAAATAACAAATAACTTCACACGAAACACTTTGATATAAATAAATAATCTTAAGCCGATGAATCAACATATAAAATATCACTAATTATTTTTGGCTTAGATTTTGGCTTCATCGGCAATTGTTTTAACAAGAGCCAGGATTTCCCAGGAAATAACCCTCGATACGCCAATGATTCCGAAACTACTATATGTTAATATGAAGCCCTCATAAAGGGCTTTTTCTAAGTCCATACTGAAGATATTTTTTTATGGTAGAGCCACGCTGTAGCTATGTATATCATAGTTGTAGCACGAATGGGTCGGCTCGACCGGGAAGCACAATGCTCTCACAGAATACCAGCGTTAAATAGCGGCTTAATGCTACTGTGTTTCGTATAGTGAGTGTAGAGAACCGGAGAGAGACCCTTTTTACTGGAAACGAGGCATTCCATCTTAGTCCTCAGGGGTGACAACGCATCTGCATTTTAATTCTTAATTGAGAATAGGTGTAAAAGTCTATGGGCGACAGCATCCACTTACCATCAGGTAGGCTGTATGCTCGCTTGTCACTCTCATTCTATAAAAAAAAAAGATAGACCTCCCCCAAGCAATGTCACAAAACACAGTCCTAAGCCATCTGCATTCATCGACTTCCTTCATGTATTACCAGGTTTTCAAAGATTATATAGATATACAAAGTAAAGGAAAAAAACTTACTATATTATGTTTTAATCTTCTACATTTTACAGGTAGACCTCAAAAATACTGTATTTAAAATAAAAAAGTTGGAAACCCTAATGCTATTAATAATAACTAGTGCATTTGATGTGTGCGAATCAATTTCACGGCAGTTGTCTAACTTGAACTATGATTTATGAAATAGCATCTCCCATAAATTATGGTTTTATATTTCAAGGATTTTATAATCTATATATTTAAGTTTCATTTGCAAACAGTTTAATCATCGGGTTCTAAATCTGTCAACTTAATTATCTTCATCTCAATGTATTGTATCTAAAACGGCAGACGTACTTCTGCCCTTTCCGGTAGGTGGCGCGATGAGCTACACTCCGAATTCTGACCAGACTTTTAGTGTAGAAGTGCTGAGGTCTAGATATTTATAAAGTTATTTATACAGTTGTTTATTAATAATTAGACCACGGCGTCGCTTATCGGGTCCACATTTTGTAATTTTCTTTTTGACACTAAACCAACATTCATACATATTGTAAATATTACAACATATTATATCGTTTCATAAAGGCTTTGACACCAGTTACCCCGTCAAAGCGAAAAAATTAGGGATCAAAATTTTCTCTGCGCTTTTTGATCGCTACAATTTGGTAGGAATTGGTCCATTTCGAAACAGCCAAACCGTCGACTGGCGTTTCGTTTCTGGACCGTATTGATAAATCCGAGATTTATCACCTGTAGTAATGTCAAAAACACGTCGAAACAAGTCTGCTTCAGATTTAGTTATAACGTCACGGCACTATTCATTCGGGCCTACTATCCGAGCATCGGTTTGATTGAACACAGTTACCTTAGAAGGGCTTTTATCTCTAAATGCTATACGTTATATCATCATCATTACAGCCCTTCACAAGTTCACTGCTGAACAAAGGCCTCCCCCAAGGAATACCAAAGCACGGTCCTGAGCCACCTGCATCCATCGACTTCCTGCATGTCTTACCAGGTCGTCACTCCGTCTAGTGGGGGTCGCCCTACACTTCTGCCACACGAGAACCTTTTTTCCCCATCGGTTGTCGGTTCTTCGAGCTATATGGCCGGCCCATTGCCACTTCAGCTTACTAATCCGTTAGGCAATGTCGGTCACTTTGGTTCTACTGCGGATATCCTCATTTCTAAGTTTATCACGCAAAGAAACCCCGAGCATAGCCCTCTCCATAGCTCACTGAGCGACCTTGAGCGTCTTCATACGGCCAACTGTGAAGGACCACGTCTCAGATCCATAAGTCATCACTGGCAACACGCACTGGTTGTACAATCTCGTTATCAGGTTTTGAGGTATACCTGAAGAGAAGATTTTTTTTATAGGATAGGGTGAGAAACGAGCACACGGTCCACCTGATGGTAAGTGGTTGCTGTGGCCCATAGACATCTACATCTATCCTCAGTAAATAATCAAAATTCAGATGTGTTGTCACCCGTGAGGACTAAGATGGAATGCCTCTTTTGAGTAAATAAGGTCCCCGGTTCTCTACACTCACCATATGAAACACAGCAGTGTTAATCTGCTATTTTACGCTGGTATTCTGTGAGAGCGTGGTCCTTCCCCGCCCGAGCCGACCCATTCGTGCTACAACTATACTACTAATATAGCTGCAGCATGGCTCTAGATGTGTCGTAATTTCCCGAACGCTGCCCAGCAGAGTTGAATCCGTCGATTGACCTCTCAGTCGAAGTTGGACTAACCTAGTCGGACTATTTGTCCCAGTTAAACATATTTATCAACAACTCCGAGCTTAGTGCTCCCAACAACTACCGGCATAGGTGTGACATCGACGTTAAACATGATTTTTGTATTGTCCATGTTCATCTTAAGACCTATCCGTAGAGACACTATTGAGGTCATTGAGCATAGCGCTTAGGTCCTCCAGCGATTCTGCCATAAGGACTATATCGTCGGCAAATCGAAGGTGAGTGATGTATCTGATTGATGTTTATATCGTATCCTTTCCAGTCCAGTAGCTTCAAAACGTCTTCCAATCCAGCGGTGAATAGTTTCGGGGATATAACGTCTTGTCCATGTCTTACACCTCTCTGCAGTTGGAAAGTTTTCGTACTCTGGTTCTGTACTCAGATATCCATCGTAGCCCTACTGTACAAACACTTCAGCACTTCGATATACCGACAGTCAACTTGGCACCGCTGAAGGGATTGTAGCACCGCGCAAATTTTGACGGAATCAAAGGCTTTCTCATAGTCCACATACGCAAGACAAAGTGACAGATTGTACTCTTCGGTCTTCTGTACAATTTGTCGAAGAGTATGTATATGGTCTATGGTACAAACATAAAATATGAATATAAAATATGGTAATGACTCTCGAAAACAGCACGTAGACGCGGCTCAGAAGGGAAATCGGTCTGAAGTTCTCCAAGGGAGCGTTGTCGCCTTTCTTGAAGAACAAGAACCTTTCTTGAAGCAGAAATGCGGTGGGCACTTCTGCTCTACGCCTCCGGAGTAGTCCCACCATGGAGAACGGAATTAAAAGGCTTCTGAAGGACTTCAAGTACCCGTTTTCCACCCACTTTCAGAAGCTCCGCTGTAATTCCATCCTCGCCTGGATCCTTTAAGGTGCTGGAGAGCCATTCTAATCTCGCTCAGACTGACGTTCGGGATATCATCGGAATAGTGTCGGATAAGACTTGCTCTTGGATCGTTACTCACACTTGCGTGTGGCTTCAACAATGAAGTGTACAGCTGCCCACAGATACGACGCTGCCACACTCAGTCTTCAGCTTTGACAGTTGGCTCTTTCTGGCAGACAGATCTCTGGCAAAGACTTTGGAGCCTTGGTTCCGCTCGATCGCTTCTTCAATACAAGCTGTATTGTAGTTGCGTAAGTCCCGCCGCATGCATTTGGAGTTACGTTATATGCGACATTTGAAATCATAAAAAACATGCGAGTAAAAATGTTCTAATTTTAATTTCTTTTTAAGTCGTAAAAAACATGGCGGGAAATTTGAAATTGGATCATACGTATTTTTACTTTTAAATAATACGATTATTTAATGGTATTATAAAAACTATAAAAGCAATAATCTTAAGTAGGTACCTATGTTGTTTTCAAAATAAATTATAAATATTATCTAGTCTCATACAAAAAACTTTTATTAGCATTTTCTGCGTTGCCATGAGTAATTATGTTATGACTAAGGTCGTTTTAATTTACGTCACATTTTAAAGATCTTAACACGCGCTTAATATCCTGTTTTATATTATATTATCGTGACAAATATGTCTAATTATAAGTGGTTACTGCACTCCATGGATGTTTGCAACCAACTTCTAAAGCGGGCTATACATGTTGGCCATAGCTCGCCGAGCGAAGGCGAGTACCAGCGTATAAACAGCCCATTTTGTGTAGCCTCGCCATTGCTCGTCGTCGCTTGCCTTTTTTTAACAGGGACAGGTTATGTCGGACTCGCACCAACTAAAACCCCATAGTGTTCCACCTTCGTCGCATATTGGCAGGGCTACGGGAACGGTTTCGTACACATCCGCGGCTCCACCAGCGCTGACCGCCCCATGGCGGCCCCTCCTCGGGAGAGAACTACTCCTCCCCCATCTCCCTCTCAGGTAAGGTGCACCAGAACACATGGCGCCCCCTCCTCCGCGGCCTCCAACTTCACATGCGCAACGGACGCCCCCGTGTCCGATGCGCGAAGGCCATGGGGCCAAGAAAAACTAGCACTCAGAAGCACCAGCCTTCCTGACCCCAGCGGCGGATCTGGTCTATGGCTCCGCCGCCAACCAAGATTCGGCTGCGGAGGGTAGGGAGAGCGGCGCCTCGCAGTACCAACACTCCTCTCTCCCCGCAGCCCCACCACCACCGCATCAATTAACGGTGCGGCCCCGTAAGTGGCGCATCGCCATACCAACACTCCTCTTCCTCCGTGACTCCACCTCGACTGCAGCGGTAGGGGGAGAGCACACCCCTCTCGCCGCAGCCCACCGACACACATCAAAAGTGGGCTCGCCAAACCCACTCGGAGTGGCCACCTCGGGCCGGCCCTACACCACGGGCTAGCCAAAGGGTTCCTCTTTGTTCACCGCGGGTGACCAAGCCACGGCTACTAAGCCCCCGCCACGACAAGGCAGGAACCCGTTCAGGGGGGGGGGGGTCGTCGCTTGCCTAGATGGCCGAGTGCCAACGTGTATACGGTTTGTATAGCGTGCCGTACCACCACTCGGGATCGCTCGCCACAGTGATCAATCGTCTCACTTCGGAATAGTGTCAGTTTTTCTGCACAAATCAAAGGCGCTCGGCAAGTCGTGTCCACATGTTAGTTTGCCATGTCAGTATGTTCACTCTTTTAAACTTGACCAGCATGTAGACTGTAGCACTCGCCTTGTATCAATTTGCCTACGCTCGCCTTGTCTGAGGCTTGGCCAACATGTATTGCCGGCTTAACAAAGGCTACAAGGTAGTGCGCTGTCACCCTGGTCACTAAGATGAAGCCTCATCGCCTGTTATCATACTGGTTTTCTTACCCTTCAAATTGAAACGGAGTAGAGACTCATAGCTTACTTGATTGGCCTTGGCGACAGAAATAGACATGAAAACGTCACCAACCCAGAATTATAACACAGAATTATAAAACTATTTAGAGTCAAAATAGTTTTATAATTTTTGCCATTTATAACTTCCTGGTACTTGCGGTGATCGAACTCGAATACTATGAAAGAACTGACGTATGATAAGAAGAGCCACAACTACACTTTATTTTAATAATGGGACCTTGAAAATGTCTAAAAACACAAAACCAACTTAATGGTCCAACTGAAAAAACTTACTTTAAATATATTAAACTTTATTCGGCTTAATTAAACGCTGAATGCTTTTTTTTATTAGAAATCAGAGAAGACAGTCTCATCGTTAAAATACGTTACTATAAATGTTAATGTAACAAATAAATCACAACTTTACGAGAGACCATATTATTTATTCGAGTAAGAGAATAATAATACCCGTTACTGAAGGAATAAATAATGACTGTCACTTTCGTTTCTTTATCGGCCAATAACAGCCCACAGCTGGACATGAAGCCTCTCCCATGATAAGAAAGGTTTTTCGTAATCGCTTTCTTCAATTAAGGATCTCAGAACCCGACGTCAGGTTCTCTTATCGCTAAACAGGGATCTCTTTCAGGCAGCCTTAAGGAAGGAGATTATATTAATGTAATTTATAGAAGTGTGCACAAAAACACAAACAATATCATCATCATATCATCAAAAATCATCAACATTACAACCCTTCACAAGTTCACTGCTAAATATGTCTCACTCAAGGAATACCATAAAACACGATCTTGAGCACTTGCCGACTTTCTGCATCTCTTACCGGGTCGTTTCTCTTTTTTATAGAATAAGGGTAATAAACGAGCACATAGTTCACATGATGGTAAGTGGATGCTGTGGCCCATAGACATCTACATTTATCTTCAATTAAGAATCAAAATGCAGATGCGTTGTCACCCCTGAGGACTAAGATGAAATGCCTCGTTTCCAGTAAAAAGGGTCTTCGGTTCTCTACACTAACCATGCGAAACACAGCAGCATTAAGTTGCTATTTTACGTTGGCTATGGTACTCCATCTAGGCACACTATAATTCGCTTACTGTAGGGGGCCACCACTCGAGAACCTTTGTTCCCCATAAGTTGTCGGTTCTTCTTCTTCTTTCTTCTTCTTCTTTCTTCAGCTTACTTATCTCTTGTGCTATGTCAGTTACTTTAGTTATACTGCGGATAACCTCATTTCTAAGTCTATCAAGAAGGAAACTCCGAGCATAGCTCTTCCCGTAGCTCACTGGGCGACCTTGAGCTTACTCATACGGCCAGCATTGAAGGAACGCCAAACAATATTTAAAATAATATGTGAAATATAAGAAAAAGAGATGACAAACGATATTTATCGCACACATATACACCTAAACTCATTAAATAGAAGTAGATATAACAAATAATATATTAAGTTTTTATTTCCGACGCTAAATAACAGTATTTGCACTGCTACGTTCCGATCTAAAGGTAATAACAGGCTGTGCGCTATTCCTTCTTAGTCCTCAAAGGTGACAACGCATCTGTAGCCTTCTTTGTTTAAAGTTGGCTGCAGATGTCTATGGACTGCAATGGCCATTTACCATCATGTGGACTGTAAATTCGATTATTAAACAAAGTAAAATATTCATTTCAGTTTTTGTTTTTTAAATTAAATTTTATCAGTAATAAAAAAGACTGTTGATAAAATAACATAAAACTTCATCGTCCTTCATACAACGGGAGATTTGGCTTGTTTTTAAGCATAAGATGTCTTTTCCATTGGGTTGTAATGGAGATTACTAAATAATTGAATAAAAATTATGCTATTCTATTCGATTTGCACCTATCAAAAGCAGAGAGCGTAATAGCAACGAAGTAGCGCCATTTCGGTAACCTCGCACTGTACATTATGAATTTCAATACTTCCTTTATTGAAATTCATAAGTTTTAACGTTGTTAGCGCAAACACCTAATGATTCATGTCCACACGACCACAGACCGCTGAAATACGAATGTTAGCTCAAGGTTTTGATTCGCTACTAACACGGAAGTCTGTAACGTATATTGACTTAAATGTGATATGAGTGGTTGGTGTGTTTTTACCTATCTCGTTACCGTTACAGCCTTTTAAAGTCCACTGCTGGACATAGGCCTCCCCATAGATTGGCTCATAGGGGGGATATTTTTTTTTATTTTTTTTATTTTAGTCAGAAATGGCTCAAAGCACGGCTCTGAGCCACTTGCATCCATCGACTTCCTGCATCTTTTACCCGTGGTATATGCGATACAAAATAAAGATGCTAAGCACGCTAGCGAGACTAAATGTAATGGAAGAAGATACAAGTGCGCACACGCCTGGCAGAGAAAACAATACAAGGACTAAAGAAGGATACCTTCCGCTGTGCGGTCAACGAAAAGGTAATGCCGGACTCCTACCGGCTAAAACCCCACGGTGGTCACTGTCGGCGTATATGAGGGGTCCCGGGATCTCCGTTCGGAACGCAACCGGGGCCCTTCACTCGCTTTGCTTTATTAAAGCACGTCCCAGGGGCAGTCCTTACTGCCCCCAGCATCCTCGCAGTGATATCACGATGTCTCGAGACCACTTCAGAGACATCGTCCTCCTCGGAGGTTACATCTCTAGGCGTTTGAGGCCCCCGCGTAACCCCGGAGTCCCCGTTTCTGGTAGGGGAACACCGTCATCAAGGGGAGGGCCGTGACAAACGCCTTGGCGACGTCATCTCTGCGCGGGATCTCTCTCTCCCTCTCCCTCTCTCGATCCCGCTCAGCAGCTTCCTTCTGAATCATAACAGATTCACAGAAGGTCCCGTAATACGGTTCATATGCCGTAAGGACCATGGAATGGGAAGTCTGTTTCATTTGACGTTTCCGTCAGTGCAGAGAACGTTTTCAAAACCATAACTAAACACAATAGCAGTTATCAGTTTTAGTAATTCCGGCAGGAGTTACCCTTCTCTTCATATATTATAATTAAAATTGACAACCATAGTTCTGAATCAATGTAAAGACACATAAAGTTGCGGGCGCAACGTATTTAGCAAAGTGAAACAATAAAAAGCCAGTGATATTTTTGATTCTACAAAAAAACGTTTGTTTACTCCAACCCTCAATCCGGCTTATCGCCGTATGCGGTCTCCGTTCGCAAATAAATGCTAATGATATTCCAAGACGGTTTTGTTCTTCAGGCGTTGGCGGTGGCTAGTGGCGGAGCGCGTGAAAAGTTCAAGGTTTTTCTACGGAAAGAACGCAAATGCCTTAGCAACTTGCTCCCGTCTAGACATGTTTAATTTTAAGCTGATCGAACATTCATCAACAGCGAAAAGTTTGGATAGAATCATAGAATGCAATCCTGTGAGGATTTAATAGATAGAATTCTGAAATAAAGCGCGTATGATAATAAAAAAGTTTGTTGAACTCTTGCACTACTGCCCCAGAAGTAGAGTTGCGTTTTAGGTCTAGTAATAACACCAATATAAGTTCCGTGGTAGTTCAGGGAATAGGCACTCGTCTTAAATTTCACAGTCCACAAGCAAACCGAGTTCAATCCTCGGCACCAATATAACCATGAATTGCTATTTTAAGTGCTGATTTACCAAGTGATCGGCGACGAAGTAAAACATCGTCATGAAACCCATATGTCTTTTTCAGTTTTATAAAAGAAACAATGTTATAAATGTATATTTTTTCTTGCTTCAGCGATAAGAACGGGGTTAGGATCAAGAACCAAAGATATGGCAAAAAGCACAGTAGATCCAGATTGGAAAAAATAGCGTAAAATAGCAGCTTAATAATGCTATGTTTCGTATGGTGAGTGTAGAGAATTGGAAACCTTTTTTACTGGAAATGAAGCTTTAGCTTAGTCTTCAGGGATGATAACGCATCTTCATTTTGACTCTTAATTGAGGATAGATGTGCTTGTCTATGAGCCACAGCAACCACTCACCATCAGGTGGACTGTGTGCTCGTTTGTCACCCTTATTCTATTTTAAAAAAAAGAATTCAAACAAAGATATGAGTGTTTTATTTTTTTATTTTTAACCACTTGCTATCGAAAATGTATTATTAGTTTGTTTGTCAATCTTATTAACTAAGCGGATATGCCAATTTGCATATTTTTTCTATTATCGACATCATACATAAATAGCTGTTGAGACCTTTTACCGGTATGAGTAATAAGATATTTTTTTGCTAAATGTTTTTTTTTTTCAAAGAATAAGGGTACCGTAGCCCATGATGGACACCTACATCTATGCTCGATCAAAAATCAAAATGTAGTTGCATCGTCAACCCTGAGGACTGCTACTTTACGCTGCTATTCTGTGAGAGTTTGGTCCTTCCTCGGTCGAGTTAACCCATTCGTGCCGTAACCATAATACAGTTGCAATGTGGCTCTATCACGTTCAAAATGCCCACAGTTGGATGATAAGCAAAAAGTATTTAGTTATCTCTCCAATATACATAATTGTATTTCTCGTTGTTATAGTGTTCGGAAGCGCGACTACTGATAATGCGGTCCCGGGACCCTAAATTCGAAATAGTTCAAAAAAGGGTCAGGTCAAAATCAGTTATTAAGTTTTTATGTCAAGAAATCCTCAACAGCAGCCTGGAGTCAGGAAATTTTATTTTTCAGCAATGTTAAAATTATTGTATTACGATAATAATACAATTCTGGTTTGTTATGTAGATTTATCGTAAAGAATCTTACAGATTTTTATCGCAAAAATGATTTTTTAATGGCTAAAAAAGTGTCACTTACAGAACACTCAGAGCTTTACACAGCAGCACAAATTAAAAATAGTACTAACGTAACAGCAATTTCACTTTTCATTATGGTAATAAACATTAAAAAAATAATGTGCTCAAACTCGAATCACGCTTGACCGCTTTTTTATTGCTTTAATCAATTATTTTATCACGCAGGTGGATCTCTTATTATGTAAATTTTGTAAATTTCTACGAATTGTTTTTATTATTTAAACGTTTTCCAATAGCAACTAACATATCAAACTACTTTATTATTAAAAATAAGTAATGAAATTTTATAATATTCCGCAATAATGAGCAACAAAAAAATGACGCAACATTACAAAAGGTTTTTTTATAGAATAAGGATGACAAACGAGCATACAGTCCACCTGATGGTAAGTGGATGCTGTGGCCCATAGACATCTACATTTATTCTCGATTAAAAATTCAGATGCGTTGTTACCAGTGAGGACTAAGATGGAATGCCCCGTTTCCAGTAAAATGGCTCTCCGGTTCGCTACACTCACCTATTTTACGCTGGTATTCTGTGAGAGCGTGGTCCTTCCCCAGTTGAGCCGACCCATTCATGCTACAACCATAATATAGCTACAGCGTGGTTCTACCACGTATGAAAGGTTTAAGTTTTTTTTATGGTAACACTTTTAAGGACAAAGCATATACGTATGTTAATATATATGTTATGTAAAGTAAGTAAAATTGCAGTCTTTAAACGTCCCACTGCTGGGCACAAGCCTCTTATTTCGTAGAAGGTTATGGAGCAATTAGTTTGCCACGCTGCTGCTTCAAATGACAATAGAGCACTTTCGCTTTTTGAGCATAAACATATAATATTATGACATTAGTCATAATATTATTATATATTACGTAATGCATATTGTGACATTAGTCATAATATTATATAGGGGGGTAGAAGTAGAGCAATATATTAATATTGCTCTACTTCTACCTCCCTATAAAACCTAAACGTATTTCTAGGAACCACTTTCAGGAAGCTAGGTTTTCAAAAGATCGAACTTCAATGTAGTCTGAAATTTGTCTATACCATCGTAGCTTTTAAATGATGCAACAAAAAATCTGGAATTCCGTGAATGTGCGCACCGGAATTAGTCAAATGTCGGCCCATGTACTTACGTTATTCTGTCTGACCAATTTAGGAATTAATAGTTCTTTAATATTAGTAGTTTTTCACCTATGAAATTGCCGTTCTGCAGTACTGGCCATTTCAGATCAAAAAAATATTTTGTTTAGCTAAGAATTCTAATTTCAAATTAGTTTTATTTTAAAAATATGGAATTATGGGAGACACACAAACGGAGTTATGGGGAATTACAGGGGTTATGAGGAATTTTGAACCGCATTGTTACCTGCGACAAAAATGGATTCTGTTTGACAATCGCAAGTGCTCAGCAAGTTGGTTGGATCCTGGTTCAGCACCTAAACAATGCCCTAAACGAAAACTTACCCCTACAAAAGTGATGGTCACTGTTCGGTGGTCTAGCGCCCGTGTGATTCATCACAGCTTCTTACCAATCGGGATGAACATTACTGCAGATGTGTACTGTGAAGAACTGACACAAAAGCTCACACGTCTCCAACCAGCTTTGGTCAATCGCTCGTACCCGCTGCTCCTGCACGACAACGCGCGACTTCATACTGCACAACAGACTCCAAGTTACAAGAGCTGGGTTTTGAAGCCCTGCGTCACCCGCCGTACTCTCCAGACCTTGCACCTACACACTTCTACTTTTCTACCAGAATTTGGGGAACTTTTTGGCGGGAAAAAAATTCAATACCCGAAAGGCAGTACAAAATGCCTTTGAAGAATTTGTTGCCTCCCGACAGCTAATTTTTTCAAGAAGGGCATTAATAAATTGCCACTGCGTTGGCAAAGATGCATCGATTGCATGGGTGATTATTTTGATTAATTGAAATAAAAAATATATAAAAAAAAAGTTAACTTATTTCATAAAAAAACACAATTTCATAAGTAAAGACCTAATATTATGACATTATATTTAACTTTTAAAATAAGTATAGATACTACAACTGGTAGAGAATGCCTAAAGGCATTAAGTGCTCCAATTGTTATACACTTCCAATATTTTTTTGCAATATTTTTTCAAATAAATGAATAAATAATATTTAACGCGGTAAAAACCGTAAAATTATTAATATTCATGTGTTATATTCTTCTTTATTCCTTGTTTAAAAATATTATAACTTTTTTATTTAAATGTCACTCCATCACGACATGACACCACGTTTTATTAGCTGCGGTCTGCACTGCAGAGAAGTGAGATATGAAGAAGTAAGGAATGCACCTTAGTTCTGTTACTGTATCAATGAAATAGGAATCTAAATAACAAACATCATCAGTTTTTCTGCTCAAGGGTTTATTTTCAAATTTTTTCAGAACGCTGAAAAAATTGTGTTTTTTTTATAAAACTAAGTGACAAACGAACTTACAGTCCACCTGATGGCAAGTGGCTACTGTAGCCCATTAATACATGCAGCCAGGTAAGGAGGCTGGTACCTACCTACCTAAACTGACACCTAGGCAGAAAGGAGTCCTACCACTTAGTAAACTTTATTATAAAACGGTGGTGGATTATGAAAAAAAACATTTTGACAAAATGGTTTTATTTAATTTCTCTAAAATGTAACTTCCGCGATATTATAAGTATTTTAATTGAAACTAACATTGTCATTAAAATGTAATCATACAAAATTATATAAAGACCATTAATCGCCATAAGAAGAAAATCCGCATTTTTCATATCCATTAACAAAGCTTCAAGATGCTCTGTTATTAAAGTTACAAACATACTGCGGCATGACTAAAAAAATTCCTTGCCCTTTCAAAACCTTAACACGCCGAAATCCTATTATATGCGTCAGTACTGAATTACGCGTTTATTTCCTTTGTTTATTCTATTTTACATGATAATATTAAATATTTATTATCATTTTCATAAACACAAAGACACTTATAAAACTAGCTGTGCACGACATACGTTATAACCTTTGATTATATACCTATACGTTACAACTTGCAATGTTTTTTTTATCAGAAACATTCGCTGCCACAATTTAACAAAGTTTCTTCGTAATCGGATTAATAGTATAAGAACACATAGAAAACAACACAATGGAATCGAAAGGAAATAATTCTTTTAAGGAAACATTCAAGTACGCGCATACAATAACTGACCAAAGTTTTTTTTATAGAATAAGGGTGACAAACGAGCACACAGTCTACCTGATTGTAAGTAGATGCAGTGGCCCATAGACATCTACATCCTCATTTAACAACATCAGACGTTTTGTCACCCTTGAGGACTAAGATAGAATGCCTCGTTTCCAGTAAAAAGGGTCTCCGATTCTCTACACTCACCATACGAAACACAGCAGCGTAAAGCCGCTATTTTACGCTGGTATTCTGTGATAGCGTGGTCCTTCCCCGTACCCATTCGTACTACAGCCATAATATAGCTGCAGCGTGGTTCTACCGTGTATACATCCAATAAATAATGCTTGTATACTAAAATATAACTCCAGGTAAAAGCATGGGAAACAGCCAACCAGTACGAGAAACCCATTTCCAACGAGCGGACACTGCAGATTTGCCGACGGAGGAAGCCGAGGCCAACGAGCAGTACATCAGCATCTCGAACAAAATGGTAACTGTTAACAACCTTTTTCTAAGGTTCCCGTAATGCTGCTTCCGATCATGTTCGTGGAGCTCACACGTCCTCAAAATATATTATTTCTCGGACGTGCAGGTTTCCTCACAATGGTTGCCTTTACAATCCTTACAAAACTTTGAAATCTAAGTGTTCTAGGTAGTAGGGCTTCTTTTCTGCCTAGGAATCCGTCTAAGTAGGTACTGCCCTCTTACTTATTTCTGACGACGAATAGCAGCTGTTTTCCAGTCTGAAAGGTAGAGAGCCGGTATCTTTTTCTTTGATAGAATAAGGGTGACAAGCGAGCACACAGTCCACCTGATGGTAAGTGGTTGCTGTAGCCCATAGACATCTACCTACACCACATCTATCTTCGTTTGCGAATTTAAAAGCAGATGCGAACACAGCAGCATTAAGCTGCTATTTTACGTTGGTAGTCTGTGAGAGGATCTTGTGAGGCATTCCATTTTAATTCTCACTTGTGACAACGCGTCTGCATCCCCCCCCCCCCCCTGGAAGTCTATGTCTATAGACTAAAGTACCAATTCATTTACCATCAAGCGTGTGTCTGTTCCGTTTATTATTAAAACATATATATATATTATTAAAACGATCTTAAAAACTACCAAAATCAAATACTCAGCTCGAAGAAGGGAGCAGCGTCAAAAGGCATGAGAAGTCTGTTACAGTGTTTACTAGTTCACCTGCCAAACCGAGTAAGGGACATTAATATTTTAAGCAAATTTCAAATCAAACTTGCATTTTTGATACTAGGTCGAAAGGCTGGTCGAAGATGCAACATTAGTAAGCAAAGCAGCGGCATCAGAAAGCACTATCCTCGTGACGACTACAAAGAGAAGATCTTCATGGAAAAGCTGTTGTATTTGGACGAAAACCACTCTCAGAGATGCAGGTACGTTAATTCTACAATTATACTCTTCACTAGCGACCTGCCCGGCTTCTTCTGGGTGGGAAAAGTTGCGGTATATATATTTAAGATAATCATCTAAGACTATTCATTTTATCAATTTATCGATTTAAAAAGAATCAGTTTTTCCGATAAAATATAGTCTAGATCACTCCTGGCATTGCTCTCTATATGTTTGTGAAGATTCATTACAATCGGTACAGCTATTTTGAAGATTAGCCCGGACATACAGACAGACAGACAAAAATTATAAAAAAATGGTTATTCATATCGTAATGGCATGCAAATTATCCCCAGCACAATAAAAGACAGTTATTTCGATATTAAAGACAAACACTTCAATTTTATTTTTAAAGTTAAAATTTACAATAACAAAAGCAATGTGAGTTTTTAATATTCCAGTCCTTTTTTACACCACATATTATGTAAATGTATGTGCTTAGTACATTTTGTATTAGTTTTATATCTTCTTCTCTCCAACAAGTTCATTTAAATCAAATTTAAAAATCTTACATTTGTTCAATTTCCTTCACCAAGGTTTGCCTGGAAGGTATCGCTGAGTAGTCATAAGGCAATATATACCCACTTCTAATATTAGTTAACTTATCAAGGTATTGTTATTTTAAAATATGCAGTAAAGAGAACAAAGAAATAAAATAAATTTGAGGACATAACAGGTTATCCTCGAAGTACTTCTTTGATTGTTAGGCTTACAGACTTACTCCTAACGCTTTCAACACCTAAATTGCAATTAACAATTTCGTGACCTAGGCACAAATTTTTGACACAAACGTTTTCGTATCGTCATCGACTACAACTAAAATGTAACGAAATATGAACAGCGCCCCTGGCGGACGTATATTAAACTCTGTTTTGCCATACAAAAGTCATTCGGTTGGGATACGAATTCGATACGATAGAAAACTCATGCGCAAGGGGTGCAAGGGCCTTGCCCCTGATCTACCGCGACAATCAAATAATTTAAAATTAAAAATTTTGTACAACCGACTTCAATGTAAATTATTCAGAATAACTCAAAAACTATTGGTCAGACCTTGATCAAATTTATGTGGGACCACATGTGAGGCATCAGCTTTCAAACAAAAAAAAGAATTATCAAAAGTTATGAGGTAACACACATTAAAAAAAACATACAGTCGAATTGAATACCTCCTCCTGTTGAAATCGGTAGAAAATAATACGACCACAGGGGTCATAAAAATGCGACATAAGTAGATGCGTAAGTACATTTATAGGAATATCTAGATGGTGACAGTAACTTTTTTCCTATACTTAAATACTGAATACTACCTTATGGGACAAAAACTTCTTTTAATACTCTTTAGTGAACTATTGTATTATAATGGAATAATTATAATTAACTCTGCCGCATGCTCGTTAGCACTCTCATCTATAAAAATATAATATTTTGTATTGTAGTTTCCAAGAATTTTAGATATTTTTTTTCTAATTTCCTATTCAAAGTAGTAAAAACTATTTGAATTGTATTGTTATATTAACCTTGGCATACAAACTTATTTTAAGTGTTATTAATTATTATACGTCATTTATGCAAAAGGATAAAAAGTTTTATTAAATATCTGATAGTAAATTCAATAAAGAAAACATCAGTGACATACATGGTCACGCAAAATAAATCACGTCTATTATTTTGTATTATTGAGATACCTAAGTAATTTAATATGGCCAATTCTATGCAGATCTTAACTCAGTCATTTACCCAATCTTCTGACCCGCCAACAGACCTTTTTACCTCTTACAATCGATTATTCACAAAAAGATAAAATTAATATCATAATGGCACAGTCTGCTTATGTAAAATTTATTAAGGTATTTTTAATAAATTCCTCCTGTAAAGTTAATAAATTTACATTTACACATTTTCTACATAAATTACACATGGGCAAACATCCAGGACCGAAACGACCTTGTAGCCTCGTCAGCAAGTACAAAAAGTTGTTTAATCTCTCCCTTTGTTGTAATCTCGCACGAAACGTTAGTAATGGAAATTATATGATAGTAAGTAAAAAGATACCTACCCAGTAGGGTCACTTATATGATTGCGAGTATCCCATGTAGAAGTGGCCCTACCTATGTATGGACATCAAAAACACTACATCCCAAACCTGTAGGTCAATTTAACATTTATGGAATCACGGAAGTACTAAATACATTATAAATTAAAATATTATCTATACCTGTATAGTACAAGATAAAATTAAACGTAATAAAATTCATAAATTATCTCGAGGATGTCGATGTTGGTCTGCTTTTAGGAAGTTCAAATTTTATTTTTTAACAAATTCTACGTTTTGAGTGAGTTCGATTTATTTTTTAAGGGATGTAAGTCGTACCTTTGTATGTAAGTATGTAAATATTTCACCTCGCTCTATCTCGAGAACAAATCAAGATAGCGACTTTTTCTTGGAAGAACTCCTTTCTGTCTAGGTTTGTATGGCTAGGTACCCCCTTATCTATTTTTGCCGCCAAATAGCGGTGCTTGCACTACTGTACTTTGATCTTAACAGTATAACCGTGGTAGCGCCATGCTGCTGCTATATTATCGTTGTACCACGAGTGGGTCGGCTCAACCGGGGAAAGATCACGCTTTTACAGTACATTTATAGAAAAACATGCGTGAGTGTCGTGGAACACTCGGTTGGAACGAAGTTCCTTTCGTAGTATATTATTATTGATAAACAAATACAAATGACTAGCGTCTCTTAAAATGAAGCGTCATTTAAAATGAAATAATATTTCTTTCATGGCAAGATAAGAAAAAGGTCGAGGGAGATGGATATTATTCTATCTCGCTTCCTTATAGCCGCCAAGGCCGTCTACACTACGTCCGAAGGGGTCATGACGGTAAAAACTTACACTTTTTCTCGCCTAGCCCCCATCCACCAAATTCGTACCGTCCTGATAAGAAACTTCGTTCCAATAAGGCTATAAAATAAGGCTGATAATAAGAGTATACAGTTATAGAATAAGGGTGACAAACGAGCATTTGGTACACCTGATGGTAAGTGGATGCTGTTGTCCATAGACATCTACATCAATCCTCGATAAAGAATCAAAATGCAGATGCGTTGTCACCCCTGAGGACTAAGATGGAATGTCTCGTTTCCAGTAAAAAGGGTATCCGGTTCTCTACACGCCAAACGAAACACAGCAGCATTAAGCTGCTATTTTACGCTGGTATTCTGTGAGAGCGTGGTTGTTCCCCGATCGAGCCGACCCATTCGTGCTACAACTATAATATAGCTATAGCAAGGCTCTACCACGTGTAAATGGGAAGTTGAAAGTAAGGGCAGGCAAAACAGCACCCATTAGATGTTTTACGAGTATAATTTCTAAAACAGGCTAACAGTAGAAGACTTGAACGAAACGGCGGCTAGAATAGAACTACGCACAGCAAACATGGTAGGCGTGGAGCCAGTCTGTGCCGAGTGCAAGCAGAGAGTCATCGATTGCTACGACAGTGGACCTCACACTGAGTCGCTCGTGTGCTGGGACGCTGTTGGTGAGTACGGACAAGTAACAAACATAATAAATTCTAAAATATGCAATGATGCTGATATCTTCCTGTTTACGGCATTTTTCAGTTTTACTTGATATTACTAGCTGCGCTTAAATAAAAACCTTCCACGATCCCATTTCCTAAGCATCGAGTTCAAGAAAATAAGAACGAATGCTTCATTTTTGTTTGCGAAAACTTTCAATGTCAATATTCTTCTATGCGATGGATATAAATTGCACATGAACAGATCCAAGATTCAGAATTATTTTTTCTAGGCTATACAACGCTCATGAAGCTGTTTGCTCGTAGCGTTGTATGGCCAATAATCCCCAGCGTCGCACTAAGTGTGATGACCGTAAGTGTGGTGTCATTATTTCATGGAAATCTTATACATTTGATATTTTTCCGGTTATAAAACTGATCGAAACCTTCTAAAATTTTAATGATATTTTTTGTAAATAAAGGTGCGTTCACAAAGTGCGTGCAAACGGCTGCGGCAAAGCGAATACGCGCACGGACTCAGCGCGACGCACGCGAGCACGCGCGCCGTGAGCGTCACGTCGCACACGCTCGCGAACATGCACTAAAAGATCTCACACCGCCCCAGGAAACTACTGCCTAACTAGAACGCATTTGTTAATTATATATGACATTATACCTATTATACAAATTGAATAAACTTCATTAAAGAAAAAAAATTATATTTTCTTTATCACATACTACTTTGAACATTTAATACTTTATATACTTGTTCACCAAATAAAAATATTATTAAAAATTTTAAAAAATATTTCTTGTGAAATAAATACATGATAAAAACACATGTATGATAAGAAATCGTATTATTTCATTGTTTGGTTTGGTAAAGCTTTTACTCGCCCGGTAGAAGATCGTTAAACAAAACTTGGTATTATATTATACCTAATCAAAAACTCGAATACTTTTATTTGTATCAAAATAATCAAAAAAAAAGTAGTGAAAATGTCCACAACAAAGTTTTTTTTCTATTTATAGGAGTGGGGGCAAACGAGCATACGGCTCACCTGATGGTACGTAACTACCGCCTCCCATGAACAACTGCAACACCAAGGGAATTGCAGGTGCGTTGCCGGCCTTTTAAAAAGGAGTAAGCTCTTTTCTTGAAGGTCTCTAAGTCGTATCGGTCCGGAAAAATCGCCGGTGGTAGTCGATTGCACAAGGAAGTTGTGCGAGGAAGTAAACTTCTAGTAAAACTTGGGCCGCCAAGTATCCAGATGGTGTGGATGGTATCGGGAGTTTTGCCGCGATGTGCGTTCGTGAAATTTGGCGGCTGGGAATAATCCGAACAATTCCTCAGAGCACTCCCCGTGGTAGATGCGAAAGAAAATGTAAAGGGATGCAACACCTCTTCGCAACGCCAGACGATCGAGCCGATCGGAGAGGACTCGGTCGTCGATGATTCGAGCCGCTCTGCGCTGGATGCGGTCAAGTGGAAGGAGCTGGCACTGGGGAGCCCCAGCCCAGAGATGGGAACAGTATTCCATGTGATGCCGAACCTGCGCCTTGTAAAGATGCAGTCGGTGTGCCGGCATGAAATACTGTACCGCTCTGCTGATCACGCCAACCTTTTTAGAGGCCACTTTGGCCTTCTCTTCCAAGTGACCACAAAACTGCACATCATTCGATATGTCGACGCCGAGGATTCTGATACTGGCGGAGGGAACAAGGGGAGTGCCTTGAAAATGAGGAGATACGATAAGGGTTTCTTTTTACCAGTAAACGCGCAAACTTGTGTCTTCTGGGGATTAAACTATAGGGACTGATAGGGACTAGATTTAGTCCCCCTAATCCGAGACTGTGTCCAGCAAAGACTCGACTTCAGATACAAGATATTAGAGATAATAGAGCATCACCAGTGCTGTCATCCGCATAGCAATGAATGTTACCGGTTTGCAGAAGGAACAGCGTTGGTGACAGCCTGTGTCCCCCGTCATCGAGAATCGAGTTGCACGCAAAGAAAAGGCCTAGCATATCGGCTTTTTCCTTTGCGGCATTGGCCAGTGAATCGTCTTTTCTGTGCAGAGATGGAAGAGATGGCAGACAGAAGTTCCCTTGGACAGCGATGGCGAGAGACACCAGAATGCACGGGTTCCCGAAGGAAGGCGAACTAGTTTCTCGCCAATTCTGCCGGTGTGCTCTCACTTACTTACGTACTTCTTTTCAAGGGCGTTGGTGTTTACATCCCGGGACGTTGATGCGTCAGCCCAGCCCCGGTAGCACTGCTGCTTATAGCGTGATGCTATTTTACAGGAGCGACCAAACCATGGTTGGGATCTGCCTCCGATGGGCACCACAGAGGATGGAATAAAAAATTCCATACCCTGAAGTACCACATCAGCGACACAATTAGCAACAACGTTGGGATCGTCCGGCGAGAAGCAAATCCGCCCCCAAGGGTAGAATGTAAAAAACCGCATACTATCCCAATCGGCCGACCTATAGTGCCAAACACAAACATGCACCACACTCCGGACTAGACAATAGTCCGAGGAGCCAAGAGGGGCGTCGACGGAGACCTGATATCATCTGATATGAGGTTAGCAGAAGGTCCAACAGGGAAGGTGCATGATCCTCCACATCTGAAATCCGCGTACCAGTTGTGTCAGACCATATGCCAAGGCAAAGTCATAAACAGATCTACCCGCATGATTGGTTAAACGTGAACCGAGCCATTCGGCGTGGTGGGCGTTAAAATCGCCGAGGATTACGATCTCTGCGGATGGGATCTCCTGTAGCAAGAAATCTGTATCCATTTGGACGTTTGTTCGATGAGTCGGTCTGTTTCGGAATTGCCGCTATGGGACCTATAGAGGCACCCGTAGACGCACGAATGGTCGTCGCTGTCTACGCGTAGCCAAAGGATGGACAGGTCCAAACCTTCAAGACTGCTGTGGCATCGAGAACAGATGTCCTCTCTGACGTTTACGCAAACTCCAGCCCGAGGCACAAAGGAGTGTTCCAATTTGTACCTCGGGTAGGAGAGATACAAGTATCAGCCGGAGAGGACACCTGCGTCTCGGTCATAAAGAGCAAGGCCGGCTTCACCGTCTCCAGATGTTAGTGGACGGCGTTTAGGATCGAGTGAAGTCCCCTGATGTTGTAGAAATTCACGGATAGCGTGGCAGGGTTCGCCTTGGTCTTGTTGCTTAGCTTGCCCCGAGCAGTTATTGTCTTGAGCGGAATTTTGCCCTCCCCAGAATACGCGGGGCAGCCTGAGCACCCACGCTCAGAAGTGGAGTAGCTTGGTCGTGGATGCACAACGAGGGATTCTCCATTACTAGGGGTGCTGGTACCCTTCTGGGGTAGTATCACATTTAATTCCGCTACCATGTTGATAGGGGGATATTCTGTAAGGTCGTGGTACCACCCCGGTTCGAGCAAGGTAGGTAGGTTAGGTATTGTAACAAGACTTGTCCATTAGAGTAGTTGTTTACATCAATCCATCAATACTAAAGTCTATGGTCAAGTCTTGTTATACCCGATAAAATAATCGATTGTGTTAAAGGTACGTCAAATATTGTCTGTGGATAAAAAGTTAGGACTTAGCAGTCGAACGTCATTCAGAGACGAGCCGCCGGAGTGACAAGAAGGTTTGTGATATATTATGTTATTTTGTTATACTGTGCCATTGATTTAGTTTACTCGAAATAAGTATTGTTATTGCGTTAATTCCTTTTACATATTTAGAATTCTATGAACCACTATTGAGGTACCCTTACAGTATACAAAAATTTTATTTGGTATCATTCAAGTAGTAGCAACTATATCAATATCTCCCGTGGGTCGACGACTCGATCGCTTACAAAAATGGTATTCATATAAACTTTCATCTCAACCTTACTCAATACAGGATATCCGTAATTGCTTCGATGTTTTCCAAAACGTTACATCATTGTACTTATCTGATGCATACTAATGCAACGATTCAGGTAACCTACCAACTGAACAACAGCAGTGATTGATGACATAATATAATATTAAGTGTTTAACGCACCTCAATATTTTATATAGGAATTTATTAAGCAATTAACTCATTTTACTCGAGTGATTGGAAGCTCTCTCTAGATTCTCATCTTTCATTATAAAACTGAAGTGACAAACGAACTTACCGTCCACTTGATGGTAAGTGGCTACTGCAGGCTATGAATACAATAGAAAATTTCAAAGAAAGAAGGCTACAGATGCGTGGTCACCTCTGAGGACTAAGTTGGAATGAGTTGTTCGCAGAACTCGTCCTTAGACTCCGAAGGAGACGTGGGTGTCGAAGTATACTATAGTTCTTTAAGCCATGCTCTACGCTTTTCCATTTGATGCCTTAGTAAATGTGTAATAACAGCATGGGCTGAAAGTAGTGGCGGTTGAGTTAAATAATCAGCTGAAGAATTGATACTGAGATTAGGTTTTATCATTGGAGTTACGAGATTGGAGTGACAACAGCAGGTAGTGGAGAAACGTACAGTCTTTACACGCTCTGAAACGCCTCGAGTTTTAAATGTGTTAAGTAGTCTCGACGCAACGATCCTACGTGGTAGAGCCATGCTGCAGCTTTATTACTGGTATAGTTGTAGCACGAAAGGGTAATTAATTGAAAATATAAGCGCCAACTGCAGCTTTTACTTGACACCAAACGTCAAGCCTCTTTATGCTATCGTTTCAATCCTTCCGATAAGACACTAGGGGAGCCTTGCTTTGCTAAGTCTAATTTGCAGCTTGAAACTCGACACTGCTTTCGCAACGCGTGCTAGAAACAATTATACCTACAGGCTTACAATGTGCTAAGCTACTATACAACTTTGGCGTGTGTGGATGACGTAACAGGCGACAGAGGCAAATTGTAACAGGAGATAGACACCAGTATCTTCCTAATAACAGCTTACAATTAAATTAAATTATAAAAACTGCGGTTGCCAGTCCTCCTACCAAGGGTTCTCCCTATGAGGCAATGTATGGTGGAGGCCTATGTTCAGCAGTGGACTTTTATAGGCTCTAATGGATGGATACAAGTTTGACGTAAAACCTATTATTGATTTTAGGATTAATATTAATACTTCAT
Organism: Parnassius orleans; assembly: GCA_029286625.1. Lineage (NCBI taxonomy): Eukaryota > Metazoa > Arthropoda > Insecta > Lepidoptera > Papilionidae > Parnassius > Parnassius orleans. The sequence continues at coordinate 280,527 of JAGSMP010000299.1, forward strand.
TACTGACTTGACACTGGCAGAATTCTATCAAGAGAAGCCATAATTTAAAAGAAGAAGAAGAATATTAATACTTGTACTTGTTTTACCGTTGTTCTTTATTTAATAATCATTTTAGGCCTATGTTCAGCAGTGGACTTTTGATAGGCCGAAAGAGTAAGCGAAGGGTAATGTATGGTAATGTTGACACGCTTACTGGGCAGAGTTATGGAAACGGGAAACTTCTCAGGTGTCAAAAAGGCTTTCGGCCCTGTATCAAGGATAATTGAAGAACGCGACGGTTCAGTGATAATTGTGATCCGAATCAAACTATGATGTGACCCGAAACCTGTTGGTGGGTCTATACCTATCTATATAGGTATATATTGAAGGATAGTGCTTCAATGCCTATGCATTGATGCACTATCCGAGCTCTTTTCTTTTCTTATTTTATAGAATAAGAGTGACAAACGAGCACACAGTTTACCCGGTGGTAAGTCGACTGTGGCCCATAGACATCTACATCTAACCTCGGTTAAGAAACAACCATCAACAAACAAATATCAGAGCTTCAATTTGAAGTAAGATTACACTTCTAGCTTCGGCAGTTATTTATGTACCTACGTAATTACGTGTACGTTCACGATTTTTTCAAAATGAATGGATGTCATTCAAAAATATATTGATATTAGAATAAAATATCTTGTACATAAAACTGCGATCAAGCAAACAACGACAATTATGTAATAAGTTAACCTTTTTTAAGGGGTAGTAAATTTATTAGATTTTTGTGTTTGATTAATAAACATCATTTTATAAATTCATACATACCTGTGTTTTATTGATCCGTTAAAACCTACCTCATAATTACCCACCTACTTATTATTTACTAAATACTTACCTAATTTAATCTAATAACTTAAGTACAATACAAACGCATAGGCGTCAATCTTGGCGCATCACTATTCAACCGCTTCATCTATGTATTAGTATCTATAGAATACCTGCTGACGCTTGGCATAATGGGCAATGAGCGATACTTGCCTACTTATTTATACTCTAAGGCCCGTATTAATAAACGTTACTCAGCTCAAGTATACGCACTTGAGTACAATCTTGAGGTTATGATCTTATAAATAAACATATCTCAAGATGCGGTTTAGTTTACGATATCAGCTGAGTGCCAGACTGATTAATAAACGAAACTCGACTCTCCAAGTGTGTATACTTGAGTGCAAGTCACAGAACAGTATTCTTAAGTACAGCGTTTTGAGATACTGTTTTTATGTGTTTATTAATTAGCAACGATCTTGAGATGCTGATTTCGTAATGAGGGCGTATCAAATGATTACGCACTTGAGTTCGTCGTTGAGTAACGTTTATTAATACGGGCCTAAGAATGCTCTATAGCTTGCTTATTTATACTCTAAGGACGTTCGGGTTTAAGACTCCTTGGGTGTTGTCTTTAAGTTTCTGCAGAAGAATTTGTAAGCTGGCAAGGGTGACACCCTTAGCAAATTTTTTTTTCTTTCAACCAATTTGTCTTTTAACATATTACACAAAATATGTGGCCAGCATGCCCTAGTCTTGTAAAATCATGTGTTAATGTCTAAAAGCAACATTTTAGAAACCACGAAATGTTTGCTTCAGTTTAGATTTAATATTATTTGACTTGTGCAATATTTTTTTATTTAATATAATCAGGCAGAATGTTATTAAAAAAGTTTGTATATTATGATATCTATAAACTTATATAGATATCATAATATACAAATATAAAAACAGTTTATCTTTTAACATACGCAACTATATGTTTCCTTAACATTTAACATCACAGTACAGTTCAGTTAAAGGACACTTTTTTCTTAACATCATCTGCAGTAGGTCTTTTAGTTTGGACAACAACCTTCTTCACGCTACTTTCTTCTTTATCGGCGTTATTCACTAGCGAAGGAAATTGTTTGTCCGCGTTGGCGGTTAGAAGAGCGATTTTCCTCCGCAATTCTCGCACTTGTTCGGCACTAGCTAGCTGGGCTGCTCCTCTTGATAACACTTCTGTCCGAAGTTGTTCACATTCAGTCCTGCAATTGAATAATTCACGTATAACTGTCCATGTGGATGTTTGGTCCCATATTACTATTGTTGCGCGCCACTATTAATGTCTTGTACATGGCAACACTAGTTACCACTAGCGCCCTCTAGTATCGATTAGCAGAACTAGGAGTCAAGATCCTTCTAGAAATTTCGGGACCGATATGTACTCGAACATTCTAGATGTTTCTACAGTAGAAGGTTCTGGAAACTATCTGAGGCCCTATATAAGGCCGGTATAGACCGAGTCAGTATTGAATTGGCGATACAAGCGAAGACTTCGAAGCGATACAACTGCGAACTAAAGCGATCTGTAGTAAAATTGTGTTTTGTTATTAGTGTGGTTTAAAGTTGTAATTAGTGTTGTGTAATTAAAGTGTCAATTTTGGTAATTCACTCGGCAGTTTTTAATTGTCTCGAACCCCAAGCTCGTAACACTATTAACTGCACATATATTTAGTAGTTGATAATGTCCTTTGTTACTGTCCGGGCTATTATTGTCAAATAAATTCTTGCAAAATAATTTAAATGTTTTACTACCATAAATAATATTATACTAATTGACACAGCTTTACCTATCCAAAAACTTTCCAAAACCTCCTTCCATCTTGATCCCCTTGGCCGCAGTAGTCACTTACCATGAGGTGGGATGCTAGGTTTTTGGCCGTAGAAAGGAAAGGGGGACATCTCCCACCCGGCATGGTGTTCAGCTCGGAGAGCGACAAATGCTTCATGTGATAGTTCGGAGCTATTCTAATAGGTCAGGGAAAAAGTTTCTTCGTATTTTGTTTGTATGAAATTGAAGAAAAATCTATTTGGTTGTACTGTTTGTATCTGGCTAGTTTTAATATCAATACATATAGGCATTAAGAGAAATAAAATAAAAAGTAAAATAAACCACTTTCCCACCATTTCCAATTGTTTTCTGTCCGCCAAAATAAGTGAGTCTAACGAAGAAATTCGATACATGCTGAAGTTTTATTATAAGAAAATGAAAAATGCGACTCAAGCCGCGAAAAAAATTTGTGACGTTTATGAACCTAATGCAGTGTCAGTAAGAGTAGCACAAAGTTGGTTCAAGCGTTTTCAGTCCGGGAATTTTGATGTCAAAGATGCAGCTCGCTCTGGTTGCCCTCATACGGGGATAAAGTCGACGCATTTTTGGAAAAGTGGAGCAAGTTCGGCATATTAGTAGTTACGACATAGCCGATGAATTGAGGATTGACCAAAAACAGTTTTGACCCATTTGGTAAAGTCTCGCTATACAAAAAAGCTCGGTATTTGGGTACCACACGAGCTCACTGAAAGAAACCTAATGAATCGTGTACTCATTTGCAATTCTCTATTGAAACATAATGAAACAGAACCATTTTTGAAAAGATTGATCACTGGTGATGAAAAATGGATCACCTACGACAAGAATGTGCGAACAAGATCATGATCAAAGGGTATTCAAGCCCCACAGACTGTGGCGAAACCCAGATCAACACGCAATAAGGTGATGCTGTGTGTATGGTAGGATTAGAAGGGCATCGTTTATCATGAGCTTTTACCGCCAGGCAAAAAAACCTTGGTTGGGAAGTGTTAATGTATCCACCATATAATCCTGACCTTGCACCCTCAGATTTTCACCTGTTTCGGTCTCTTCAGAATTCTTTGGGTAGTGTTAGGTTAACATCAAGAGAACTGTCAAAACTACTTGTCGCATTTTTTTGATCAAAAATCCTAAGATTTCTACAGCAACGGGATTATGTCAAAACAAAACCTACAAGATGGCAACACGTTATCGAACAAAATGGCACATAAATATTATAATTAAATGTAATTAAACTTTGAAAAAAAAATGTCTTAAATTTGTATATAAAACACAAAGAAACTTTTTCCCCGACCTTTTATATATGTCGCAGTAAGATAGTTAGCCATGATATAGTTATATCTCTAGGGATATAGCTATATACCGGTTCATAACTATCTTACTAGACTAATCTAGTGAAATAATTATAATTGTAAACTGAATGTACAGGAGGAACGAATTTCGCGACATTGACGTTCCTGTTGTGTTGTTGTTCATGTTCCTTTTTTGACAGTAGGTTAAGGTGTTGCTGCAAGTAAAGCCGCATACATTATAACGATATAAAATGTAATATTGAAAGAATTTATCTTTTTAATTTATCTTTGGTCGGGCACGGCGGGCAACCAGGCGGGCGCGGCGTGCTCCAGCTTGGCGAACCAGCGCGCCAGCTCGCGTGTAGTGTGTGCTGTGTGCTGTGTGCTGTGTGTGGTGCGCGATGTGTACCGAACAACATACTTGAGGTGGTCGAGCACGGCGGGCAGCCAGGCGGGCGCGGCGTGCTCCAGCAGCGAACCAGCGCGCCAGCTCGCGTGTAGTGTGTGCTGTGTGCTGTGTGCTGTGTGTGGTGCGCGATGTGTACCGAACAACATACTTGAGGTGGTCGAGCACGGCGGGCAGCCAGGCGGGCGCGGCGTGCTCCAGCTTGGCGAACCAGCGCGCCAGCTCGCGTGTAGTGTGCTGTGTGCTGTGTGCTGTGTGCTGTGTGTGTGTGTGCGCGATGTGTACCGAACAACATACGAGGTGGTCGAGCACGGCGGGCAGCCAGGCGGGCGCGGCGTGCTCCAGCTTGGCGAACCAGCGCGCCAGCTCGCGTGTAGTGTGTGCTGTGTGCTGTGTGCTGTGTGCTGTGTGTGGTGCGCGATGTGTACCGAACAACATACTTGAGGTGGTCGAGCACGGCGGGCAGCCAGGCGGGCGCGGCGTGCTCCAGCTTGGCGAACCAGCGCGCCAGCTCGCGTGTAGTGTGTGCTGTGTGCTGTGTGCTGTGTGTGGTGCGCGATGTGTACCGAACAACATACTTGAGGTGGTCGAGCACGGCGGGCAGCCAGGCGGGCGCGGCGTGCTCCAGCTTGGCGAACCAGCGCGCCAGCTCGCGTGTAGTGTGTGCTGTGTGCTGTGTGCTGTGTGCTGTGTGTGGTGCGCGATGTGTACCGAACAACATACTTGAGGTGGTCGAGCACGGCGGGCAGCCAGGCGGGCGCGGCGTGCTCCAGCTAGGCGAACCAGCGCGCCAGCTCGCGTGTAGTGTGTGCTGTGTGCTGTGTGCTGTGTGCTGTGTGTGGCGCGATGTGTACCGAACAACATGCAGGTGGTCGAGCACGGCGGGCAGCCAGGCGGGCGCGGCGTGCTCCAGCAGCGAACCAGCGCGCCAGCTCGCGTGTAGTGTGTGCTGTGTGCTGTGCTGTGCTGTGTGGTGCGCGATGTGTACCGAACAACATACTTGAGGTGGTCGAGCACGGCGGGCAGCCAGGCGGGCGCGGCGTGCTCAACAGCGAACCAGCGCGCCAGCTCGCGTGTAGTGTGCTGTGTGCTGTGTGCTGTGTGTGGTGCGCGATGTGTGCCGAACAACATGCGGGGTGGTCGAGCACGGCGGGCAGCCAGGCGGGCGCGGCGTGCTCCAGCTTGGCGAACCAGCGCGCCAGCTCGCGTGTAGTGTGCTGTGTGCTGTGTGCTGTGTGTGTGTGGTGCGCGATGTGTACCGAACAACATGCGAGGTGGTCGAGCACGGCGGGCAGCCAGGCGGGCGCGGCGTGCTCCAGCGGCGAACCAGCGCGCCAGCTCGCGTGTAGTGTGTGCTGTGTGCTGTGTGCTGTGTGCTGTGTGTGGTGCGCGATGTGTACCGAACAACATACTTGAGGTGGTCGAGCACGGCGGGCAGCCAGGCGGGCGCGGCGTGCTCCAGCAGGCGAACCAGCGCGCCAGCTCGCGTGTAGTGTGTGCTGTGTGCTGTGTGCTGTGGTGCGCGATGTGTACCGAACAACATGCAGGTGGTCGAGCACGGCGGGCAGCCAGGCGGGCGCGGCGTGCTCCAGCGGCGAACCAGCGCGCCAGCTCGCGTGTAGTGTGCTGTGTGCTGTGTGCTGTGCTGTGTGTGGTGCGCGATGTGCCGAACAACATACTTGGGTGGTCGAGCACGGCGGGCAGCCAGGCGGGCGCGGCGTGCTCCAGCTTGGCGAACCAGCGCGCCAGCTCGCGTGTGTGTGTGCTGTGTGCTGTGTGCTGTGTGCTGTGTGTGGTGCGCGATGTGCCGAACAACATGCGGGGTGGTCGAGCACGGCGGGCAGCCAGGCGGGCGCGGCGTGCTCCAGCTTGGCGAACCAGCGCGCCAGCTCGCGTGTAGTGTGTGCTGTGTGCTGTGTGCTGTGTGTGGTGCGCGATGTGTACCGAACAACATACTTGAGGTGGTCGAGCACGGCGGGCAGCCAGGCGGGCGCGGCGTGCTCCAGCTTGGCGAACCAGCGCGCCAGCTCGCGCCGCTGCCGCTCGCACATACCTTCCAGCTGCGTGATGCGTTCCGAGTAGCTATCTGCAAGCGCAGAATATCTAATAGTACTATTCTCCCTGTTCCGATCAAGCTTTACTTGCTACTTTAGCATTGTTCATTTAACATTTTTCGTATACATTTTCTGTTTTTTTCAGATTTATCTGACATTTATCATCATCATCATCATCATCATTACAGCCCATCACAAGGCCTCCCGCCTCCCCCAAGGACTGCCATGAAACACAGTCCTAAGCCACCTGTATCCATCAACTTCCCAGGTAGTCAATCCATCATGCAGGTCATTAATATTCAAGGATGATTTTTTTTATTTATCATGCGATCAGTTGATGGACTATGAGCAGATTGATTGTAGGACAGATTGGCGTGCAGAGAAAACTTCCCCAGCGGGAAGCACTCCATAAGTCTCAGCTATACATTGTCAAGTATATGCCTTCTCTTAAACGAGGAATCGCTTGTGACATTGTCAACTGCCATGCTGAGTGATTTGAATGGTTGCCAAGTCTTGTTTTGTAGTTGCAGCTGTAGCGCCTAATTTCTTCCTTGACTGAGTTCATTTTAAGGTGTCCATGGATTTCAGATATTCTTATGAACCATGGTGCGTTTGAAAGTTGTTTAAGTATGTAGTTTTGGGTTCTTTGAATGATTTCGATGATGGAGTCACATGCACATCCCCAAAGATGTATGCCGTATATCCATATTGGTTTTATAATGGTGTTATATAGCAAGAGCTTATTGTCTAAGGAAAGTCTGGAATTCCTTGCGAGCATCCAATACAGTCCTCTGTATTCTTCCAAGTGAGCTTTCTATCCAAGTACATGCCCAAGTACCTAACGTTGTCACTTTGCAGAAGCGAATTGTTACGCAATGAGACAGGCGGACAGTTTCCTCAAGGCAAGGTAAACGTAAAATTACGTAAAATTATTCAAGGATGAATAAGTATTATATTACCATGTGATGGTAGCATAAAAGAATCCATCACAAGTGTTTCTCCTGTGGATATCATCCAGGGACTATGTGAAATACCAAAAATAGTTCATAGCAGTAACACCCAGGACTGGAAAAGCATCAAAGTTGCAAGACTTCTCGTACTTCAATCGCCTATTTGCCTGCCAAGCTATTCTGACATTATGTTTTCAGATATACCTATATGTTTGCATTTCATTATTTTGAAAATCAATAATATAAATTTAAATTACCAATCAACTCCCTGTCAAAATGAGCGGAGGCCCCAGCTTGTTGCTCCCATATTGTCTGCTTCTCATGCAGAAGTGCATCCACTTCTGCCTGTTTGTTGGCCAAATCTCTTCTTAACTGAAATTTTAAATTCTTATTTTGAAAATTTATATAATAAGATGGCGTTTGACAAACATAATTTTAATTTCTAATAACAAAATAAAGATATTTCATTTAATTGTAAATACATACATTTGTATCTTTTTTTTATAGGATAGGGTGACAAACGAGCACACAGTCCACCTGATGGTAAGTGGTTGCTGTGGCCCATAGACATCTACACTTATCCTCGTTTGCAAATCAAAACGCAGATGCGTTGTCACCCATGAGGACTAAGATGGAATGCCTCTTTTCCAGTAAAAAGGGTCTCCGGTTCCCTACACTCACCATACGAAACATAGCAGTGTTAAGCTGCTATTTTACGCTGGTATTCTGTGAGAGTGTGGTATTCCCCGATCGAGCCGTATAGTAAATAAAATAGTATACATGTAAAAACATGTACTACCCCATATCGTCCTGTAGGTGACTTAAGAGGTGACAGAAGGAAATAAACCAGAAGATGGGCAGCAGTGTCTTGCTAATAATAACTAAAAAAATAAAAAAACTGCATTTGCTAACCTGCTTGCCAAGCTTGGCAATTATGGCAAACATGCCCGCTATGAGGCAATTTATGAGGAGGCCTATGTTCAGCAGTGGACTTTTAATAATGGTAAGGGTAACATTTTTTCCTGAACAAGTTGAGAAAGAGAAATAAACTTAAATGAAAAATATAGATAGTCACTTACCCTAGCGTTTGTCTGCTTCATCTGTATCAGGTTTTTTGCCATCTCTTGTCTCTTATCCTCCACCTCAGCAAATATTGAATTGCCTTTAGTAGCTGGAAAAAAAATTAAAACAAATCATGAATAATACAATTTTATACTTGACATCCAAACACTTTTAGGAAAATATCACTTAGGAAGATATAAGGTTAAGGTTTAGAATCAAGTCGCCTTAATAGGGGGATGGGGCAGGGGGAAAGGGGTGGGGGGAGGAGTAGATTCGCCCCCACATTTTTTCCCCGCCGTATATGCCTATTTTTTTTTTTATTAAATGTTGAAGATTATAATTTTTATTGAATGATTTCTGAGAAAAATTGCTTTAATAGGGAGGGGGGGAGGCGTCTCCCCTCCGCCGAAGTAATATCAGTGTAGTCAAATTGCAAAAATAAATTGCATGGGAGCACTTGAGATAAGCCTCCTTGACCCCCCACAGTAACAGACTACTCAAATTTAGGCGACTTGATTCTAAACCCAACCCAGATATAACATTATTGCATCATAGAGGCAGTTAAGAAGTTAGTGCTCTAATCAAGTATGCTCCAATCAAGTGTCAAGTCAGTTTGCGCACTGTCAAGCTGAAAGACATACGGTATTTAGAAATGATGACAGCCTTTGGCAAAGAATAAAGGAGTTCTATCCAATATAATTGTATTTACTGCCTCATATCATCCTGTGCATGTCATAAGAGGCGACAGAGGGAAACCAAACAGCATATGGGCAGCAGCATCTACATGAAAACAACACAAAAAATACTCTGGTTGCCGACCCACCTGCCTAGAGTGGCTGCTATGACAAATATCCCCCTATAAGATAATCTATAGGAACCTATTTTCAGCAGTGGACATAACTTGAAAGGAAAGTAAATAACTTGTTTTCTGTATTCTAATAAAGCAATCAATACATCAATACTAAATAAAATTATTATATAGCATGTACCATGTGGCTGTAAATCTTGGGAGTCAACCTGATGTAGCATAGCCCTAGCCTCAGCCAAATCAGCTAAAGCTGTCGCTTCACGTTCCCCAGCAGCTTGTAACTCTTCCCTACGGATTTCTGCTGCCACCCTTAGTTGCCCTATTTCAGACACTAATTCTTCAACTTTCATACGCCAAGATACAATTTCTGAACGTGCCTCTTCCAGAGCTGCTTTTACAGAGGACGCTTCTGACGTAGCTAACGATAACGCAGTACGAATTTCATCCAACTCTCCAGTATCCCGTTCGGGCGATTTTCTGGAATCAACAATTGCATGTTCCTCTTTCATACGTCGGATCTCGGACTCCAATTCCTTAACTTCGTTTACATGTCGTTCTACTGTTTCTAAACGCTCTTCACGTAATTCCGAAATTTGATCTTGTAGCGATGAAATACGGGAATTTAGTTCACCTCTGCGTTTCTCCTCGTCTGATTGTAAACTCTCTAATTCAGCGTTTAAATGGCTTTGAACATCTAAAGCAGTTTGATAGTTACGTTTAGTTTCATGAAGTTCTTGTTTAGTAGCTTCGTAGCTGTTGGATAAACTTTCATATTGTTTTCGAAGCAAATAATACCGTTCGCTAAGTTCCCCGTTCGTTAATTCTTCCACTACCGTTAAGTTTGTTTTGTTGCTTATTGTCGAATAATCCATTTGTTTTTCTTTGTGGCGAAATTTAACTCTAAAATTAAAATATTGTTTTACGGAGAATCGTCGAAGTTTTTATTAAAAATAAACATTTGATTTGATTGAAATTTCAAATTCAAACTTCCAAGCATAGCTTCAAAGAAAAGTCTATTTTTTTTCTATAACAGGCTTTACAGCTCTGGGTTCTAGCCTTTCTGCGCCTAAAAACGACAAACATTTGTTGTTACCAAAGAGTATAGTAACCATAGATAATGATAAGTTAATATCCATGGAAATACATGTACTTCCTACAATTAATATCATAGACTTAGAATATACACATTTATCATAGACTTACAATATATAGTCTGATTTCCTTCAGTTACGATCTTCCTATATGGGCCCATTTTTAGTCATCATAGCGGTCAAACCGCGAGCTCACTTATTATGCTCATTATCAAGAAAGACCACGTATTGTCTCGGGCAACTACGGAACCCTACCTTTACATTATGCGTGGCCCGACAAGCACTTGGCCAGTTTTTTTTAGCTTCATATTAAAATAGTAGTTTGCATGAAATTTTGTTCCGTTTTACGATATTGAAAATCACTACTTTATATAATCGTCTCTTTATTTTACTATTATTTTTATAAATAACCATTTTATATGCCTTATACCGGTTTATCGCATAAAGTTTGCACGTTTCAAGGTTTTGTGTGTACAATGTAGCACCCTATAAAATATACCAGCGTATAGACCAACATAGTGTGCAAAGGAGAAGAAAATTTCTTATGGCAAAAACGCAAGATAGAAAAGGATACCAAATCTCATGACTCTGTAACCGATTTTGAATGACAGGTCGGCACAAGTCGGCACGCAAGAAATAGCTCACTAGTTATTTTAAGTAAGTAACTTTTTTCCAAAATGGTTACTTGTTTTGTGAGTGGCTGGTGTGTTAATAATAGTAATAATTTTGATAATTGCACATTTCACAGGTAAATTCTCAAGACGTCGTCAATGTTATGACGCGTTTATTTTTGGTTAAAATTTATGTTATATACTGTTTAAAATATAGAATCTTTTCAAATATTTTGTTAATTTTGATATTTTGCAAAGTAAAAAGTCATGTTGTTGATAATTTGCATGAATTTGGAAAATACATTTTTATACAAAATATTTTACATTTACGCTAGGGATTGACTCAACTATATCAAAATTAATGTCAATGTTTATCTTGAATGTTTAAAATGAATCGATAGACTTGCCCACACGACAAGAAAATGAATCCTCGGTTTACGTTCTAAAATGTAATTTTATTTTGCCGTTTGTCAAACAGATTCCCTCCCGCTTCTATAATAAGAAAAAATGGCTAAGGTGAATTGGACGGGTTGGTTTGGAATCCAATGAAGAACTCAACAATTTGCAGCAAACATTTTCTTGAGAAGTATAAAAGAAAAAAGAGAATAAAAACAATTTTATTAAAAGGAATCATTTCTACATTATTTGTACCAGTAAGTATAATATTGTTATAATAAGACTTCAAAATGTAGCTTTCAAAACTTTAGATAAACATACAGACCGATTTTTATACATTATAAAACTGTAGTACATTAAAGATAAAAAATCTTGAGTATATCCTCTTAAGCCATTATGAACCCAACTAAGTATCTATTTATCAACTAAAATAAATGTATACCCTTACTTAACCAACCACACAGCCTTACGGTCACACTAGTACAATATTCATAGCATCACACTATTTTCCCCAAGGGGTTGAACGGAGCTTCGGATTATATTCCCAAATCACAATCGTAAAACTTTTAGCCTAGTTAGGTATAGATATTTAGTAATGCTCCTGCAGTGCCACTAGACGCCCGCGCATGAGACGCGATAGTATAAATTCCATAGTATTTGATACTCACAACGCTCGATGCCCGATTCATGCTTGATAGCCAACGACATTGTGCCGAGGGCTTAAATAGCGTGGTTCATCGCCTATAGTGCTAGTCGTCTTAGAGTATTCAACTAACCGGAGACGCTATGCGCATAAAGTTCCAAACAAAAAAGTCTGTCACTTTTAGCGAGAGGTGAGGTAACGTACACTAAGCAAATCGTAAACTTTGGGTCACGTCGTTACGCACGCACACAGCATAATATGAGCACACGAGTAAGCAAAACGCACACAACCTTGAAAATCTGTCATAAATGTCTCATCGTTACAGTGTACAAACACATAAACAACTAGTGCGAGGGCCTTGTCGATATGGATATGTCGATGAAATTTTATGCAAGTTGCATTAGCAAATTAAATAAAAATAAAAAAGAACAATAAAACATAAGTATGTTTAATGTGCAATATTACATTCAAAGTAAATTAAAAAATACATAAGGTACAAAATAAAAATACAAAATTACCAAAAATAAAACAATGTGAAAAAGTATTATGTTATGTTTTTATTGGTTTTTAAAATGAATAAGTTTAGTATATATGTGACGAATACACTTTTTGGGATCACTCTTTTTTGCGAGGTAGCTAATTCTAGTGCATGCATATTTTTCCATCACCAAGTTTGCCAGTTCAGTGTTATGTGGAACCATAGACTTAGAATATACAGGCGTATAGACCAACATAGTGTGCAAGGGAGAAGAAAATTCCTTATGGCAAAAATGCAAGATAGAAAAGGATACCAAATCTCATGACTCTGCAACCGATTTTGAATGACAGGTCGGCACAAGTCGGCACGCAAGAAATAGCTCCTAGATATTTTGTAATTTTTTTAAGTGTAATAGTGGTTACTTTTAGTAAGTAACTTTTTTCTAAAATGGTTACTTGTTCAGTGATTGATTGTGGTGTTAATAATAGAAATAATCTTAATAATTACACATTTCACAGGTAAATTCTCAAGACGTCGCCAATGTTATAAAGCGTTTATTTTTGGTTAAAATTTATGTTATATACTGTTTAAAATATAGAATCTTTTCAAATATTTTGTTAATTTTTATATTTTGCAAAGAAAAAAGTTACGTTGTTGATAATTTGCATGAATTTGGTAAATAAATTTTTATACAAATTATTTTACATGTACGCTAGGGATTGACTCAACTATATCAAAATTAATGTCGATATTTATCTTAAATGTTTATAATAAATCGATAGACTGGCCCACACAACAAGAAAATAAATCCTCTGTTTGCGTTCTAAAATATAATTTTATGTTGCCGTTTATCAAACAGATTTCCTCCGGATTCTATAATTTAATTGGACGGGTTGTTTGGAATGTAAAGAAGAACTCAAAATTTGCAGCAAACAGTTTCTTGAGAAAGAAAAAGTAGAATAAAAACAATTTTATTAAAATCAGTCATTTCTACATTATTTGCACCAGTAAGTAAAATATTGTTATAATAAGACTTCAAAAATTTAACCTTCAAAACTTTAAATAAACATAGAGACAGATTTTTATACATTATAAAACTGTAGTATATTAAATATAAAAAATCTTGAGATTATCCTCTTTAAGTTATTATGAACCCAACTAAGTATCTATTTGTCAACCAAAATAAATGTATAACCTTACTTAAATAACCGCACAGCCTCACGGTCACACTAGTACAATATTCATAGCATCGCGCTATTTTTCCCAAGGGGTTGAGCGGACTTCGGAACTTCGGACTATATTCCCAAGTCACAATTTTTTTTTACTTTACCACTGGTTCGAAAAATATATGATTAAACTTTTAGCGTAGTTAGGTATAGATATTTAGTAATGCTCCTGAAGCACCATAAGACACCCGCGCATGAGACGCGATAGTATAAATTCCATAGTATTTGATACCTCACAACGCTCGACACCCGATTCATGCCGACGACATTGTGCCGAGGGCTTAAATAGCGTGGTTCATCCCCTGCAGCGTTAGTCGTAATGAAGAGGAACTCATGGTTAATAGCAGCGCGGATCAATAGATCTACGAGATTAAGTTGCACTTGCCGCGGACAGTCCATGAATGAGTGACCATTTTCTTAGCATACCGAGATTGAGAGAATAGAGAGTGCATCTATATCCTCAGACACTTGGTGCACTTTACTCTGTTAAAATCATTATGTTTTTAAAATTCATGCAGCTAAAATAATAATAAGTTTATTATTACTTTATACTTGCAGGGACAGATGAAAGAATATAAACATGAAGCATGATGAAGCTTCATAAACATATTGGCCTTTAAACAGAGCAATATTTTTTAACTGATTCCTACAAATTCCCTTACTTAAATTATTAAGTTTACATTAATATTTAAGTCGAATGTTAAAATAAACTTCTACAATGTATTTAATTATTAATTATTAAATGATGTAATTATCAAAAATAATACTTGTACTCCGTGTCCCCGTTTTTTATTTCCCCATCAAAACATTTTATAAAATATATAAAATATAAATAGGTATATGCTTAGTTATTTATCTACCTATATATATTAACAATTTGTTAAAAAAGAAATTCCGGGGAAACTGCCCACGGCAGTAAATATTTTTCTCCAAAGATTAACAACAACTTTCCGATCTGATTCTTGGGGAGTTTTTTAAGTTTATCGGTAAAGTCACCTGGGATTTTATACATTTGAATTAAAATCCAACAAAAGGCTAAAGGTAGGTTCAGCTTACTCCCAGGAACATATTATATGAATATTTTTTTAATTATTTTAGAACTACCATGGTAAAATTCAGTTAATTTTTGAAGTTATTAATTTCGTGCACTAAACAATTTTTTTAAATCTTTTTACCGCTTCCTTAACAATCATTTTTCGATAGTCCTTGTAAGTAAAATGTATATCACTAGCTTACGCAAACAATGACAAATCAAAATTGGTCACGCGTTTTTGGGCTGTCAGGTCGTCTATACGCCAGTACACACAACACAATTACTCTCTACCAAGAGAAGAACGCCAACTTCATACTAAAAAACGGAAACACGTGTTTATGAGTGTACACTACAAGCGCTACGGTGGACGCCCATATAAAACTTTTTTAGCGGGAATTTCAAACCTTTGTATTCTGTAACTTTGAACTTTTTATTTAAGGCATATTCGAGTAATTTTGGCTCAAGCCTCACAAATCTATGGGTAAATTCATACATTTGAGAAGTTGCACCAAAATTACTGAATATACATAGATTAGTATATGGGATAAAATAAAACTATAAATAAGTATAGATAGTTATGTAATTTTATTTTCTGAAACACATTGTTTTATAAACTATACATTATTATTGATGTTTTTTATTGCTTTTGCACATACTATTTCCAAGCTTGTTACTGATATATAACACATGTTATTGTCAGAGAGTTATTCTTCACAGAATATTAAAGTAAATTTAAATCCGCAAAATTCTCATGGTGAAAATTTAACTCAGCCCAATTACGTGATCTGAAACAGATACAATTCGAGTCAATATAGTAATAGTCCCTACAAATAACGGTCAATAAATTCAAAATGTTTATAGACCTACCACAATATTGTCATAAGTTTTTCTTTTCCTATTATAGGAAACCTGCAGAAAGTGATCAGATGATTTTGTGCTTTTTATTTGCACAACACTTAACTTACTTTCGATGATGATCACACATCGTGCATAAAATTTTGAAATAATGAAATCATTTATAGTCAATATCTTGTACAGAGTTAACATCTCACAAAAAATCTTTACTGTATATTCACGACGATATTATGACTGTGTATTCGCCTACAAACGAAAATGAAGTATTCTGAGCCCATAATAACTGAATTTAAGCAAAAATCAATAGTAAATATTAAAATTTAAACCTATGAAATAAATTTGAATAAATTTCAGAAAATATTTTCAATATGAAAGACGTTGACAAACAAATGTCATTTTTTTCTTCTATTGATTCATGGCTTCTTTTGATAGAATTCTGCTAATATTTAATAATTTAATTTTAATCAATTAATAGGTAAATTAATTGTGCAAATCTCAGAGTAATATGTATGTAATTATACTTTAAAGAGCAAAACAAAAAGCTTAACACAGAATTAACATTTTTAGTTTCTTCCGATATAATATGAATTTTTGTATCTAATTTTTAAAATGGCAATCTAAAACAACATGAAGGAAAGAAACAGCGATATGTTTTTCTCGCTTTATTTTAACAAGCCCAACACGAACATTGACAAAACCATGATTGTGTTCAGATTTTGCAGCTTTCATACAAAGTTGCATCACCCTGCGCCATTATATTGTAAGTCTATGTGTGGAACGTAATCATTATCGAAATAATGTTCCTGTATACTTAAAAATATCGGCTTTCCAACAAAAAGTTTGAGTATTTTATTTCTAATAAATATTGTTGAGCATGACTGGTTAATTTTTTTGTCAGTAGTTAAGATTTTTTCTAATTTTTATTTCACAAAGGCGACACAAATTAACTACCTCTTTAGATGAATACATTAAGCCACCTCTACTTGCCTGATAAATTAAACTACTTTCGTCCGATACACCCAGAAGAGCTTTTATACATGTGCTACACTTAATTTATTTATTAGATTAAAAACAACAAAGCCCGCTATATATTCGACCACTTTTTCGCCAAAAGGTGACAAATAGGTGTAAGTCTCTATGTCTGCTACCTTATTTTCTTCAGTTATTCCACTGCTCGTGATGACGTCCAAGTCTGTGTCCTCTTTTCGACTGGTCAAATTTATTCTATCAATAGCTGATGAACAATTAAGAATAGAAATCTTTTCTAAGGCTATGTAGTTAGTGCCTCTTTCAGTACGGATCAATTTGGTATGTATTTGTAACTTTTTAGAAATGGCTTCTAATTGACGTGCGGAGGGATTATCAAAATGACCACCATGACTTGGCTAATTTTGTGTAGTGGTAAATAGGTAAGTGAAGCGTTAGGACCTAATACTAGATCGTCAAATATGCGTTTAGCACTTTCAATGCATACAAGAAACCCTAAAAATCCTGTGTACCGAGGTCTGTTCAAAAGATTAACTCGCCTGTATACGTTATTACGAGAAATTATATTGGTTTCTAAGTTTAAAAGAACGTCTTTAGCCTCATCCAACCTGGCAAAGGTTCTTTCATAGTTATTACTATTTAATGCTTGTTTAAATCTTCTAGACCAAGTTTTTGAGTCCAGAATATCAAAAACATCATTAATTAACTTTAAAAAATTAGCTGTGGGCGTAACGTCTTCCAAAAAAGGTAATTTTAGTACATTTTTGCAAAATAATAAGGCATCCGCTACACTGCTGAAGAGTTGGGCTGCTAGCCGGACATTCATTAATGTTTTCTTATATTTAAGCGAAGACTACACATTAAATGAAATTAATTTTTATGGATTTTATCGCGTTTAGTTTTAACTTTTTAAAATTCCCGACGTTTCGGGTGCTTTACAGCACCCATGGTCACGGGGGGGGACTGAGGTGTTTGACGTCCCGATGTCATAGTTAACCCGGCTACCTTCAGTTTTTTAATATTAATTTTCGGTTCGATTTACGCAGAATGAGCTTACAGTATCTTGAAGTCTAACATATAGCTTTTTTACGTTTTACGTTACATGATATAAATTTTATCCTTCATAATGTAAAATAAATCTGTAGCAAAATAATAAACTTACTTCCAATAATTCCAAAGTCGGTACAGCAGTTTCATTTAGTTTCCTTTTATTATTTGATTGAATTACGAAAACAGATTGGTCAAAATGCTCGGAACAAATGGTGCTTGTTCGTTTAGGTACCCAGGTTATATGATTTCCACATGCTTTTATCCAATTTTGGCGCCTGTAAGTATCTTTTGGAAAACTGTAAAACCGAAGATCATTTTTAAACATTGTATAAAAACGAATTTTAAATAACACCTTGGTATTATTTATCAAGGTATTAATTATAGTCAAATAAAAACATCGACACTAAAGATTACAGTGAACATCACTATTATTACCTTGATGATACCATTTTATTTACTTGAAATTCCCCTTCTTTTCTTTTTACAACGTTACATAACGAAATGAAAATAACGATTTACATTGTTTTATATACAATAAAACAATTTAAATTGATGTTTTCATTTCGTTTAAAATAATTAATGATGATTAATGCTGTTTGAAATAATATAGTTTTGCAAATAGATCACAATAATATTGATGAATTTAAGACTATTCCATAAAACGACTTTTTTTTGTTTAATTTAAACAAAGAGAAACGATATTTGTCTACAATTAAGCAAAATTTAATTATGTCCTAGTGGTGCAAAAGTCCTTACTATTGTATTAATACTTTAAGTTGGCAACACTACCTGCTTAGCAATATTAATCAGAATTTTCGCGATTTGATGCTTATATTAATTATTGAAATCAAAATAAATACTTACAGATGAAAGGTAACGCCGTCCTTTTGTAAATTTGAAGTCTGCGATCTTTTTTTTACAAGAAAACACACTGCAACTCTGCATTTTTCTGGAGGTCAACTCACGCTTACAACTACTTAGTGACTGACGCCGTACGCGGCGCAACTAGTTTTATATAACGGGGATGATCCGCGCTCTCGTACTTTTGACAGCGGGGAACGCTCCCCAATGTTGTCTCCTGTTAGTTGAATACTCTAAGTTAGTCGTAGAGAAGAGGAACTCGTGGTTGAGTAATAGCTGTGCGGATCAATAGATCTGCGAGATTAAGTTGCACTTGCCGCGGTTAGTCCATGAATGAGTGACCATTTTCTTAACATACCGAGATTGAGAGAATATGGAGTGCATCTTCTCTGTTTGTATGTTATGTTTATAAATATGTGTGTGTATGTTTTTAAAATTTATACAGCTAAAATGATAATAAGTTTATTATTACTTTATACTTTTCAGGGACAGATGAAAGAATATAAACATGAAGCGTTATGAAGCCTCATAAACATATTGGCGTTTAAACAGATCAATCTTATTTAACCGATTCCTACAAGTTCCCTTACTTAAATTATTAAGTTTACATTCATATTTAAGTCGAATGTTAAAATTAACTTCTATAATGTATTTAATTATTAAATGTTATACATAAAAACCGGGAGGAATCTGTTCGACAAATGGCAAAATAAAATTATATTTATAGAACGCAAACACAGTCACTCACAGAACAAGTAACCATTTTAGAAAAAAGTTACTTACTAAAAATAACCACTATTATCATACTTACATATATATACATACATATACAGGTTGGTCCAAACAGTGAGGTTATAAATTTTTTTTGATTCCTCACACCTAGGGTATCCGAAAATACCTATGTATGTTCCGCGATTTTTTGTAGTTTTCGAGTTATGATTTTTTTTATCCTTTTTTTGAAAATGTTCACCCTAAACAGCCTAACATTAAAAAAAATGTAATTGTGAGATTTTTTCCAAGTTTTTTTGTTTGTAGCATGATCCTTATGAGTTGCCCTATTATGCATAAAATAATTAGCTTCCTAACATTCACCGAAGATACAATAATTTTAATCGAAACTTAAAAATGTTCTGTCAGGAGAGTGGGGCTTGAATTTTCAACATTAAATGAAAAATAGTAATAAATGATTTCATTCTTCCTAATTAATTTTATAAACTTGGCAGTACCTTAATCTTTCATAATAACATTTAAAAAAATGACACTTAAATAGGCCAGTTTTTCTGTTACAGACTTCTGAAGTTACTCAGGCAGGAAACTACCTGAATAGTTAATTTGATTTAAAAAATATTTTTATCATTTCTAGGGCTAAACTAAGATAGTAAATGCTTCAGGTTAGCAAAAATAACATCCAGTGTCTTTACTTATTGTTCAAAATTTATTGACAACAAAATTGCCGGCAAACTTCTTGAACATTGACCTTGACAGCGCAGAGTCGGTTTTACATACAAAATGCGTGCGCAAACCTTCCCCACTACGCTTATTGTTCAAGATGTTTGCTGGGAACTGGACAAATGATTTCAAGATTCATACTAAAACTAGTAAATAATTTAAGATAAATTTATTTAAAGTAAATTTTGAAATGGCGGCCATTAACTTGATTCACAGTCTACATCGTCTTAAAAATTTGCTTTTAGTCTTCGAAAAGCATTCGTATTTTCTTTGATTTTTCTGCGCACTGTCTCAATTTTCCCTTAATTCATTTTCCGAATTAATTTCTCTAGCATACACCATCTCTTTGTAGAATCCCCAAATAAAAAAAATCTATAGGGTTTAAATCTGGTGAGCGTGCAGGCCATTCGATTGGCCCTGCACGCCCAATCCACCTTCCGGGAAAGTCCTGTTGAGGTGCCCTCACTTGTCTTTCAAAATGGCAAGGAGCACCGTCGTTTTGAAATATCATATCCTCCTCGTTTGTAAATTAACATCAAACAATAAACCATTTAGGTTATTTTGTAGAAAGTTCAGGTACTGGACCCGTTCAACCTAGCTGACAATTCAAAGGGCCCAACCATTTCTCCATTTATGACTCCTGACCACATGTTGATACTAAATCTGTTCTGAAAATTTGACTGCCTTGCTTTTTTTTCACCGATGATACAATAATTTTAATCGAAACTTAAAAATTTCTGTCAGGAGAGTGGGGCTTGAATTTTCAACATTAAATGAAAAATAGTAATAAATGATTTCATACTTCCTAATTAATTTTATAAACTTGACAGTACCTTAATCTTTCATAATAACATTAAAAAATGACACTTAATAGGCCAGTTTTTCTGTTACAGACTTCTGAAGTTACTCAGGCAGGAAACTACCTGAATAGTTAATTTGATTTAAAAATATTTTTATCATTTCTAGGCTAAACTAAGATAGTAAATGCTTCAGGTTAGCAAAATAACATCCAGTGTCTTTACTTATTGTTCAAAATTTATTGACAACAAAATTGCCGGCAAACTTCTTGAACATTGACCTTGACAGCGCAGAGTCGGTTTTACATACAAAATGCGTGCGCAAACCTTCCCCACTACGCTTATTGTTCAAGATGTTTGCCGGGAACTGGACAAATGATTTCAAGATTCATACTAAAACTAGTAAATAATTTAAGATAAATTTATTTAAAGTAAATTTTCGAAATGGCGGCCATTAACTTCGATTCACAGTCTACATCGTCTTAAAAATTTGCTTTTAGTCTTCGAAAAGCATTCGTATTTTCTTTGATTTTTTCTGCACTGTCTCAATTTTCCCTTAATTCATTTTTCGAATTAATTTCTCTAGCATACACCATCTCTTTGTAGAATCCCCAAATAAAAAAAATCTATAGGGTTTAAATCTGGTGAGCGTGCAGGCCATTCGATTGGCCCTGCACGCCCAATCCACCTTCCGGGAAAGTCCTGTTGAGGTGCTCCTCACTTGTCTTTCAAAATGGCAAGGAGCACCGTCGTTTTGAAATATCATATCCCTCCTCGTTTGTAAATTAACTTCAAACAATAAACCATTTAGGTTATTTTGTAGAAAGTTCAGGTACTGGGACCCGTTCAACCTAGCCGACAATTCAAAGGGCCCAACCATTTCTCCATTTATGACTCCTGACCACATGTTGATACTAAATCTGTTCTGAAAATTTGACTGCCTTGCTTTTTTTGGGTTTTCAATGGCCCAGCTATGATAATTGTGAATGTTAAAGACGCCAGTCCTTTCAAACCGGGATTCATCCGTCCAGAGTATCTTGTTAAAAAAAATCCGGGCCTTCCGCTGATCTTTCCAGCATTATTTGGCAGAAAGCAACACGCCTTGGATAGTCGGCGTCGTTAAGTTGTTGAACACGCTGAATATGATGATCGTTGCTAACCTGAAGCATTTACTATCTTAGTTTAGCCCTAGAAATGATAAAAAGATTTTTTAAATCAAATTAACTATTCAGGTAGTTTCCTGCCTGAGTAACTTCAGAAGTCTGTAACAGAAAAACTGGCCTATTAAGTGTCATTATTTTTATATTATTATGAAAGATTTTTTAAATCAAATTAACTATTCAGGTAGTTTCCTGCCTGAGTAACTTCAGAAGTCTGTAACAGAAAACCGGGCTAATTAGGGGTCATTTTTTAATGTTATTATGAAAGATTAAGGTACTGCCAAGTTTTTAAAATTAATTAGAAATTATGAAATCATTTATTACCATTTTCATTTAATGTTGAAAATTCAAGCCCACTCTCCTGACAGAAATTTTTAAGTTTCGATTAAAATTATTGTATCTTCGGTGAATGTTAGGAAGCTAATTATTTTATGCGTAATAGGGCAACTCATAAGGATCATGCTACAAACAAAAAACTTGGAAAAAATCTCACAATTGCATTTTTTTAATGTTAGGCTGTTTAGGTGAACATTTTCAAAAAAGGATTAAAAAATCATAACTCAAAACTACAAAAATCATGGAACATACATAGGGTATTTTCGGATACCCTAGGTGTGAGGAATCAAAAAAAATTTATAACCTCACTGTTTGGACCACCCTGTATAATAATCACTACTTGGGAAGCGGGTTGGCAACAGCAGTTTTTTTTTTTAAGCGTTATTAGGAAGACGCTGCTGCCCATCTTCTGATTTGTTTCCCTCTGTCACCTCTTACGACACCCAAAGTATGATATATGGTAGTGGATGTTCTTACACCGCCATTCAACTTCAATTAATGTATTATCACTCCTAATTAAACAATATAATTCTTCCTTTAAAACTATATTATCTTTGAGTTCCTTGATAACTCCTTTACAGCTCAGGCTACACGTCTTTGGAACTCCTTGCCCGATGACATCAGAAAAGCTCCCAATAAATATGATTTTTAAAATGTTGGCACGTAATTATTTACTGAAGACAACGCTACTTACATGAATCATTCATGTCATATATATTGCGTATTTATTCATGGTTATTTGCACGTATAAATTATATATGCATGTAAATATGTATATGTGTATGTATGTATGTATACGTATGTATATTTGTATATATGTACATATAGGTTATATTTGTATAGTCTATCTATTATAATATTATTGTTAAATGTGTATATTACGTAGTTAATTATCATTTTTATTTTGTTTTTTTTTAATTCTATATTGCTACACCTATGTCAAACTCTCACCCCTCCATGGGTTGACTGGTAGAGAATGCCTCCAGGCATTAATTCCGCTCTTTGTATTCTTTTGTTCTAAGGAATGCAATAAAGAATAAATTAACAGATATTTCGACAGCTATTTTATCTGCGGCAGCAATGAACCGAGTACCATCTAGTATAAAATAATCATTAAACACACAAATAAGTAATCACTAGCAAACAAATTTTTGCTGAAAATCGGAGTCTTTTTAATTCAAGAATCATGATTAGTAATATTATACAAATGTGAAATAATAAAAAATCAAGTTCAAAAATTAATATTTTTGGAGACTTTCTTATGCTTGTACGAACTTTCTCGTATTAAACCCCAAATGTATTCCTCCATCATATTCTCGTTGTACTGCCCTTGGTAGCATTTTGGTGAAAACACTCTCCTTATTCTTCTGTGTAGCATATAAAGTTTATGGTACATCCTGCAGCCCATAATTTTAAAGCTTTAAATCATAGTCAACACTTGATAATTTTCAGCTCTGTTGTTTCCTACAAAACCATTAACTACTACGTATTTAAAACTGTCCGAGGCTTGATTTCCAATATTATTGAGTAATTGTGTGAATTCATCACTATTCATTATTTTTTTTATTTGTCGTCCGACGAAAATACTCGCTTTTACTTTAGATTCAGATAATTAGGTGAAAAATTCCTTTATAATATTCGAATGCTTCAGAATTTGATTCAGAACTTTCACAAATTGTTTCATAAGGCCCAATTTTATATGCAACAACGACATCAATATATTCTTAGGCTCTACAACTGGTTCCTACTTGACATTATATTTTCCATCTTGTTTTAAATTCTGTTATTTTGGAACTGTTGAAAAAATGCGAAAAATTCGAATATATTGTTAATTTAAAAAAAAACAGAATTGAGATGAATGAGGGCTAATAATCTTTCACTCACCAGATGTCGCTAGTTGTGACTGAGGCAAAGTTTTTTGTTACACAATTTCAGTTAATTGAGAAATTAGTTTTAAATAATAGTGTATCATTATCTAGAGTATTATATTAATAAATAACACAATTCGTCAGTGGTGTGATTTTGAATATTTGCACTTTATAACTCGTTTTTTTTAATTTCCTACTATTAGTTTTATTTATAGTTTGAAAAAAACATTAAAGTTTACATTTTCTTAAGAAATTATTGTCCTCACTATGAAATCTGTTAAGTATTTTACCTCTTTGTAAAGTGGCGGTGCCCTGGTGGCAAAAAAGGTCGTGGATGCTCTCATTGGGTGATGATATTTCCGTTTAATAATAACACTTATTGAGTATTTAAATTACAAAATATTAATATGTTCGAAACTTATTTAGATTTTAATTTTTACTTTCTTACCTTCATAAGTATTTTCCTAGTTAACACAGGCAAAGTGAGGTACCCATTTTTTATCTTGATGCCAAATTCACAGGTTAAATAGACTTTATAAGCTTCACAAAGCTTTAAATATGTTGCTAAAGATTTTTTTTCCTTCTTGCTTTAATAAATTCAAATATACGAATATATAAATAAAATGATAGAGGTTTGCAGGTGTGCGCGCATCACGGAAAAATTACTGGATAGATTTCAATCAGGTTTTCTAAGTTTTATTTCTTAGACACTTGGCCCTTATCTAAAAAAATATTGCGATATCTTCATTTAATATAAGTTATTAAAGTTTTAAGAAACAACGATTTTTATAAGCACTACGTGTTCAGTGATGTGTGTAAGCAACGCGGACCAAATCGCGGGTATCAGCTAGTTTTTGATAAAAGTGCTCGTTAAATCAATTAAAATCTTCAAAACTTCATTTCGATATAAAACAAATAAAAGCAAACTTAAAAAGCTAAGAATGGATATTTAGGTGTCTTTGATGCCTAGCATCAGAAATTATGCATTAAAACAAAAATTCAGAAAAAGGTTTTTTTTTGTCGACCTTTGTATAGTTATGAGACGTTTTATCTGAAGACTGAAAAATCGACCCTTAGCATCATACCTCCATCTATGATTAAAGTGGATTAAAGTACAGTTACAAATTACAGATTAAGATTTGATTCCTTGATGTTGATACTTTCTTAATTACTACTATACTCTGTGGTTGATACGTATAGTAGTCACAGAATACTTTTATATACTCCTACCGGAGGTACAATATAGTATATTGTAGTCTTTGATGTTGATTATAGATGTGCCAACTTGGAAAAATTACGACTCGATTTAACTCGAGTTGAAATTCACGCAACTCGAACTAAACTCGAGTTTCGCAATTCGAGTTGGCAGGACGAAACCGAGTACATGATTTGTTACAAATTACTTTTTTTATAAGTTTGTTTAACTATCATTACTAAAGTTAGTAGGTAGGATTGAAATAAAAAAGTATATTCAGTATGTATTACATACTTATGTATTTTTTATTTTAATCTTAGATAAAGTAAGTATACCTATATTCAACAACAAAACTAGCTATATAGCAGTCTGCACAAAACAATATCAGTCTAGTTTTAACATGTAGTACACCATATATTAATAGTTATATATACTATTAATAGTTTAATTATCACAGTCAAAATATTCTTAAGTAAATTAATTTTTTTTTCAAATATAAAATATTTAATGTAAGTTAAGTGTTTTATTTGGCATTAATTTAAAAAATAATGTATCTTACAACTTAACCACCCTTTTCGGGTATAATAGGTCTGTGACTTACATAACTACTTATATTGAATAAAGTTGTTAATTATAATTAAACAATAAATCAAAATTATAAAAGAAATTAAATTACTACAACTTACTACTACTTACTTAGCTATTATAAAATTCTAAATAACAAATTAATTGTTTTGGTTGTAGCTAATTACTCTTTTGCTGGCTCGCTTGATCCGTTCATGCAGCCCAAACTCGAGTTAGGGAGATCCAAGTCCAACTAGAGTTAACTCGAGTTAGTAACTCGAGTTGACCCATCACTAATGTTGATTTCATAATTTGCTACATGTCTATTATCTATTTATCTATGAATTTCATTTTCATGTTGAATTATAATTATGAATGATTGACTTTTGATTATTTTTTGAGTATTTTGAGGGCGGACTATAAAATATTTTATTAGGTAAACAAGTAATAAAAATGTCTTCTCCGCCACCAACAAAGCCCCCACGTGGTGTCAAACAAGGGAAAGAAACGGTAATGTATTTTATATGACCATATTATCCGTAAAATATACTTAATTGTTACATTTATTTTTCTCCCAACAAATAATTCTCTGGAGTAGCGAATATTATCCAAATAATAGGAAAGTTGCTGGTAGTTGTTCTTTGTGGTGAAAGAGCTATGATTTTATCCTGTGTCCTGGTAAATGGGAAACATAGTACATTCTTGTAGTCATAGAAATTATTCAATTTGAATAAAAAAATTTCTATACTGATATCTGGGAATTATTTATTATTATTAATATTTGTGCAATATTTTATTGAGGGTTTAACGGAAATATGACAAGCTTTTCTTGAAATATAAATGGTGCTCTCAACTAATAGATGATTGAGTCTTTGACACCCTACTGATGTTGAAACCCCTTGTTATATGCTGAACTCAAATCGCCAACACTAAGAGAAAGCAACATACAAGTGCGATGGTAATGTCACTGCCCTCACCAATCTGTTCACCCAGCATAGTAAGCATGAGCAAATTGTAGGCTTGCCAATTAAATAGTCTGAACATAAACAGATGACTGACCTCTATATTGCGATTTCCGCTTGTTTTAGAGCGGTCTTCTAATGTCTGTTATTCGGACCTTATCAGCAAGTGAGACAAATGAGCAGCGTGAAAAGGAGAGGGCTAAGCTGGAAAAGGAGTATAAAAAGAGTGATGCCAGACTTGATGAGCTAGTTGCTGCACATTCACAAGAAATTACGGAAGTCATGCAGGTAACTCTTGCAAAAATTTTGGTATTTCTTTAGTAATCTGCGGCATGAATATATGGTCGCCGAGTGGGCGGGGAGGGGAGGAGGGTGGGAACCTCCCTAAAAGAATTAAGTGCCGAAACCCCCTTTTTAAATGATTTTTAAAGTTTTGTGACTTATTGAGGCAAATAGTAATCTGCGGCATGAATATATGGTCGCCGAGTGGGCGGGGGAGGGGGGAGGAGGGTGGGAACCTCCCTAAAAGAATTAAGTGCCGGAAACCCCCCCTTTTTTTTAAATGATTTTTTAAAGTTTTGTGACTTATTGAGGCAAATAGTAATCTGCGGCATGAATATATGGTCGCCGAGTGGGCGGGGAGGGGAGGAGGGTGGGAACCTCCCCCTAAAAGAATTAAGTGCCGAAACCCCCTTTTTTAATGATTTTTTAAAGTTTTGTGACCTATTGAGGCAAATAGTAATCTGCGGCATGAATATATGGTCGCCGAGTGGGCGGGGAGGGGGGGGGGGTGGAAACCTCCCCCTAAAAGGGTTAAGTGCCGGAAACCCCCCCTTTTTTTTAAATGATTTTTTAAAGTTTTGTTACCTATTGAGGCAAAATTGATTTTGAGGGAAAAAACCGTGCGAATCAACACTATTTTGATTCTGCTTCTGCTCCAGCGCTGCGGGAAGTGCAGCCCGTTGCCGCTGGTAACTAAGCACAGGCACCTAGCTCACCTGCGCAGCTTCGGCTGTTTGGTCGCCCGCAACCAGCCTCAGCCGCCACGGCTCAGACGCTGCCTGCGCTTAGTTACAGCGGGCGAGGGCTGCTCTCCTCCGCGCTTCCGGTTTTCATATACACTCTAGGGGTAGGCGGAAAGACCACGTGGAAGACGGGGTTGACAGATTCGGTTTTGTGATTTATACCTTCTGGTACTAGGGTTTGATCAAAAGAAACGACCAAATATAATATTATTAAAACATTTATTTATAAACATGTTTAATTGCTTTAATTAATTCCATAAAAGGATCTTTCTAATTGTTATATTGTTGTTGCGTGTTATTTTTTAAAACAGATACAGACCATGCTCTATTTTTATCTCTTTCTAATAATTATATTGTTGTTTCGTTTTCGTATCATTTTAAATGGATATAACCTCAAAATTATAATTATCGATATCTCGAAAACTAAAGATTTCCGGCATAAAAAGCAGCTAGATGGTAATCAATAGCATCATTGCCTGTCAACTAAAGCTAAAATGAACACTTAAATCGTGCCGCAGATTACTAAAGCCGACCCAAAATTTTATTTGAATCTTAAACAGAATAATATAATGTTTTTATTTAGGGCTAAGTAGTAATTACCATATCGCCAGGCATGCAGTGGGTCTGGTAAGAGGCAACAGAGGGAATCTGAAATAGGAGATAGGGCAGCAGCATCTGCCTATAACCACCCAAAATAATAAAAAACTGTGTTGTAATTTGCATGTCATGTTGTAATGTCATAACTTTATTGTTGACTAAGATCACAAAAAGTGTGGCAAATATTATTTACATAAGGTCTATTATGGACTTAATATACGTAGGGTTAATATTACAAAAGGCTTAATATACATTTCTGGTTCCTAAGAAATTCTATATATTAAAATGTAAATTAATCTTTTTATTGTCATTATCATTTGCTTAGTTCTAAAAACTTTCATTGTATTCCATCATACTCCAGTGCTCTTACTTTACCGTAGTATTAGGTGTGTGTTTGGGTTTTAATGGCCAAGTGTGTGTCTTATTGATTAATGAATACAAACTATATTTTTCAAATAGTAACTTTCAGATATCTCGACACATCTTTATGTCTTTGCCTTTGTGGTCATCATTGTAATACTTTTGCTTTTTGTTGCATTTTAGAAATTCACTAGTGTTGGTGCAGCCTTAAGTGCTTGGGGTTCTCATAATGCAGCAGCTGTTGCCAGATTAGCAGCTTGCAGAGCGCTACTACGTCTACGTCGTGCTGACTTACGCCGTTTATGGGCTGACGCTCGTGCACATCACCATGCCTTGCAAATGTTAGCTGATATGTGAGTATTTTCTAACAATTCAACACATAGTTTATTTATTTATTTATTTTAGTAGATTCTCCAATGAGTTGCTATCTAATCTAAACATCCAAATGGTATTATTTTGTAGCTTTAAATTCAAATCCAAAATAAAACAAAATATTGGGACTTTGTCTTTATCTATGCATAATATAATAAAGCCATTTATTCAACAGTATGTAATACAATTTCTTAATATCTAAATTATATAAAATCTAGGTTGTCTTCTGCTGATTGCCAATTGGCAAATGCCTCCTCCAACCTTTTCTACTCGTTTCTATCCTTGGCAACCCGGCTCCAGGCCACACCTGCGAATTTGGCCAGGTTGTCCTCCCATCTTTGGCGGGGTCTTCCCCTCTTTCTTATGCCATTCCTGGGGTACCATTCTGTGACCTTCCTGCTCAACTTCTCCTTCCCTCTACTTATATGCCCAGCCCATTTCCACTTTAGTTTCCTGACATTTGTTGCTATGTTCCGAACCGTTGTGTTTTTCCTAATGTCTTCTAACCTGACTCGATCCTTTTTCCTGATTCCCATCATGCTTCGATTCATTGAGTGCTGGCATATTTTTAATTTCTTGCTGTTCAATTTAGTGGGGGCCCATGTTTGACATCCTTACATCAATACAGGGAGATTGCATGTGTTGAATACTTTAGATTTAATCAATATGTGCAGTTCTTTATCTTTCACTATTTCCTTCATGCTCCAATATTTTTTCCATCCGTTTGCTACTCTCCTGTTGATTTCTTTTTCCATGTTGTCTGTGGGTGAGATAATTTGGCCTAGATAGATGTATTGATCCACGTATTCTATCTCATTTTGGCCAACCCTGATGATTTCATTCTTAGGTCCGTTGGTTATTACTTTCGTTTTCTCCATGTTCATTTTCAATCCCACCGTGTGACTTTCTAATGCCAGATCATTTGCCATGACATTCAGTTCGTGTGGGGTTTTTGCAAAGAGAACTATGTCGTCTGCAAATCTTAAATGTGTTAATCAAGTTCCATCAATGTTGATTCCTTATCCGTCCCAATTTAGTCTTCTAAATATCATTTCAAGGACTGCAGAAAAAAGTTTTGGGGATAGCGGGTCGCCCTGTCGCACACCCTTTTGTGTGCTAAATGGTTCTCCTTTCTTTTCTAACTGTATGCATGCTGTACTTTCCTTGTATATCTTCCTCAGTATCCTTATGTACTTGCTTTCGATACCTTGTTCTTTTAGGGCCTGCCATATCTTATTGTGAAATAAAGAGTCGAAAGCCTTGCTGAAGTCTATATATGCCATGTAATATAATTGGTTGTATTCATGGGATTTTTCTATGATCTGCCTCATAACGTGTATATGGTCCAATACAGAGTAACCTCTACGAAAACCTGCTTGCTCGTCTGGTTGGTTGTCGTCTAATTTTCTTTCCAGTCTTCTTAGCAGTATTTTTTACTTTGTATAAGTTGGACATAAGGCCGATCGGGCGATAATTACCTATATTAAGTTTATCACCTTTTTTATATAACAGTACTATATTAGATTGCGTCCATTGTATCGGGATAATTTCAGTTGCGAAAATTTTATTAAATAGTTTCGTGATTACTGGTAACAGGAGATTTTTTGTCATTAATAGGATTTCATTTTCAATGCCATCTGGCCCTGGGGCTTTGTCCTTACTTTGGGACTGTAATGCTACTTCTACCTCTCGTTGCAGTATATAGGGTATGCTCTCATCCTCATCATCGTTTAGTACTATTGATTCGCCAGGTTCTTCTTGTGGGTTCTCATATAATTTTTTATAGTATGATGTAGCAATATCTTTTATGTCTGATCTTCTGTTTTGTTCTCTTCCTTTCTCATTTGTAACTTTTGTAACCCAATCTTTTCATTCTGACAGTTCTTTATATGCTTTTTGTGTTCCTCCTGATCTAATGATTTGCTCTTCTATTTTTTGTCTTCTGTTTTGCTTTCTATCCCTTCTCATACTCTGTTTTACTCAGCTCTGATATGCGTTTTCTACGATTCTCTGTGTCTTTGGAACTGATTTCTTGTTTCCTTGCTTCGAGTAAATTTATTGTTTTTATTGATAAATAGCTTTTCTTCTTTCTTTATTAGTGCAGGTACTTTTTGCTAGCTTGATTAAAGTCTCGAACCAGTTGTAGTTCCTTTCTCAAAGACTGCACATCTTTCGGTCAGTTTGTTTGCAGCTTCTTTTAGGTTTTGGATACTCAATTTACCATCAAAGTTCCTCCTGGGTCTTTGTGTCTTTGTATGTCGTAGTGTGAGATCTGCCCTGACCATTCTATGGTTTTGTTCACCACATTTAAATCGGTGAAATACATTGGTTTGTTGGTGAGAACAAAATCAATTTCATTTTTGTATTTGCCTCCTGGTGATACCCATGTCCATTTCCTTGAACGTTTCTTTTAAAATTTGCTGTTTAGAATATAGAAGTTGTTTTTGAAAGATATATTAATGAGTCTTTCTCCATTTTTGCTTCGTCGAGTTCCATATGTAAAAAGTCCAAGAACACGTTTTGTACGTGGTAGAGCCATGCTGCAGCTATATTAGTAGTATAGTTGTAGCACAAATGGGTCGGCTCGACCGGGGAAGGACCACGCTCTCACAGAATACCAGCGTAAAATGGCAGCTTGACACTGCTGTGTTTCGTATGGTGAGTGTAGAGAACCGGAGACCCATTTTACTGGAAAAGAGGCATTCCATCTTAGTCCTCACGGGTGACGACGCATCTGCATTTTGATTCTTTATTGAGGATAAATGTAGATGTCTATGGGTCACAGCAACCACTTACCATCAGGTGGACTGTGTGCTCGTTTGTCACCCTATCCTATAAAAAAAAAAAAAAAAAACACGTCTTTCTTCTGGCAAGTGTTTCACCTGTCTGGCCGTTGAAATCTCCTATCACTATTAAGTTTTTGTGTGTAACTCTCTCTATAGTACTGTTTAGATTCATAGAATTCGTCTATAGTGTAATGGTTTCTTATATTTACGCGAACACTACACATTGAATAAAACTATTTTTACGGATTTTATCGCGTTTAATTTTACTAATTTTGATTCCCGACGTTTCGGTGCTTTACAGCACCATGGTGACAGGGGACTGAGGTGTTTGACGTCCTAATGTCATAGTTAGCCCACTACCTTCAGTTTTGAATATTAATTTTGGTCCTATCTACGCAGAATGAGCTTACAGTATCTTGAAGTCTTGCAGTGGTATGCTTGGGTTTGGATTTAATTTTGTTAATTATAGGATCCCAAGCAGATGGCAGCACCGCGAAAATCCTGTATGAGGAAATTATCTGTAACGTTGAGGATTGTCTGTTTAAAACAATGGGAAAGGAAGATTTAGAGGCCATACGTCAAGACATTTCGTCCTTGTTACGTCGAAGTTCAGTGCCGAAACTAAATCTACCCAAAGACGAGATTAAAGCGTTGTACAACTTACGCAACAGACCAGAACTCACGATTCTCCGTGCAGATAAAGGAAATGCTACGGTAGTAATGGATACGTCAGATTATAATTCTAAAATACAACAACTTTTATCGGATGAAAGTACGTACAAAAGGTCAAACAGACCCTACAACCAATGTGCTAAAACAACAAGGATCTGTTAAAGAATTACCTGAAAATTAGATCTCGACGTAAATTGATAATACCACCATGTACCAAACCACCGAGGTTGTAAGGGTTACCAAAATACACAAACCAAACGCTCCACTACGTCCTATAGTAAGCCAGATCGACTCACCAACTTATAAATTGGCTCAACACTTGGCAAAAGTTCTGTCACCGCTGAGAGGACAAACCAGAGCACACACGAAGGATTCGTACCATTTTGTTAGTGAGATAAAAGACCTACATCTCGCTGACAATGAAACTATGGTCAGTTTTGATGTTCAGTCACTATTTACATGCTTACCCATTGAAGACTGCATCTCAATTATAACCAGGAAGCTAGAAGAATACAACATGCCTACAGAATATGCATTACTGTTAAAGCACTGCCTTACATCTGGCTATCCATTGTGGAAGGAGGAGTTCTACAAGCAAGTAGATGGCGTAGCAATGGGTTCACCCGTATCTCCCATAGTCGCCGACATATTCATGGAGGACTTTGAGGAGAAAGCCCTTCTTACTGCTCCTGTATATCCAAGATTCTACAAGCGGTACGTAGACGACACTTTCACAATTTTACCATCTGACAAAGTAACTGCATTTTAAACCACCTTAATTCCATAAATTCTAAAATACAATTCACAATGGAGTTAGAGGCAAACAATTTTAGCTTTCCTAGATGTTTTAGTCATCCGAAATCCTGATAACACTATTGGTCACACTGTGTATAGGAAAAAGACCCATACCAACCGATATTTAAATGGTGAATCGCACCATCATCCATCACAGTTAGCTACCGTGGGAAAATCTTGTTTCAGAGAGCACGAGGATCTGTGACAGAAAACATCTGGCCGCCGAGCTTCAGCACGTCGAGCAAGTATTGCAAGACAACAAGCTTCGGGTCCTGCGCCTACGTCACAGTGACTGAGTGAAGCCTGGCCACAGTCGAGCGTGTGCCTGCTGTACTACCCTATGTCAGAGGAGTCACAGACAAGGTTGGCTATATTTTGAAGCGAGCTTCTATTAAAACATACAAGCCGCCGAAGAAGATTAGTCAATTTTACCATCCGTCAAGTGTAATATCCTCACAAGATGCAGGAGTGTACAAGCTTGATTGTGAATGTGGTCTCTTACATAGGACAAACAAAAGATCCATTAAAACCCGCGTGAAAGAACATATAGCTGACGTGAGGCACCGACGCTCTGGGAAGTCTGCAGTCTGTGAACATGTTCAAGATCGTCCCGCCATTACATCAGATTTGATAGACCACAAACTGCAAAAGAACACCGATTCCTACCAAGGATGATATGAGGCTATTGAAATTAAAAACATCCTAATTTCAATAGAGAAGATGGATGGTGCCATCTGCTTGGGATCCTATAATTAACAAAATTAAATCCAAACCCAAGCATACCACTGCAAGACTTCAAGATAGCTCATTCTGCGTAGATAGGACCAAAAATTAATATTCAAAAAACTGAAGGTAGCCGGGCTAACTATGACATTAGGACGTCAAACACCTCAGTCCCCCCCGTCACCATGGATGCTGTAAAGCACCCGAAACGTCGGGAATCAAAATTAGTAAAATTAAACGCGATAAAATCCGTAAAAATAGTTTTATTCAATGTGTAGTGTTCGCGTAAATATAAGAAACCATTAGACTATAGACGAATTCTATGAATCTAAACAGTACTATAGAGAGAGTTACACACAAAAACTTAATAGTGATGGGAGATTTCAACGGCCAGACAGGTGAAACACTTGCCAGAAGAAAGAAATTCTGAAATTCCTATGAACTCATCAACATATTGTATCATATGCTTTTTGAGAATAAATCCTACCCCATTTTGGCCTTCTTTTTCGCCTATGTGATATAGAAGGAAGTCCTCATATTCTTGTATGTTTTCTCCAGCTCGTCTTACTTCACTGAGACCCAGAATGTCCCATTTGATATCATTTAGTGCATTATTTCGTTCTGTTAGACTCTCGTCCGACTTTAGGGTTAGAACATTAAGTGCTGCAATTTGGATGCTTTCTTTAATGGGGGATTACATTTTTCTTTGTTGCTAATGTTGTTGTTTTTCTTGTTGTTTTATCTATGCATAATCTTATAGAATACAAATGCGTAGTAAGGTGGGTAGAGAAGGCTAAAAGGAACAAGGTCCCAGGTGGCAGATTATGGGGGCAGCGTTTTTGAGTAAGAAAATTCACCTTTTCTGGAGCCTTCAACTTGTTAAATGATTGAGTAAATCTACATTTACTTGACAGTTTCTGTTTTTAGGCAAATACGAAATAATGTTACATATTTCTTTGAAATAAACTTTAAATCACTTTAAGGTAAAACTATAGACATTCGGTACTCGTGTACGGGGGTGGAAGGAGGGTGGGGGGGGGGGAGGGTTCAAGGGAAGCCCTGGGTACCCTTCCCCCGTTGCGGAAATGTATAGTTTATGAGTAATATTTTTTTTTGTAAAATCATAACCTTACTTTTTTACACAGGAATATTGACTCAAAGTTACTTCTGCAACGGCTTCGGCGCTGCGGGAAGTGCAGCCCCTTCGCCCTTGCGTAACCAATCACAGGCATCCATGCTCACCTCCGCAGCTTCGGCTCACACAGGTGCCTGCGATTTGCTACAGCGGGCGGGGGATGCTATCCCTCGGCGCCTACGGCTTTACAAAAACACTCTAGGGGTAGGGCAGAAAAGACTACTTATGCGTTTAGTTACCGCAATATTTATTGAAATTTATTTTTATCGTAATTAATTGCAAACGCATTTCCGACATCCAAATACAGTGTAAAATATTCAAAATTAACCCTGACAAGCCTCCTAAACTGACAACATAATTAAAATCAAGTACCAGAAGCCTACTTCATAATACTAGACAAATTGACATATATGCGTTTCGTTAACGCAATATTTATTGAAATTTATTTTTATCGTAATTAATTGCAAACGCATTTCCGACATCCAAAAACAGTGTAAAACGTACGTACGGTGTACACACTGTACACTGTACGTACTGCGTACTAACACACTGTACACTACATGCTGCACACGCGCGCACGCAGCTGCCGCGTGCGTGCGCTCTCCGCCACCGCGGACAGCCTGCAGGTGAGCTCGGCTGTCGCTGTACGTACGGTGTACACACTGTACACTGTACGTACTGCGTACTGTACACACTGTACACTACATGCTGCGTACTGTACACACTGTACACTACATGCTGCACACGCGCCGCACGCAGCTGCCGCACGTGCGTGCGCTCTCCGCCACCGCGGACAGCCTGCAGGTGAGCTCGGCTGTCGCTGTACGTACGTACGGTGTACACACTGTACACTGTACGTACTGCGTACTGTACACACTGTACACTACATGCTGCGTACTGTACACTGTACACCATGCTGCACACGCGCCGCACGGCTGCCGCACGTGCGTGCGCTCTCCGCCGCGGACAGCCTGCAGGTGAGCTCGGCTGTCGCTGTACGTACGTACGGTGTACACACTGTACACTGTACGTACCGCGTACTGTACACACTACATGCTGCACGCGCCGCACGCAGCTGCCGCACGTGCGTGCTCTCCGCCGCGGACAGCCTGCAGGTGAGCTCGGCTGTCGCTGTACGTACGTACGGTGTACACTGTACACTGTACGTACTGCGTACTATACACACTGTACACTACATGCTGCACGCGCCGCACAGCTGCCGCACGTGCGTGCGCTCTCCGCCACCGCGGACAGCCTGCAGGTGAGCTCGGCTGTCGCTGTACGTACGTACGGTGTACACACTGTACACTGTACGTACTGCGTACTATACACACTGTACACCATGCTGCACGCGCCGCACGCAGCTGCCGCGCGTGCGTGCGCTCTCCGCTGTAGTGTAGCCACCAATAGTATATATTAGTGTTAAGGTAGAATAAGTTCGGATCAGTATAATTAAAGTTATAGAAGCATCAACACGTCTCCTAATTCACACAAGACCTTTCCTACATATATCACATGGCGACCCTGCCAGGCGGTGCGCTGCTACAATGTACGCGCACCGCCAGGCTTATAAGAAAAATTAAAAATAAAATAATAAAATCATCATGGAAAAATATATTATAACGGAATGGACGCAATACCGGATGTGACGAAAAACAAATAAATATGAATACAAGAAGAGGCCACAATAATAATTGTATAGGAACTAACTAAAATTAAAAATATGATGACCAAAGTTCAAAATTCAAGAAACGGCAGATTAATTTTAAAAGGAAGTAACAGTTGTACTTTTGCAAGCTTCGTCCAGAAGAATATGAAAATTGAGCCACAAAGAAAAAGAAGAAAATTTGAGGTAACATCGAATCAGCATATTTTTCGTCATTTCTTTTAACATTTCTTAAAAGTTTTAATTATTATAAAAAGTTATGTTTTAAAATTTTGTATTTAATATAATATGATAAAGTTGAGTTTATTAATCAGATACTTCACGATTTAATTGATACCTTAATATATTTATTAGTGCACCTGCTAAAAAAAATCATAATGCAATATTAAAAATTAAGTTACTTTTTAAGCTCTCTTGTATGTTGGCACAAGACGATTTTATATTCAATTTTATACAGTTATTGTTTATTGTTATATATTCTTTTTATTACTGTGTCTGCAAAACCGAATGAAATAATATAGTAGATTACATTTTTACGTACTTAAATTTACCATAATTTATCATCAATTAATTTTCGTATGGTTAAAATAATACTAATGATATATTCCGCTGTTATTTTTTTCTGTAGTAAATTTTATTTAAATGGTAGTATTCAATTTTGAAAAGGGTTTTAAACATTCGCTATTGTTAAATGTATTTTTTCTTCTCTAAAGGCAATGAACCTTAAATTTATATGCTAACCTACATAAAATTAAAATTGTTCTTTGAATGTTAAAATAAATTAATGTTTTGTTATATAAACTTGGTAGTAGTTGTAGTAATTTTTCAATAATGTTGTGTATACGAAAAAATAAACATCATATTTCTTGCAAAAGTAATTTATAAAAATAAAAAAAAAAAGCTAATGTATTTTTCGATGTATGTAAAACTAATAAAACTATTCACGATGTAATGTATCTTAACTTCTGTATAAATTCAAAAATATTTAAAACTATCACTTTAAGGTACATTTACTTTACTTGCATTCATATTATAACAGTTTGTACAAGTTATCTTAAAATTAGGTGTGAATCTCATACGTACTTTAGTAATTAAAACAAAGGTGTCTCAAATCGCTTGCGCTGCTAAGAGTGGGATTGCAATTTGTATTTTGATCTGTCTCTTGTTATGTGATTATGTTATTGTTACTGAAAATGATTACGTTGCTTTGACTTCTTTGTTCTGTATCTTAATATGAAATGCAATAATTTATTTTGGTTTAATATTGATTAAACTTTTAAATCATAAGATAACAGTTTGAATATCTAACTTACTTATGTGGATTATGAAAATAACTTCGTTCAAAACGATTTAGAAACTCAATTATATTATGTATACAATTAATTAATTTCAATTTTGTTGTGCCCATGTGAGCCTCAATCCCTGACTGACAATGATATACCTAAATATTATAGGAGACTGTATAATATAAATTTGTAAAAGATGTGAGTAGATTTATGGCTAAGTTACGAAATGGAATTATAAATCAAAATATTAATAGTGTGTAGTTGTGAGGTAAGGTAAAGAAAATTATCGGAGGTTAGCATATCCACACACAATCGGCCTGATCAGCTGAGAGTTTGGAAAACCTAATGATTAATTTTAAACACTTTAAATCGAACAGTTCGATAAAACCAGAATGAGTTCTAACTATTGTTATTGGTGAAATAAGAATTTATCAAGAATTGTATGGGAATATTGTCCATTATCTTGATCGTATGTACGCGAGTCGTGTGCGTGAGTTATGATACAATTAAATAATAAATTATATGAACTGAAACGCTATAAATGTAAGAATTGGATGATGATATTGGTCATTGTCTTGATCATGTATGTACGCGAGCCGTGTACGTGAAAGAAATGACACAAATATTGAATGAATATGTAGCTAAAATGCTGTGAGTAAAATGAAAAATAAATAATTGTTAAACAAGAATGAAGTACATAAATATATGAAGTAAAGGGAATAAAGAGAAGTATTGAAGTGTGAAAAGAGATATGATAATGAAATGAATACTGTATTATTAAATATCGGAACTAGATGACTTGTCTTAATGATTAAGGATACGAATAAAAATAACAAATGTTTTGAAAATCAAAACATAATAATATTATATTATGTTATGTTACATAATTAAGCCTGATTATGTCAATTACTATAACTAATGTGACTACACATTTTTACGTGCCAAAGGGTTTAGCCAAACGCCCTCATAAATCTAGACATTATGCCTTAGATTATAGTTTTCATTTAGATATTCTTTAATTATGTTTAGAATAGTTTTTTAGGTTTGATAAAAAATAGATAACTTTTTTTTTTGTCGGTGGGAGGTGTAGTGTAGCCACCACAATAGTATATATTAGTGTTAAGGTAGAATAAGTTCGGATCAGTATAATTAAAGTTATAGAAGCATCAACACGTCTCCTAATTCACACAAGACCTTTCCTACATATATCACACCGCCACCGCGGACAGCCTGCAGGTGAGCTCGGCTGTCGCTGTACGTACGTACGGTGTACACACTGTACACTGTACGTACCGCTGGCCGCTGTACACACTGTACACATGCTGCACACGCGCCGCACGCAGCTGCCGCACGTGCGTGCGCTCTCCGCCACCGCGGACAGCCTGCAGGTGAGCTCGGCTGTCGCTGTACGTACGTACGGTGTACACACTGTACACTGTACGTACTGCGTACTGTACACACTGTACACTACATGCACACGCGCCGCACGCAGCTGCCGCACGTGCGTGCGCTCTCCGCCACCGCGGACAGCATGCAGGTGAGCTCGGCTGTCGCTGTACGTACGTACGGTGTACACATAACACTGTACGTACTGCGTACTGTACACACTGTACACTACATGCTGCGCGCCGCACGCAGCTGCCGCACGTGCGCTCTCCGCCACCGCGCGGACAGCCTGCAGGTGAGC
Organism: Parnassius orleans; assembly: GCA_029286625.1. NCBI lineage: Eukaryota > Metazoa > Arthropoda > Insecta > Lepidoptera > Papilionidae > Parnassius > Parnassius orleans. The sequence goes on from JAGSMP010000299.1 coordinate 320,427, forward strand.
TCGGCTGTCGCTGTACGTACGTACGGTGTACACACTGTACACTGTACGTACTGCGTACTGTACACACTGTACACTACATGCTGCACACGTGCCGCACGTGCGTGCGCTCTCCGCCACCGCGGACAGCCTGCAGGTGAGCTCGGCTGTCGCTGTACGTACGTACGGTGTACACACTGTACACTGTACGTACCGTACTGTACACACTACACCCGCGCTGCGCGCCGCACGCTGCCGCGACTGCGTGCGCTCTCCGCCACCGCGGACAGCCTGCAGGTGAGCTCGGCTGTCGCTGTACGTATCTACGGTGTACACACTGTACACTACGTACTGCGTACTGTACACTGTACACTACATGCTGCACGCGCCGCACGCTGCCGCACGTGCGTGCGCTCTCCGCACCGCGGACAGCCTGGGTGAGCTCGGCTGTCGCTACCCGTACGGTGCAGTGCCACACGCCTGTACGTACTGCGTACTGCACACTGTACACTACATGTGTGCTGCACACGCCGCACGCAGCTGCCGCACGTGCGTGCGCTCTCCGCCACCGCGGACCTGCAGGTGAGCTCGGCTGTCGCTGTACGTACGTACGGTGTACACTGTACACTGTACATACTGCGTACTACACACTGTACACTACATGCTGCGTACTGTACACACTGTACACTACATGCTGCACACGCGCCGCACGCTGCCTGCGCGTCGTGCGCTCTCCACCGCGGACAGCCTGCAGGTGAGCTCGGCTGTCGCTGTACGTACGTACGGTGTACACACTGTACACTGTACGTACTGCGTACTGTACACACTGTACACTACATGCTGCACACGCGCCGCACGCAGCTGCCGCACGTGCGTGCGCTCTCCGCCACCGCGGACAGCCTGCAGGTGAGCTCGGCTGTCGCTGTACGTACGTACGGTGTACACACTGTACACTGTACGTACTGCGTACTGTACACACTGTACACTACATGCTGCGTACTGTACACACTGTACACTACATGCTGCACACGCGCCGCACGCAGCTGCCGCACGTGCGTGCGCTCTCCGCCACCGCGGACAGCCTGCAGGTGAGCTCGGCTGTCGCTGTACGTACGTACGGTGTACACACTGCACTGTACGTACTGCGTACTACACACTGCCACTACATGCTGCACACGCGCCGCACGCAGCTGCCGCACGTGCGTGCGCTCTCCGCCACCGCGGACAGCCTGCAGGTGAGCTCGGCTGTCGCTGTACGTACGTACGGTGTACACACTGTACACTGTACGTACTGCGTACTGCCACATACTACATGCTGCGTACTGTACACACTGTACACTACATGCTGCACACGCGCCGCACGCAGCTGCCGCACGTGCGTGCGCTCTCCGCCACCGCGGACAGCCTGCAGGTGAGCTCGGCTGTCGCTGTACGTACGTACGGTGTACACACTGTACACTGTACGTACTGCGTACTGTACACACTGTACACTACATGCTGCACACGCGCCGCACGCAGCTGCCGCACGTGCGTGCGCTCTCCGCCACCGCGGACAGCCTGCAGGTGAGCTCGGCTGTCGCTGTACGTACGTACGGTGCCACTTACACTGTACGCCTGCGTACTGCACACTGTACACATGCTGCTACTGTACACACCACATGCTGCACACGCGCCGCACGCAGCTGCCACGTGCGTGCGCTCTCCGCCACCGCGGACAGCCTGCAGGTGAGCTCGGCTGTCGCTGTACGTACGCACGGTGTACACACTGTACTGTACGTACTGCGTACTACACACTGTACACATGCTGCACACGCGCCGCACGCTGCCGCACGTGCGTGCGCTCACCGCCACCGCGGACAGCCTGCAGGTGAGCTCGGCTGTCGCTGTACGTACGTACGGTGTACACACTGTACACTGTACGTACTGCGTACTGTACACACTGTACACTACATGCTGCACACGCGACGCACGCAGCTGCCGCACGTGCTCGCGCTCTCCGCCACCGCGGACAGTCTGCAGGTGAGCACGGCTGTCGGTGTACGTACGTACGGTGTACACACTGTACACTGTACATACTGCGTACTGTGCGCACATGCGTACTGTACTGTACACTACATGCTGCACACGCGTCGCACGCAGCTGCCGCACGTGCTCGCGCTCTCCGCCACCGCGGACAGTCTGCAGGTGAGCACGGCTGTCGGTGTACGTACGTACGGTGTACACACTGTACACTGTACATACTGCGTACTGTACACACTGTACACTGTACGTACTGCGTACTGTACACACTGTACACTACATGCTGCACACGCGTCGCACGCAGCTGCCGCACGTGCTCGCGCTCTCCGCCACCGCGGACAGTCTGCAGGTGAGCACGGCTGTCGGTGTACGTACGTAAGGTGTACACACGCCGCTGCGTACTGTACACACTGTACACTGTACATGCTTACTGTACACACTGTACACACATGCTGCACACGCGTCGCGCAGCTGCCGCGTGTCGCGCTCTCCGCCACCGCGGACAGTCTGCAGGTGAGCACGGCTGTCGGTGTACGTACGTAAGGTGTACACACTGTACACTGTACATACTGCGTACTGTACACACTGTACACTGTACGTACTGCGTACTGTACACACTGTACACTACATGCTGCACACGCGTCGCACGCAGCTGCCGCACGTGTTCGCGCTCTCCGCCACCGCGGACAGTCTGCAGGTGAGCACGGCTGTCGGTGTACGTACGTACAATGTACACACTGTACGTACAGGGTACTGTTCTGTACAAACTGTACACTACACGCTGCACACATGCTGTTTTACACACCATACACTACACACTACACACTGTATGTTTCACACAATTCACTACATACCATTCACTTCATACCATGTAATACACTACATACTTTAAATTTCACACTATACAATACACACTACTCACTGTTCCCTACACACCATACACTATAGTAAAATTATTTTGTCCGTGTAGTTGGGGTCATAAATCATAGCTCGGTCTCAGCCCGGCTAGGGCGGTGAGCATGTTGCGTGGGCGCAACGCCATTATCGATAACAACAAATTAATCATCGAAGGCAGGTACACGGCGGCAGTAGATTTAAGTTATTATCTTTATATTTATTTTTAATATAACTTGTTACATTCCAAACATTTGTACTTATAGTTTTTTTAATACATAGATACCTAATTAATAATTTATTTTAAATCATTATTATTATTAGTTTAATAAATACGTTGTTTTATCTAATTTTTTTTCTTCATTTTTATCACTAACCCACATAATGACAAAACTAAATACACTTTCGATAACGCTTATCGACAACAATAATGCGCATCACTATGCTCGCCCCTAAGGCCCGTGAGTGGGAGAGAGAGGGAAATACTCCGATGATTTATGACCCAAACTGCACGGACAAAATAATTCTAGTATACACACGCTGTTGCAGTATTGTATTGGCAAACTTCACATTTCTCCGCAATATACAATTATTAATCATGCAGGATCCTCACGATGTTTTCCTTCTCTGCCGAGCATTATGGTTGATCAGCAATTAAATTGCAATTAACAATTTGATTAGTGCCAGCGAGGATTGAAGTCGGTTTCACGCATACTTTGTAATTTGGTACTGTCTCTAGATGTTTGCCTGTTAGTGAGATCATACCTAATCATACTCACGGCTATTTTTAGCATATTAAATTATGTGGAAATAATTTTATTCTTTTTACTTTTATCAAGTTGGTTCTTAGTTTTCTAAATTAGAATTATTATAACTAAATTTTCTTTCCTTGACAGGCCAAAAAGTTGGAGTTAGTGGACCAGATAGTCCGTAGGCTGAGTGACGCCGTGTACCGCAGCGAGCGTGCGCCTCTAACACGAAGGCTGTCGGCACGACGGCGCACTGCCTTACTATTAGCTGGTACGTTTTCATTTACTCTTTTTTATTTTTAACCCAATTTTTAGTTAATTTTCTTGCAAATATTATAGAATTGTGGCATATTTATTTAATTTATTCTTTATGGCAAGACATAAAGTAAAATATTCTGTTGTAAGTATTATACTTAAGATTCAACTGTACTCGTTGTTTTGAATTTTGGTGTACAGTAAAGAATAAATAAATAAATAAATATTCTGAATTGGTAAACAATATATACGAGATTACGTTTTTGACATACGTATATAAATAGTAGATTTAATGTTAACATTGAATGGGTTAGGGATATAATGGTACCGTGTAGTGGCGGTGTAAGTATATCCACTACCCTATATCATCCCGTGGGAGTCGTAAGAGGCGACAGAGTTAAAAAAATCAGGAGATGGGTAGCAACTTAACAGTGATAGAGCCACGCGGCAGCTTCTGCTGTCGCACGGATGGGCCGGCTCGAACCGGGGTGGTACCACGACCTTCTGCATTTCGCCTGGTGAGTGCAGGTAGCCGGAGGCCCCATCCCCCCCCCACCCCCCACCATCAACATGGTAGCGGAACCAAACGGAAGACTACCCCAGGAGGGTACCAGCATCCTTGGAGAATCCCTCGCTGAGCATCCACGCCCAAGCTACCCTCCTTTTTCTGAGCGTGGGTGCTCAGGCTGCCCCGCGTATTCTGGGGCGAAATTCCGCTAAAGACGAAACCTGCTCGGGGTAAGCGGAGCAAAAAGACAAAGGCAACCCCTGTCACGCTTTCCGTGAATTTCTGCAATATCAGGGGACTTCATTCAAACCTTAACGCCGTCCACTACCATCTGGAGACGGCAAAGCCGGCCTTGCTCTTTCTAACCGAGACACAGGTACCCTCTCCGGCTGATACTTCGTATCTCTCCTGCCCGGGGTACAAATTAGAACACTCCTTTGTGCCCCGGGCTGGAGTTTACGTGTACGTCAGAGAGGACATCTGTTTTCGACGCCTCGGCAGTCTTGAAGGTACGGACCTGTCCATCCTATGGCTGCGCGTAGACAGCGACGACCATCTCCGCGTCTACGGGTGCCTCTATAGGTCTCATAGCGGTAATGCCGATACAGACCGACTCATCGACCACGTCCAAATGGCTGCAGACTCCGTGCTACAACAGGTCCCATCCGCAGAGATCGTGATACTTGGTGATTTTAACGCCCACCACGCTGAATGGATTGGTTCTCGTTTAACCGGTTAAGTAGGTCTGACACAACTGGTTACTTCGCCTACGCGGATCCCAGATGTGGAGGATCATGTACCTTCCCTGTTGGACCTTCTGCTGACCTCTCATCCGGACAGATATCAGGTCTCCGTCGACGCTCCTCTTGGCTCTTCGAACCATTATCTGATCCGGAGTACGGTGCCACCCACGCTCCCATCGTTGTTGCGATCTGCAGCTCGCCGCCGTGTTTGGCACTATAGGTCGGCCGATTGGGACGGGATGCGGTCTTTTTTTGCATCCTACCCTTGGGGGCGGGTTTGCTTCTCGCCGGATGATCCCAACGTTGTAGCTGATTCTGTCGCTGATGTGGTACTTCAGGGAATGGAATTATTTATTCCATCATCTGTGGTGCCTATCAGAGGCAGAACTCAGCCATGGTTTGGTCACTCCTGTAAATTGCATCACGCTATAAGCAGGAGTGCTACCAGGCCTGGGCTGACGCATCAACGTCCGGGGATGTAAACACCAGCGCTCTTAAAAAGAAGTATAATTCCGCCTCCAGGTCCTTCAAAAGTGCCATTGCCAAGGCAAAGTTAGAGCACATCGGTAGAATTGGCGAGAAATTAGTTCGCCTCCTTTCGGGAACACGTGCATTCTGGTCTCTCGCCAAGGCTGTCCAAGGGAACTTCTGTCAGCCATCGCTGCCATCTCTGCACAGGGTTGGACGACTCATTGGCCCATGACGCAAAGGAGAAAGCCGATCTGCTGGGCTCTCTTTTTGCTTCCAACTCGACTCTCGATAACGGGGGGAACACACCGCCTACCATCCCGCGGTGTGAGTGCTCCATGCAGGAAGTGCTGTTTACACAGCGCTCAGTGCGTAAATCACTCCTCTCCCTGGACGTCAACAAATGGAGTGGGCTTGATGGAGTCCCACCTATTGTGCTGAAGACGTGTGCTCCGGAGTTGTCACCAGTTTTAACATATCATTTCCGGTACTCGTACTCCCTACACGTAGTCTTGAACTCATAGTAGTCTAGACGGTGCATGCTCCGATTACAAGCCTATTAACGCTGGTGTTCCACAAGGCTCGTGCTATCACCAACGCTGTTTCTTCTGCATATCAATGATATGTTGCAAACCGGTAACATTCATTGCTATGCAGACGACAGCACTGGTGATGCTTTATACACCGGCCGTGCCAATATTTCTCGGGAAAACGTCGCCGAGTTCCGGAACAAACTTGTGTCTGAAGTCGAGACATTGTTGAACAAAGTCTCAGACTGGGGGCGACTAAATCTAGTCCAGTTCAATCCCCAGAAGACACAAGTTTGCGCGTTTACCGCTAAAAAGAACCCCTTTGTCGTATCTCCTCAGTTTCAAGGCACCCCCCTTGTTGCCTCAGCCAGTATCGGAATCCTCGGTGTCGACATATCGAGTGATGTGTAGTTTCGTGATCACTTGGAAGAGAAGGCCAAATTGGCCTCAAAAAAGCTTGGCGTGCTCAGCAGAGCGGGACAGTATTTCATGCCGGCACACCGCTTGCAACTTTACAAGGCGCAGGTTCGGCCCCACATGGAACACTGTTCCCATCTCTGGGCATGGGCTCCCCAGTGCTAGCTCCTTCCACTTGACCGCATCCAGCGCAGAGCGGCTCGAATCTTCGACGACCGAGTTCTTTCCGATCGGCTAGACTCACTGGCACTGCGTAGAGATGTTGCATCTCTTTGCGTATTTTATCGCATCTATCACGAGGAGTGCTCTGAAGAATTGTTTTAATTATAGCCGCTCAATTTCACCGTCGCACATCGCGACAAAACTCGCGATACCATCCATACCATCTGGATGATTTGCGGTCCACCACTGTGCGATTTAGAAGAAGTTTTCTTCCTCGCACAACTTCCTTCCTTGTGGAATCGATTACCACCAGCCATTTTTCCGGACCGATACGACTTAGGGATCTTCAAGATAAGAGCCTACTCCTTTTTAAAAGGCCGGCAACGCATCTGCAATTCCCCTGGTGTTGCAGTTGTTCATGGGCGGCGGTAGTCACTTACCATCAGGTGAGCCGCATGCTCGTTTGTCCCCTCTCCTATAAAAAAAACATCTTCCTAATAACGACTATAAATAAAAAACTGCGGTTGCCAACCCGCTTGCCAAGCGTGGCAACTATGGCAAATATCGCCTATCAGGCAATCTATGGGGGATGGCTATGTTCAGCAGTGGACTTTTATAGGCTGTAACGGTAACAGGTTAGGGATAGTTTTGACATTCGATTGGTAAATCAAGCTGGGCGTTATGAGGTAATCTGAAACCTTAGGAGATAGAGGAAAAGAAGAAAATCGTTTTTGGGCTCACTAAAAATTGTATGTAATGTAACTTATGAAAATCTAACCGGAATCACCAGAATAAATGAAATCTAAAAAAAGAGTTGTTTTGATATATTCATCTTCTGCCTAATGTAGAGAAAAAAAACGCGTGTAACGAACAGGGGTATGAAAGTCTTCAATAGCTTGCTTTTACCACATGAGTAAAGAAACCGTACCATACAATAGTCAAAGCTTCATACAACCGCGCTATGATAATTACACTACTACAAACTAGACGCGCGTGTGTGCGTGAGCACTGGCGGCTCGTCACGTACAGAGAGAAACTACTCTAAACCGGCTAGGCCAGTGCTCAAATTCAGGGTTATGTAAAGAATAATAAGTGTCAAATTTTATTTTTCAAAGAATTATATCATATGAAATATAAAAAAGTAAATATGGTTTACTGTACTGTTTGTATGAAGAATAATAGAACAAATAAATATATATAATTTTTTAATTATCCCAAATACTCCACTAGGTAAGTAGTAACTAAACTATAATTTATTATTTTTAATGTAGCATATAGATACCTCATACATATACCTCAACATTGAAAGAAAACGTAAAAGTACCTAATTACTAAAAGTGATTGAATAGTTATTTTTATAATGTATATAATTGAATAATTACGTTTATAAATTAAAAACATAGGTTCATGTTTTTAATTATAATTTCAGACGACAAGAGTGGTAAAAAGCTGTTTGACGAGAAGATCTCCTTTTAAAACTTTTTGATTATGAAAAAAGGCAACAACATATAATATGTGAGGATCACTTTGAAAAATCCTGTATTAAGTTTTCTAAAAAAATAACTGTAAAATATTTATTTGGAAATGCTTTTCTAACACTCAACTTGCCAACAAACGTCGGTGCTTATTCGAGTTCCATCCAATGTGAGAATGTATATGAAATGAATGTATGAATTGCTTGAACAAAAATTTCGCGAATATTTTAATCTCGAAAGAAATATTGTAATTATTGGTATTGAAATATTATAAAACGCGTGCAAGATTGTATATTTGTTATGCCATGTGAGTGTTTTCTAATAAATTATTTAAAAAAGAAAACTTTACATTAGATTATAATTTACCATTTAATTAATAGGCACAACAAATTGTTGAAGAACAAAAATTATAATAATATTTACATAATGTAGTTTTAAAAAAAAGTATCTTAAGTATATAATAAAAGCTGATAAACGTTTTGTTATTTAATTTTATCCTCCTGTGCCAACCCTACCAAAATAGGTAAAAATTTTCACAGCTTGTTAGAAGCTTTGCCTCTTTACGGTTTCTTTACTCATGTGCTTTTACGTTGATACCAGCGCCATATCATAGGCAACAAGAGCACTACACAATTTTTACACATTTTGTTCAGGAAATGGCGCCACTACCGGCATTAATATAATTTTTATTATATATTTTAATAAATAAAAAAACAGTTGTTATTTTATTGTAAATACTATAATATTTTGGACATTAGGTATAGCCAGGGGTATAAAAGTCCTCAGTACCTTGCTTTTACGTTGATACTAGCGCCATCTCAAAGTCATTAAAAGCACTATTTTCCCCAATATTATTACACATTTTATTAAAAAGATGGCGTCACTGCTGGCATTTATTATTTATACCGAAGCCTATTTACATTAATTGTTAATTTCTCCGTATTCCCGTTAGATATACGGTAAAACTAATATTACTTTTGTAATCTATAGGTTATAAGGAATAAATCGACATGTATTTCATTAAGTTACGTCACAATTTGTGGTGGGCCCATTCTCCATACAAAAAAAATCGTCTACTTTCTCATGCCATTAGATCATTTGAATGAAAAAGAAAACATGGTTAAATTTCTGGTCACTTGCATTTTAATTCTATGTGTGATGTTTTATTAACATTAAAAGTCTGGGGTTTCTTATTTTTCGTATTTCTCCTTTTTCTTAGAGCTGACAAAGAGCGAGGAAGTAACAGACGCGTATTTACAAGACATAACTCCAGAATTCGAAGCTTCTTTATCAGAGGAAGACAAAACATTCGAAACGACTGTTATGATATCGCTGGAAGCTTTGGGTGTGTTGGAGCAGCTCCAGGAGGCCACAGAGGTATCTTGCTCTCCATCTTTGCTTATTGGTTCCGTTATATTTTAATGATATATTGTTTAGGGTCAAAAGGCATTTATGATTTCTGTCCTTGTGTTTTTCACACAACATGTCTGTCAAAAATCTTATATAATTCGATTTAAAACAGAAAAAAATCGCTTAAAGTAAATTATTGAATAATATTCGCGTAGTGGCGGTGTAAAAAGAATTGTCAGTAGCAGCCCGGTGTTAAGAAGTTGGCGGTGTTTTACTTCCGAACCAAAAGCAAGTAAAGCCGTTGGCCCTGCGTCTCATCTTTTTCCGGTCTTGTCGGATTGCCGTCCCATTGGACACTGAGAGCGAGGGAATAGCGAGTGCACTTGTACTTGCCCACCCACTCGTGCACTATAGTCCTGTTAGCCAGTCCTGGAGGATATTCATTAATACAGACGATAGCGATGGAATATCATCACACACATGTTATTGCTATTCCATTATTCTTGTTCAATATAAAATAACATACATATTAAAATGTCATACTGTGGCGACGTAAGGGAATCAACATCCCGTGGTTGTCCTAAGAGGCGACAGAGGGAAACTGAAATAGACAGCATCTTCCTGACAACATCTCCAAGAGCCAAGAGTGGCAACTATAGTAAATCGGGGGGATCTCTATGAGACAATCTGGTGGGCAGCCGATATTCAGCACTGAACTTGTGAAGGGATGTAGGGAATAATTTAATGAACATTTTATAATGACTCTAGTTCGTGCCTTTCTTTATTAATTGCAGAAATTCAAAGTCCAAATCCAAACGGAACTCTTGGAAGTGATCGATTCGATATCACGTCGCATCATTGAGGAGGGCGATGTAGAAGCGGAGCCTGAGTGCGAGGAGGACGGCGATATGCCTGAGAACGATGGTGTGACAGAGACGGGGCGAGCACTTGCGAGGCTTGTTACATGCTTGGGAGAGGAGTTTAGAGCCTGTGGAGCCAGGAATAAGAGGTATATTTGTTGTTATTTCATAATAGGCATCTAGAAAAGAGTTTAAATTGCCAAATTAAATACATAAATAAAAGTTTTCTTAAAAGGTTTCTTACGGCAATAATTCTTCAGGCAATAACCTATTGTTTTATATTCAGGCTTTTACAACTTTGGCGCGCTGCCTTGCAGAAGTATCGACTACCCGACACGACGTTACACACAGAACAACACTACTGGAGTGCTGTACAGCAAGTTGTTAGTATATATATTTACATTACATAAATAAACACTCACGCCTGTCACCCAGAGGTGTAGCCAGAGACTATGGACTTCCATTTGGCACAATCCTGACACACCTCTCTCGCCTCCTTTACATCCATACACCTACACATACATGCTCATCGGTTAAGGGTACTCTTAATCTGGCCCATCTTCAATATATCGCCAATTTGGTCGATAAACTTTGATCTAGGGCGTCAAGCCAAATTGGTCGATAAACTTTCGTCTAGGGCGTTCCACCCGACTCATATATTTACAAATTACAAAATATTTTAAACACACCATTGTCGTACATTCTACGAATATGTGACTTTTTTAACCAGAATCTGCTTTCAGCCTCATGAAATTTCATTCTTCTGGCTGATTGTAGCTAGGCAATATTATTATAATGGGCATTAGTAACAGATTGCCCAAGATTTTTTTCTATTGGTGTAGTGACAAAGAGCCATGCTGTACGTGGTAGAGACACGCTGCAGCTATATTATGGGAAGGACCACGCTCGCACATAATACCAGCGTAAAAAGCAGCTTTATGCTGCTGTGTTTCGTATGGTGAGTGTAGAGAACCGGAGACTCTTTTTACTGGAAATGCGGCATTCCATCTTAGTCCTTAGGGGTGACAACGCATCTGCGTTTTGGTTCTTAATCGAGGATAGATGTAGATGTCTACGGGCCACAACATCCACTTACCATCAGGTGGACTGTGTGCTCGTTTGTCACACTATTCTATAAAAAAATAGTACTTGCAGCAGAATTAAGCTTACATTTTGATCTCCAGTTGCAACTGCTGCTGACGGAGTACCTGGAGATTGAAAGCGTAACCCTGGCAGCGCAGCGGTCGAACAACGCGGCCTCGGAACCCGCCACGGAACTCCGCCTGGCGGACTACTTCGCAAAGAAACGACCGCCTAGACGCCGTAGCAAACTGTTCCGGCTTGCAGGTTGGTGTTGCCGATTAAAATATATGTTTTTTAACGTGAATACGTATTTAAATTTGCCTTCATAGTGGGAGGTAATTCAGAAAACTGATGATAACAAAATCGAGCGATACAGTTTGGCGTTGCACCTACATATCTATCATCTTCATTCATCAATTCGGGATTTCCAGGCGTTGAATACGATCGTACGTCGTGCGGGCTAAATAGCTATTGGTATTTGGTACTTTTAAATAAAACCAACAGATATCTTGATTAGGTATATGTATTACTTTCTTCCAATATCGTTCACTTTTTATAAAGCACATAAGAGACCTTATGCAATTAATAAACACCGAACCATATCGCGTGGTAATCTACTACTAGCGACATCTATTGTTCACAAATAAAATTAAAACACTTTATATTGATCTGTTTACATAAACGTAGTCATTATATTCTCTTTGTGTTTACATACGAATCGTGAACATTCCGCACAAAGGACATTATCAAAGATATGTCCTTCAATTTTAAATAAAGTAACAACAACAAAAAAAAAACATAAAACTAGTATTATTCTAAATACACGAAGATTAGGCGAAATGAGAAATATAATCTTCTTAATATAACTAAAGCAACACACTACTATACTACCATAAGCTTAATACAATTATAAATAAAAACAAAAAATGAATAACGCAAAAAATCTTCAATTTGTTACCAAAAAAAAACTACAATTACATACATTTACGTTTACTTATTAATTTGTAATAGGTAATATACATAAACGGGATGTTGGCCGTTTGATTACGGATTTTTTAGTTTTTAATGTGACCACTCGAGTGATATTATCAAGGTCGAAATGTTTTTGTAATATTCGACCTAGCAACCAGTTACCAGGAGGTAAATCATCTTCCTTTATTAAGACGACATCCTCGATTTGGGGCTCAGGATGCTGCAAAGTCCATTTATGACGGTGTAAATAAGATGTAAGATATTCTTGGGACCACCTACGCCAAAAATGCTGCAACATTCTTTGTACTAAATGTCATCTATTCAAGGGACTAATGTTTACATTTTCATAGTTGGCATCAGGCACACCTACTAATGGTTCCCCGACTAAAAAATGACCAGGAGTCAAAGGGACCGGATCTCCTGGATCACCAGTATTTACAACCGTTAAAGGCCTAGAATTTAGGCATGCCTCTACCTGATTGAGGAGGGTGGTCATTTTCTCGAATGTGAGAGTTGAATTTCCTACAATTCTCTTTAAACGGTGTTTTGTAGATCGCACCACTGCCTCCCATAATCCACCAAAATTGGGAGCATGGGGTGGAAAAAAAAGCCATTCTGTACCAGTTATTTCTAGATTTTTAGCTACTTTTCCTGTGTGTCACGTAATTCTTTTAGCTCTTTAGCTGCACCAATAAATTTCGAACCGTTATCACTCCACAATGCCGCGCAGTGATCACGTCTAGACACGAACCGTCTAAAAGCAGCAATAAATGCTTGGGCAGTTATGTCGCTGATCACCTCTAAATGTATGACTTTAGTTGCCATGCACACAAAAAGACAAATATAACCCTTATATGCACGGTGTCCACGCCCTTTCGAAACTCTTAGATTTATTGAACCAGCATATGCACATATGATGGAGTAGCACGCACTGGCGGTAATTGACCCATCAGTTGAGTTTTCGTAATGGCCCTTTGTCTTATACATGTCACACATCTGCGAACATCTTGCTTCACTAGGCTCTTTAGACCCACTATCAAATAAGCGGATCGCAAATAATTTATCATTAATTGAGGACCACCGTGTAGTCTTATGGTGTGCATCAGAAATAATTAATCTGGTTAAATTAGAATTAGAACTATGTACTATAGGATGTTTGGCATCTTCATCCATAGATGATGCTTGAAGACGACCACCAACTCTTAAAATTTTATTTTTATCTAAGTAAGGCGACAAAGATTTTATTTTACTACCCTTTGCCTGCACATTACCCTTTTTCTCAATATCTGTATATTCTTCAGCAAATTCTTGTTTCTGGCACTGTCTTATACAATACATTAATGCTTTATCAATTCCTTCTTCCTCAAATATTTTGTGTGTTCTTCAGTATTCTTATATCTTTTAAAGCCCTTTTTAAAACCTATACCTTTACAACTCTAAGTAGCTTACTGAGACTAGAATATCGGTCTAATATCAACAATCAACATCAATTAATATCAACATCAATTGAAGTTACATGAGATGTTACTTCAATGAAGAAAACATCTGATTCAATATGGTTTTCATAGACTACCGTCTTATTTGTGAGAAATTTTGGAGCAGACATCCATGTTTTACAATTGATTAGCTCTAATGGTAAAAGGCCTCGTGATGCATAATCCGCCGGATTGTCTCTCGACTTTATGTGAGCCAAATGACTTGAATCTAGTGATGTTAGGATCTCTGAAACGCGATTCGCAACGAAAGTCTTCCAACGACTAGGATGACCCTTTAACCACGCCAACACAACAGTCGAATCTGTCCATGCTCGTACATTATACAGAGGAATTTTTAAAACTTCTGCGACTTCTAAAAGCAAGCGCGTCAGCAGCGCAGCACCACATAACTCTAAACGGGGAATACTAATTCGTTTTATGGGAGCGACTCCCGTTTTAGCAGATAAGAGGGACACGTAAACGTTGCCTTTACTGTCCATTATGCGAATGTATACGACTGCTATACTAATATAAAGTTTTCGGACGCTTCTAATATGCTATATTAGAAGCGTCCGAAAACCCGTGCAATTCGACACTTGAATCAGTTGTCTTTGTTCCGAACCATCGAGGAATATGGATTTTGGTTAGTAGTGGTAACTCTTCACGGTAAGTCAGCTATTCCTTTAATAATTTCATTGGAACCTCTGCTTTTGTATAAATGATTTCGCTACTACAATACAAGGTGCTATCCAGCCCAATGGGTCGAATAGCCGTGCTATGTCTGAAATAATACGTCTTTTTGTTGCAGGTTTGACCAGAACCGGAAGCTGCACCGAGAAATGGAACTCGTCATTACTGCGACTCCTGGTAAGTTCCCATATTTTTATTGTAGAATCTAACTTTATTTCTAGATCTTCCCTTCCTTTATTTTCATCTGTCATACTCCCAACTAATGCATTCTCTATCCTGATCCTTCCTTATCTCTTTAAGTAGTTCCTTTTTTATTGCTATTCCACTTTTGTAATTCAAAACCTCTTCCCTTTAATAATTTCTTCATTTCCTTATATATTTCAATTCCTTCTTTTACAGTTTCACAGCCAGTCATAAGATCATCCATATAGAAATCTCTTAATATTATATTCCTTGCATGAACATACTTCTCTCCATCATCAATAGCTATCTGTTACAGAATCTTAACGGCTAAATATGGAGCAGACGCCGTACCAAAAGTTACCGTTACCAGCTCGAAATCCTGGATTTTACTTTCCTGATTATCTCTCAGACTATTCGCTGATATGCTGCATCTTCATCAGTAACACGGACTTGTCGGTACATTTTATAATATCAGCTACCATTGCTATTGGGTGATCTCCAGCGTAAGACAAGGTGACGCAAGTCGGATTGTAAAGTAGAGGCCGACATTTTTGTTTTAATAGATGCATCAAAGACTACCCTAAGTTTGGTGGTGGCCTTGTCCTCTCTTACAAGCGCGTGATGGTGCGTGATGGTAAGTACCTCCTTCTTCTTTACTATCCACTGGCCTCATATGATTCAAATTCAAGTATTCATTAATTACCTTTGTATATCTGTTTTTACATTCTTCATCCTTCATTTTCCTCTCTAAGGCTAACAATTTTTCACAGCTATCTCTCGTGAACTACCTTTTTAGGATGGACCTTCGTCACGAAACTTCTTCACCACATATCGACCTTCTGCTGTTCTTGTCGTCGTCGCTGCGAAAATCTCCAAATTTCAGCTCTTCCTCGGTAAGTATCCTTCTAGATAAACCTGATTGATCTGATTCTATTTCCCAAATTTTTAAAATTTCATCTTCTTTGATCTGAGAGTGCAGTACTGCAACTGCTGGTGAGTTGTTGCAATCTTCAGACATTACAAGACCAGAAATGATCCACCCTAAGGTAGTGCATTGTGTAATAGGAGTTCCAGTAGGACTTCTCATTACTCTTTCCTTCAAAATCTGGCAGTAAATGTCTGCACCAAGCAGAATGTCAATTTTATTCGGTAAATAATATTTCGGGTCTGCCAACTGAACATTTTGTATTTCAGCCCAAGGTAAACAGGCAACCTTTTATCAGGTAGGTAAGTAGTATTTAAAACTTAAGCTTTCACTTCAAGGTGAAAACTGGGATCAGACAGTGATTAAATTTTAATGGAAACCATGTACTTCGACACCACCGAAGACTGATTACCGCCTAGTCCTGTAATAACTCCCTTCACCGGTATCTTTTTCAACTTTAATAATTGAACTGTGTTTTCAGTAACGAACGATGCTTGTGAGCCCTGATCGAGTAAGGCTCTAATAATTTTGAAATCGCCAAATTTAGACTTAGCTTTCACTAGAGCTGTTGCTAGCAAAACCTGTCTAATGATCTTTCCTGTTGAAAGGCAGGATACGATTGGCGTTGTTTCAGTTGAACTACTAGCCGTTACACCTTTTTCATTTTTAGTAACGGCCTTGTCTGTTTGCCCACTGTGTACGACTGGTGTAAGTTTAGGGTGAAGAAGTGAGTGATTTTAAAAATACGACAAGAAACATCTATTCTACAATATTTTGCAGAGTGATTACGTCCTAAACAATTTAGACATAAATTATTATTTAAAACAAATTCATGTCTTTTATTATATTCCTCCTTTGCGAACTTCTTGCAAAAACATAGTTTATGGTTTCTGTACAATATTCACATTGAATATTTTTGATGACAGAATGTTTGCATGATGAGTGTGTGAGTGTGAATGTTGAGCGTATGATGAGCGATTGTGTTGAAAGGTAGGTTTTTATTGTCTAAACAAAAAAAAATCGACCCTCTATAAAATTCGAAAATTGTTCATAGGTAGGTAATTCTGTGGAACTGTTACTCGATATATTTAACTCCACTGCTTACAGGTTTCAAGATCTAATTTATCTGTAAGTATGTATATAATAATAATATCCCAGGTGGCCACATTAATGTTGAGATTTCTCAACGCATTTAAACAATCAGACGCTGTGTCCAATAGGTCCTTTAACCCATTGGCAGATTCTACATTCATACGCCTTTGGTTAAATAAACGTTTTAAAGTACAATTTGTTAGGTATTTTTTGTTATCATACCTTTTTTGAAATAATGCCCAACACTGACTGTAGTTTAATTCAGTAATAGGTATATGCCTGACTAATTGCTCGGCTTCACCTGTTAAAAAACCCTTTAAATACTTAAATTTATGTACTTCATCAAAGGATGTATTATTATGCACTAAAGATGTGAATAAATCCCTAAAGGTAGGCCACTCAGTATACTTTCCCGAAAACAGGTTAATAGTAATTTTTGGTAACTTAACCAACGAGCCTTTTGACTCAGCTTCATTATTTTTAGAACTATTTTGATAATTTTTCTCAACTTTATATTTAGCTAAATCAGTTTTTAATTTACATTTATATTCTACATAACACTCTTCAACGTTATCATATAAATCATCATATTCAATATCCTTTAAATCATCTTTTTTTGTACCTTGTATTAAGCAATCATGAGTTGTTAAAAACTTCGACCATAATTCTTCTAATATTCCTCATCTAGCTTCAATATACTGTTGATTAATACGATCTTTAGGTGATTTACTATCACTGGTGTAGTTAGTTTATTTACTTCATTTAGCATTTCTTATTCTAACTTCAACATCTTGTTGTACTTTAAATAAAGCCTGCATTTTCTTAAATTGCTATAAAGTTTTAAAATAAAATAAATATTTTAATGTTGAAAAACTATATGAAATCAAGTTATGTTTAAGGCAAAATAAACTCTTAAAAATTACAAGTCCATATAAAAAACTTTGAAAAATTTACAAGTGCCGTTATATGATCACAAAAATTTGAAAAATTTGAAAGTCCTATGAATAAATTTATAAAATTTTACAAGTGTTTTTGACTTAAATGGGCAAGTTGGAATGGGAATCGGGCATAGATTCCCCATATGAACCAAATTTCTTAAAATTACTCTTAGTCTAAACTACTAACTAAATTTTACAAGTTATTTTACTAAAGTATCTAAGATTCAAAAAGTAGCGATCTGCTACTTCTGAGTGCGGGGGTGTGATTCCAATCCGGAATCACCGATTACAAAAATCTGTCCTTGACAGTTCCTTCCGTCAAGGTCAGATGGACCATGAATAAGATCGTACGTAGCGGGCTAAATACCTATTGATAATTTTAAATAAAACCAACAGATATCTTGATTAGGTATATGTATTACTTTCTTCCAATATCGTTCAATTTTTATAAAGCACATAAGAGACCTTATGCAATTAATAAACACCGAAGCATATCGCGTGATAATCTACTACTAGCGACATCTATTGTTCACAAATAAAATTAAAACACTTTATATTGATCTGTTTACATACGAATCGTGAACAGGCGTAC
This sequence comes from Parnassius orleans, assembly GCA_029286625.1. Classification (NCBI taxonomy): domain Eukaryota; kingdom Metazoa; phylum Arthropoda; class Insecta; order Lepidoptera; family Papilionidae; genus Parnassius; species Parnassius orleans. The sequence continues at coordinate 338,783 of JAGSMP010000299.1, forward strand.
CATTTTAAATAAAGTCAACAAATATCATGAATAGTCCTGACGAATATGTTTTAATACAGTATGAAGATAATAATATTAATTTTTCTTGATTACCAAAGGAGACAATTTCTTTTTGCATGGAGAATGGGCCCACTACAAATTTTAGGATACTTAATGAAATGTATGTCGATTTATTCCTTATAATCTATAGATTGCAAAATTAATATTAGCTTTATCGCATCTAAAGGGAATTCAGAGAAATTAAAATATGAATATCACAATAACTAAAAAGAAACTAAACGCTATTTTTTTTTAAACTGGCTTTACACGGCTCTGGGTTCTAGCCCTTCTGAGCCGAAACTAAAAGTTGTTTTCTATTAGTATTGTGAGTTAGAATAGTGTATATAGAATAGAATAGGACAACTAAATAATTAATAGCATAAAACAAAGTTGCAGGTACATTTAACATTTATAGGTACTTTTAGACTGATGGAAAATCCTTTTAGTAGTTCCGGCAAAAAATAGTACACTGACCAAAAACATGGTGTGGAGGCTATTTTTACATGTATTGATTGATTAGTGAATATACATCGCAAACACCATTACAGTAATTAAATAAATATGATTAAAGCCAAAATGAATAAAAGATAATATGTTCATTTATAATATTACCTTTACATGCTATATAGTAAGAAAGATGTTTTAATCTGGTTGTAAAGGATAAAACACAAAGTAAAATACCACTGTATTTATTACTGTAATCATTTCAAAAGTAGTCTATTAATAGTGGAACAGACAGACAGGCGCGGTGTTAAGACTTTATTTTGATATATTTTGTTGGTTAGTAAAGGTGCAGTGTAAACTTTGCTTTAAAATATATTAACTGATTAGTTATTATACCTCAAACACCATTAAAGCCAAAATGACTAGGTAATATCATGTTTATTTATGTTGATAAATATGAAGTGAGATGTTTTAAACTAGTTGTGTAAGGATTACAAAACACATGTATAATTTAATTGTATTTATTATTGTCAGTCATTATCATTCCAAAAGATTTTTCAAAATAACTTGATAATAACATGTCCATTTATGAAATTGTTAGGAATCATAAGTATATTTTATGTGATATAAGACTGTTGTCTTCAATATCCATATACTTTTTGTCTCTGCTTACGAGCAGCTCTGCAAGATTTCAGCCTACAAGACATACACATTTATTCTAAGCAACCCACCTGAAAAAGTTAATGAATATTGAAACAAGCACATGTACTTATTTATCTAATATCATTTACAACCAGTAACACGGTTTTAGGTGCATGTGTGCGTCCAACAGTGAACTATTAAGGGTGTTTGCGAGTTTTACCTTTACAGCGATTGAGAAAATAAATAGCACGTAAGATGTTTTGAACTGGTCGTGTAAGGATAAAAACTCTATATTGTCACTGTATTTGTTATTGTAAAATCATCACATTCTTAAAGCAGTATTAAAAGTGACACATGCCACCAGGTGCAGTGTCAGGACATTGTTATTAATTTGTATTGATTGAATAACATGTTTACATTCCAAGCACCATTAAAACCAAAATGACTGGATAGTAACATATCCGACTTTTACGATATTAACCACGAAAAATAAATAGCATGTAAGGTCATTTGAACTATTTGTGTTAGGATAAAAAGAAACACTGTATTGTCACTGCATTTTTATTGTTTATTATTGTAAAATCATCATATTCTTAAAGCAGTCTATTATAAGTATCACAGGCCGCGAGGTGCAGTGCCAGGACATTCTTTTAATATGTGTTCATTGATTAGCATGTTTACATCCAACTGCAATTAAAGCTAAAATGTAAAATTCTCGAGTAGCAGTCTCGTACCGGTAAGCTCAGTGTGGACGGCTACCCTCTAGTTGGAGTGACGACCTGGTAAGATATTCAAAAAGTCTATGGAGATGCAGGTGGCTCAGGACCGTGCTTTGTATAATTCCTTGGGGGAGGCCTATGTGCAGCAGTGGACTTGTCCACTGCTGAACATAGGCCTAGGGCTATAGGCTGTAATGATGAAGAAGTTTTAAACTAGTTGTGTACGGATACGGCTCGACCGGGGTAGGACACGCTCACGGAAAACGCTACCAGCGTAAAATAGTAGCTTAATGCTCCTGTATTTCGTATGGTGAGTGTAGAGAACCGAGTCCTTTTTACTGGAAACGAAGCGCTCCATCTTAGTCCTCAGGGTGACAATGCATCTGCATTTTGATTCTTAAACGAAGATAAATGTAGATGTCTATGAGCCACAGCATCTACTTACCATCAGGTGGACCGTGCGCTCGTTTGTCACACTTATTCTATAAAAAAAAACAAAAGGAAATTGTCAATTGAAAAGATACGAAAAGGTACCAGAGCATCTATTCAACTTGCTCGGCGTTTATTTATAATAAGGCATAGTAGAAACAGGTCAAGTAAGCAACAATAATTACAAGTTTTATTGATTATTATTCATCATCATTACAACAATTCGCTGCTGAACATAGGTCTTCCTAAATTAAATATATAATGTAAAATATTGTATAGCCCTTCCGTCAACTGCCATCGCGTTTCGTCCTGTATGGTGTCGTAAAAGTCGTAACAGAGTAAAATAAAGATACCAAGAGATGAGCAGCAACATCTCCTATAGAATACCACAAAGCTTTGGTTGCCACAAGAGTAGCAACTGTGGCAAAACTACCATATAGTAATGATGCATATTAAAGTTGTAAATATTTACTTTGCAAACATCCGCTTAATAAAATAAAATGATGTGTCTTACCTAGTTTGAAGAGCACCTCCTGCCCTCCCTCAATTGCGTGCACTATCCCCGTCACCACTAATCCCAGCACCACTACTCCCAACACCACTACACTAGGAAAGACACACCACCGATGACAATACATTCTGTGTACTAAATATCGGAATTTGTCAATAAAACAAAAATACAAATTATTCATCTAAATTTATTTTATCGCCTTCAAAGTAGGCCCCATCGCTTGCAATACAACATCTCCAACGCTTCACCCAGTCTTCCATACATTTTTCATAGGCTATTTGGTATGGCCTTTAGCTCATTCAGCGAATTTTTGTTATGGCTTCTATCGACTCAAAACGTTTTCCTCGAAGTGGTAATTTTAACTTGGGAAATAAAAAGTCAGACGGAGCCATATCAGGTGAATACGGTGCTTGGTCGAGAACTTTTGTTGAATGTTTCGCTAAAAAACTCTTTCACTATAATGGCTGTGTGATGGTGCATTATCATGGTGCAGCATCCATGAGTTGTGTTGCCACAAATCTGGACGTTTTCGGCGGATACTCTCACGCAAACGCTTCATGACGCCTAAATAATATTCTTTATTCACTGTTTCTCCTTTGAAGGAATTCGGAGGAACCACACCACGGTAGTCAAAAAAACTGTCAGCATCACCTTGATTTTGGAGCGACTTTGCCGCGGTTTTTGGGTTTCGGCTCGTTTTCGAGACGCCATTCTGAGACTGTTGGCTTGTTTGCATGTCGTACTCATAAACCCATGTCTCGTCGCCAGTTATTATACGTTTCATAAAGGTCGGATCCAGAAGCTCGGAAACCATGTCTTCAGCGACATGCTTTCGCTGCGCTCTTTGAACAAAATTGAGCTCTTTTGGAACTAGTCGAGCGGCGACGCGTTTCATGCCTAAAATGTCAATGAGAATGTTGTGGACGGACTTAAAAGATATGTTCACCTCACTAGCCAACTCTCTCAGACTCATACGTCGATTTTCGAGCACTAGCTTCTTGATTTTGTCGATGTTTTCTTTGGTCGTAGCGGTTGAAGGTCTACCAGAACGAGGCAAGTCTACTACTACTTCTCGGCCTTCTTTAAAAGCCTTATACCATTCATAAGCCCTTGTTTTCGATATACACGATTCGCCGTAGGTATTTCGCAACATTTTAGTGATTCACCACATGAAATATCATTCGAAACACAAAATTTAAGGCACACTCTTTGTTCAACAATATTTTCCATTGTAAAATCGCCGATAACTCAAAACTATGACCAACAAAAGTGTAGTTTAAAACAAATTAAATGACAGATCCCGCTCAAACTTTGCGCTAAATCAGTACAGTGCTACCAACATGCAGTAAAAATTAGAACGACCTCTTTACGCGGGTCTTTTATTGACATATTCGATACTTTTACACAGAGTTGTACGACACGTGTTTCGCCTCTACGAGGCATCCTCAGGCGATGTAGACTCTGCGGTGGCTGACCGCTAAGTGAGCGGCGAGCCAAACACAACTGCCATTTATACAGCCCGCTGACGCAACGGCTCCCTACCTAGTAGCGAGCGACTGCGTCATGCGATAATACTGTCCTGTTATTAGAGCAGGCTTAAAGATATTTAAGAGAGGTGAGTTAGAAACGTTTGTTTGTTCATTCAGCAGTGCAATGTTACTATTATTATTTTTAATGTCTCTAACTGTTCCAGCACACACAGTCGCAGCCCTTTATTACATGTATGTAAGACTTTAAAGGAGTGGTCGTTGGCTAGGTTGTGTCCAGTGTCCAAAAGATGTTTAGTAAAATGGGATTTATCGGGATTGCAATTCCTGTACGCGGCTAAATGCTTTTATAACGTGTCTCGAAGTTGCGACCAGTCTGACCCACGTAAACGGCGTGGCATTCGTCACAAACAAGTTTGTAAACACCCGACTTTTGACGAATGTCTAACTTATCTTTATTATTACAGATATTCCTAAGAGAATTGTTTGTTTTGAACGCCACATAAACGCCGCTTTGTCGAAGAGTATTAGCTACTTTTTCAGATATGGGGCCTAAGTAGGTCAAACTGCTCACATATCGACGAACACTTTGAGATTGAACCGCGTACAGAGAGTTGCGAACAACATGCTTTTGTTTCTTTTTAATTAAATTGTTAATGAGATTTTTTGAAAAACCGTTAGAGACCGCTATTTGATAAATTACATTAAGCTCTTTTAAATAATTTTCTTTACTTAATGGGACAGTGAACAAACGATTAATATAACAATAAAAAAGCGGCTAATTTATGTTGCCACGGATGACACGATGACGCGGGGATGACCGTGTCGGTATGAGTTGGCTTTCGATAAATTTGGAAAACATGTGACGAATCTTTTCTTGTTATTGTTAAGTCGAGGAAATTAAGGGAACAATCTTGTTCCAATTCAAGTTTAAATTTAATTTTATCGTGGACTCTATTTATTTTATTAAGGAAAACATCCAGTTGTCTCCTTGTGCCAGTCCAGCAAATAATTATGTCGTCTACATATCGATAGTAATATAAGATATTTTGATTGACAACTATATGTTGTTTTTCGAAATTATCCATAAAAATGTCCGCCATAAGGGGACTTAGAGGATCCATAGCTAACCCTTCTTTTTGTAGATAGAAATGGTTATTAAACCGGAAATAATTTTGTTTCATACAGAGAGAGTTAAGTTAAGAAGATCATTTGTTTCCCCGGGATGTAAACGACGTTTATCAAAGAGTATACGCAAACAGTCAGGGGATGGGACATTTGTGAAAAGACTATCAACGTCTAAAGATAACAATATGGATTTAGGAGGAATAAGAATATCTTTAATTTTGGAAATGAGATCTAAACTATTTTTTAGGCTGTAAGTGCGGTTGAATCCAGATATCTCTCGAAGGAGGAAGTTTAATTTTTAGCAAGGAAATAAGCTAATGCACCTATGTATATATGAGACAACTTGACGAATAGGAGCATGTTCTTTATGTATTTTAGGTAACCCATATAGAATGGGTGCTTGAGGATTCATTGGAACAAAACTGCTCCGGGATAATATGATGACTGTTGTATACATAGTTAAATATCCGAAGTTAACTTTTTGGTTGGGTCAGACTCCAATGGCTCAAAGTCATCACCTTGGATAACATCGTTAACCTTCCGGCTGTACCCGCTACTCTCCATAATGACAACAGTATTGCCCTTATCGGCTTTAGTAACAATAAGGTCGTTTTCCTTTATTCTCTGCTTTAGTGACTTAAAAACAGGGAACTCAGGATTGAAATGAGAAGACGGGCACAGCCCGAATTTCATTAGCTACCAAACTTTTAACAATGTTATCCTTCCTCCCGATCACAACGGCCATCTCCGCGTCAACGGCCATGGTCTCTAACGATTTTTGGGAGACCGAAGGTGTTAAATTATACTTTAGGCCTTTATGTAAAAGAGACAACTCATCCGTTGGAAACTGGACATCGGAAAGATTCTTAACTCGGGGATAAAATTGGTGATATTCTGTATGTATGTCGTTATTACGATTACGGGATGAAGAGGATACAAGTCGTTGTAACTTACGGGACTGAATTTGATATTTCTCGTAAACAGCCATTGAAGCAAGTTCTCTGGCTTTCCCATCCAAAATATCAAATTCAATATTATGTAATTTATATGAAAGTTCAGAATATAATACTTTAAGGTGGATTTTTAAATTATCTCTATTGGAAAACCAACGACGACACTCCTCATTAAGCCAAATATTCTGAGCTTTAGAAATAGCAACATTGGCCGCTCGACTATTTGTGCCGGAACGTATTTGAATATAATTGGGAATAACATGAAGTTGTTTGCACTGCTGATTGAACCAAACATTTTGGGCAGCAATACGATGGAGTTTTGTTAATTTGACATAGAGTCTTGCCTGGTCGGCCATGCTAGCCTCTTTAAGATAATTAATAGAATCAGGCGTTACTTTGCGGAAATCCATTATATTAAAGTTGTAAATATTTACTTTGCAAACATCCGCTTAATAAAATAAAATGATGTGTCTTACCTAGTTTGAAGAGCACCTCGCCCTCCCTCAATTGCGTGCACTATCCCCGTCACCACTAATCCCAGCACCACTACTCCCAACACCACTACACTAGGAAGACACACCACCGATGACAATACGACACGTGTTTCGCCTCTACACGAGGCATCCTCAGGCGATGTAGACTCTGCGGTGGCTGACCGCTAAGTGAGCGGCGAGCCAAACACAACTGCCATTTATACAGCCCGCTGACGCAACGGCTCCCTACCTAAGTAGCGAGCGACTGCGTCATGCGATAATACTGTCCTGTTATTAGAGCAGGCTTAAAGATATTTAAGAGGTGAGTTAGAAACGTTTGTTTGTTCATTCAGCAGTGCAATGTTACTATTATTATTTTTAATGTCTCTAACTGTTCCAGCACACACAGTCGCAGCCCTTTATTACATGTATGTAAGACTTTAAAGGAGTGGTCGTTGGCTAGGTTGTGTCCAGTGTCCAAAAGATGTTTAGCAAAATGGGTTTATCAGGATTGCAATTCCTGTACGCGGCTAAATGCTCTTTATAACGTGTCTTGAAGTTGCGACCAGTCTGACCCACGTAAACGGCGTGGCATTCGTCACAAACAAGTTTGTAAACACCCGACTTTTGACGAATATCTAACTTATCTTTATTATTACAGATATTCCTAAGAGAATTGTTTGTTTTGAACGCCACATAAACGCCGCTTTGTCGAAGAGTATTAGCTACTTTTTCAGATATGGGGCCTAAGTAGGTCAAACTGCTCACATATCGACGAACACTTTGAGATTGAACCGCGTACAGAGTTGCGAACAACATGCTTTTGTTTCTTTTTAATTAAATTGTTAATGAGATTTTTTGAAAAACCGTTAGAGACCGCTATTTGATAAATTACATTAAGCTCTTTTAAATAATTTTCTTTACTAATGGGACAGTGAACAAACGATTAATATAACAATAAAAGCGGCTAATTTATGTTGCCACGGATGACACGATGACGCAGGGATGACCGTGTCGGTATAGTTAGCTTTCGATAAATTTGGAAAACATGTGACGAATCTTTTCTTGTTATTGTTAAGTCGAAATTAAAGGAACAATCTTGTTCCAATTCAAGTTTAAATTTAATTTTATCGTGGACTCTATTTATTTTATTAAGGAAAACATCAGTTGTCTCCTTGTGCCAGTCCAGCAAATAATTATGTCGTCTACATATCGATAGTAATATAAGATATTTTGATTGACAACTATATATTGTTTTGAAATTATCCATAAAATGTCCGCCATAAGGGACTTAGAGGATCCCATAGATCACTTAGAGGACTTATGGATCCCCCAAGTCCCCTTATGGCGGACATTTTATGGATAATTTCGAAAACAACATATAGTTGTCAATCAAAATATCTTATATTACTATCGATATGTAGACGACATAATTATTTGCTGGACTGGCACAAGGAGACAACTGATGTTTTCCTTAATAAAATAAATAGAGTCCACGATAAAATTAAATTTAAACTTGAATTGGAACAAGATTGTTCCCTTAATTTCGACTTAACAATAACAAGAAAAGATTCGTCACATGTTTTCCAAATTTATCGAAAGCCAACTCATACCGACACGGTCATCCCCGCGTCATCGTGTCATCCTTGGCAAGCAATTATATAAATTAGCCGCTTTTTATTGTTATATTAATCGTTTGCTTACTGTCCCATTAAGTAAAGAAAATTATTTAAAAGAGCTTAATGTAATTTATCAAATAGCGGTCTCTAACGGTTTTTCAAAAAATCTCATTAACAATTTAATTAAAAAGAAACAAAAGCAAATCTCTGTACGCGGTTCAATCTCAAAGTGTTCGTCGATATGTGAGCAGTTTGACCTACTTAGGCCCCATATCTGAAAAAGTAGCTAATACTCTTCGACAAAGCGGCGTTTATGTGGCGTTCAAAACAAACAATTCTCTTAGGAATATCTGTAATAATAAAGATAAGTTAGACATTCGTCAAAAGTCGGGTGTTTACAAACTTGTTTGTGACGAATGCCACGCCGTTTACGTGGGTCAGACTGGTCGCAACTTCGAGACATGTTATAAAGAGCATTTAGCCGCGTACAGGAATTGCAATCCCGATAAATCCCATTTTGCTAAACATCTTTGGACACTGACACAACCTAGCCAACGACCACTTTTAAAGTCTTAATACATGTAATAAAGGGCTGCGACTGTGTGCTGGAACAGTTAGAGACATTAAAATAATAATAGTAACATTGCACTGCTGAATGAACAAACAAACGTTTCTAACTCACCTCTTAAATATCTTAAGCCTGCCTCTAACAGGACAGATCGCATGACGCAGTCGCTCGCTACTTAGGTAGGGAGCCGTTGCGTCAGCGGGCTGTATAAATGGCAGTTGTGTTTGGCTCGCCGCTCACTTAGCGGTCAGCCACCGCAGAGTCTACATCGCCTGAGGATGCCTCGTAGAGGCGAAACACGTGTCGTATTGTCATCGGTGGTGTGCTCTTCCTAGTGTAGTGGTGTTGGGAGTAGTGGTGCTGGGATTAGTGGTGACGGGGATAGTGCACGCATTGAGGGAGGGCGGGAGGTGCCTTCAAACTAGGTAAGACACATCATTTTATTTTATTAAGCGGATGGTAAAAGTAAATATTTACAACTTTAATATAATGGATTTCCGCAAAGTAACGCCTGATTTTATTAATTATCTTAATGATGCATATTTATATTACTATATAAATATGCATCATTACTACTTGTGTATAAATTATTCCAATCATTGTGAGGTTCATTTAGTAGTATTCACAAATACGAGCACACAGTGGCATATAAAATGAGTTATCAATCAGCAATCTCTTTTAGGTTAGTAGTTCTTTTAGTTTAGGTATTAAGAATCTAGATAAATGATTACATAACTTAAAATACAGTGTCGGGAAGTAGAAGCAGCACGCTTATAACTAGCCACAGAATAGAATAGAATCATTTTATTCAATATAGATTACAATACATAATACTAATTAAAAGTCATTTTTACTTTTACCACTGGTTCGCAAAAACCTCTGTCCTGGGAAGAATCAGCAAGAAACCCAGCGAGACTTTTTTTAAAAAGCACATTTACAATATAATTTTTATACAATTGTTTTGAAAACATTTAGAAACAGCATGGTAGCGATCACCTCATTCCCAGGGTTATTATCAGTCATTTACTCTCTAGTAGTATAATAATCCTTACTAGACAATTTTTGCTTAAGAAATAATTTAAACCTTTGATAGAAAAGGTCTGCATATTATAGTAATTGTTGATGCCGCTCTGGAAGTTACAGTTACAGGCATAAGGGTGTTTGTTGGATGTTACCGATGTCTTCAATATTCATGAATTGTAATTCCATATCCCTGTTATCATTTGTGTCTCCATACAGTTGTAGAAGCTCTCGGCCGACAAGATTGCAGACTCATTCTAAATGATCCACCTGAAAAGTGTTTTTTTTTCATCAACTAACCGAACAGACTATAGTTTTACAGTGTCTTCCACCTAAATAATGATATTTATAAATATTTTATTTATTTCAATCTTTATTACTAATAAACAGTCTTAATGTCTCTTAAATTATATATAAATAGCATGTACTCGTTTCCCTTCATAATACTTTTGTAGTAAACCAGATTCCACTAAGGTAAAAAGAAATAAAATACATCAAATCAGAAAGGTAAACAAGTGAAGTAGTTGTTTTAGAATTATAATATTATTTAACTAAGTACAAGTTCCTAGACGTTTTACATTTACACTAATTTCATTTAAGGTAAAAATATTACTTGTGTATTAAGTACAAAGGCAGACAAATATGGGGTAAGGTAAGGAAGAAGTAGCAACTAAAGAAAAAAACTGTGGTTATCGAATATCTCCCCTATAAGGCAATCTGTGGGGGAGGTCTATGTTCAGCAGTAGACTTTTGATAGGCTGTAAAGTTAAAGATAACCTGGTGGTGAATAGCCAAATTGTTTGTAGTGCGAGGTGTATGATACTACAAACATCAATCTGTGTGCCAAGCGATTATGCCAATTCCTCCGGCAAGCCTATTTCAGGCAGGGGATCACTTACAGGCTGTTAAAGTAAAGTAAGTACCTGGTGTGATGGTATCCACTGCAAAATAATATCTCTTTCTGCTGAGTTCTTAAAATGAGCTCTTAAAATTGAAGATCCACATGGAATACAAATCTTCTAATGGAATGAGCAGTTTCAATACTTTCTTCTTAGGCAGTTACAACAAACTGCATCAAGTAGATGTAACAGAAAAATTGGGAATGCAAATAAAAATAAAGAAGTAAAAATATTAAATTCAGAAAGAATGTACATTACCTACAATCAACAAAATAACATAAAAATAATGTAAACAAAATTCTTGCTTCCTGATGGAGTTTAAATATAATAAACATAAATAGTAGATGTATTTAATTAAATATTAACACTAATATGTATTCCCTAATAACATCCATTTATTTTTATGTTATCTATATCTATAAATATTAAATTCAGAAGGAATGTGTGTACATTCCTTCTGAATTTAACAACATCTTCTATTAACAACTACCAATAAAAACTGGTTGCCGACTCGTCTACTAAACATGGCAACTATAGCAAGTATTCTCCTTTGAGGAAATCTGAGGAAGGTCTATGTTCAGCAATGGGCTTTTGATAGGATGTAACGGTTGTGGATATAGTTACTCTGACAGACACTTTTAACATAGATTTGTGTATATTTTGTGTGATTTTATTTTCTCTATTAATTAAATTAGATTTTACCAATAACATAACACTTCAATACTTTGACACTTTTAACATACTAATAAGAATTGTGTTTGTCATATGTTTTAGGTAATTCAACATAAATTATAGATTTTCCAAAATTCTAGGAGTTGTCTAAACTTGTATTATACACTCACATATACTTTTAATTAAACTCGTCAGTTTTCATTTTCGAATGTCATTGGCGAATTAAATACATAATGTGGAATATTTGGCTAACCTGTATAATATAATCCAACACTTGTTGCATTGATTAGATATTGACATATTAATTTGTTAGTAATATGAAGGGATATTTATCAGTATTTTTACAAACTTAAAATAATTAAGTACTAAAACATGTATAGATCGTTAAGTGTATGTGGGTGTGGGTCGTTTATTTTTATTTCTAAAAAATCGTACCATATCTCAATATTCAGTAAAAATAAAATAAAATGTAATACATTATAAACGAAACTTAGTAGTTTTCGTTTCCGTAGTATAATATTTTGGACTAGAACTTCGAGAGTGACAAAAATAAGATATATTTCACATAAAAGTTTGAAACTTTAAATCAATTGTAGGTTTTGTACAGTTGAATTCTTCGCATTCCATAAGATAAGATACTCACCTCTTGAGAAATCCACAAATATAAAAGTTGGCGCACATCTGCTCCTGTCTCGGCTAGTTATTGTCTTCGCACAGTGCGTTGAAACCACAAATATTATTTAATTGTTTTCAGTGTATGCTGATCTTCCAGATAAGTAAGTAAGTACAAAAACAGCAGCCTGACGAATGTCAATGCCGTAAAGTAATACCCGCCGCCGGACATAGATATGATGCTTATATTATGATAATATGGCCGTCGGTTTTACCCAGCACGGAAGTCAATTACAAATAGCGTTTCGTTCCACGGTGTCTTTGAACCATGATATATGTTATAACCATGATATATATTAGAAATAGGATAAAACCTCAGTGGTATCCCTTTTAGTAATAAATATATAATATACAAATAAGTACAAATATAATATGTATAATAAGTTATCTTGGGAAAAATACATTTTTCTTTAATAGAAACTGCAAAAATGATTCATTACACGCATTTTTCCCCATGTTACATTAACTAGAACACGGAATATCAAAACCACTCATTTTTTTAGATTTCTTGATTCCGTTTAGATATTCATAAATGTATAGGCCATTTATTATAATAAATTGGTAACTTTTTTTGTATGTAATACCATTAAGGGTCGTTAAAATTTCTAGTGGGCCCAAAACGACTGACTCCTTTAGCTTATGTTTAATTTTCGATTGTTTTAAAGTATAATTTGTTAATTTACGTATTTATGTACCTACCCGCCTTATTATGTTGATTTATAAAAAGTGGTAGAGCCACGCTGCAGCTATATTCGTATTATGGTTGTATCACGAATGGGTCGGCTCAACCGGGGTAGGACCACGCTCTCACAGAACATCAGCGTAAAATAGCAGCTCAACGCTGCTATGTTTCGTATAGTGAGTGTAGAGAACTGGGGACCCTTTGGACTGGATACGAGAGATGCCATGTTAGTACTCAGGCTGATAACGCATCTGCATTTTGATTTTTAATCGAGGATAGATGTAGATGTCTATGTGTTACAGTATTCACTTACCAACAGGTGGATTGTGTGTTCGTTTTTCACTCTTATTCGATAAAAAATTCTTTGAAAGTAATTTTTAATTTATACCACTTTCGGTTAGGAAACATATATAGGTGTGTACAATTGTTTACAAATCTAATTTAAAAACAGTGTGTAAGAGAAAAACCTGTTGATTTAAGTGTGTTCTTAACTTTGTATAAATTGATAGAATTATTTAGACAAATAATAAAAAATAAATTTGTTTATCTACATGGTACTGTTTTCTGTCGTAGCAAAGCAGTAGTTTATTGGGAATCAATAAGTTAGAATTTTGTGTTGTATAATGTATTGTTTTTGGCTGAAGGCCTTGTAGCCAAAGCCGAAATAAATTTAAAAAATTTACGTCTGTCTGCAGCGGTGACTGCACCGGGAAGTCCCGCTGCGAGCGGTTCGCGGAGGCAGCGCTACCCGTTGGTGTGCCGGCCGCAGCCCGCGCTGCTGCACGCCGCGCTGCCAGCGCTGCACCCGCTGTGCGCGCACATCGAGTCGCTGCCTGGGTACGTATCGCCTCTGGTGTGCAGCCTACAGTCCGCGCTGCCAGCGCTGCACCCGCTGTGCGCGCACATCGAGTCGCTGCCTGGGTACGTATCGCCTCTGGTGTGCAGCCTGCAGTCCGCGCTGCCAGCGCTGCACCCGCTGTGCGCGCACATCGAGTCGCTGCCTGGGTACGTATCGCCTCTGGTGTGCAGCCCGCGGTCCGCGCTGCCAGCGCTGCACCCGCTGTGCGCGCACATCGAGTCGCTGCCTGGGTACGTATCGGCGAGAGCGAGCGCCTGGCGCGGGACGCGCGCCAGCAGATAGTTATTGTAACGTGGTGTGTGCAGGGGGGGCGAGTGTTCGCTGCGCGCGTTCGTGACGGACTACGTGCGGTGGGGCGAGCGAGCGCCCGCGACGCGCGCCAGCAGATAGTTATTGTAACGTGGTGTGCAGGGGCGAGTGCCGCTGCGCGCGTTCGTGACGGACTACGCGGGGGCGAGCGAGCGCGCCTGGCGCGGACGCGCGCCAGCAGATAGTTATTGTAACGTGGTGTGCAGGGGGCGAGGTTCGCTGCGCGCGTTCGTGACGGACTACGTGCGGTGGGGCGAGCGAGCGCCCGCGACGCGCGCCAGCAGATAGTTATTGTAACGTGTGTGCAGGGGCGAGTGTTCGCTGCGCGCGTTCGTGACGGACTACGTGCGGGGCGAGAGCGAGCGCCTGGCGCGACGCGCGCCAGCAGATAGTTATTGTAACGTGTGTGCAGGGGCGAGTGTTCGCTGCGCGCGTTCGTGACGGACTACGTGCGGTGGGGCGAGCGAGCGCCTGGCGCGACGCGCGCCAGCAGATAGTTATTGTAACGTGTGTGCAGGGGGGGCGAGTGTTCGCGCGCGTTCGTGACGGACTACGTGCGGTGGGGCGAGCGAGCGCCTGGCGCGGGACGCGCGCCAGCAGATAGTTATTGTAACGTGGTGTGTGCAGGGGGGGCGAGTGTTCGCTGCGCGCGTTCGTGACGGACTACGTGCGGTGGGGCGAGCGAGCGCCTGCGGGACGCGCGCCAGCAGATAGTTATTGTAACGTGGTGTGCAGGGGCGAGTGTTCGCTGCGCGCGTTCGTGACGGACTACGTGCGGTGGGGCGAGAGCGAGCGCCTGGCGCGGGACGCGCGCCAGCAGATAGTTATTGTAACGGTGTGCAGGGGCGAGTGTTCGCGCGCGTTCGTGACGGACTACGTGCGTGGGGCGAGAGCGAGCGCCTGGCGCGGACGCGCGCCAGCAGATATTGTAACGTGGTGTGCAGGGGGCGAGGCCGCTGCGCGCGTTCGTGACGGACTACGTGCGGTGGGGCGAGAGCGCCTGGCGCGACGCCAGCAGATAGTTATTGTAACGTGGTGTGCAGGGGGCGAGTGTTCGCTGCGCGCGTTCGTGACGGACTACGTGCGGTGGGGCGAGCGAGCGCCTGGCGCGGACGCGCGCCAGCAGATAGTTATTGTAACGGTGTGCAGGGGCGAGTGTTCGCTGCGCGCGTTCGTGACGGACTACGTGCGGTGGGGCGAGCGAGCGCCTGGCGCGACGCGCGCCAGCAGATAGTTATTGTAACGTGGTGTGTGCAGGGGGGGCGAGTGTTCGCTGCGCGCGTTCGTGACGGACTACGTGCGGTGGGGCGAGAGCGAGCGCCTGGCGCGGGACGCGCGCCAGCAGATAGTTATTGTAACGTGGTGTGTGCAGGGGGGGCGAGTGTTCGCTGCGCGCGTTCGTGACGGACTACGTGCGGTGGGGCGAGAGCGAGCGCCTGGCGCGGGACGCGCGCCAGCAGATCGACGCGGCCGCGCGCGCGCCGCACGCCTGGAGGGAGCGCGCCCTCCCGCCCGACACAGCTGCTGGACCCAAGTACGTGCAATCTCACAAAGCGCAAAAACAACCCAGTTATACAAGTTTTAAAACAAACACAACCTAGTTATACAAGTTTCAACACAGACACAACCTAGTTATACAAGTTTCAACACATACACAACCTAGTTATACCAGTTTCAACACAAACACAACCTAGTGATACCAGTTTCAACACAGACACAAGCTAGTGGTACCAGTTTCAACACAAACACAACCTAGTGATACCAGTTGCAACACAAACACAACCTAGTGATACCAGTTTCAACACAGACACAAGCTAGTGGTACCAGTTTCAACACAGACACAAACTAGTGATACCAGTTTCAACACTAACTAATAACACTAGTTTCTCGACTCCAAAGAATCCGTAATTCATTCATGGGGCAATAGAAATAGAAAGCATCTTATACTGTTTTTATATAGAATAAGTGTGACAAACGAGCACACATTCCACCAGATGGTGAATGTATACTGTAACCCATAGACATGTACAATTATCCTGGATTAAAAACAAAATGTAGATGCGTTGTCGCTCCTAAGGACTAAGATGAAATACCTCGTTTCCAATAAAAAGAGTCTCCGGCTATCTACTCTCACCATACGAAGGTTAAGATTAAGGTTACAGTCTATATACGTCCCACTGCTGGGCACAGGCCTCCTCTCATTTTTGAGAGGGTTTTTTAGGACAACGAAGTATCCGCCACGCTGACCCAATACGCGTTCGCGAACTTCACATGTCTTCGAAATATATTTTTTACTTCTCAGACATGCAGGTTTCCTCATGATGTTTTCCTTCACCGCCGAGCACGTGGTATATCAGCACTTAAAATTGCAATTAATAATTTCATTGGTGCCGCCGGAAACCCGAGTTGTTCGCGTACTGTGAAATTTACAGCGAGCGCTAACCATCTGAGCTACCACGGCTACATACGAAACACAGCAGCATTACGTTGCTATTTTACACTGGTATTCTATGAAACCCTGGTTGAGCCGGCCCCATTCTTGCTACAACTATTACATAGCTGCAGCATGGCTCTACCACTAACTACATACTACGAGACTATTAGTATAGATCATAAATAATACTTATTGAAAGACTGTCTTATGTTAAATTTACCACTGGTTCTGTAACTACCTCTATCCTGGGAAGAACCAGCAAGAAATCGTACAAAACGTTTTTAAAAAACAGTTTATAATCATATATGTTACATAATTAATAAAACAAAATAAATAACACATAGCTTCGTAGCGATCACCTCATTCACAGGGGTTATTATCATCCATAAATTCATTAATAACCTTTTTATGCAAACTTCGTTTAATAAAGTTTTTGAACTTTGCAATATTCAAATTTTGTATATTTTCTTATATTTTGTTGTAATCGTCCCAAGAATTAATTACTCGCGGAGTTGTGTAACTGGTACTACTAGCTTGTGTCTGTTCCTAGTATTTACAAAATGAATATCATTTATTTTTGTAAAACTACTTTTATTTTAGTGTACGTACATTACATTTTCATAAATGTGTTGAGAGGCCAAAGTTAATATATTAATTTCCTTAAATTTTTGTCTAAGCGACTCTTTAAGTTTTAAATCATAGATTGCTTATATGGCCCATCTTCTATAAAACAAATATAATTTCAGTGTTAGTCGCGTGCCCCCATAGCAAAATACATTATGCTATAGAAATAGCTTAACCCTTTCGTTGTCCCGTCTACTATATATAGGTCATTGCTATTGTCTTACTATTGTGTCTGAAAACCGGGAAGTGAAAGTGTTAAATAAACTAGTCTAGCTATTTCAACACTGGTAAGATTTCTAATCTTTTTCACAGCATATGCTGCAGAACTAAGTTTGCTTGGTAGTATTGATATATGGGGGGTCCCATTGAAGCATAGCGTCTAGTGTGATTCCAAGGAAAATAGTGGTATCGACAAAACTCAACTCCTTTCCATTTCAAATTACATTAGTATTTAGATGTTTGATATTTGGAATTATGAATTTTATACATTTAGTTTTAGTGCCAGTGCTAGTAAATGTAAATAATTAATTTTCTAATTTAGTTACATCATTATTTACTGTGTCATATTTTACTAATTGTCGTTTTGTTTATTTTTTTATTTTATTAATAAAGCACACAAACAGATTGAAGACAAGATTAGTGTTACGATGTCTCAGCTCTTAATTTGAGAATTAATAAAGTATCATCAGCAAATAATTGTATACCATGATTATCCCCTACTGAATAAGGTAAGTCATTAATATAGACAAGAAACAATAAGGTCCCGAGAATTGAGCCCTGAGGCACGCCTATTTGTACTATCGACCCAGAAGTACTCATACTATTAATGACATCTTTTTGCGTTATGTTACTCAAATATGAAATAATAAATTTAAGTGCATCACTACTTACACCGTAGTGCTGAGATTTCCTTATTAATGTCTCATGGTGAACACAGTCGAAGGCTTTGGATAGGTCACAGAATATACCCAAAGCATATTCTGTGACCTATAATGTGTCGTATCGATATGTTTAATCAGCTCGAAACCAACAACAGTTGTCGAGCAATTCCTTGTGAAACCGGACTTTAATAGGCTGTAATAGTAACGATAAGCCCGTTAAAAGTATGAAGGTAAAATTGAGTCATAATTCGCGTCGTGTTATCACATTAGTAACTAGTGAGCGGCGTGTCATTAAGAAAGTAAATAGTAGGCAAAAACTTGCGAATTGAATCGTAAAGTCCGTACTGATAAAGAATGGATTAGAAATAGCGGCTCATCGAGCCAATACCGTCAACATGCACAGTACCAATATAATAACGGTATATCGTTATAATGTTATATCATTCAGTTAATTGGAAATTTTATTTTAATGGGAAAATATATGAAAAGAATTGTATACGCATGTAGATTAATTTTAAAATAACATTTATAACTAGCGACTCACTCTGGTTTCGCCTCTGGGATCTATTAATGTGGCTTTATTTAAGCTTAAGATAATGATTAAAGACCATTTATTTCATCTTATCAATATTTATATTTTAATATAATCTCAAAAAATTCGGATACAAGTCTAGATCATTCCTGTTATTAATCTCTATTTATATGTAAAGTTTTTATTACAATTGGTTCAGTCATTCCAAAGATTAGCTCGGACAGACAGACAGACAAACAAAAATGTTATAAATGGTTACTCGTGTCTCAATGGCATTTAAATTTTTATACAATAATTTAAAACTAAAAATTTTGTACAACCGACTTCAATATAAATTATTAAGAATAACTCAAAAACTATTGGTCAGACCTTGATCAAATTTATATGGGACCATATGTGAAGCACCACCTCTCAAATAAAAAAAGAATCATCGAAATCGGTTCACCCAGAAAAAAGTTATGAGGTAACACACATAAAAAAAAACATGCAGTCGAATTGATTGCCTCCTCCTGTTTGAAGTCGGTAGAAAATACTAACAAACAAAATAAACAATAATTATGAAGAAAACTCAGAACGCGTTTAGCTCACAAATTAGCGAATTTTTTCACATTCACATTCTATTTGGGGTAACTTGAAATGATAGTAGAATTCTTATTTATTCGTATTTTTGAAACTGTCAAAACGATATATCAGTATTAATATATTTAAAGTTAGTCTTGTATGCCAAATGCAAATATCTGAAAAACCGTTCATCATCATCTAGTAAGTCTTTAAATATAAAGTATAATATTCTCCATACAACTGCCTTTTTAAATTAACATTGTGAATCCAGAATTTTCTTTTTCTTCGAATTTTATTTTCTTTCTTTTTTTTTGTTAATAAGGAGGTTATTACAACATTTTTTTTCCAAAGTGATCCGAGCGATTTCGAGCGATTAATCTCACTGTACCGTTTCACACCAGTGGTTGGAAAAAACTGCAAAAGTTGTTGGCAATATGAAAGATTTTATACGTGGTAGAGTCATGCTGTAGCTATATTAGTAGTATAGTTGTAGCACGAATGGTTCGGTTCGACTGAGGAAGGACAATGCTCTCACGGAATACCAGCTTAAAATAGTGGCTTAACGCTGCTGTGTTTTGTATGGTGAGTGTAGAGAATCAGAGACCCGTTTTACTGGAAAAGAGGCATTCCATCTTAGTCCTCACCGGTGACAACGCATTTGCATTTTGATTCTTTATTGAGGATAGATGCAGAGGTCTATGGTTTATAGCAACCATTTACCATTAGGTGGACTGCGTGCTCGTTTGTCATTCTATCCATAAAAAAGATTTGCGTTCGGCGCGTACGTGCAAATGTGTGAGGCCATCAGTAAATGCGGCGCGTACGGCGCTGACAAATGTGCGCTCAGCTTTATTATTATATGTATGGAGTGTGTGTGTCAGGAGCGCGCGCGGCGTGTGCGTGTTCGCGGCGCGCGCGGCGGTGGCAGGAGCAGTGCGGCGCGGCGCGGCGGCGCGTGGCGGCGCGGCGCTGCGCGCGCCCGCGCTGGCGCGCTGCCCGCGCTGGCCGCCGCCGCGCGCGCTGCGCACGCGCGCCTGCAGCCCGCGCTGCCCGCGCGCGCCGCCCGCTGGCTGGCCGACGACGACATCGTGCGCTTCCTGCGCTCGCTGCCCAACTACGGCGCCGCGCTCGACCACACCGCGCACACGCCGCACACGCCGCAGGTGAGCCCCGCCGCACGCCGCACACGCAGTGCCCATCACGCGTCGCGTGCGACTGCCAGCGTATAAAACCTGTAGCATAGTAATCCAACTCCGCATTTGCTCTCACGTGTCAACACAAGCACATACATGAGCGTACACGCGTGTGTCGTGCGAGTGCTCCTATATCTAAGACGTTTTGAAATCTATTATGTCGCGTCCATCTTACATGGATGGCATTGACGAACTGATGTACAACTCGTGTCCGCAAGTGCAGACGCATACATGTCTACCAATGTTAACATATGCGGCGGGCGACCTATGAATTTTTTGTACTTTGTACGATAAACGTACATATTTCACCCCACAGATTTGTTTTATACTTTGTATCATAGAATTATTAGGCTTAGAACCGCAGTAGGCGCAAGCAAAATGAAGCCATTTCAAATTAGCCTTTTAAGGCTACGTACAACCTTCGACGCGTCAGTACTCGAGACCACGTAGTCGTGTGAAGAGCTCGCGCAATTTTGCAAAAAAATGAAGTACTATGCTGTGAAAGGGTGTCACAACTCATCACATAATCATGAAAAAAAAAACTCATTTCACGGGTAAGTACTGCCTAGCATCTTATATTTTTGTATAAAACATTCATCAAAACAAAATAATTTAAACTTGACAGTAAAGTCGAAAATTTGACAGACTCCAATATAATGAAAATATTGCTAGGCATAGTAAAATACTTTACCCCATTTTTCTTTATTATCATAATTATATGCTGCCAATATGGGACTATTATTGTTCTATTTTTATTTGGCAAATAAAAATACCTATAATATTCGCATATAAGTAGGTATGTTTATTTGCCAAATATTATTAGGTTTCCCACTTGCCACGAAAAACGTGTTGATTTTATTTTGTTTTGATGACTTGCAGTTGTTTTACCTTTTTTTATGGTATGTGTTTTAGGATAAATAACATACCCAATGATTGTTTTTTTTTAAATTCTAATTCTGATTTACATATCTTTAACATTTTCTAAAAATACGATACGTTTTGCCCCTAGCTAACAGTGGTATATTAAATTAAGCTAAAGATAATAGTTAACGTTTAGCCAAAATAGCATAAAAATATTTATTTTGTTTTAATGAAGTGAAGTTAATAATTACATGAATGTTATTGCCAATTTAAATGTATTCATTTTTAGATTTCCATCTGATCCGACTGTTGCTGCTCGATGGATTTCAAAAAATTGGCTTAATCGCAAAGAAAACTATTGGAAGCCGAAAAGAATATGACTAAAGGTGGTTTATGTAAATTACGTCAGGGTGCTATACCAACAAAGCCTCTAACCCGTGATTATGCCTGCGGAGTTCCAGTCCAGATTAGAGTGCCTGGTGAGGTGAGGTCTGCAGGTATCGTCGATGACCATGTAGAAGTTGTCTGTTCGCATAGTAGATAGACAGTTATAGATAGTACATATATTTATGTGTAAAAAAGTAGTAATTACTTGTACCAGAAGCAAATATACAGTTTGCATAAGTATTGTAACTTAGTTAAGCCATTTTGACTTGTGTAATGGTTATATCCCTGTTGTTCAGATGCTTCTATTATGTTTAGAATGCTGTGTTGTTAACTCTGTAGTAAGGAATATTATTTTGTCATCCACTATCAGATAATTAATATAAAAATAATATCCTTTTCCCCTTCATGAAACCAGTGAAAATAAGAAATGAGACAACTTTCACATAGTCAAATATTTTTGATGTAAATCCAAAATTACTACTATATTTGTTCACCTGGAGATGATTAATGGTGTATATTTTATACTTAGATTATTTACTCTCTAGATAACGCCTCACGCAATGAGCGATGCAACAAAACTGACCAGCGTTTACAAGCGTGGTGCGTGAGGCACGCACACACCCTTGTAAACGCTTAGCGGTTGCTATGTCTTACACCAGCTAATGAATCTATCCCGATAAAATGGGAAAAACTCTAAGACTGTCATGTTAATAAAATCATAGATTATAATATTTTAATATGGTGCTTTCAATTGTGTGTTTAGTTATCTGTTGAGTTAGAATCTGATTTATTAAAATTACGCGTCAATTAATTACGCATTTACAAAATGTTTTATTATTTATTGTATGGTGTCGACTTAATACTAGAGGTTGGCCGGTGGCTTCGCCTGCTTCATTGTTAAATAGTTTATCCTAAGGTATCCTAAAAACCATGTATCCAAATGGTCACATTCGATTTTGACAATTATTATACAATACTATTTAGTAATACTATAACAAAGAGAAAAAATAAAGAAAAAAATATTTAAGAGAAATAAAAAAACACCTGACTGCGCGTAACCTTGCAAAACAAAAACAATCGGTCCATTCGTTTAGGCTGTAGGCTCAGCCAAACAATTTTTGAAACATACCCACATACACATACATACACACACCTTCCTTGATGTATTTCCTCCTTCTGATGCAGTCGGGTAAAAAGAACATACATCAGCTTTTAAGACAACTATACGGGGAAATTCGCAATCCAAGACTGGCAACACCAAAAAACGACGCGTTGATTTTGTGAAAAAAATTATCAATTTATTAGTTTTGTTTTCGTAAATTACTATTAGTTTTGAGTTACTTACCGATGGTAGGAGATTTTGTTAGTTGTTTGTAAACGTCCTTTGTAATTTCTGCAGATTTTGATCGCGCAACTTGTCATTTTCACCAAAATAATCTAACGCAAAAAATGAGCCGTGCGTGCGTATCTCTTGGCGTTACAATTGACACTGAGGAGCGGGGAGCGCTTTAGAGGCTAACAGTTAGCTGATATTTTTATCGACGCTTTTGAGCCGCCGTTACTCTATCTAGAGAGTAAATAATCTAAGATTTTATAATAATTTCTTGTTTATTTAACATACAGGCAGAGACAACAAAATACTGTCAGAAATATGTAAATATAGTTTATTGACATTGAAGTATAGTATATATATAGTCTTATATCTCTTATTATTGAAAATGTCCTTCTGATTTCTAACAATATCATAAGTGGACGTGGTTTTTTTTGGCTTTATAGTGTTTGAAATGTAAATCAATACAAACATAAACATAGACCCCACACATTATTTAGATTGCAATAAATATAGAAAAAATAATATATTGATAAGAATTATTATTTAGTATAGTACACTACAATATTCATTAACTTTTTTCAGGTGGATTGCTTAGAATAAATGTGTATGTCTTGTAGGCTGAAATCTTGCAGAGCTGCTCGTAGGCAGAGACAAAAAAGTATATGGATATTGAAGACAACAGTCTTATATCATATCTTATAACATTAAAAATATCCTTCTGATTCCTAACTATGTCATAAATGGACATGTTATTATCAAGTTATTTTGAAAAAATCTTTTGAAATGATAATGATTGACAATAATAAATACAATTAAATTATACACATGTGTTTTTGTTATCCTTAAGGTCTCTCCACAAAACCCGCCGGCCCGCCGGCTTTGCCCGGCGGGTTAGGCCGCCGAGCTTGTTTTGCGATAATCGTGTCTGCGAGTTGCTCGGGCGCAACCCTTACAATGTTCTAATGCCGCCGGCCTAACCCGCCGGGTAAAGCCGGTGGGCCGGCGGTTTTGGTGTGTAGAGGCCTGTACACAACCAGTTTAAAATATCTTACTTCATATTTATCAGTGTGTATTATCAATAGATAAACATGATATTACCTAGTCATTTTGGCTTTAATGGTGTTTGGGGTATGATAACTAATCAGTTAATATGTTTTAAAACAAAGTTTACAAACTACACCTTTACTAATCAACCAAAACATATTAAAACAAAGTCTTGACACCGCGCCTGTCTGTCTATCTGTTCCATTATTAATAGACCACTTTGGAAATGATTACAGTAATAAATGCAGTGGAATTTTACTTTGTGTTTTTATCCTTATACAACCAGTTTAAAACATCTTTCTTACTATATAGCATGTAAAGGTAATATTATAAATGGACACATTATCCGTTATTCATCTTGGCTTTAAACATATTTATTTAATTACTGTAATGGTGTTTGTGATGTATGTTCACTAATCAATCAATACATGTAAAAAATAGTCTCCACACCACGTTTGTTTGTCGGTGCACTATTTTTTGCCGGAACTACTAAAAGGATTTTCCATCAATCTTAAAGTACCTATAAATGCTGAATGTACCTACAACTTTGTTTTATACTATTAATTATTTAGCTATTCTATTCTAACCCATAATATCGGTGAAAACAACTAGAAAATCGCTTTTAGTTTGTTTTTAGGTTATTGTGAAATTCATGTTTTAATTTTAAATTTCTCACTATTCCCGTTAGATGCGGTAAAACTAATACTAATTTTGTAATCTGTATTTTATATAAGGAATAAATCGACATACATTTCATTAAGTTTCCCTAAAATTTGTAGTGGGCCCATTCTCCATACAAAAGAAAAATTGTCTCTTTTGTACAATTTTAAAATAAATTTGGTTTATTATATATTGCTCATTAAAATCAAGTCCAAAGTGTATCGATACGCCATTATTAGAAGTTTCATAATGTAATAGTTTTTCTTTCTTTATTATAGACAATGAAACTAAAAATTATGTTATTACCTACTTAAAAAACTTTTCTTTTATAATGCTAATAATATTTTATTAACATACAACATATATTTTGCTATACAAACTTATATTTGTGTAATAGCCTATTTTTTTATTTATGTTTGAAATAAGATAAACATATTACACTTAGAAGTCGTGAAATCTTAAAAAAAGGCAATAATGCGTTTCGACTATTAAAAGATAAATAACATATACCTATAATAAATACTTGATAGATATTATGTACGGTAGAGCCATGCTGCAGCTATATTAGTAGTATAGTTGTAGCACGATGGGGATGAGTCGCTCGCGTCCGTAGGCTTCGACCACCTAACCTAGGCCCACCCTACACGTGTCCCCGGTGGTGCTAAACGAGCGACAAAGCCGAAAAGATTAGACTCGGCCTCGCCGTATGGTAGCGGCGTAAAATCTACCACCCCTTAGTCGCACCATGAGCCAACAAAAAAAAATGGCCCTGAGTTCCCGGCGCCCTTTAATGGGCAGGGTGCGAAGAATCTCCGGAGTAAAACTGGCGACGAGGTTCGCCACCCGTCACGTTCTGTCTCCCGGAGGGGCGAAAAGTGGATTGCGGAGGCCCGTCTGGCTACGCTGAATGTATGTGGAGCAATGAATGATAAGATGGATGAAGTATGCGAAATGATGAATGATAGAGGAATAGATGTGTTATGTGTAAATGAGACGAATGAGAAAGGAAAGGATGCCACTGCACATGGTATGTATACCGCTTACTGGTCTGGTGTGGACGAGACCGAGCGGGCATGCCAGGGAGTCGGTGTCATCCTTTCAGAAAGAATGGGTCAATGTGTGAAAGAGTATGAATGTGTAAGCCCAAGGCTGCTATGGATACGAATGAAAGTGGGCTTAAAGAAGTTGTTTGTGCTAGGGGTGTACGCCCCAGACATGTCTAAGCCCACTTATATCCGAGAGCAGTTTTGGGACATGGTAAGGATGGTGTTGAGGAAATGTAAGAGAAATGAAAATATTATTATGTTAGGAGATTTTAATGGAAGGGTTGGGGTGAAGAGGTCTGGTTATGAAAGGATATTAGGAACGTTTGGCGATGAAAGTGTAAATGAGAATGGTGAAGACCTCCTCGCCGTATGTGTGGAAAAGAATCTTTGTGACGAACACTTTCTTTCGCCATAAAAGGATTCACATGTATACATGGGAAAGAGGTGATGATAGAAGCATGATAGATTTCATAATTGTGGATGAAAGAATGCGGAGCGCAGTGGTAGATACAAGGTTTACTGGGGTCCAACGTTGGGACGGATCATTACTTGGTCTTATGTCGAATTAATGGTCTATTCAAGCGTTGGCGGCATCGGACATCTGTGTCTACCACTGCGTTACAGCGTATAAGAATAGAGGTTACAAGATGAAGATGTGAAAGAGAAGTATAAATGTAGACTGAGAGAGAATATTAGTGGTTTGAATGAAATATGTATGAATGATTTAGACCTGAAGACTGTATGGAATAATGTTAAGAAAGTTTTAGTGGATGCAGCCACCGAAGTATGTGGTGTAAGTAAGAGAACGAATGAAAGGAAAAATAATACGTTGTGGTGGGATGATGAGGTACGGATGGAAGTTGAAGCAAAGAAGAGAGCATGGCTAGATTTACTGGCAACCAAAGCTGGTAATTCTGGCGGTATGAATGATGAGATTGAAAGAAAAAAAGGCAGACTTTAGACTTATAAATAAGAGAGTAAAAGAAGTTGTTGAAAGGAAAAAGCAAGAAAGAACGGATAAGAATGATAGAAGGATATCTGATAACTTCCAGGCAAATATTAAAATGTTCTGGAAACTCGTAAGAACTGCCAGGGGGAAATTCGAAACAGCCTAGAATGAATGCTATACGAGACGAGAATGGCTGTATGCTGAATGATGAAGTTTCGAGTTTAAAGAGATGGAAGGAATACTTTGAAAGCGTGTTTATGAGTGAAGAGTCGTCTGAATTAAGTGAAATAGAAATTTCGAAAGAAGTGGAGAGGTAGGAGATAAGTGTAGATGAAATAATGAAAGCAATGAAAAGCATGAAAGCAGGTAAGGCAGGCGGATATGATAGAGTATCACTCGAAATGCTAAGGGCTGAGAGGGAGTGGTGGCAGGCCTGCTGTACACCTTGTTTAATTTATGTTGGGAACTGAAGCGGGTACCGGAAGACTGGTGCAAAGCCGTTATAGTCCCAATATATAAGGAAAAGGGTCACAGCAGGACTGTAAAACTACCGTAGATCAGCTTGCTTAGCATTGTGGGTAAACTGTATGCTAAGGTGTTAATTGAAAGAGTTATGGAAGAAACTGATGGAAAAATTTGGGATGTGCAAGCTGGATTTAGAAAGGGATGGGGTGTACGGATCAAGTCTTTTCCATGCGCATGATTGTGGAGAAGTTTTGGCCAAAACCAGAAAGTTTTTGTGCGTTCATGGACTTGGAAAAGGCTTATGACAGAGTGACAGGAATATGTTATGGCAAACACTGAACTCATTTGGTTTGAGCGCTGGTTTGATACAGGCATTAAGGTCTCTTTATAGGGACTCTAGTGCTTGTGTCAGGATCAACGGGGTCTACTTGGACTGGTTTGGCATCCAATAGGTGTCAGATAGGGCTGTGTAGCTTCCCGTGGCTGTTTAACCTATTTATGGACAGTTGTTTGCAAACTTTGAAAGTTGAAGAATGGGTTGAGAATGGGTGAGTTAACCGTCAAATGCCTTTTGTACGCCGATGATCGTCATATTTGCATCGTCGGCGGCCGAGTTGCAATGATGGTTACTTTAATGAACTGGTCATTAAAAGAAAGGGTATGAAAGTGAACGCAAGTAAAACGAAAGTGATGGTTTTTGAAAGAGAAGAAAGTAAAACGTTATGTGAAATAAGAATAGAAGGGGAGTTGATTGAGCAAGTGGATGAGTTTGTATATTTGGGATGTTTATTTAGCAGGGATGGTAGATATGATAAGGATATAGAACGACGAGTGAACGCAGGAAATAGAGTGAATGGGGCTCTACACGCTATTGTGAGGAGTCAAAATGTGTCAAAAAAGGCACGTTTGGCAATTCATAATGCTATGTTAGTCCCTACTTTAATGTATGGTAGTGAAAGTTGGTGTGGCAGAAGAAGCATGAGAGTAGAATAAATGCTGTAGAAATGCGGTCATTAAGGAGTATGCTAGGGCTGAATCTGAATGACAGGGTGAGAAATAGTGTGATAAGAGAAAAGTGTGGTTTGCAAGATGACGTTGTGACCAGGATTAAGAAAGGAATGCTTCGGTGGTTTGGTCATGTAGAAAGAATGAACGAAGAAAGAGTGACAAATCAAATTTATGCTGCAGAAGTGAACGGCAGAGTCGGAAAGGACGCCCTAGACGAAGGTTTATCGACCAAATTGGCGATATATTAAAATGGGCCAGATTAGAGTACCTTAACCGACGTGCGTGTATGCGTAGATATATGGATGTAAAGGAGGCGAGAGGTGCCAGGATCGTGCCAAATGGAAGTCCGTAGTCTCTGCCTACCCTCTGGGTGACAGGCGTGAGTGTTTATGTTTTTTTATTTTTTTGTAGCACGAATGGGTCGGCTCGACTGGGAAGGACCCGCTTCACAGAATACCAGCGTAAAATGGCAGCTTGACACTGCTGTGTTTGGTATGGTGAGTGTAGAGAACCGGAGACCCATTTTACTGAAAAGAGGCATTCCATCTTAGTCCTCACGGGTGACGACGCATCTGCATTTTGATTCTTTATTGAGGATAAATGTAGATGTCTATGGGTCACAGCAACCACTTACCATCAGGTGGACTGTGTGCTCGTTTGTCACCCTATCCTATAAAAAAATAAAAAAATATAGGTAAAAGTATTATAGCAATGCAATGTAACGATCTTAACTACGTACATTAAAAGTGTTTAGTACTATAATTTTCAAATATTTTTTAAGTGTACTCATAATAAAACATTTTATAAGTTTTGTTGAAATTAGGTATCATCATACGATGTAATCACAAACGTTCCCATAAACGTACTTTGGAATTTACAACAAAAGTGTCACAAATCGCTTACGCGGCTGGGATTATAATTTGTATTTTGATCTTCCTGTTGCTATGTTAATGATAATGATTATGTTGCTTAACATTGACTTCTTTGTTCTGCTCGTGTTAATATGAAATGTAATAATTTTTTTTCGGTTTTATATTGATTGCACTTTTAAATCATTTAAGCTTTTTATAATTCATTATTTTCCAGGAAAATAGTTTTAATATCTAACTTATTTATGTAGTACCTGAAAATAATTATTTTGTAACGTATATGGAAATAGCATTTATAACAAACATGAATCGCTCGCTTTGTATGCGACTCTTACTCAGGTGTTGACCACACGCGCTGTACGAATCTGATTCACAATTGAACACAAGTGATCTAATTATTGAGCACAAGTTTCATGTTTTTCATTCGTTACCAATTATGGCGAATGGTATCATCGGTCGAGATCTTTTAAGAAAATATAGATCAGTTTTGCATTTTGATTCGAATACTTTAATATTATATGATCATCTAGGTAGATCATAATATAGCCTATTTCAAACACTTGTAACAATTCCTTGGCAAGTTTTTTCTTTTATTTCACTAATGTGATAAGACGGGTTAAGATACTTAAAATTTTGTGTTGAATGGCAAGAATTGTATAATTTATTGAGCTATTTGACTGATAAAAATAAATTCAGTGAGTGTTTTATAAAAATTTGACTTTTTGATTTGACATTGACTCAATAATATTATGTATAACCTGATCATGATTATAAGATTATAATCTTTTTTTTATATAAAATTATTTTTTATTTTTAACTACTTTATCTTACCACTTATCCATGTCTAACATTGTATTTTATTTTAATCTTCAATATTAAATGTATTATTATGTTATAAGATTCAGGGTTAATATAATATTATATTTAAATATTTCATTTTGTAATGTCCATATTATTGATAACAGCATTAGATGACAAGTATTTAGTACAATGTAATGTAAATGTAATCAGTAATAATTTTTTTTTATTATAAGAATCACAAAATAAAATGTAAAAAAAAGTAAATACAAAACATTTTTTTTGGTAAGTATTGGGGGAGGTGTAGTGGTACGTGCCTTCCTCCTCCCAGTAGTGTAATAAATACATGTACACACCTAGGTTAAGTGAGGAGTAATAAAGAGATATTGTAACGAGACAGTCGTTTCTATTGGTCATATCAGCACACTATACAATCAAAAATAAAAAATAAAAACCATGACCATCAAACGGTAATTGCGGTCGTTACTCCAATTGACAATTGACATGACTTAGAAATAGTTGATAGAATAGAATAGAATAGAATAATTTTTATTCAATACATGTTACATGTGTAATTCTTATTGAAAGTCATTTTTTACTTTACCACTGGTTCGAAAAAAAAACCTCTGTCCTGGGAAGAACCAGCAAGAAACCCAGCGGGACTTTTTTTTTAAAGTAAATTTTACATTAATGGTTGTACAAACTATTTAAGTACAAAATTTATTTTAGAAACTGATTGGTAGCGACCACCTCATTCCCAGGGGTTATTAGCAATCATATAGATATCTATTAGTGACAGAGTATCACACGTTTATGACGCCTAATGACATCATCCTTCTAAATTATAAATCTAAATTATAAAAAACCGCGGCATCATTATCAATGTGTAGACACTTACCAAGCCACCAGCCCAGCGTGCCAAGCATTAAAAATAGCTCATATAACGCAATTTTCGAAAGGCCTGTGACCAAACTTGGAAACAATGTTGATGTGATGTGTGATGTAATAATGAAATCGTAGTTACAGTTAATTTTAATAAAATTACTTGTTAACAGGAGCTGAAGCAAGCGTACGAACGTGAGGCTGAGATTCTCGGTTCAAGTCTCGGTGACGGTGAAGTGTCTCGACGTGAGATTGTCAGTGACATTAACGTGCTCGCCGATTTGGCGCTGCTATGTGAAAGTATGGTAAGTAACGAAAATTTTAGCTGGTAAGCGATATATTACAATTTAATGGTACAATTTTCTACTTCTGCAGTCACACAAACATACACACATATGGTTATTTAAATATTTTTCTTAAACCATGATAAGTAATCTATTTATTTAAATAAACATTAATTATTAATTTCCTTTATTCTCCTTTTTTAACTTTTATATCTATCAATCTACTGAGTAATATGATTAGAATATACTTTAATAGGACTGGCTAAGTGAAAATATCAAAACACTGCCGAGCTTCGTGTCGGCGCCGACCTCAGCGGGCACTTCGCTAAAACTTACTGAAAAGTTTGTCAGTGAAGTCTCATCGGCTGCCGCTGTTTTAGAAGATATATCCCAGAAGTGCCTACTTTTCTTGCATTTGGAAGTAAGTGTTTAGAGAGTATCAAACATGTAGAATGTATAGAATAGATTTTCCCTGTAATGTAGTATTTTTGGAAAGTGTGGATTGAATCGGATCAGTTTTAAGACCGTAGGACAAGAACTTCTTTTCATTATAAATTGTTTATTAAATGAATAAGGTAATGTAGTATTTTGGGAAATAGTGGATAGTTATCGGAACAGTTTTTACACCGAAGGGAAGGTTGACGGCTTTTCATTAAAAATTGTTAATTAAATGACTAATAATAACATGACATGATTGTACTGGATATTTAAAGTTTTACCACTTTTTGGAAGTGTATATTTAAGGAGTGTCATATATGCAGAATGAAAGTAGAACAGATTTTCCCTGTTGTGTGGTAGTTTTGGACAAGGTGCATACTAATCGGAGAAGTTGTTAGACCCAACTGCAATAACTACGTCCCAAAATAATCTGGGCGTCTCCAAGGCAAGAGTAAATAGGCTTTTGTTAAGTTAAGACAGTGCGATTTACCATCTATGGCCTTCATCACCACTTACCACCAGGTGAGATCGTGTTCAAGTACTGGCTAATAATAAAAAATTTTTTTAAATAAATAAAGAACCAAGAAATTGTTGAGCAGCAAGGAATGTTTCATAATCGTTTGTTCGCAGATGCGCATCGAGTGCTTCCACTACCTGGGGCAGGAGGAGCGCGACGAGGCGGCGGGGGAGGGGGGCGGCGGGGAGGGCGGGGAGGGGGGAGCGGCGCGGCTGGCGCACGCGCTGCTCGCCTTCCACGAGCGCGCCGCCGCCGTGCTGGCGCCGCCGCGCCGTGCGGTACGTACTGTCTGCACCAATAATAGTAATGTATGTAGCCTTCTTTGTTTGAAGTTGGGTTAGGTCAGGTTCCGGGGCCCTCGAAGAAGAAGAACAGGTCCGCTGATTCTCCCTCTGCGTACCGCCCCATATGGCTGTTGGACGAGCTTGGCAAATTATTCTACAGGATAGTTGCCACTCTGCTCAATAGGCAACTGTCTGGGGTGGAAGTCGCCGTCACCGAAATCCACAAGTTAGGATTAGAAATAGCTAACCTAACAATTTATGAAGGAACCATAGGGTCTCGTCCTATAGTTCCATAAATTACCACGGGGCAGGGACCACCCAATTCGTGTGTCCGCGTGGGTGGGTCTGAAGTCAAAGTGAGGAGGTACATGAAGTACCTAGGCCTCCACTTAGACAGTTGCTGGGGCTTCGAAGAACATTTCGAGCGCCTTGTCCCCCGGATCGAAAGGGTGATGGGTTCTATGCAATAGACTTTTGCCCAATCCAGGAGGATTGACAGAGGAAGTATGTTGCCTCTATACGGGTGTTATATGGTACACACGGTATGAAAAAAAGCTGGCTGACTGTAGAACTAAGATCAATAGCGTCCAGCGGAGGATGGCCACACGGATCGTACGAGGGTGTTGCACTATATACTTTGGGGTGGCAACAATCTTGGCTCGCTTTCCACCTCTAGACATACTGGCGGACATGAACGCAAGGATGAAATCGGATCCGTGTCCTCCGCCAGAGCGCTGTAAAAATAAAATAAATATTGTTGCAGTACATAATGAACGGGCTCGGGGAAATGATGTCCGCGGCGGTGGTGTGGCGCTGGCAGAGCGAGCGCGGCGCGGGCGAGGCGGCCGCGGCCGGCGCGCGGCTCGCGGCGCTGCGCCACTGCCTGGCCGCGCTGCAGCTGCCGCACGACGGGCTGCACGCCGCGCACGCCTACCTGCACCTGCTGGCCTGCACGCCCGAGGTGAGCCGCACCGCACCGCACCGCAGCTGCCGCACGACGGGCTGCACGCCGCGCACGCCTACCTGCACCTGCTGGCCTGCACGCCTGAGGTGAGCCGCACCGCACCGCACCGCACCGCACCGCACCGCACCGCACCGCACCGCAGCTGCCGCACGACGGCCGCACGCCGCGCACGCCTACCTGCACCTGCTGGCCTGCACGCCTGAGGTGAGCCGCACCGCACCGCACCGCACCGCACCGCAGCTGCCGCACGACGGGCTGCACGCCGCGCACGCCTACCTGCACCTGCTGGCCTGCACGCCCGAGGTGAGCCGCACCGCACCGCACCGCACCGCACCGCACCGCACCGCACCGCACCGCAGCTGCCGCACGACGGCCGCACGCCGCGCACGCCTACCTGCACCTGCTGGCCTGCACGCCTGAGGTGAGCCGCACCGCACCACCGCACCGCACCCAGCTGCCGCACGACGGGCTGCACGCCGCGCACGCCTACTGCACCTGCTGGCCTGCACGCCTGAGGTGAGCCGCACCGCACTGCACTGCACCGCAGCTGCCGCACGACGGGCTGCACGCCGCGCACGCCTACCTGCACCTGCTGGCCTGCACGCCCGAGGTGAGCCGCACCGCACCGCACCGCACCGCACCGCAGCTGCCGCACGACGGGCTGCACGCCGCGCACGCCTACCTGCACCTGCTGGCCTGCACGCCCGAGGTGAGCCGCACCGCACCGCACCGCAGCTGCCGCACGACGGGCTGCACGCCGCGCACTACCTGCACCTGCACCTGTGGCCTGCACGCCCGAGGTGAGCCGCACTGCACCGCACCGCACCGCACCGCACCGCACCGCACCGCACCGCAGCTGCCGCACGACGGGCTGCACGCCGCGCACGCCTACCTGCACCTGCTGGCCTGCACGCCCGAGGTGAGCCGCACCGCACCGCACCGCACCGCACCGCAGCTGCCGCACGACGCGGGCTGCACGCGCACGCCTACCTGCACCTGCTGGCCTGCACGCCCGAGGTGAGCCGCACCACCGCACCGCACCGCACCGCACCGCACCGCACCGCACCGCAGCTGCCGCACGACGGGCTGCACGCGCACGCCCACTGCACCGCTGGCCTGCACGCCCGAGGTGAGCCGCACCGCACCGCACCGCACCGCACCGCAGCTGCTGCGCACGACGGGCTGCACGCCGCGCACGCCTACCTGCACCTGCTGGCCTGCACGCCTGAGGTGAGCCGCACCGCACCGCACCGCAGCTGCCGCACGACGGCTGCACGCCGCGCACGCCTACCTGCACCTGCTGGCCTGCACGCCCGAGGTGAGCGCGCACCGCACCGCACCGCACCGCACCGCAGCTGCCGCACGACGGCTGCACGCCGCGCACGCCTACCTGCACCTGCTGGCCTGCACGCCCGAGGTGAGCCGCACCGCACCGCACCGCACCGCACCGCACCGCACCGCAGCTGCCGCACGACGGGCTGCACGCCGCGCACGCCTACCTGCACCTGCTGGCCTGCACGCCCGAGGTGAGCCGCACCGCACCGCACCGCACCGCAGCTGCCGCACGACGGGCTGCACGCCGCGCACGCCTACCTGCACCTGCTGGCCTGCACGCCTGAGGTGAGCCGCACCGCACCGCACCGCACCGCAGCTGCCGCACGACGGGCTGCACGCCGCGCACGCCTACCTGCACCTGCTGGCCTGCACGCCCGAGGTGAGCCGCACCGCACCGCACCGCACCGCACCGCACCGCACCGCAGCTGCCGCACGACGGGCTGCACGCCGCGCACGCCTACCTGCACCTGCTGGCCTGCACGCCTGAGGTGAGCCGCACCGCACCGCACCGCACCGCAGCTGCCGCACGACGGGCTGCACGCCGCGCACGCCTACCGCACCTGCTGGCCTGCACGCCTGAGGTGAGCCGCACCGCACCGCACCGCACCGCAGCGCCGCACGACGGGCTGCACGCCGCGCACGCCTACCTGCACCTGCTGGCCTGCACGCCTGAGGTGAGCCGCACCGCACCGCACCGCACCGCACCGCACCGCAGCTGCCGCACGACGGGCTGCACGCCGCGCACGCCTACCTGCACCTGCTGGCCTGCACGCCGAGGTGAGCCGCACCGCACCGCACCGCACCGCACCGCACCGCACCGCACCGCAGCTGCCGCACGACGGGCTGCACGCCGCGCACGCCTACCTGCACCTGCTGGCCTGCACGCCCGAGGTGAGCCGCACCGCACCGCACCGCACCGCACCGCAGCTGCCGCACGACGGGCTGCACGCCGCGCACGCCTACCTGCACCTGCTGGCCTGCACGCCCGAGGTGAGCCGCACCGCACCGCACCGCACCGCACCGCACCGCACCGCACCGCACCGCACCGCAGCTGCCGCACGACGGGCTGCACGCCGCGCACGCCTACCTGCACCTGCTGGCCTGCACGCCCGAGGTGAGCCGCACCGC
Organism: Parnassius orleans; assembly: GCA_029286625.1. NCBI lineage: Eukaryota > Metazoa > Arthropoda > Insecta > Lepidoptera > Papilionidae > Parnassius > Parnassius orleans. The sequence continues at coordinate 374,385 of JAGSMP010000299.1, forward strand.
ACCGCACCGCACCGCACCGCAGCTGCCGCACGACGGGCTGCACGCCGCGCACGCCTACTGCCGTGCTGGCCTGCACGCCTGGGTGAGCCGCACTGCACCGCACCGCACCGCACCGCACCGCAGCGCTGCCGCACGACGGGCTGCACGCCGCGCACGCCCACCTGCACCTGCTGGCCTGCACGCCGAGGTGAGCCGCACCGCACCGCACCGCACCGCACCGCAGCTGCCGCACGACGGCTGCACGCCGCGCACGCCTACCTGCACCTGCTGGCCTGCTCGGGCGAGGTGAGCCGCACCGCTCCGCACCGCACCGCACCGCACCGCACCGCAGCTGCCGCACGACGGGCTGCACGCCGCGCACGCCTACCTGCACCTGCTGGCCTGCACGCCCGAGGTGAGCCGCACCGCACCGCACCGCACCGCAGCTGCCGCCGCACGACGGCTGCACGCGCGCACGCCTACCTGCACCTGCTGGCCTGCACGCCCGAGGTGAGCCGCACCGCACCGCACCGCACCGCAGCTGCCGCACGACGGCTGCACGCCGCGCACGCCTACCTGCACCTGCTGGCCTGCACGCCTGAGGTGAGCCGCACCGCACCGCACCGCACCGCACCGCACTGGCACCGCAGCTGCCGCACGACGGGCTGCACGCCGCGCACGCCTACCTGCACCTGCTGGCCTGCACGCCCGAGGTGAGCCGCACCGCACCGCACCGCACCGCAGCTGCCGCACGACGGGCTGCACGCCGCGCACGCCTACCTGCACCTGCTGCTGGCTGCACGCCTGAGGTGAGCCACCGCACCGCACCGCACCGCAGCTGCCGCACGACGGGCTGCACGCCGCGCACGCCTACCTGCACCTGCTGGCCTGCACGCCCGAGGTGAGCCGCACCGCACCGCACCGCACCGCACCGCACCGCAGCTGCCGCACGACGGCTGCACGCCGCGCACGCCTACCTGCACCTGCTGGCCTGCACGCCTGAGGTGAGCCGCACCGCACCGCACCGCACCGCACCGCACCGCACCGCACCGCACCGCAGCTGCCGCACGACGGGCTGCACGCCGCGCACGCCTACCTGCACCTGCTGGCCTGCACGCCCGAGGTGAGCCGCACCGCACCGCACCGCACCGCACCGCAGTGCCGCACGACGGCTGCACGCCGCGCACGCCTACCTGCACCTGCTGGCCTGCACGCCCGAGGTGAGCCGCACCGCACCGCACCGCACCGCACCGCACCGCACCGCACCGCACCGCACCGCAGCTGCCGCACGACGGCTGCACGCCGCGCACGCCTACCTGCACCTGCTGGCCTGCACGCCCGAGGTGAGCCGCACCGCACCGCACCGCACCGCACCGCAGCTGCCGCACGACGGGCTGCACGCCGCGCACGCCTACCTGCACCTGCTGGCCTGCACGCCGAGGTGAGCCGCACCGCACCGCACCGCACCGCACTGCACCGCAGCGCCGCACGACGGGCTGCACGCCGCGCACGCCTACCTGCACCTGCTGGCCTGCACGCCTGAGGTGAGCCGCACCGCACCGCACCGCACCGCACCGCACCGCACCGCACCGCACCGCAGCTGCCGCACGACGGGCTGCACGCCGCGCACGCCTACCTGCACCTGCTGGCCTGCACGCCCGAGGTGAGCGCACGCACCGCACCGCACCGCACCGCACCGCACCGCACCGCACCGCAGCTGCCGCACGACGGGCTGCACGCCGCGCACGCCTACCTGCACCTGCTGGCCTGCACGCGGGTGAGCCACCGCACCGCACCGCACCGCACCGCAGCTGCCGCGACGGGCTGCACGCCGCGCCGCCACCACCTGCACCTGCTGGCCTGCGCCCGAGGTGAGCCGCACACCGCCGCACCACCGGCCTGCCGCACGACCAGGCTGCACGCGCACCGCCACCTGCACCTGCTGGCCTGCGCCCGAGGTGAGCCGCACCGCACCGCACCGCACCGCACCGCAGCTGCCACGACGGGCTGCACGCCGCCCGCACGCCTGCACGCCTGCTGCCTGCACGCCCGAGGTGAGCCGCACCACTGCACCGCACCGCACCGCGCACCGCACCGCAGCTGCACGGGCTGCACGCGCGCCTACCTGCACCTGCTGGCCTGCACGCCGGGTGAGCCGCACCACCGCACCGCAGCAGCTGCCGCACGACGGGCTGCACGCCGCGCACGCCTACCTGCACCTGCTGGCCTGCACGCCGGGTGAGCCGCACCGCACCGCACCGCACCGCAGCTGCCGCACGACGGGCTGCACGCCGCGCACGCCTACCTGCACCTGCTGGCACACGCCCAGGTGAGCCGCACCGCACCACCACGCCGCACCGCACCGCACCGCACCGCAGCTGCCGCGACGGGCTGCGCCACGCCGCCTGCACCTGCTGCCTGCACGCCCAGGTGAGCACCACCGCACCGCACCGCAGCTGCCGCACGACGGGCTGCACGCCGCGCACGCCTACCTGCACCTGCTGGCCTGCGCCGGGTGAGCCGCACCACCGCACCGCACCGCAGCTGCGCGGGCAGGCTGCACGCGCCTGCCTGCACCTGCTGCGCACGCCCGGGTGAGCCGCACCGCACCGCACCGCACCGCACCGCACCGCAGCTGCCGCGCGAGCTGCGCCGCGCGCCGCCACCGCACCTGCTGGCCTGCACGCCCGGTGAGAGCCGCACCGCACCGCACCGCACCGCGCACCGCACCGCACCGCACGCAGCTGCCGCACGACGGGCTGCACGCCGCACGCGCCTACCTGCACCTGCTGGCCTGCACGCCCGAGGTGAGCCGCACCGCACCGCACCGCACCGCACCGCAGCTGCCACACACGGGCTACGCCGCGCGCCTACCGCACCTGCTGGCCTGCACACGCCCGAGTGAGCCGCACCGCACCGCACCGCACCGCCACCGCACCGCACCGCGCACACCGCAGCTGCCGCACGACTGGGCACACGCCGCGCACCACCTGCACCTGCTGGCCTGCACGCCCGAGGTGAGCCGCACCGCACCACGCACGCACCGCAGCTGCCACACGACGGGCTGCACGCCGCGCACGCCTACCTGCACCTGCTGGCCTGCACGCCCGGGGTGAGCACCGCACCGCACCGCACCGCACCGCACCGCACCGCAGCGCGACGGGCTGCACGCCGCACCTACCTGCACCTGCTGGCCTGCACGCCTGAGGTGAGCCACCGCACCGCACCGCACCGCACCGCACCGCACCGCACCGCAGCTGCCGCACGACGGGCTGCACGCCGCGCACGCCTACCTGCGCCTGCTGCCCACGCCCGGGTGAGCCGCACCGCACCGCACCGCGCACCGCACCGCAGCTGCGCGCGTGGGCCGCCGCGCCACGCCTGCCTGCTGGCTGCACGCCCAGGTGAGGCCGCCGCACCACCGCACCGCACCGCAGCTGCCGCACGACGGCTGCACGCGCACCCTGCACCTGCTGGCCTGCACGCCCGGTGAGCCGCACCGCACCGCACAGCTGCCGCACGACGGGCTGCACGCCGCGCACGCCTACACCTGCTGGCCTGCGCCCGAGTGAGCCGCACGCACCGCACCACCGCACCGCACCACGCCGCAGCTGCCGCACGAGGCTGCACGCCGCGCACGCACCTGCACCTGCTGGCCTGCACGCCGAGGTGAGCCGCACCGCATCGCACCGCACCGCACCGCACCGCACCGCACCGCACCGCAGCTGCCGCACGACGGGCTGCACGCCGCGCACGCCTACCTGCACCTGCTGGCCTGCACGCCCGAGGTGAGCCGCACCGCACCGCACCGCATCGCATCGCACTGCAACTGCAGCTGTTTACCACAAGAAAAGTCCACTCGATTTCTTTGCAGAAACTATACTATAGTCAAACATGATTTGTGTAACGTTATTCAACGTTTTTTTTTTTATTTATTTCCGTCAATATTTTATAACGTTATTGTTTGTTTCAGGAGATAATAACGTGTGTACGCGAGAAGGGCCCACAGTTCTCGGAGCTGGAGTACCTGAACGCTTTCAAGGTGATCGGAGCGCGGCGCGGGCTGCCCGCCGCCGACATGCGCGCGCACCTGCAGCGCCTGGCACACGCGCTGGGGCACGTCGGCGTCACCGTGTGACCGCAGCGCAGGTAGGACGCCTCGCTACTGGCAGCTGCGCAGTGACACACGCGCACCTGCGCCCGCACGCGCTGGGGCACGTCGGCGTCACCGTGTGACCGCAGCGCAGGTAGGACGCCTCGCTACTGGCAGCTGCGCAGTGACACACGCGCACCTGCAGCGCCTGGCGCACGCGCTGGGGCACGTCGGCGTCACCGTGTGACCGCAGCGCAGGTAGGACGCCTCGCTACTGGCAGCTGCGCAGTGACACACGCGCACCTGCGCACGCGCCAGCGCACGTCGGCGTCACCGTGACCGCAGCGCAGGACGCCTCGCTACTGGCAGCTGCGCAGGACACACGCGCACCTGCAGCGCCTGGCGCACGCGCTGGCACGTCGGCGTCACCGTGTGACCGCAGCGCAGGTAGGACGCCTCGCTACTGGCAGCTGCGCAGTGACACACGCGCACCTGCAGCGCATGGCGCACGCGGGGCACGTCGTCACCGTGTGACCGCAGCGCGGTAGGACGCCTGCTACTGGCAGCTGCGCAGTGACACGCGCACCTGCAGCGCCTGGCGCACGCGCTGGGCACGTCGGCGTCACCGTGTGACCGCAGCGCAGGTAGGACGCTCTACTGGCAGCTGCGCAGTGACACACGCGCACCTGCAGCGCCTGGCGCACGCGCTGGGGCACGTCGGCGTCACCGTGACCGCAGCGCAGGTAGGACGCTCACTGGCAGCTGCGCAGTGACACACGCGCACCTGCAGCGCCGGCGCACGCGCTGGGGCACGTCGGCGTCACCGTGTGACCGCAGCAGGTAGGACGCCTCGCTACTGGCAGCTGCGCGCACACACGCGCACCAGCGCCTGGCGCACGCGCTGGGCACGTCGGCGTCACCGTGTGACCGCAGCGCAGGTAGACGCTCGCTACTGGCAGCTGCGCAGTGACACACGCGCACCTGCAGCGCCTGGCGCACGCGCTGGGGCACGTCGGCGTCACCGTGTGACCGCAGCGCAGGTAGGACGCCTCGCTACTGGCAGCTGCGCAGTGACACACGCGCACCTGCAGCGCCTGGCGCACGCGCTGGGGCACGTCGGCGTCACCGTGTGACCGCAGCGCAGGTAGGACGCCTCGCTACTGGCAGCTGCGCAGTGACACGCGCCCTGCAGCGCCTGGCGCACGCGCTGGGCACGTCGGCGTCACCGTGTGACCGCAGCGCAGGTAGGACGCTACTGGCAGCTGCGCAGTGACACACGCGCACCTGCAGCCTGGCGCCAGCACGTCGGCGTCACCGTGTGACCGCAGCGCAGGTGACGGCCGCTACTGGCAGCTGCGCGGTGACACACGCGCACCTGCAGCGCCTGGCGCACGCGCTGGGGCACGTCGGCGTCACCGTGTGACCGCAGCGCAAATTAGTTTTATTCAAATCAAAGAAGAACTAGCTCTGTTCGTCCTTAAGCTTCAAAGACTTAGAAATAAGAAGTGTTCAAGTAAATAAAAACATCCTGTTTTTAATTTATTTGAACATGTTAGCAACTAAGTTTTCATTTACAATACTTTATGAAGTGCTGGAGTAATTACTCATGAACTCATGATCCTCTTAACCTGCAACTATTGAATTCAAATAAAACGGAAACAGAAACAGATTTTTTATTTTATGTGTATACTTTTTCAGTTTAAACCCACCACAGACATCATAAAACAAGAAACCCACGTGTAGAATGATCCTCCGTATCGATACTATTTACCCTGCTTATCCTGCGGCGAAAAGTGAAACCTCACACGGCAATATATGGAATTTCAGCTATGGATTGCACGATTTATTTTGTGCAAGGTTTTTATATATCACAAACGCAAGTCGGTGGTTTCTGCAGCACTTTCCTTTTTGACTATGTTGGTAAATATAGTAAACGAAAAACTATGATTTTTTTAAAAATATGAAATGTTTATTCAGTAAAAGATGTATACTTATTTTTAAGATTATTAATTAAATTATTTTTAAATCACGTTAAAACTCGTTTAATTGTACCTCTCCTTAATCTAGATATTTAGGTGCTTAAAAGGTATTTTTCTCTTATTACGATAAATTACCCATGGAAAGGAAATAAAGGAATAGTGGGATTTGTGTTATTGAGTATATAAAGGCCTTCTAAAGTGTAGTGGCGGCGTAAAAAAAAACCATCACTTCATTTTGTCCCGTGGTTGTCTAGGAGGTGACAATGGGATATGCCAGAAAGACTGATCTTAATTACGCCCGGTGTAAACTGCTCAGACCGATGACTACGAGCTGCTTTAAAGTTACAAAATTGTCTTGTTCTATAAAAAAAATTATAACTTTACTTTATGGCTTTACGGCTCTGGGTTCTAGCCCTTCTGAGCCTGAAGTTACAATGTATAATTATTCTTCATAGTATACTGCTTCACAATATGTTGATGCGTCACATTGCGCAGCCCTTGGGAGATTTTGACGGCAAGTTGAGCCAGCAGACAGCTGAGTTGGCGATGGTATCTCAAGGCGCCTAAGCATGCAAACACCTTATCTTGAGAATCACATCACCATCAAAGCACTTGTTTCACGTTTCCACTAATAGTTCACATGCGCAGACACTTAATACATAAAATCGCACCACTTTTACATATCTCAAAATGCACTTCAAACCATTATTTAAACAATAATACAGGAGCAGCAAACCGCCGCCGGTCAAGTTCCCGCCAAAACTCTCTTGTTCTATAATTGTTAATCCGTTTGTCAAATGTTTCCCTGCAACGAAACAGGTCCAAGTCCCAGCAAGGGACGTTTGGGGGCTGTTGATGTTGAAGACGATGTATAAACCAGACTTCGAATAACTTTGACTTTGATTTTAGAATCCAAGTGGAATAGAAAGTTGATATTTTGTATTTTTTATTATTATTTTGTAGATATGCTCGTAATTATTTTTATCTCCTAGTTAACACAGAAAAAGAATCGAAAATAGATATTAAAATGCTCAATTTAATCGAGAATTTATATTGCGCTCGTTTCAAATCGAATCGAAAATCTGTCATTTTCTAAGTGAATAGTTTGAAGTTTGAACTGTCATGTCAAGTTTCAAAATGAGAAATCCTTTATTGGATGTTAACGTTCAGAAACGAGAATTTCACTAGTGTATTCTTTATGGTAATCGATTTATTGCCATAAAATGTTTATTTTTCTTTCTTCCATTAGCAAATAGTATATTTTATTTCCAAATAAATATATCATATAAAGTAAATAATAGAATTTAATGAAACCTTGCAAGCTATTTCATTTTATTTTTTGGAACCGAATAAATATAATATCGATTTGATACAATCGATATTATATTTATTCGGCTATCGATATTCTACCTTATTTGTAATTTTATTGTTTTTTCGAATTCTAGATTGTAAAAAAAGCTACTTTTTTGTATTTTACTTTAGAAAAATATAGCCAATTTTTTAAAGTATAAACCAATTAGTTAACTTCAGGCCCAAAAATTCCATTCTCCTTAGTAATGATTACATATTGGGATTATTATAGTATTAATGTTTTTTAAGCATTCATTATAGTTAGCTAGAAATTGAAGATTTCTTTTTGTCTGGCCAAAGTAGATATAAAAAAGGAATAATTCATCAGCCCAATCTTATCGTATAGCTTTTGCAGACCTGACGGGGCACCGCTTTGCTGATCTTACTGGACTAGTGAGTAGAAAGAGTGAAATCAGTAGAAGCGAGTAGAATAATTTATTAAAATAATGCGATTCCTTTTAAACTAAAAATTAACAAATTGCACAAAGATGAAGAACTGCTAGGGGAAATTCAAAACAGCCTAGAATGAATGCTATACGAGACGAGAATGGCTGTATGCTGAATGATGAAGTTTCGAATTTAAAGAGATGGAAGGAATACTTTGAAAGCGTGTTTATGAGTGAAGGGTCGTCTGAATTAAGTGAAAAAGAAATTCCGAAAGAAGTGGAGAGAGGTAGGGAGATAAGTGTAGATGCACAATGAAAGCAATGAAAAGCATGAAAGCAGGTAAGGCAGCCGGATATGATAGAGTATCACCGAAATGCTAAGGCTAGAGAGGGAGTGGTGGCAGGCCTGCTGTACACCTTGTTTAATTTATGTTGGGAACTGAAGCGGGTACCGGAAGACTGGTAAAGCCGTTATAGTCCCAATATATAAAGGAAAAGGGTCACAGCAGTACTGTAAAACTACCGTGGTATCAGCTTGCTTAGCATTGTGGGTAAACTGTATGCTAAGGTGTTAATTGAAAGAGTTATGGAAGAAACTGATGGAAAAATTTGGGATGTGCAAGCTGGATTTAGAAAGGAATGGGGTGTACGGATCAAATATTTTCCATGCGCATGATTGCGGAGAAGTTTTTGGCGAAAAACCAGAAAGTTTTTAGTGCTTTCATGGACTTGGAAAAGGCTTATGACAGAGTGGACAGGAATGTGTTATGGCAAATACTTAACTCATTTGGTTTGAGCGCTGGTTTGATACAGGCATTGAAGTCTCTTTATAGGGACTCTAGTGCTTGTGTCAGGATCAACGGGTCTACTCGACTGGTTTGGCATCCAAAAGGTGTCAGACAGGGCTGTGTAGCTTCCCCTGGCTGTTTAACCTATTTATGGACAGTTGTTTGCAAACTTTGAAAGTCGAAGAATGGGTTGAGAATGGGTGAGTTAACCGTCAAATGCCTTTGTACGCCGATGATCAAGTCATATTTGCATCGTCGGCGGCCGAGTTGCAAATGATGGTTACTTTAATGAACCGGTCATTAAAAGAAAGAGGTATGAAAGTGAACGCAAGTAAGACGAAAGTGATGGTTTTTGAAAGAGAAGAAAGTAAAACGTTATGTGAAATAAGAATAGAAGGGGAGTTGATTGAGCAAGTGGATGAGTTTGTATATTTGGGATGTTTATTTAGCAGGGATGGTAGATATGATAAGGATATAGAACGACGAGTGAACGCAGAAAATAGAGTGAATGGGGCTCTACACGCTATTGTGAAGAGTCAGAATGTGTCAAAAAAGGCACGTTTGGCAATTCACAATGCTGTGTTAGTGTTCACTTTAATGTATGGTAGTGAAAGTTGGGTCTGGCAGAAGAAGCATGAGAGTAGAATAAATGCTGTAGAAATGCGGTCATTAAGGAGTATGCTAGGGCTGAATCTGAATGACAGGGTGAGAAATAGTGTGATAAGAGAAAAGTGTGGTTTGCAAGATGACGTTGTGACCAGAATTAAGAAAGGAATGCTTCGGTGGTTTGGTCATGTAGAAAGAATGAACGAAGAAAGAGTGACAAAGCAAATTTATGCTGCAGAAATGAACGGCAGAGTCGGAAAGGGACGCCCTAGACGAAGGTTTATCGACCAAATTGGCGATATATTGAAAATGGGCCAGATTAGGAGTACCCTTAACCGACGAGCGTGTATGCGTAGATATATGGATGTAAAGGAGGCGAGAGAGGTGTGCCAGGATCGTGCCAAATGGAAGTCCGTAGTCTCTGCCTACCCCTCTGGGTGACAGGCGTGAGTGTTTATGTATGTATTATTATGTATGCACAAAGATTTTAATCAATCAAAATGTCTACATTAAAATATTTACAGTCTTAAAATTACATACATCGAATAAGAATCTTATTATTAACTACTGATAGGTCGTAAAAAAATCAGCGAAAGGAATTTTGTGTTGTTGATTTCCTGGAAACGAAGTGCGCATGGACTCACATTCCAAGCGTACGGCAGAGATATAAAAACGCCGTGACTTAGTGCGAGGCGTCCCATTTCTTTTCAACGCTCGCGTCAGACGGAAGAAGATCCGTCCAAACGCCCAAACGTCCAAACGTGCAGCAGGAATCTTCATTCCTGCTGCGCGTTTTTAATACATTTGTAAAACAGCTTCTCATAGAAAACCATGCTTCACGCTGACAATACAATGGCTCTTTTCAGAGCTGACTTCTATGTTTCACTAGATGTCGACTGTAGCTACAAGCTTTTGCACATAATTGACTAACACGTAGATAGTACATTGACTAAAACGTAGCGAATATATTCTCTAGAGCCTTAGTAGCCTATAGTCTTCGCGTTATAGCATGGTGCGGATGACAGCTCACGCCTATGAAGTTTCATATTTTTTTAGATAAACTGTCATACAGATATTGTTGTACTTCATGGATGGGTACTGCCCACTTACGACAGTGATGTGCCACGCTAAACTATGTCATGCCATAACGATCAATCACAGACTATCAAAAATCGGTTTTGAAATAAATCGAATATATAAAAATGACGTAAATATGTATTGGAATTGGAACTAATCGTTCAACAAACTCTGATTTACGGAAACAAAACTCACATAGACGAATATGCAGTGTTTCTGATGCTTGGACGATAAATTATGCGTTGGTCAGCTCAGGCAAAAAAATAATTATAAAGCAAATTACGCATTGTGTCAAAAAGACGTTATCATAACTCATGGCGGCCAAAATGGCTACAAAAAACCTATTTTTTATTTCATTAGATTTATAAACCAAATTTTCGATTATTTTTACCTTCCGTCCCGATATTTGGTCCATTGGACCTGGCAAAACTAATACACATAAAGCAAAAGGCACTATCACTCGTACCTTGAAAAGCTGCCGGTGCAGTCTACGCCGTACTGAAAATTAAAGATGCTGGCAGCCATTTTATTTGTTTAAATGTCAATATGAATATTGTAATCAACATGAAATAGAAGATGATTTTTATTTTCAAATTATACATAGTATAATCTATACATTGAAGTGTCTGTTTGTAATATCAAAATAACAGCCTTTTACTAAATACATATGATAGTATATACGGTATTTATAACAAAAAGACAAAACCAATTTTTAAAATGTTTGTCTTACTATCTGTTTGTTCAACAGATGGCTGATTTTATAAGGAGTAACATAGGCTAATTTTATTTTAGAAAAAAAATTATGATTCTGTGCAAAAAAATTAAAACCCATGAAATCCAATCGTAATAAATACCAAGCGGGCGAGGTCCGGGAACAGCTATTATGTAACTATTATTTCATAATTTGTATTAAACTTTTACTTAATTTTAGATGCATTGTAGTTTATAAAGAATTATACTGGTTGTTACAAAACTACCCGTAAAGCCGAAAGGAGGTTAAATGGGGCCTTATTACGAGTCCATTCACAATATTTAAGAACCGTAGTAACGCTGCATAACATACCCCAAAAAAATAAATAAAAATATTATTATTTTCACTGATGTGCAAACCCTATTTCAGTAAAATTAAAGAGTAAACTAAGTAAAAAGTAAAGAGTAAAGTAACTAAGAGTAAACGGCCATAACTGTTTTGGTAAAAATAAGAAAAAATCGATGTCTCTTAGTAGTGATAATAGACATATTTTTGAAAATGTTAAAAATCATCCCCTTAGATTACATCTTTAGATACTATGGTCGGAAATTTTCGCAATTTAATAGTGATTTTTATTTTGGATTCTTGCAAAAAACCCAGTTTTTCACTAAAACATCTGATGCAGCAAAGAAATTAGATAACGATTGCAAATGTACATTAAAAGAGACGAATTTATCCAGGATATAAAATTGCATGTACAGAATAATGAAATTAGTGTTGGTAATTTCCTGTACGTATTAAGAATTTTTAAATTACATAATAATAGTATTTAAAAGGAGGAAGTTTAATTTCATTTAAATGCAATACGAAATATGATTTTCATTTAAGTTTTTAAAATTATTAATTAATAAAAAGTGTATGAGTATATTCATTGTTGAACCTGTTGAACCCCGTCTGGGGTGAATAGATAAACAAGATTCAGATTAGCACAACTTTAGTTACTAACCGTTCCTTCAACGATGTCCAACTCCTCGAGATCATCGACGAGAAATTCGAAGCATAATATTAGTTTGAGGACTCGTGTAACTACTACTACAACTACAAGATCTTTTGTTTCCGACGCAGAAGTCCGTTTAATCGCTGATCATTTTGATTATGTGTCGTTTCAGGGCGGCGTTTTAAAGATGAATTTACTTGTTTATTATCCATCTTTTACATATCCTATAATTGCTTTGTGTGAAAAATGAGTAAAAAAATTTGTATTAATTATCAGTGTTTAAAAATAACAGACTATTGGTTCCCTCAAGATATTATAAGGAAAATTTCTATTGCCATATGTGTTGTGGTAGATTATTTACTGTAAGTGTGCATAATTAAATAAAAATGCAATGCTATAGATTATTTTTTTATTTCTATTCATTTACAATCCAACCATGTTTATTTATGTTTTCCATTAACCACCTATATACTTGTGTCCTATCATATTGTGTTAATGTTCTTAATTTAAGGTTTATTGCTGGCTATGCGTCGTTATATTTTGTCTGTAATCTTATTTCATGTTCTTTTGGTTTTTCTATCTACTTTTATATGTGCTGGCGTTTTTATCTTGAAGTTTTCTTTTAGCTGTTCATCCGTTTCGTGTAGGTACATAGTATTATCGATGTTTTCACATCTTATTATTAGTGTTGTTAAATGTTTTGGTACTATTGGTTTTGGCGTTTCTGTTGGTTTTGTAGGTTCTATTGGTTTTGTAAGTGGTTCCTTTGTTACTTTTTCTGTTTTTTCTGGTGCTTTTTTTGCCGTATTTATTATTGCCTCTCTGTGTTTTGCATTGTTTTTATCATAGTATCCTTTTTTTGGTATACCCAAGTTTAAAATATTTGCCTATTAAATATATTTTTTTCAGTGTTTCTATTCTTGCTAATCGTATAGCCGCTTGTCTTATGCGTTCGTTTTCTTCTGCTACTGATAATTTTTCCTTGTCTGACATGTTTGAAGTAATTTTTTTTTGGCCCGGTACTTTTTCGGCTCTTACCATTATTACTTGCTCACTGTTTAGTACTACATTTTCTCCTTCGTCGTACCACATTTTTGGTTGTTTAGCTTTGGGTTCGTGTTCTTCGTTTCTTCGTTTTCCCGTTCTAGGTGGTCCAGGTTGGGGCTGTGGTGATTTTGGTTGAGGTAGTCTTGGTTGTGATTGAGGCTGTGGTGTTTCAGGTCTCGGTTCTAGAGGAATCGGTTGTTGTTCTTCTATTGCCGTGTTAACGTCACCTGCACTGAAATAACAATACAATTACTTTTTATTCACTTGAATACAACGTTAAAAATTAATTATACTATTATTACCTACTCTACGGCTGGTGCTCCGGCTACCGTGTACTTGTCGTTCCATTTATATCTGTCTATAGCTAATCCCGAGAATAGTGTATTGGGTTGCGCCTTGTTGTATTTTCCCATTAGTAAGTTTGTTCCGTGATACATTCAATTTCTATCATCGTTTCCACCATTATGTTTAATATCGCGTCTTCTAGACTCCCGTCCTTGTTTAATAGTGGCACTATTCCCACTCCTATGCTTCCCATGAAATCTTTCTGTGCATTTGTATAGAGTCTTCCGATTGTTAAATTGTCCACTGTCTCTTCACTATATTTCTTTGTATTAGTTTTTACACATGATACGCTTCTCACAGCTGCGTTTCCCGTGTTCAATAGAATCGACATTGGTTCGTTTCTAATCATATAGTCTGCGTTTTCGAAGCCGTCGTTGTGCGCGTCGAATGTTCCGTCTTGAGGTTTGTATGTTTTTTCGAATATGGGTCCTATAGAGTTTGTTGCATTGTACAATATCGTAGATTCCATAATTAGCGGTGGCAGTAAAAAGTGTTTGTTCACTCCGTTTAGATTGAATTTGTATATTATTTTGTTGTCGACCAATTTAGCTTGAGCCGTGCTGTGATCGGGGTCTTGATCCGTTCCCGCTGCGTAGCTCTCCAAAGTTTTTCCGTATAGTGTTTGTGCTGTAATGTTTGTGCCCATTTCTACGGGTGCTAGACACTCCATGTATTCCCATATTCCGATCGTAGTCTGCGAGTTTGCGTTTGCGTAGTTCACCGACGACGTGGATGTCAAGAACGGGGTTCTGTTTCCCAGGTTTGTGATTTTTATTCCCACCTGAGTTACTTTTGACGTATGAAACACTGTTGTCATGTCGTCGTATTCCTTTTCTGTTATATAAAAGTATAATTTTTGCCATGGTAGATTATGTATATACGTGTTGTATACTATTTCTGTTGCTGATTTTGTGTAACTCGCTTTCGTCGACGGTATAGCGAAGGTAAATTTCTTCTTGAATTGAAATTTGTGTATATTATTGTGATTCTGTACCCGTTTCCTATTATAGAACTCACGTTTGCTGCCACTTCCATGTTTCCGCTTTCGGCTTGTGATGCTCCCCGCCGCTCTTGGATATATTATTCCTGTATATTTTTCTAATATGTGTTTTGCTTCTATTCCGCCGTACGCTAACCACTGCGCTACCTTGTCGACTGTCGATTCCGGTGCAAATGTGTTCGAATTGTTTTCTATTTTTAGTCTTCTTGTAGTATTCGGTAATCTTGTGATACTTTTCGTCGTGTTTTTTCGCCGCCGCGTCCAATGCGTTGATCGTCACTCCTCGGTTCAATGCGTTGCCAGGTCCCAAGTACTTGTATCCAGGAAATATTATTCCACTTCCACTTGCACCTTGTTGATCCGGCGGCGGCTGCGACATGAATGGGCTCCTCGTTCTGATTTTTCGCTTTTATATAAAATGTATGGCGTGGTATCTTTTCACCACCATCTTGGGTTGTAGGGCTGGGTCTGGTGTGCTGTTATGGTACATTCTGTATGATGTCATCGTACATGTTGCGACACGTTTTTGATATCATCGTGTGATGCATCTAAGTAGTAGATAATGAAATTAACCTGTAACCTAACCTTAAAACTCAAAGCTTCTGCAACTACTGGACCAATACTTTATGCGCTAACTATAGATTAAATGAGCATAAGAAAATCGTTAACTTGGGATGCTACAAAAATGAAGTTTTATGGTCGTGTGGATACAGGAACTCTTTTGGACAGTGACTCTTTAGAAGAAGCTGGACAATCTTTAGTTCTAATGTAACAGCTATAAACCAGTTCTGGAAACTTCCCGTTGGCTATTTTCTAATATCAAGCTTAAATGGTAATCAAAAAGCAAAACTTATAGAAACATATCCAGTTAACAGAAGAGACAGGGGTCATTATTGTATCTTTGACTTGTGATGGGCTAGCTACAAATTTTAGCATGCTAGAGTCCTTAGGATGCAAAGGAATAACAAAAAACCCAAAAGTAACATGGTTTCATTACAGCAATTCTACAATAGATGTCTTTCTGGACCCCCGTCATGCTATAAAATTAGTAAGAAATTCCTTTGGGGAGTTAAAGGTCTTTAAAGATCCATTCGTCCTCCAGGTTGGAAAAGGGCAATTTGTTCGTCAAATATAGGACTAGTAACAGAATTCCTCTTGAGTGCCTTAGATTATATTATTAATCGGCTGCATCATTTTTCAGGAGAACTTTTAGTAATGTCCCGACTTAGAACTGGATTTATTGGGCTAATTATTAATATTTATATCACACTAAATCTGTATAAAAGATTAGTACATGAAAAATGTTTTTGCAATACTTGCCATTATATAAGATCAGCCAAGACCATCTGGAATTATTTTTCTCTGCTATTAGAAGCCGAGGAGGTTTTAACAACAATCCTAACGCATTGCAATATAGGTCAGCATATAAAAGATTATTAATAAGAGCAGAAATTCGAGAGCATGGGGTAGGAAACTGTTGCGTTAAACCAATTTAACATACTAACTTGCTCCAGTAAAGCAGATCAGATTGATAACATAAACAGCCTCACGGACCGAAATTCACTTGTAAATATTCCCGAAAATGAGAGTGATTTGTATGATCAGTATTTAGAATGTTTAGCTTTAACAAATTTAAATGAATACACAGAAAATGTAATAGAATATATTGGAGGGTTTATTGTTAGAAAATTAAATAGGCGTCTAAAATGTGACCAGTGTCTAAATTTAATTCAAGGCAGTGTAAATAAAAAAGGAATTGTTTTCTGCAAGACCAGAGGCGGATTAGTTATTCCTTCCGAAGTCGTTAAAAGTATTTTAAAAGAGCAGATTTTTTTTCAAAGTTACACCTGCATAAAAATGTTAAGAGTGAAAATTATTTTTATATGTGTACTTATTTCTGATGGAACATTTTCAGGAAGAAAATGTTTTATCTCTTGATGTACAACATGACACTGAACATAGAGAGTTATTAGTTAAGAGTATAATCAAATATTATGTAAATATTCGATACATATATTTTGGTAAATGTTCAACAGAAAAAGTTAGTCTCCACAATCATCTTACTAAAACGATCTTGTTTAGAAATGAATAAAAGAAAATATTGTAAACACATTAATTATGAAAAATAGTGAGATATGCTACTGAACTTAATAGTTTTAAAAATTAGTTATGTTATAAGGAAAGAAGCAATTGTGAAGCAGATTGAGGAGAGCAAGTGTACTGTATTTAACTATTAAAAAATATGAACTGTGTCTATGACCATGAATGACATGATTTATTTTATTTACTATGAGTAAATAAAATAAATTTAGCCTTTATACGTCCCACTGCTGGGCAAAGTCCTCTTCTCACTTCTAAGTGGGTTGTAGGGCAACGAAGTGTCCTGACTAAGCTTTTGATATTAGGTTACTCGTATACATGTTATTTGCAAGAAGCCATAATTTGACAATCAGATTTTGATCACGCATTGTGCCGATTAAGCTTTTGATATTATATTATTCAAAACATGTTATGAAGTATAACGGTTACAGAAGATGCTGACTCCACTGTAGAATTGTTATGGCTGGTCAAATCAAGGCGTCATACTTTTAGTCAACAGACTTGTTTTGACTATCTTATAAAAGCCGTTGCATTTAGAAATTATTAATTATGGTCCTCATCGTAGTAATGTAATCACTTAGTTAAGGAAGTCAGTATTGCACTGAATTAGTTTTAATTCATTATTGTAATTAAATAGTTATTAAATGACATAGAGACATATTTAGTTGTTTTTAAAAAGCTTCAGCACCACTCCCTAAACTTAACTATTTCAATTCTGTTTGTAAATATTACTAATGCTTATTTATTGTGAAATGGCAATTTATTTTTATGTAATTATTCCTTGTTGTTACATCTTATTAGTTAAGATAATTCATAAGGCATTCTCTGCCAGTAACCCCAAACAAAATTGTATAGAGATACAAAAATACTTGCATGACTAAATCGAACTAGAAAACTATCTCTCAGTATCACCTGCACATAATAATCATTTTTACACCACCTGTTATTTTTAATTAATTTCACCCTCTATATACATATATAACAAACACGATAAGTATTTTATAAAAATATTACGTTATTAAACTACTTTTTATTGCTAACAAAATAGTAAATTTATTTATTTTCCTACTCCATCCATCCATCCATTACATTCTAAAAGTCCATTGCTGTACCTAGGTCTCCACTATAGATTGCCTCATAGGACATTTTGCCACAGCTACCACGCTTGACAGGCGGTTTCTTGATTTTGTTGCCAAAACCCAGAAACCACCAATGCTAAGCCGGCCTGGATATAAAATAAAAATATTTCACGGCAAATGATTTATTATTAGCCGTGGTAGTTCGGATGGTTAGCATTCGTTGTAAATTTCACAGTACGCGAGCAACCCGGGTTCGATCCCCGTCGGCACCAATAAAATTGTCAGCTGCAATTTTAAGTGCTGATTTACCACGTGCTCGGCGGTGAAGGAAAACATCGTGAGAAAACCTGCATGTCTGAGAAATAATTAAAAAAATATTTCGAAGACATTTGTGAGGTTCGCAAACACGCATTGGGGCAGCGCGGCGGACATTTCCTTGCCCTAAAACCCTCTCAGAAATGAGAAGAGGCCAGTGGGACGTAAATTATAGGCTGTAACTTTAAATTATTGATTAAATATGATAATTTGTAACCACCAAGTGCGGCGTAAAATATAATAATATTCAAATCACAGGGATTCTAAAGTAGTTTTCACTTCAAAAAGCCAGAATAGTAGAAAAAAATGGTGGGGGGTGCTACTAGCTCAAAAATAGAACTGCATCCTGGCTTTAGATGGTAACTTAATAGCCCAGAAGTAAAGCTAATTCTGTATAATATGAAGTCAGAGCAACTAGCTTGCTAACTTACAAGCACATGTTGCTATCTGTGCATTACGTATCAAAATCGTCTTCAAACTATTATTTAAACGATAAAACAAGAGCAACAATCCACTGGCGGGTAAATTTGCGCCAAATTCCCCTAGCCTCCCTAATCGTTAGAGAAAATATAATTTTGCATATTATAAATAAATAAAAATATATATAGGTGTTACTAAATTTTAAAAGTTGATAAACTTCACATCACTAAAAAATGGGCGGAGCTTATAGCGTCCGCCATTTATTGTTTCAATTTGACACGATTTTTTTGTAGGCTTGCCATCTCCACTATTTTCTATGCTCGAAGTCGTCGACAGAGAATCCAGAAATACATTGGATTCTCTGTATACGCAACATATTTATTTATCTATGGTTTTTCTTTGGCTGTCTTTGGCTTTCGCGGGGCGGGCTTTAGACTTTAAATTTTGGTTTTGCTTAAATTCAGTTTAAAATCGTTAAAAGGTTGTATTATTAAATCTTTGGGACTTTAAGAGGCAAAAGTAGAGTTATGGCAGATGCAGAGTTAACTGACTTAAGAAAACAATGCATAGCAAGCTTGTATACTTGTGCGGACAATGTTGCAATGTTTTTGGATGGACAAGAAAGAGAGACCGAGTTTTCTAAATTAAAGTCTTGTATTGAAGAATATTGTATGTTAGAAGCTCAGCAGGATGTAGCTAACCAAGCTTTGGAGAAAGCAAAGGTACGTAAACATAAAAGCTATGTTCATTATGTACTTTTTATGTAGTAACTAGCTGATACCCGCGACGTTTTCGATGTTTTTTACTTCGCACATACGAAGTTTTCGTATGTGCGAAGGAAAAATCATCGAAAAGACAAAATGTATTTGTAAATAATTTATTCTTTGCACCGTTTGTAGCTAAAATATGTACATAATGTACATTATCTGGGTTAGTAACGCGAGAGCAAGCGACGTACAGTTGACCGTGAGAAAAAAATCGTTGTTTCTTAAAACTTAAATAACTTTACATTAAATGAAGATATCGCAATAATTTTTTTTTAGATAAGGGCCAAGTGTCTAAGAAATAAAACCTAATTGAAATCTATCCAGTAGTTTTTCCGTGATGCGCGCACAACTGCAAACCTCTATCATTTTATTTATATAGATTACTATTTTTCGTAGGAGGTGGTTAGTGGTTATATTTTATTATAGTATTAACTCACAACTTAAGTCTCGTACTTAAGTCTCGTACGTCATTTTTTGTCTTCATAATGAAATTAAATATTATTTTTGTGTAAATTTCAATTTTCAATTTTACTACATTAGGTTGGAAATTTGTAGGATATCTTAAAGAAATGACAAGTATTAAAAGTGTAAAAGTGTGCGACCAATGCATGTTGTAAGTGAGGACTAATGGAACCGAGTCATGTTTTTCAAGGAGTCAGATCAACACCCAATGTAATGTAAAGTGATAAAATTGCAGGTATAGACATGGTCTTATGTGGTAGAGCCTAAAGACATCCGATATTTGCTTACAGGGGTGAGGGGAGTGGGGTTCAGGGGAAGCCCCTACCCCTACCCTTCCCCCTTGTGGAAAAGTATATTTTATGAGGAATGATTTTTTTGTAAAATCATTACCTCACTTTTTTTACACAGGAATATTGACCCAAGGTCACTTCATCATGCAGGCATCCATGTTTACCTTTGTGCAGCTTTGGCTTATTGGTCGCCTTCAGCGACCAGCCTCAGCCACTATGGCTCGCGCAGGTGTCTGCAATTTGTTACGGCGGGCGGGGCTGCTCTCTCTCCGCGCCTACGGCTATACAAAAACACTCTAAGCGTAAGGCAGACAAAACTACATGGAGTCAGGGCGTGCTGATTCGAAAAGTATGGACGTCTGCTTAATAATAATAGAAGACATTGACTTGTTTGCAATTTGTTACATGCAATTTTTAGTGAAATATTATTTTATCATAATTAATTCGAAACACATTTCCGAAATCCAAAATCAGTATAAAAGATTCAAGCTTAACCCTGACAAGCCTCCTAAACTGAAAACATAATTAAAATCAAGTACCGGACGTCTATAGCCAACCCCAGCTGTGTTTAGTATGGTGAGTTTAGAGAACTGTAGACCCTTTTACTGGAAACGAGGTATTTAGTTCTCAGGGGTGACAATGCATTACAATTTGATTCTTAATTGAGGATAAATGTAGATGTCTATGGGCCACAGCATCCACTTACCATCAGGTGGACTGTGTGCTCGCTTGTCACTCTTATTTTATAAAAAAAAAGGTATACTAGGATTCAGGATCAAATGCATAGGGACACAATACAACTGGGAAAGTAAAAATTGGTTTCTTTGTAAAAAACAGGATTCAAATCCAGAACTGTAGCAGAGTACCCAGGTATTCTGACCATTAGATAATACAATTTGGAATGTATAACATCTCTGTTAAAAGAATTCTGCGAATTTCGAGTCATTAATACAAAACGTTCCCGTCTTGTCGTGGCGGGGCTTAGTAGCCGCTTAAAAAAAGAAAGAAAGGAATTTTTTAGCGAAAGGAAGCCTATTTATTAAGTACTAATCAGACAGGAAGTCAGAGGTTAAGTTTTATAATTAATTACAGAAAGAAACCGATTCATCTAATATGGACTCTCTACAGGATAGATTTACCACGCATTTGAGCAACCTTGCAGGGAAGCGTCTCAATGTCAATAACCATCCCTACATGTTGGAGCTGAATAACAGGATTGAAAAAGGACGCCAAAAGGCAACTCGTGAGTAAATATTTGTTACAAACATACTTTACTACAAAGTGTGTTTAAAGTTAACATATAACTATAAGAGCTTTTCATTATGTGACCCACTTAATGCATAATATTTTGTTTACTATTGAGTCCTCCATCAGCTTCTTGCCATATTGCATATTATCTAGCAGTCCATGCCTAAACATAGGCCTCTCTTGTTCAGAGGAGAGGTTGCTTTAATTGATACATTTAACGGATGGATTGTCTGTTGCAGCACCAGAGGTTTTCCACCTGAAGTTGCTTCCACACGTCGGTCTGGGTATTATAAGTCTGGGCACAAATGCGATGGTATACTGCCATCTATGGAGTCATAAGATTTCTGGAATTCCTTATAGTCACTGCTTACATCACCCATGGAACAAAATAGGGTGATGGATTCTTTAAAGCCAAGTAACAGGCGACAGAGGGAAAGTGAATCGGAAGATGGGCAGCAGCATCTTCTTGATAACAAGTCAAAATAATAAAAAACTGCAGTTGCCAACCTGCTTGGCAAGTGTAGCAACTATGGCAAAATCCCCCATGAGGCAATCTATGAGGGAAGCATTTGTTCAGCAGTGGACTTTTATAGACTGTAATAGATGGAATGGTTGGGTTCTTTAAAGAATGCAATGATGTGAGATAGCAAAATGTTTAATAATGCAACTATAATTACTCGAAGATAGCGACGAGACAATGACCTGATAAGACATGCTGTAAGTCAATGGATGCAGGTGACTTAGGATTCAGATGCTTTGTGGCATTCCTTAGGGGAGGCCTATGTTCAGCAGTGCACCTGTGACGGGTTGTAATGATGATGATGATGAATTACTCAAAAAGGATTATTTTATATAATAACAAACTTTATTATTAAACAAATTATTTACAGAGAACTTGGATGAATCTGACCTAGCTATAACAGAATCACAGGAGCAATATGTAAGTATTAGATTTTTTTTTAATATAATCTGAGGCAATTTCTAATGCCCAGGGATTTTATCGGTTTATGCAGGAATGATGCCATTTGGAATGGTCAGGTAACTTAAAAATATACAGTAGAGAAAAACTATAAATCATCCATCATGATGAACTTATATTTATTACATGTCAGTAAATGAATTAACCTCTGTCTAGATCTAAAACTTCAAACCCGAATAGATATGTCAAGGCACAGTCTGACAACGCATCTGCATTTAAATTCACAAACGAAGATAGATGTAGATGTCTATGAGCCACAGCAACCACTTACCGTCAGGTGGACTGTGTGCTCGTTTGTCACCCTTATTCTATAAAAAAAAAAAACAGTCAGTGATGGACAGAGTAGAATAGAATTGAAAAAATTGAAAAAAATTTATTGCAACAAAAAACAATTTATACATATCAATGTGGCCCTATCTCCTGTAAAAGGTTAACCTGAGTAACAGGAGATAGTTCCTTCCTGTATTTAGCAAACTTTTGTTGAATAAAACACAAAAAAAAATATACATATAGACACATGTTTCTAAATTTGCGCACGCGCGCCCTGTGTGTGTGTGTGTGTGTGTGTGTGTGTGTGTGTGTGTGTGTGTGTGTGTGTGTGTGTCAGTGTGTGTGTTTGTATGTGTGAGAGACAGAGAGAGTGAGTGTGTGTGCGTACATGATTTTAATTTTATTAAATTTGTATGATTGTTATGATTGCCTGAATTAATTATGATTTACAAATTAGAGGTTAATAGACATTCAGTAGCTTCATAGTCACAAGTTTTCAATAATTAATTATTTTACTTTTGATTTGATGGTTGTTGTAGCTCTTACTAACACAAATTTTATTAAATTTATTGTAAAATAACGGTGCAAGGTAATAAAATTGTCGTTTTCATAAGCGCTATGTATTCTAGGGACTAAGTATTTATCTACTTTATTTCTTCTATTATAGTTTTCAATGTCAAGTTTATTGGGTGCAGAGTACCTATGGAATCGTCTGATACATTGGTATATAAATAATTTTCTAACACTAAGTACTGTGCTTTTCATACACCAGTGTTGTGGGATGCCTATGGAAGAAAAAGTAACACTTTGAGCACAATACGTTGTGCTCTTTCAACATCTATTAGGTACGTTTTGCCTGCCCCACTGAACAGATCCCATAGGTAATGACTGATTGACAAAGCGCATTGAAAGTTTGTATCAGTAATTTAGAATTAGCCACTTGACGCAGTGACTTAAAACATATATTAGTTTCCTTATTCTGTTTGATATGATTTTGACATGTGGAGCCCAATGCAAATTTTCATCGACAGTGATTCCTAAATATTTTACAGTTTTCTACCTGTTAAGTTTTGGGCAATCACAAGGGTATAGTTTGTCTTTTGCATTTATTTGAGTGCAGTTGTAATCCAGGATCGCTCAAAGGACTTGAGACACTAGTTTTACTAAAACAGATGTATGTGGTTTTAGAAGCGTTAAGTGAAAGAAGATTATCTTCGAGCCAATTTGCCACTTTACGTAACCTTTTTCAGCCAAGTGTTTAGTTTTTTCATGTACTATCATGGAATAGAATCACTGTGTCATCTGCATACATGGTTATGTCTGCTCGTTCAAGATCTAGTTCGGCTAACTGATTTATATATATTAAGAAAAGGGTTGGCCCAAGTGGCTGCCTTGTGGGACACCATAGAGCAAGAAAGATCCTGACTGACATATTTATCAACTCTGACACACTGAGTCCTCCCAGTTAAGTAAGTTCCAAACCATGACAGAACTACACCTCGGACACCACATTTTGTAATCGAGTCAACAAAATTGGTATTGAGACAGTATCAAAGCTTTCTGCAAGTCAATAAATACATACATTTATCGCCTTCATCTACATGTTGAGTAATGTATTCTGTAAGCTTAAGAAGAGAATCTTCGGTGGATTTGTTAGGTCTGAATCCGAACTGATTTTTGAAATATAGTTATTTGACTCTAAGTAGTTTGTTAATCTTTATTTACTAATTTTTCGATTACTTTGGATAAAACATAACAGCGAAATGGGTCTATAATTAGATGTTAAAGATTTGTCACCTGATTTGTGAATTGGGATAACTATTGACTTTTGAGCGTAGTTGGAAAAATTCCCGTAATAAAACTAGTGTTGCAAAGATGAAATAGGTTCTGCTACGATTTCTTGAAAATATTTTAGTACATTAGTAGGTATCCCATCCCATCCTGAAGCACTGCTATTTTAAGGTTACTAATAATACTAACTTCATGCCGTCCACTGAACTAAGTGACATCGATTGAAGTGGTGCCTTGTCTAATGAATTGGCTTTACAAGCTAAGGATGATTCATTTTCATGTTTTTTGTTCAGAATACTCTGAGCTAATTCACCACCAATGGAGGTAAAGTACTCATTTACTTTGTTTAGGGACGAGTATGGATTATTTTCTTTGTTCAATAGTTCTGTAGATACTGATTTATTTACTTTTAAATTACTTATTTCTTTTATTATTTGCCATGTTCTTTTTGCGTTACCGACGGATTTAGTCAGCTGTAATTGGTAGTAGTTACGTTTTAGATTTTTCAACATAGAATTACAGATGTTTCTATTAAGTAGTTCTTTTTAGATAGTCTTCATCTCGATTTCTTTAAGATTTTATATAATTTGTCTCTGTTGCGTATACATTTGATTACATTTGGAGTTAACCAAGGCTGGGGTTTATGTCTGCTTGCAATTGTTTTCACTGTACTGTTGTACATTCTTGGCTTGGAGATCAGGAAGCTTGCCATTTCATCAGCGTTTTTAAATTATAGTATTCTACCCACGGAAGAGATCTTAGTGCCGCCTAATTTTTCAAAGTCTATAATAATTTTGTCATACTGGTAATTAGTTCTCTTCAGATTAGAATTTCAAGATGTAGGAGTATAGGGCAATGATCAGTAAAGGTGCAAATACAAATGTTTGTTGTACTGAACTACTACTGACCATAAAATGATCTAAACAACTATCTTTTCTTGTTGGTTTGTTAATTCCTTGTTGAAGGCCGTACGCTGCCATAATTTAAATAGTCTAACGAGTATCCTGTGATGTTCTGCGGAAGGATATCAAGATTAATATCTCCTGTAAAAATAATATGTTCTGAGTGAGTTTCACTTAGTAATTTTTCTATAGAGTCGAAGGTACGCCGTGGGGTTTCTAAAACTTGGTGATCTATAAGTAGCGAATAAACAAATTTTATTTAGAATTTTTAGAACTAAACAGCTGCCATCATTGATTTTAGGTTCATATATTTGTACACTTGGAATATTTTCTTTTACGTATAGGACAACACCGTCATTCTGATTATGGTTTATTTTAGTACTAAATGAATTATAATTATTAATTACAGGGATAATTGTATTTTCGTTAATCCAACACTCCGTCAGGACTATTATATCTATTGGATTTCAAGTTCAGCTAAGAATATTAAGAATGTTTCTGGGTTACGTTTAATACAATGTTAACTGTTATAATATTCAATGAATTACTACCAAAATTTTTAAAATCAGTATCTTTTCTAAAGCATGCAAGATCATTTACGATTGTACAATTGATGTCACCGGCGATGTCAATTTCACTAATTATATCTAAATTTAAACTATTGAATTTGAATAAATAGAATTAAAGGACTGCAGAGCTCGTATACAACAATCATAAAAAATATTTGTGAGTATCAGGCGGTTATATAAACCAATAAATTGTATAGTATAATGAGTTATTTTTAATTGTTTATGGATAATAGTTTGTGTCAGTATTGTGTGAGAGCTTGGCGCGGTGTGATAGTATATATGAAAGAATTTCTGTGGCGTTCATGTAATGTGTTTGTGTAAAAGCATTCTGCGACTTCTTATTCGATATTACGAAAGGAAAATAATTTTACAAAACTAATTTAAGTAGAAAATATTTTTTAAATAAATTAGGGAATAAATAAATTTAATAGCACAGCAAATACTTAAATCTGAGCTTGATAAGACTAGTCACAATTTATTTCTCAATTTACTTATGTCGATTTCTGGCTCAATCCGAATAAGTGGTGCACCATCTTCTTTTCTGAGGAACACCTTTCCATAGGACAGCAACAATATTTAAAGTTGTTTTGGGATCCATATTCTCTCGCTAAGAAGAACAGTCGTTTACTTTTGTGGTAAGATTCTCAGATATAAAATCAGGACATAAGGCATATCCATCTTTAAATGTTTAGTGTTCAATTTATTTTCTTTATTATCCTTATTAAATTTTTTCACAGCATGCAGTATCCGTTCCTTCATCATGACATTATTAAGCTCAATTATTAGAGTTTAGTTTTTAGCGTTCATGCGGAATATATCCTTCACATCGGCATCGTGTATCGGCACATTAATAATTTTACCTATTTCAACGACTATCTTAGAGAGTCCCTTACTTTCGTCACTAATTTTTGGTATATTTCTTATCTCGCTAGTAGCACGAGCTTGCCGCTTTAGTTGGTCTATTTGTCTTCTAATTGACGTATGTATTTCCGATCTTCGGCCCTATCTTCTTCAATTTTTGCAACTTTTCCAATACCTCTTCATATTTAGCGGCTGTGAATTTAACTGATTCCTTAAGCTCATTGTTTTGATCTTTTATCTCGTTCATTGTATTCTTCAGATCTTGAAACATATTCGTCATTAATGACTTAAATTCGTCTAAATCACTCTTTTCTAAATTTTCCTCTTCCTTTTAGTATTGAAATTACGTTGGGTCACATTAGATAATGCATCCTCAATATCCACAGATATACTCAAGTTTGGATCTGGTGTGTATGAGAATGAGCTAAGGCAACATTTAAACTTGTGGGTGTAAGCGGCGGGGTCCTCTTAAGCATGTTGTACGCGTACGTTGATGTACCAGGGCAACAAAATTATCGTAGATACAGCAATTATATTACTATATGGAGACGTAAAACACAGTAACAACCCGAAAGTGATCCACGACAGGAGAGGTCAAGATAAATTGGTGGCAATCGACGATTTCTTACAAATTACTTTTCCGTCCAGTATTAGTAGATCCTGGGTGGTAATAGTTACTTTAATTCATAGATATTGCATATATGCTGTCCTATTTTGTTGCGAGTGGTGTACTTATGCTTAAAAGGGTGAGATAGTAGATTGCAAAAGTAACTCACATGCATAATAGTGTATTTATATCTTCTATATCTATGTTGATTCGTCGCACACGCATCCACTCTGCAGTGACGATTTTAAGCTCGATGCTCTTCGAAACGTATGATCTCCTATTATTCCACTAATATTATTTGGCAAGAATTACAATATAGAACTTTAATTAATAGCAATTAACCAAAAAACACGTCTGGTCTTCTCAAATGTCCGGGTGGAAGGGACATTTGATAAAATGGAATAATCTTTATTCTATATAGAATACGCTAATACTTATTGAAAGTCTGAAAAAAATCTCTGTCCTGGGAAGAACCAGCAAGAAACCCAGCGGGACTATTGTTTTTTAAACAATAATTTCTAATATAATATGTTTTACAATTAAATATGTAAGCATTTAGAAACAGCAAGGTAGCAATCACCTCATCTCCAGGGGTTATTATCAAACATCTAATCTTTAGTAGTATAATAACCCATATTAAACTATTTTCGCTCAATAAAAACACACACAGACATTTTGGGATAGCTAGTTTTATACCTACCACTGCATACTGTGTTATTAATATGGGTTTTTTTAAATAGAATAACGATAAAATGAACCTTATGGTAAGTGAATGCTGTGGCCCATAGACATCTACATTTATCCTCAAATAAGAATCAAAATGCAGATGCGTTGTCACCAATGAGGACTAAGATGGAATGCCTCTTATCCAGTAAAAAGGGTCTCCGGTTCTCTACACTCACCACGAAACACAGCAGCATTAAGCTGCTATTTTACGCTAGTATTCTGACAAAATGGAAAATAATTATCCAGATTTAATGACAGCGGATAGTGTAGTTCCTTGTCAAGTCTACGGCAAGCCCAACATCTTAAGATTCGCATTCGAGGTGTGCAAAACACCTTATATTAGTTTTCCTTTTAACAACCCTATATACATATAGTGAAAAATGTTAAGGAAATAAATGTAATGAGATTCCTCTGATAAACAGTGCAACTTAATAATTCTATTCTTTCATGAAAAATAATTGCAATTAAAATTTTTGACACTTATTTTTTTATGTTAACCTCCTGACTGCAGAAAGTTAGATTTATGGAATTTCAGTCTAATTTTTTACTGATTGCTACTTAGGGTTCAAGAATACATGGAAAATTGTAAAAATTTTTTTCATCAAGAAAATTTGGAGTTTCACTATGTTCTTTGCATAGGACAAATGCAGTAAATTGCATAGGACAAATACACATAGAACATAAAAGAATATTAATTTATTTATGTACATTATTCAATTAAAACTTATTTAATTTTCAAGGGAAAAATAAAACATTTTAATTACTATAATAGCAGTCTCATCTATTTCTAAAAAAAATTCTATCAAAATCCACAGACATCAACTATGTTCAAGCTAGAGTTAACATTTTCAGTCAAAAATAAATTCTTACAAACCTCTTCCTATGAGATTCAATAGAGATCAACGTTAGTACAAAACTATCTTAATTCTCTTACAAATCTAAATTTGATACCAAAATCAACAGACAACAACTTTATTCGACCTAGAATTGACATTTTTAGTCAGAAGTAAATTCTAAACAAAAATAAATTCTAAAAACTAAGATTCAATAGAGATCAACGTTTATCTATATAGTTATCATTCTTAAAAATTCTTAGAAACCAATACAAATTCTTAGAAACAT
Organism: Parnassius orleans; assembly: GCA_029286625.1. Taxonomy (NCBI): domain Eukaryota; kingdom Metazoa; phylum Arthropoda; class Insecta; order Lepidoptera; family Papilionidae; genus Parnassius; species Parnassius orleans. The sequence goes on from JAGSMP010000299.1 coordinate 403,231, forward strand.
AAGTAAATAAAATTAGTAAATATAAGCAAATCTAGTTATCTAATCAGTCTCATGAAAATGAGTAAAACAGTTCCTGTTTGGTATGAAGCATATAAAAATATTACACTTCTTGCAAAAAACCGTGGTCTTTTTGTCGCAGCCAGGATTTCTGCATCGCGACTGTTTGGTCGCATATTCGGGAAGATGGGCAGCTTTTTGCTGTCGTCTTCTCTTTGTAGGCAAAGGAACAATTGCAACCTTGCGTTTTTTATGTTTTGGCATGAGTTCTTCCACTTCATCAGGATCGCTTTCACTGTCACTACTTTCTTGATTTTCTTCAATGAACGTGAAACCCAAATCAAGCTTGAACTCTCTCAACTGTTCAATATCTGTCGTCTTTGTCCCTTCTGTCAACTTTTGTTTTCTATATTGTAACCACGCGTTAGCAACAGCAAAATCAAATAAATGTGAGATGACACGAATTGTCCACTTTTTTGTTCTGTTTCTAGACGGGCATACCGAAAGCTTTCGATCCGCTAGGTCAATTCCACCCATATTTCCGTTGTAAAACCGAATAACTTCAGGCCTTGGAATACGTTCATAAAGTTTACGTAGCTTAGACCACCTATTGCATTCATGCTTATTCTGGTCACAATATATTGAAGACATCATCCAAACAGGTTTGTTGTCTAACCACACTGTTGCAGCTAATTTTCCATCATTGCGAATGCGTGCTTCGCTGGTTCTACGAGGTTTCTTTTTAAATTCCGTTTCATCCGTAAAAACGTAATCTTTTGGAATTCTGTTCCTGTTAATAGTGCCAGTTCTATGAATACCTCGATTCAGGAGTTCTTCACACAGTTTTATGCGGGTAAAATAACGGTCAAAGTATAATCGATGTCCAGGTAATAGAGAACGTGTGAGGTATAAAACCATTGCTTCGCCTAGACCAAATCCTTGACCTATCAAGTCTGGAACAGTAGTATCTCCTTGGTACATAATCATGTCGCAAACAATTCCATCTGGTGTAGCTAGTACAAACACTTTTAACCCTAGCGGGTTTGGTTTATTAGGGCAGTACAGCCGCATATGACATTGTCCAGAAAATGGAATCATCATGTCATCTACGCACATATCTTGAGGACGATCTTGATCTAAGCAACCTTGTAAAATGCGTTCAAAAAGTGGACGAATCTTCCAAATTTTATGTTTCTTTCTGTCTTTTTTGCTTATATCTTCATCATAAAAACATTTTATTTTAGTTCTTATAGCATAAAAGCGTGATCGGCTCATAGCATTCGCTACAACCGGGACTCTCCATCTTTGCATCCAATACATATCAATTTTTGGATATTGTAAAGCCGACATTATCATTACTATCCCCAAATATACCTTCAGCTCCTTCCTAGTTAAACCCAATGTTTTTCCTGTGCGTCCAACTTCTGTTCTATTTGTAGATACAACAATTATGTCTAAAATCTGGTCATCAATATACTGTTCGACATACGTCAAATTCTGCCACCCTTCGCAGTTTTTTGATATGTGGGTTGTTGAAGCTCCCTTATTTCTGGATCAAAAGTAGTACCTGTCCATTGATTTTGTATTCCATCGCGTGAACTTGATGTCCTTACTCGAATCCGTGATGCACGTCGGACTCCCCTGCCAGCTCGATCTCTTCGAATACGCGATGTAGCTCTCATGGAGCTCGCTGACATAACAGGCGAAGGAGGATCGTCATCGGATGAGCTGTCTGAAGTGCTTTCTGTTTGGTTGCGATTGTCAACCTGAGGCTGTTAATTTGGGTCATTATCAGATAAATCAGAATCATAGTCAATGTCAGAGTTTTGCAGGGCGTCCAATATTCTTACATCATTTAAATCTGAAAAAAGAAAAAAAATATACCATTGGTATCTGACAATGTTCTACATATGGGACGTTAAATTGCCTGACCTTATCTCAATAGCCTGAATATGATCTATCCAGAGGACATAGAAGAAACACGTGTCACGACATACACGATTTTACTCTATTTCAAAAAATAAAACTGTAATTCGTATTTTACTTAGTTTATCTAGCAATTAGTGCAAAATTTTTAATAAAATTGAGAAAAATTACATAAATTAAACGGGATTAAACTTACCTCTGCCCGAGCGCACGTTGACACCTCTGTTGCTTGACGCCATTTTGCAAAAAAATCAGCTGTCAACGTGTCAGATGACTTATGTTTCCTTTCCTAACAAACCAATAGATGTCTCTACGTGTTACTTTTCTAATCAAAAACTCATATAAAACGTGCAGATTTTTTTTTCTTTTACGTTCTATGTGTAGTACGCAGGCGGTCACGAGGTTAAAAAAATATGGTACTTGCTAGTTTTATTTTAAAATTCATTCTAGAAAACTTTTGTGTGAGTCTAATTAGAAACATATTTAAAAATTTCAGATTGATCCAATCACTAAAAGGCCAATAGTAGACCCCGTTAGGAACACAATGTGTGGACATATTTATGAAAAGGAATCCATCATGGAGCTAATCAACATGAGGAAGAGTTTGAAATGTCCAGGTAAATTAAATTCTTCACTTAAACCTGTAATAATCACCAGAATTTTTGTTGATATATTATGAATACCCTGTAGGGCTAGGTTTTTAAACTCTGTAGCTGAACTGAATAGAAATTATCATATTTTGAGTATTTACACATTTATTTTTTGAGTTACTACACATTGAATGAAACTAGTTTATGGATTTTATCGCGTTTAATTAACTTATTTTATATTGCTAATGTTTCAAGGGTACGACTTTCCATTGACGTTCGTCGAGTTGGGGGTTGATACTTTTTTTACAGAAAGGTTACCTTATTATAAGCACACACGCAAGGTTTCAACATTCGGAGACGCGTACTTTTTAAGAAAAAAAAAATTGTAAATCAATTATTTTTGCAATATTTATGTCAATCCCTACCACAGATTATATCGAATTCTCGAATTGTATTTAAATTACAGAATTATTTTATTACGAATTTCCATTGACATTCATATTGACAGTCAAATTGAGGGGAGGGGTGGGGGGTGTAGAGGAAGGTGTACTACCCCCTTAAAAGGGGGTGTACAGCTTCCCCTTCCACTCTTTGAAGGGGGTTCCCCCTACGGAAGGGGGAACAACCCCTTCATCAGAAAAAAATAGGGGGACTGATTCAGAGGGATTAATGTATCTATTTTGAGACTGCAACGTCTCCGGCGCTGCGGGAAGAGCAGCCTCTACGCCTTTGCGTAACAAATCGCCTCGCCTCCGCAGCTTCGGCTCGTTGGTCCAGCCTCAGCCGCCCGGCTCGTCCGATGAGTACGATTTGTTACAGCAGGCGGAGGCTGCTCCCCCTACGCGCCTCCGGCTCTATAAAAACACTCTAGGGGTAGGACAGACGCGTACCAGGTGGAGTCGGGGTCAATCAATTCGGTTCTTTGACATAAGTTGAACCTAACCAAATCAAATATAATTAATAATTTATTAATCAATTTTTTACACATATTGTATTGCTTTAATTAATTCTTCGAAAACATCTTTATGCGCTATTTTTATTTTTCTTCGCCAAGAATATTCAATGAGCCAGTCTGTGAAGTTTTCTTTATAACCTGAACATCACATCAACACACATCAGCTTACGATTCGAATCGATTTAAAAATCGATGTTTTTCGGAAAGAATCGACATCCCTACTGACGATGACAATGACAATACAAAATAGCGTCAGTTTTACGCACAGATTACTGTATATATACTAGAGATAGATGCGCAACTCAAATTTAATTTTGTTATTGCGTTGTGTTTTGGTTAACAGATGGCGCTAAATTAAAAGTGCTTTAAGCTCTCCTTTATTTGCATAATAAATTTTATTTTATATACAACCATTAATTACATTGCAGCACTTGTGCACAAGTGCTGCAATGTAATAATAGTTGTTTATGTTTCTTATGCTAATTCTTAGTTCTATTACAAAAAATAAAAAACAGTTTATTTTTAAAATGTTTATTGTTTAAAAATTCTTTGTAGTTATTGATTAACATTAGATGTGTTAAATTTAACAATATTTGCACAATATAAATTGATTTCTTAATACAATGTCAATATTGGTTAGTAAATATCTTATATTACAATGAAATTAGTATAATTTTTATTCAATATAGATTATTACATAATACTTATTGAAAGTAATTTTTTATTTACCATTGAAGAACCAGTTTTTAAACATATTTCACTTTACAATAATTTTGTTTGTACACTTTTTAAATAAATTTTAATAGAACCAGCATGGTGGCGATCACCTCATTCCCAGGAGTTATTTTCATTGCTGTATTCTTTGATATTATAATAACACTTTTTGTACATTTTCCTTGAATAAAACATTTAGACTTGTTTATTGACAAATTTTGTACATTTTCTGGGATTTTGTTGTAAAAGCATACATTGCCCCATAAATGAATTACTAATTCTGTGGAGTCTAGTAAGTGGTATTACAAGTTTATGTTTATTCCTAGTGTTTAAAGTATGAACATCTTTATTCTTATCAAAGCTATTTATGTTTAATGTACATACATCACATTTTCAATTGCGATGTCAAAGTTAATATGTTTATTTATTTAATTTTCTATGGGACTCTTTACAATTTGAGTTATAAATCGCCCATACAGCCTCTCTTTGCAAAACAAATATGACTTCAATGTCAGTCGCATGACCCTAGTAATACCAAGAAAAACAGTGGTATCCACAAGACTGCTCCTCCCATTTAAGAGCAAATAATTATTTAAATAATTTTAATAATTGGTTCATCTTTAATTTAATATAAAAATACATTTGGACCAACATTATTAATCTTTAAAATATGTACTTGATAACGTTATCATATTTTTGTTACATAACTATTTTTTTAAATATGCGTGTAATAACTATGCTTTTAAAATACAAATAATTTACAAAATGACTTTGTTATGCCCACTATATCATTGTTTACAGGTGTGATCTTCATATTTTTTACAAAATGAGCATTTTATATATTATAACGTACTTATACATAATACAGCCTTACAAACCATTAGCAAAATTATTATCAATCTAAAATTGTGGAAAAGAGACCACATAAAGCAACAAAAAGAACACCAAGAAACAAATGTTTAATAAAACTTTGATATCTTTGACTATGCACACCCACATATTCCTGAATATGGAGTTAGTACAGTATAATATAAATGTCGTGGAAGATGATACAATTTTGAAGACAAATTGTTAGCATTTTCAATATGTAAGCCTTAAAAGATATAAATTCTTAATGAAATTGTTCACTTTGTCCTCAAGACGGACATTAAAAATATCCTTAAATAAATACTAATTAAACCAGATATAAACCCAATTATATTTAAGCAAATGAAAGAACAAAGCTTGAGCATGGCAGTGCTCGTGCTTCTTAATGTTTGATGAGATGCTAGTGTTCCCCTCACTACATTACAATGCGACTGTCGTAGATTTGAAGACTGGGGATGTTAAGAGTGAAAATATGACCATGAAGATGTTTTGGTTTAATGATAAAGGAGATAAAGCTCATAATAAGCTATCAATTTGTTATAGATTTTGCAAAATGCTACTCTGGCAGTAATTAAAAAAAAAAAGATTTATAACAAACATGATTAAATGCTGTCTATGATCAATTTACAATTAACACCAAAGTAAGCAATGATTAAATTAATAAGACAAAGGCAGCAATAATGCTTTTGAAATTTAAAATAAGAAACAATTCTCTTTATTTGATCCTACGATATGCGTGGGGAAATTTAATTTCAACACAATTAAGATTTACAGCATAACATAGTAGACTGCTAAATGGAAGTATTTATAATTACTCCTAGATATTGATGCGGGAGAAAATGAACTACTGGATGATAGATATGTTGACAGAAACCTATGTATCTATCTGATAAAATACCTAAATGAAGAGTAAAGCAGAAATTTTAACCAAAGTGTATCAGGTGGTCTTAGATTTTGTGCAAGTAAGTTTTACAACTGAAACATATTAATGATTAATGTTAAATTAATATTTGTCTTTTACAACTTTGTTTTATTTTATTTTCAAAACATTATTAATGCCCCAAGAGTGCACAGATACTGCATATATTACTGACTGACTGAAGTTAGTCACTTCTGTTTGATTTCGTTTAATTCATATTATGGAAGATTTTATAAAAGTGTCTAAAACATAATTCGAACATATGCTGTAAAACAAAGTTTTACCTATTACAATGAGATTTAAAGAAGTTAAAAAAGAGGTGGAAGTAAACAGTTTCCATCAATAAAAATTGGACAATATCTAATGTTAATACGACAAAATATTTGTTTCAATATCTTTATGATAACAACATATTATGTTAGTTGATGCATTAATTTAACTAAGACTCTGTTGAATTCTTTCTTCTTAGTGAAAAACCACGGAGCAGAAAACACGAATACTACTTGCCAACAATTTAAAATGTATACAAAACACTGTTGTTCAACAATTTAAATTTAAATTATTCCTTGGTGGCAAATTGTTAGCAAGATGCTAATAATATATTATAAAATCTGGATTATTCTGGTAAAAATGCTCTCCACCCCAAAGGAACACGTAGAAAAAAGATGAGGTTTTACTGCTCACATTTTGGCAGATAGCAAATTCGCAGAAGCTAAAAATAAAAATATTTTTATTTCAAAAGTTATAAAAAGGCGAAAATTAATGCAGGTATGTAAATAATGTAATAATTGTAATGATGACCTTTGTAAAACAACCCACCTCAAGCAAATACATAAACTTTGTAATGTTTCAAGAAAAACGCTTTTGCGACTTTCACAAAAATTTTCATTATGTGTTGAAGATATAACAAAAATAATTAAAAACATTTAACTAATGATTCCCCCAATATGGGATATTTCAAATCATTAAATTGTTAATAAATATCAAATTTGAATTTTTAACATGACATAAACATAAAAAACTAAGGACCCTTATCATTAATTTGTTGATCAAAATAATTATACATAGTTCAGACCCTCAAAGATGGCTAAGAGCTGGTGCAATAAATAATATAAATAAAATATTAAAAGGCAGACTTATTAAAATCAATAATGATAAAATAAAACTTCAGACATTAAAATATTTTAAACTCTTAGAAATAAAGCTAAATAATGTTGCTTGAGTGCTTTAACCTAGAATACTAATGTTAGTTCAATTCGACTAACACTGCACCCAAATCTTGCTGTCTCTTTCTAATGAATGCGCCGCGCGACGATCATTCGTGTCAACTCAGTCGCCGGTCGGACGGGAGTAACGGTGTCGAGCCGGTAAGTACAGCCATTTTGAAATAATTCGTTTTGTTAGTCGATATGACTAATGATTAGTATTTATGTAACTTTTGCGATAAATGTCTTTGTATTATTATCGTGAATTATTCGTTTGTTTATCGTATTTTGTTTCATTTTAGATTAAAAAATGACTTCTTCACGACCCAGTAACACACGTAATTATACGGACGAAGAGTTGGCGAGATATTTGAATGATGAGGACAGTGATGGTGATGTGGAATCTGCTGGAAGTGAGACAGAGGACCAGTTAGAGATTGAGCAGCTGGAACAAACTGATGAAGAAGATAGGCCAACTGAGGTAATATCATCCAATGTATCTAACCCAGATTCATCTATAATATCCGAGGAGACTTCGACAACAAAGGAGAGTACAGCCCAGGAGAGTAACAATTTTCTTCGTTCAAATATCATCCCCTTCTCAGAGAGTTTTACGGGAGAAATAGGTATGTTTGGTCTACCGTAAGGCCCCAGTCCAATAGAACTTCAAGCTCTAATATTGTACATATATCCGAGGTCCAACCAGTCACTGCAGATGTATAAAAGATCCGTTGGCATGTTTTGAATTGTTTATAACTGATGAGATCTTAGATGAAATTGTAAAATGGACTAACGCAGTGATAATAATAAAACAACAAAATTATACCCTTCGAAGCACTCAGCAACCCACAGACAAGTGTGAAATTAGAGCACTAATTGGGATCTTCATACTTTCCGCTGTTCTCAAAGACAACCACTTGTCTACTGACGAACTTTTCGACTCATCATTATCTGGCACAAGATATGTATCTACAATGAGCAAAGATAGATATGAATTTTATATTGCCTTAGATTTGATGATAAAATTTAAGATTATCTTCTCAAAATAGGGACAGATTTATACCGTTTAGAAAAGTATGAGTTATTTATAGAAAAGTGCAGAACTAATTACCACCCTGGCATGTACATAACTATCGACGAACAATTGTTAGCCTTCAGAGGCCGATGCCCATTCAGGATGTATATCCCCAATAAACCCAAAGTATGGATTGAAAATAGTTATGATGTGTGATAATGGGTTAAAATATATGATCAACGCCATACCATATATAGGAAAAGCCACTGATACCGGGGGACTGCCTCTAGGCGAGTACTTTGTAAAAGAGCTTACCCGACCCCTTCATGGTTCAAACCGAAACATCACAACTGACAATTGGTTTACGTCCATTCCTCTAGCTAAGTCACCACTTTGCGAGCCGTATAAATTAACTATAGTGGGTACCTTGCGTTCTAATAAAAAAGAAATACCCTATGAGATGGTTAACACCAGAACTAGACCTATAGGGACATCAATGTTTTGCTATGATGGTCCTTTGACCCTGCTATCATACAAACCAAAACCAAACAAGATCGTTTATTTGTTATCATCCTGTTCAGAAGAAGGAACTGTCAACCAAGAAACCAACAAGCCACATATGGTTGAATTTTATAACCAAACGAAAGGCGGAGTCGACACGTTTGACCAAATGTCTGCAAACATGTCCTGTAGCCGCAAGACGAATCGATGGCCTATGTGCATCTTTTATGGGATGTTGAACATGACTTTTATAAACAGCTACGTTATTTATTGTGAAAATAAACTAAATGCCAATGAAAAACCTTTAAATCGAAAACAATTCATGAAAGAATTGCATACAGCCCTTGTTAATCCTTACATGGAGAGACGTCTAACTAAGCCGACATTGCATAAAAAATTAAGAGCTAACATTCAAGACTTGGTTCCAGATAGTTCAGGAGAAAGTAGCACTAGTTCTAATGAAGCTTCTGGATTGAAAAAAAGTAAGATTTGTAGCTATTGTCCGTATAAAAAACATCGCATGACCAAATCTATGTGCTCAAAGTGCACCAAAAATATATGCGGCGAACATAAAGTTGAAATATGTGTCAACTGCAATAAAAACTAATAATATTTTTTTATGTATTCATAAAACATTATTCTATAATATTTAAGTTTATTTAGAGGAGGTTAAAGGTTTTTATTATTTTTTTTTTAAAGTTAATGAGACTGATGTTTGGATGATTACTTAATAAATACTTTAAACTAACTTTGCTTTTTATTTAAAATAAGATAAAATAAACCAATAATTAAAATAAGAAATAATATATATGTATTTATATTATATAACTATTATTAAGTAGGTTTACATAGGTGTTAGTCGAAACGACTAATAATAAGTATTTCCGTATAAAAAATATGATTAGTATTCTAGGGTTAAAAAATATGTACTAATTATAAAGTCATATCTTAGAGACGAATTATGTACCTTGATTAATTATTAGAAGGTATTTTAACGATTTGTATTATTGAAAGAAAATAATTTATAAAATTGTGCTGTGTATTTTGAAGTAACAAAAGTAATAAGTTTAAAAAATGTTTTAATAACGTAAAATCAAGGCCAAATTATTCTTTTGAAATACCAAAAATAGAAATGGTTATCCGTAAAAGCAAACATTTTTCCATAACATCAAAATGAAGGTATCATCAAACAGCTTATGTGATTAGTTATCTAATTTTATAAGTATCTCAATTAGTAACTTTAGATAATTAGAAGTACATCATAATGTGATGAGATAAATAACATCTATTTAGTTCTATATCTATGAGTCAGATAGTATTTTGAGCTTGAATTTTCACTTTGTCATTTTCATCAATTTTAACATGTCTACCCTGCAATATTTTATTGACATTCATGCACCAGCTGTGAATAATTGCTGATTATTTCATTAATTATAAAGGTTTTCAAGTTTTCTTTGTGTTTTTACATGACAAAATTGAATTCCACACAAAGATCTATTAATAATTTAATTGTATCAAATATACCACTGTAGGGGCCGTTTTGTAAGGCATTCTTTATTATTTTAATTACTTTTTCAACACATTCTAAAAAGTTTTGGGAGGGTCTCATAAGTGATCTTCGTGACATCTACTGAGAAAATGTAATCATCTACTTGTGGCGGAGTTGTATCACACATTCATTTACATATAATACATGATTTGCAAACTTTAATCTTTACCTTTTTATGACATGCCCTGCCACATACCTTTTGTCTCTGTGATAATTTTATTTGAAACTTCTTGTGAATTGTTACCTGCCAAGTTTTGAACTATAAAATCTATACTAATTCTATTTTCCTTTGGGGCAGAGAGGTATTTATTTTGCCAGTAGGCAATCCAAATTATTTAAAACTTTATTAAAGTCTTCCTCACAATTTGCCCCCAAGGAATGTGTTGAACTCAAATTATTTACTAGTAATGTTTTATAAATACTTTGAAATTGTAGGCACGTAGGATTGTTGTTTCTAGCCCCATGGCTTCTTACCGAAGAGAAAAAGTTTTCCAAGGGATCTTGATTAAAATTACGCATCAAAATACTCTTTACGTTGTATTTGTCAAATAAATATTGCAACAAACCTTTTATAGTGTGAATGTTATGTATCCAATTTTTTATTGATGGAACTTGTTCATAACTTACAGATAATGTAGCGCTGCCTCTTTTTTTTATCTCCGTTTTGAATCTCATTGACCTTAAAACTGGTAGAACTTTATTCCATAGCGCAAAGTGATCTGAATTAGGTTTTACACAATTTTTGTAAATCTTGTATGTTTTCTTATATGAACCTCCATTAAAAGAATCAAACAATTGATCAAACAGAAGAAGTATATCTGCCGTATCTTCACATTCTTGTGGCAGTAACTTATTTTCTGCAAAGAAATAAAATATTATGAGCACTTTTGAAATAATAAGAAGCAATAAAATGTTAGATACAAGAGAACACAAGCAGATAAGTGATAAAGAGATATCTTAGAAATAAATAATTTCAACATTGAATATGGTTTAACAAAGTATATATACCTACTTGCACAAAATCGTAGAGCTCCTGATACTCGTTGGCTAAAGACTTGAGCTGCATGTTTCACCTTCATTTTGGGATTTTTTTCAGAAATAACATGCATTTCTGTGCTTATTACACATTCTTAACTCATCTTCCTGCGTCAATTTCTAAGAGTAATTTTAAATGTTGCCATTTTGCCGTTTTTACTTGGTCATTCTGGGTATACCTTAAGTCTTTTGATATTAAATTATTCCTCACTCCTTTTAATAAATGCGGCGGGTCAAATAACGGAAATATATCATGATTTTCAATTTGAAAAGCATTACCTTCATGTTCTTTACCCAGCCTCAAATATTCTGCTTTTGTCTCTCTTAATAATTCATTTACTACCTTTGTGTTAATTGTTGATTGATCACACACAGTTGCAACAACAATTAACCCTGCCTGAAATATTTCTTTTATGATACTTCTTATTAATTTTTAAGAACTATTGCATTTGTGGCGCTTTTGTAAAAAGCAAAGCAAACAGGTTGCTTATACTGAACTTTACGCCCTTTAACATAAATACTAAAACATGATCAGCAATATTGTCATTCTGATCATTTTCACCAAAATCTTCAAAGCCGACTATTTGATCTAAAGCTTTATCATACTGAAGTGATGGTGAAAGCGACATCTCATCAAACATTAACAAGCATAAGCGTTCTTCCGTATTAAATTTTTGTGCTGCATCTTTTATTTGACGGAATACTATTGGGTTTAGACCTGGTTTCAAAGTTATTTTTTTAAGAACATCCTGCAATGTCCTCTTTGAGGGCAAGGTAAATAATTTTCTAAGAAAATTATAGCCTTTAGGACTTCTTTTATAAATTGACAAAGCTAATAATTTTTCTTCAATATTAAAACGCTTTCACGGCCTTTTTATTATGCTGAGTTAATTGCATATTTAGCAATGTCTGAACAGGCTTTGATAAGGATTTCAGAACCTTTTAAACAATTTTGTTCGACATTTTTTTGCTGCTATTACTTCACTTTTTTGCTCTTTTATTTTGTTTTTTAAAATCATCATTTTATTTAATATTTTATTTATTTTAACATTTGTAAATTGTTTTCGTCTTTTAATCAATGTACCTGAAAAAAAATATGACAATCAGGTATGCATATAGAGACCAGATGAAATAATGACAGCATAGACCAGATTGTATTGGAATCTCTTTTTTAATGGATGATTTTCAATTGCAACTTCTGCCTTATCATCATCATCATTACAGCCCATCACAAGTCCACTGCTGAACATAGGCCTTCCTCAAGGAATGCCACAAAGCACGGTCCTGAGCCACCTGCATCCATCGACTTCCTGCATGTCTTACCAGGTCGTCACTCCATCTAGTGGAGGACGCCCTATACTGTCCGCCGGTATGAGGCCGCCACTTGAGAACCTTTTTACCCATCAGTTGTCGGTTCTTCGAGATATATGGCCGACCCATTGCCACACTAATAAAAGGGTCTCGGTTCTCTACACTCACTATACGAAACACAGCAGTGTTATGTTGCTATTTTACGCTGGTATTCTGTGAGCGTGGTCCTTCCCCGTCAGGCTGACCCATTCGTGCTACATCTACACTAATATAGCTACAGCATGGCTTTACCACGTAAAAAAACAACATTTTTTAAAAACCAATTTTTTAACATAGACATTATAATTAATAATATTTATTTCCGTTTAAGACAATCCTGATTTATATTACATGGCTGAAATTAGGTACTTCTTATTTGGTACCCTGAAACCAAATAACAGTCTGACGGCTGACTTTATGCACTCCATACATTTAGTATATCTAATTACAGCCCCAGTAATTACCACTAAAAGAATATAAAATCTTATAAATGTATTAAAAATTACTACATTACTATGTCTATAGTCATATTCATGCAACTAACAAAGCCTAAAGATGATAAAGTAAAATAAGCCTAATTTTATCGGGACCATAACTTACCAAAAATTAGGTAAGTGAGCGTTTTCCGTTGCGTCGTGTTTTGATTTTAAATTTAATACTGATAGATTTATAACGGTGTGGTAATATTAGAAATATACTTTCTCTAATTACGAAACATTTTTAGTTAATAATATTTATAGTTAAAACCACTAGAAACCTTATTTTTGAAGTAAAAATGCGAAATGGCTGGTATTAGGGGCATCCACCCTATTTAAGACCCGTATGCTATGCAGTACCTTTTGGCTTTTTGAGAAAAAAACTTGAATAAAAACTTTTTTTCTCAAAAAGAAATTCTTGAATAAAAACTCAAAAATAAATATCAAAAGTGCCTAAATACTTAATTGTTAATTTTTATTTTATATTTATTGTCTTCAAGGCAAGAGTGAATAGGCTTTTGTTAAGTCAGTGCTTCACCATCTTAGGCTACATCACCAGTTACCATCAGGTGGGATTGTAGTTAAACGCTGGCTTTGAATAATATTTAAAAATGTTAACGTAAGGCGCGCGTCAGCTCGAGCGGGCGCGTGACAACCTCACGGAATTAGCCCGCATGCGGGGCCGCGCAGGGTAGGTATATTTTCATGCCTAAAGCGCGGAGTGAGACAGGCCTGGTTATAAAAACAGAACATGGTTATAATAATTACGAATTTATTAATATTATACTACCACCAGAGATTTTTCCAAACCGATACAACTTAGGGACCTTCAAGAAAAGAGCCTACTTTTATAAAGGCCGGCAACGATATGCAATTCGGTGTTGCGGTTCTTCATGAGCGGCAGTTGTCACTTATCATCAGGTGAGCCGCATGGTCGTTTGTCCCCCCCCCCCTCCTTAAAAAAATTAAATACCTCTTATATGATTATGATGTGAACTTGTGGCAGAAACTTGTAAAGAAAGTACAGCCGGTGATGTGGATTCAACTTGAAATGTTGCAGCATTTAAACCTGTAATAGTAGTGAAAGTATATGACTATAATATAATATTAATATGTTAAATATACATACATTAAATGTCGCCAACATTCAATTTCTTTTTGTTTTATATTCATTTGTAATCCCATTCAAAAACCAATTTAGAATGTTTGTCTTTATAAGTTACTTATAAGACAATATCTGTAGTGTAATAGTTTCCTTGGACATCATATAACAGCCATATAGCAGTAACTCTTTTATACTTGTACAGCTACTGTACAGCGCTACTAACGCATAAAGCTGCATAATTTGTGCCAATTTTTTACTTATAAGAACTGTATAAGCGCTTATACAGCTTTTATACAGCCAGAAAATACAGCCTCTAGTATAAAAACGAACTTCAATACAGCTTGTATACAGCTTGCATGCTGCTTGGGTAACACATAAAACTTTTTTTATCGGGCTTGCTTTTATCCACTGCTACACACCATATTATAATAATAATAATGTATTTTTTATTGATGTTTATGTATATTTATAATTTTCATATACAATTATATATTTATACAGCCCAACCAGATGAGAAAACTATATAGATACCCCTTAAATAATAATAATAATAATGTCCTTCAGATCAAATTTTATAGAGCCCAAGTGTATTAATGATGCTATATTTTATATGGTGAGTGTAGAGGACCAAATGCCCTCTTTACTGGATGCAAGCATTCCATCTTAGTCCTCAGGAGACATGGCATCTGCATTTTGATTCTTAATCGAGGATAGATGTAATGTCTATGGGCCACAGTATTCACTTACTATCATGGGCTGTGTGCTCTCTTGTCACTCTAGTTCTATAAAAGGATACGGATTAGCGACTTGTTTATACTATTTACTTTAGTGATGCTAAATAAACACATACTCTTATGATATTTTATGTAGAATATCAACTATCCTTAATTCATATAAATAATTGTATATTATTGTTTAGTTTTAATAAGTATTACGTAATAATTTATATTAAAGAAAAATATTCTTTTCTATTCTTTTCTAAGGATATACCAACTAACATGCATAATATTATAAAAGATATGCCCCCCGCGCCACACTGGGGCAGAGTTGATGAGGGTAGAACCCATACCTTACAATTGATAATACTGGTCCCTATCACATTTGTTAATTATCAAGGTTGTATCAAATATGATGCTGGATTTTTTTAAATAAAATTGAAGACTTAGTCCAGAATTCAGACTACTATGGTAAATGCTAGAAAGAATCTCTTTCCTGATGGATTATATTTATATTAAAACCATCTTGTTTGCGCCAGAAGTATATACACAGACCAAAAATAGGTTACAGATATGTTTTTTTTTATAGAATAAGGGTGACAAACGAGCACACAGTCCACCAGATGGTAAGTGGTTGCTGTGGTTTATAGACATCTACATCTATCTTCGTTTGCGAATTTAAATGCAGATGCGTTGTCACCCGTGAGGACTAAGATGGAATGCCTCTTTTCCAATAAAAAGGGTCTCCAGTTCTCTCTACACTCACCATACGAAACACAGCGGCATTAAGCTGCTATTTTACGCTGGTATTCTGTGAGAGCGTGGTCCTTCCCCGGTCGAGCCGACCCATTCATGCTACACAATTATACAATTAATATAGCTGCAGCATGGCTCTACCATGTAATGAAATATGGGCTGATGAGGAAGATAAAATATAAAAGAATATAATATTTAATATAAATTATCATGCAATAAGCTTAGTACCTACTATCCAGTGTCCTATTAACCCTTTTATTTATTTATATTACTACTGGTATTGTATTTTATTTTGAAAAAAAATATTTGTCTTCAAGGTAATGAAAGTGAATAAGCTTTTGTTATGCTAAGACAGTGCTTTAATATCCAGGGCTTCATAACTGGGTGGGGTTGTAGTCAAGCTATACACTGACACAAATAATAAGTAAAAATAATAAGTAAAAACTAAAACTTTGCTTGACCATCTTTGCTAGTATTCCAATCATGAAAGTCAGTTTCTTTAGTCTGCACTGCTAAAACAATTGCTAATAAGCATGACAATGAGAAAGCTTCTAATAAGGACTTACCAAGGTTAAGACTGGGGTACGCTGTTTTTGAAAGTCTTTTAGTTCTAGGAAAAACGAAACGATCCTCAAAGTGCCGATTGCAGATGCGGTGGTATTATAAATTTCCTGATCAGCTTTATCGTTTAACTGTTTTCCAACTATCCTTTTCCATTGATGAAACCTTTCGAGTAAGGGTATTCGGGTTTTGGAAAATAGTGTAAAACATCTGAAATTATAGAATATAATGAGAGGAAACTGAAACAGGAGATGGGCAACAACCCGCTTGCCAGGCGTGGCAGCTATGGCAAATACTACCATGAGGCAATCTGTGGAGATCAACCCATTCCTTGAACCTTCAATTTCCTAGATTGTGGCTGTTTTCAAGTGAATAAAAACTGGAAATTATGCGAATATTAAAAAAAGTACTCACCAATTGAAATAAAACTACTTTTACGTTCACGGGGGACTCCCCCGGGGAAGTCCCCCGTGACCATGGGTGCTGCAAAGCACCCGAAATGTCGGGAATTAAACGCGATATAATCCGTAAAAGTAGTTTTATTCAATGTGTAGTGTTCGCGTAAATATAAGAAATCATTAAGTACTTACCAAATTGGTCACAATTAAAAACACATTGCTTTCGCCACATTTTAAACAAAAACAAAACAGGGCTGCAGAAAAATTAATTATTATGAAAGAAAATACATGAAACGCACGAGAAATCAGAATAATGTTCAATAAATATTAATAACAATTTAAGCGTAACTACCAGTGACCGCTACTAACTGCGTAGTGCGCATGGATTATGCGTATGCATAGACTTAATGTATAAGCGTGCCTCTAGTGAGATTAAAATTAAGTCTAGCCTAGTGTCCCGAATATAGATGGAAGCACAAAAATATATCATTTTGTTCTAAAATAATGTTCTAAGTTGCATGCCCATGGTTTTACGGTAGGAATTGACATAAATATTGCAAAATAATTGATTTTCAATAATTTTTTTCTCAAAAAGTACGCGTTTCTGCATGTTGAAACATTGCGTGTGTGCTTATAATAATGTAACCTTTCTGTAAAAAAAATATCAACCCCCAACTCGACGGACGTCAATGGAAAGCTAAGCCGTTTCAAGTACTTTACAGCACCCATGGCCACTGAGGACTGAGGTGTGGGACGTCCCAATGTCATTCATAACCACGGCTACCTGCAGTTTAAAATTATTTATTTTTGGTACCTTCCGATTGAAATTATTACGTTTTGTGAGTCAATTTTCTGATACAGTAGAACATATTTTTTTTATTAGATTTGGTGGAAAAACAAAATTTTTAGCGCATTGGGTTTGATCGTATGATAATACGCGCATATTTTTACGCATATTTGCATAAGCTACTGGAACCTCAAAATAAAAACGTTTCGGTAAACCGTAATATGTAAACCAACTGTAACGGTTCTAATTTAGGTTTCACTTTCAGTTCACTTACCGGTTCTAGTATCAGAATAAGGTAAATAACTGCTTAATACTGGTTACTTACCGTATTTTTGGAACCTTTTTGTCATATTCAAAGATTTATTATTATTTTATTTGGGTACTTGTTTACTTTGTTAATTAATAAAATAAATTGAACGTAGGTAATTTAATATTCACATAATCCAGTTTGTCTTCTTTCATGCAGCTTAATACATAACAATATTCAATCTCTGTGTTTTCTCTCCTCTACATAGTACGAGATAAAACAGATAAAACAAAGCCGCTTCCCGCCGTCTGTACGCTTAGATCTTTTAAACTACGCAACCGATTTTGATGCGGTTTTATATAATATAATACATGCATATTATATATTTCTTCTGTCCGTGTGTGTGACTGAACTCCTCCTAAACGGCTGAACCGATTTTGATGAAATTTTGTGTGTGTAATTAAGTTGATTAGAGAATTGTTTACATTCATAATTGGACCCGGTAGGTGGCGTTGTTGTCTAGATCCAGAAATCAACCGTGCGAAGCTGGGGCGGATCGCTGGTATTCTATATTCTGACCATATTACTGTTCAATGCCCGTTTGTTACCCTTAGTTTTACGTTACACCCACTGCACGTTGTTTTACTTTTTCCAGTTGCCGGGTGCGGTAATCGCGCGCCTTTGCTACAGCAGCACTTGATATCCGACGACGAGCTGAAGTTCCGAATGACTCTCACCCAGCACTCCACAATGATTCAGGAAAGGTCGATTATGGATTTGGATAATAGCTCATTATAACATTTCTTTTGTATACTGTAAATATCAAAAGATAAGGAAATTTAATTTTTAATAATTTACAAAACTGAGACTTGTGTGATTGCAATTTGTAATATGTTATCATAATGTAACATGTTTCAATTTGAATTTTGAAAATTGAAATTGTGTGTAACCTCTGAGTGTCGCAAGAGGCGACAGAGGGCAACAAACCAGGAGATGGGCAGCGGTATCTTCCTGATAAACCCTCATAATAAAAAAAACTGTGGTTGTCCACTGCCCGCTAAGTGTGGCAACTCAGAGAGGCTCATATTTACCAGCACAAAGTCTGTATTGATGTGATAGTTACATTGAATTGAACTAGGAATAACTAAACCTTAATACCTCACCATGTCCCACCTTAATACTTCACCATGTCCCACCTTAATACCTCACCATGTCCCACCTTAATACATCGCCATGTCCCACCTTAATACCTCACTATGTCCCACCTTAATACCTCACCATGTCCCACCTTAATACCTCACAATGTCCCACCTTAATACTTCACCATGTCCCACCTTAATACTTCACCATGTCCCACGTTAATACCTCACCATGTGCCACCTTAATACCTCTCCATGTCCCACCTTAATACCTCACCATGTCCCACTTTAATACCTCACTATGTCTCACCTTAATACTTCACCATGTCCCACCTTTATACCTCACCATGTCCCACCTTAATACTTCACCATGTCCCACCTTAATACCTCACCATGTCACCTTAATACCTCACCATGTCCCGCCTTAATACTTCACCATGTCCCACCTTAATACCTCCATGTCCCTTAATACTTCACCATGTCCCACCCAATACCTCACCATGTTCCACCTTAATACCTCACCATGTCCCACCTTCCTTCTCATGTGTCCCATAATACCTCACCATGTACCTTAATCTCCTCACATGTCCCACATTAATACTTCACCATGTCCCACCTTAATACCTCACCATGTCCCACCTTAATACCTCACCATGTCCCACCTTAATACTTCACCATGTCCCACCTTAATACTTCACCATGTCCCACCTTAATACCTCACCATGTCCCACCTTAATACCTCACTATGTCCCACCTTAATACCTCACTATGTCCCACCTTAATACCTCACCATGTCCCACCTTAATACCTCACCATGTCCCACCTCAATACTTCACCATGTCTCCTCCATACCTCACCATGTCCCACCTTAATACCTCACTATGTCCCACCTTAATACTTCACATGTCCCATAATACCTCACCATGTCCCACCTTAATACCTCACCATGTCCCATGTAATACTTCACCATGTCCCACCTTAATACCTCACCATGTCCCACCTTACTTCACCATGTCCCACCTTAATACTCACCATGTCCCACCCATACCTCACCATGTCCCACCTTAATACCTCACCATGTCCCACCTTAATACTCCTCACTATGTCCCACCTTAATACCTCACCATGTCCCACCTAATACCTCCTCACCATGTCCCACCTCAATACTTCACCATGTCCCACCTTAATACCTCACCATGTCCCACCTTAATACCTCACTTGTCCCACCTTAATACTTCACCATGTCCCACCTTAATACCTCACCATGTCCCACTAATACCTCACCATGTCCTGCTTAATACTTCACCATGTCCCACCTAATACTCACCATGTCCCACCTTAATACTCACCATGTCCCACCTTAATACCTCACCATGTCCCACCTAATACCTCACCATGTCCCACCTAATACTTCACCATGTCCACCCAATACCTCACCATGTCCCACCTTAATACCTCACTATGTCCCACCTTAATACCTCACTATGTCCCACCTTAATACCTCACCATGTCCCACCTTAATACCTCACCATGTCCCACCTCAATACTTCACCATGTCTCACCTTAATACCTCACCATGTCCCACCTTAATACCTCACTATGTCCCACCTTAATACTTCACCATGTCCCACCTTAATACCTCACCATGTCCCACCTTAATACCTCACCATGTCCCACCTTAATACTTCACCATGTCCCACCTTAATACCTCACCATGTCCCACCTTAATACTTCACCATGTCCCACCTTAATACCTCACCATGTCCCACCTTAATACCTCACCATGTCCCACCTTAATACTTCACCATGTCCCACCTTAATACCTCACCATGTCCCACCTTAATACCTCACCATGTCCCACCTTAATACTTCACCATGTCCCACCTTAATACCTCACCATGTCCCACCCAATCCTCACCATGTCCCACCTTACTCACCATGTCCCACCTTAATACTTCACCATGTCCCACCTTAATACTTCGCCATGTCCCACCTTAATACCTCACTATGTCCCACCTTGATACCTCACTATGTCCCACCTTAATACTTCACCATGTCCCACCTTAATACCTCACCATGTCCCACTTTAATACTTCACCATGTCCCACCTTAATACCTCACCATGTCCCACCTTAATACTTCACCATGTCCCACCCAATACCTCACCATGTCCCACTTAATACTCACCATGTCCCACCTAATACCTCACCATGTCCCACCTTAATACCTCACCATGTCCCACCTTAATACCTCACCATGTCCCACCTTAATACCTCACTATGTCCCACCTTAATACTTCACCATGTCCCACCTTAATACCTCACCATGTCCCACCTTGATACCTCACTATGTTCCACCTTAATACTTCACCATGTCCCACCTTAATACCTCACCATGTCCCACCTTAATACTCACCATGTCCCACCTTAATACCTCACCATGTCCCACCCATACTCACCATGTCCCACCTAATACTTCACCATGTCCCACACCTTAATACCTCCACCATGTCCCACCTTAATACCTCACCATGTCCCACCTTAATACCTCACCATGTCCCACCTTAATACCTCACCATGTCCCACCTTAATACCTCACTATGTCCCACCTTAATACTTCACCATGTCCCACCTTAATACCTCACCATGTCCCACCTTAATGCCTCACCATGTCCCACCTTAATACCTCACCATGTCCCACCTTAATACATACTTATACTATACGTGACAGTTTACCATGTTTCTTTAGAAATAAATATTGTTTGTCTTTATGGTATAAAATGAAATATAAGACTTGATTAAATAAATCTATTTTTTTTTTGGAATTTTTATATACACTCACAATATTTATTTTCACTTATTAGTATTAATAGGCATAAAAATAGACAACCTTCGAACTATTGATGCAAGCAAGAGGCAACCTTATGTTTACATATGTAAAGCTTTTTCTCCTTTGGACATATTGTTAATCGCGAATGTTCTAGTACATTCCTATTGAAAGAGTGGAATGACCTGGATTGACCTAAAATGTTTTATCTACATTCTTCTTATTGGGTTTTAAATCGTGCGCCGACGACCGGAGAATCAATTACTTTGGGGACGCGAAAGTGAAATGTACTTCGTTAAGCGACTACGCAAAATCGACCTACGACAACTGCGATTGGTAAGGACCTCACCGAAGAAGCTTAGCGATTTTGTACGACCTGATTGTATACGTGCTTGTGTGGAAGAATATATAAATCCATTTCTTATCCTAATCGGCATTTTTACTCGCCCCGCACGTAACAATACGTATACAGTGTACCATGTTTGTTTGGAAATAAATATTGTTTGTCTTTATATGACTTGATTAAATGAAACTATTTTATTTTAAATAAAAAATGAACCGAAAGTGTATTATTAATAATTCTGTATCAGAGATAAATTATCAAAGATATATTTTAATCCATTTCTACCACCGTTCATATACCGTCCCGAGGGTATCGTAAGAGGTGGCTACGTGAATCGCCAGAGAGATTTCATAGCTTCCGATAGATGGCGTTATAACCATGTACGGTTTACGCCAGACGTAAAATAACTCGACTGGCAACAGGGATGGTGCGGGACGTCAGGTACCACTATCGTCAATCCACCTGCCAAGCGTGACGATTGGGCGAAATCCTCTCTATAGCGGGAGGGGCCCCGTTTATTTATTTATTTGCTTTTTAGTATGTATGTTACATGAGATATTATTAAATACTTATGTATTACATACTAAGTCCCTAATGGAGACATGTAAATTTATTTACTTCAGTGTTTTCCAAACTATTCAGTTGATCTACTGCAAATATTTATACTTATCCGACACTATTCCGATGATATCCCGGACGTCAGTCTGAGCGAGATTAGAATGGCTCTCCAGCACCAGCACTTTAAAAACGGCAAGTCCCCGGGCGAGGATGGAATTACAGCGGAGCTTCTGAAAGCGGGTGGAAAACCGGTACTTGAAGTCCTTCAGAAGCTCTTTAACTTTTCATTGATATAGGCAAAATACTTGCCAGGCAAAGTTTCGTAATGCTGTCAAAAAATAAACAATAATTATCATCAATAAGACCATCTAGTGTCGAAGTAAAAAAATATTTATACAGCTCTCAGTTCTTCCGCCATTTTGCAAAATTGTCATTTGAAAAAAAATGGCGTGAGGTAATTTTTTGGGACGCTCCGACAAAATCTATTTAATTTTCAAAATTGGCCGTGTAAAAATTGAGTGAATCTATTTTATAATATTGATGAATGACTTTTCTATCCATAGACTTAGGATATACTAACGTATAGACCAACATAGTGTGCAAGGGAGAAAAAAATTCCTTATGGCAAAAATGCAAGATAGAAAAGGATACCAAATCTCATGACTCTGTAACCGATTTTGAATGACAGGTCGGCACAATTCGGCACGCAAGAAATAGCTCCGAGATATTTTGTAATTTTTTAAAGTATAATAGTGGTTATTTTTAGTAAGTAACTTTTTTCCAAAATGGTTAATTGATCCGTGAGTGAGTGTGCTGTAAATAATAGAAATAATCCTGATAATTTCACATATCACAGGTAAATTCTCAAGACATCGTCAATGTTATGACGCGTTTATTTTTGGTTAAAATTTATGTTACATACTGTTTTAAATATAGAATATATTCAATTATTTTGTTAATTTTGATATTTTGCAAAGAAAAAAGTCACGTTGTTGATAATTTGCATGAATTTGGTAAATACATTTTTATACAAAATATTTTACATGTACGCTAGGGATTGACTTAACTTATCAAAATTAATGTCGATATTTATCTTGAATGTTTATAATGAATCGATAGACTTGCCTACACAACAAGAAAATAAATCCTCGGTTTGCGTTCTAAAATGTAATTTTATTTTGCCGTTTTTCAAACAGATTACCTCCAGATTCTATAATTAGAAAAAGTGGTTAAGGTTCATTGGACGGGTTGGTTGGAATGCAAAGAAGAACTCAAAAATTTGCAGCAAACATTTTCTTAAGAAGTATAAAAGAAAAAGTAGAATAAAAACAATTTTATTAAAAGAAGTCATTTCTACATTATTTGTACCAGTAAGTAAAATATTGTTATAATAAGACTTCAAAAATATAACTTTCAAAACTTTAGATAAATATAGAGACAGATTTTCATACATTATAAAACTGTAGTACATTAAAGACAAAAAAATCTTGAGATTATCCTCTTTAAGCCATTATGAACCTAACTAAGTATCTATTTATCAACCAAAATAAATGTATAACCTAGCTTAACCAACCACACAGCCTCACGGTCACACTAGTACAATATTCATAGCATCATGCTATTTTCCCAAGGGGTTGAGCGGAGCTTCGGAACTTCGGATTATATTCCCAAATCATAACGATAAACCTTTTAGCGTAGTTAGGTATAGATATTTAGTAATGCTCCTCAAGCGCTACTAGACGACCGCGCATGAGACGTGATAGTATAAATTCCATAATATTTGATACTCACAACGGTCAATGCCCAATTCATGCTTGATGGCCGACGACATTGTCATAAGGGCTTAAATAGCGTGGTTTATACCCTACAGCGTTACTCGTAGAGAAGAGGAACTCGTGGTTAAGTAATAGCTGCGCAGATCAATAGATCTGGGAAATTAAGTTGCACTTGCCGTGGTCAGTCCATGAATGAGTGACCATTTTCTTAAATACCGAGATTGAGAGAATAGAGAGTGCATCTGTATCCTCAGACACTTAGTGCACTTTACTGTGTTAAGATCATTATGTTTTTAAAATTCATGCAGCTAAAATGATAATAAGTTTATTATTACTTTATACTTTTCAGGGACAGATGAAAGAATATAAACATGAAGCATGATGAAGCCTCATAAACATATTGGCCTTTAAACAGAGCAATCTTATTTAACTGATTCCTACAAGTTTCCTTCCTTAAATTATTAAGTTTACATTCATACTTAAGTCGAATGTTAAAATAAACTTCTATAATCTATTTAATTATTAATTATTAAATGTTTGTAATTATCACAAGTAATACTTATATGAAAAATAAAGCAGCCATTATGTTGTACTCCGTGTCCCCGTTTTTGTTTCCATCAAAACATTTTATAAAATATAGTAGGTATATACTTAGTTACATCTACCTATTTATATTAACAATATGTAAAAAAATAAATTCCGAGGAAACTGCCCACGGCAGTAAATATTTTTCTCCAAAGATCATAGCTCGAAAATACAACATTCTGATCTGATTATTGGGGAGATTTTTTAGGTTTTTCGGTAGTCACCTGGGATTTTATACATTTGAATTAAAATCCAACAAAAGGCAGGTAGGTTCAGCTTATTCCCAGGAACATGTTATATGAATATTTTTAATTATTTTAGAACTATCATGGTAAATTCAGTTAATTTTGAAGTTATTCAACTTCATGCACTAAACAATTTTTATAATCTTTTACCGCTTCCTTAACAATCATTTTCGATAGTCCTTTTAAGTAAAATATACATCACTAGCTAACGCACACAATGACAAATCAAAATTGGTCACGCGTTTTCGGGCTGTCAGGTGGTCTATACGCTAGTATATTCTAAGTCTATGTTTCTATCGTATTTCATTATAATTTCGACAATATATTATATTGGTATCTAATTGCATGGCAGTGAATTTTCGAGCTTGCCAATGCCCGTTGAAATGAATATGCTCGGCCACAGAACACAATTACTCTCTACCAAAAGAAGAACGCCAACTTCATACTAAAAAACGGAAACACGTGTTTATGAGTGTATACTAAAAGCGCTACGGTGAACGCCCATATAAAACTTTTTTAGCGGGATTTTCAAATCTTTGTATTCTATTACAATACTTTTTAAACTTTTTGTGTCAGGCAAATTGAGTAATTTTAGCGCAAACCTCACAAACCAATTGGATTGATTCCCATACAATTGATAGGTTTACACCAAAATTACTCGAATTTACCTTCGATATATGGATAAGGAGTAAAATAAAACTATAAATAGGTATAATTTTGTAATTTATTTTTCACTAAATTCTCGATTTTTAATTTCAAAAACTTTTTAGGCATATATGTATAACAGATTTTGTAACAAATTGAACGTTGAATTCATAATGTTGTCTACATTTTAATAAAAAGCTAAAATCGACTACTGTATGTAGGATGGACATTATTTCATTAAAAATTGTTTCTTTATAAGAATGAGTAAATAGTATTTTATTTATTACAGTTGCACACATTTCCACGCATTCTATCAATTTTTTGTTTGCATATTTTAATTTATTGCTTTGTAGACTATACTCTTTGAACTGAGTGAAAATGTGTGTAGGTGTAATGTCCGACGATAATAATAATTGTTTGCAAATAACACAATTTAAATTTAGTTTCCTAATCATAAACCCACACACATATGCACACGCTTGTGCCTCGGAAGTAGCATGCTCTATATTTTCAATAGCATCAGTAATTATACTCTCTACATCGTTTATACTGCAATATTTCACGTGAAAATCGCTTAAAGTAACTTTGTTGTCACCAGACATCAAAAGTGATTGCAAATTATTAGCGAGCACAAGTGTATCGTCTTCACAATTCCGACGACGACCACTGTACTTTAAATTTGTCACAATTGCAGTTTTCATTCCGGCGACAAATTGAGACACAGTGGGATTACAATTAGACCCACAACTATACCTAATGCAACCAAAACAATTTTCTATTACGTCTTGATTGAGACGCCTAGTTGGTAAACTTCGTATGCCAAGACGATTTAAAGTACGCCATATTTTTTCAACTGCGTTCATTGTGCGTATCCATCCTTCTTGATCGGCGGATTGTTATTACATCCACAAAATTTTATATCTCTTAAAAAATTCTTCATGTATTTGAAATATTCTAAATGTGGACTTTTCAAAGTCATATTTGTTGAATGCTTCTTGCCCCGTCGTAAATCTCTCGAGTCGGCATTTAACGAATCAAACAACTGATCAATTTGATTAATAAAATTTGCAGTGGCTACAGCTTCCGCAGGAAGTTCATCTGTAATTATAATAAGAATTACATTCATGTTACAGTCCCAAGCACGAGTATAACATATTAGAAAATATTTAGTATAATTAACAAATTAGTAAGCAGTTAGAAAAGAATATAGGTGCTCACTTGATGAAATTTTTGCTAGTATACCAGCAGCTACAAAATGACTGAATATTTGCGCTGCAAGCTTCACACGCATTTTCTGTTTGTTGTTTGGCGAAATATGAATATCAGTCAAGGCAGGAGCATAAACAAAGTTCGGATTATTTCTATCTAAATCGTAGAAATTTTTAATGTGGCTCCATTTGGCTGTACCTGAAAAACTAATTTTGTTGTATATTTATGTCAAATATGTTTACCACTATTGAAAACGGGGGCTCTAATACTTGGCTTTTTATAGCGGACCATGAAAGTCCACTGCTGACATGGGCCTCTCCCTTTGTAGAGAGGATTTCACAAAATCGTTACGCTTGGCAGACGGATTGACAATTGTAGTACTATGCGTTTTGCACATTTGCAGCTGCTTCTCTTCGCCGTTCCGGATATTTTACGTCAGACGTAAGCATGATGGTTTTATCACCATCTAACTTTTTCTTTCTTTTTTTAAAAAGAAAAGTCAGTCAAAAGTCAATCAGCTAAGAGCAAAAAGTATGTCCAGAATAATCTATCTCATATGCGTATGCATACATAAACAGAGGTGTGCTCTTATTATTTAAGTTCTCATTTGGCCTAATCTAAATTAAAACCAGGTGCCATTTGACAGTGTGCTGAAAACATTCTTAGATTATTGTATTATATAATATAAATACCATTTATAGATTTTCCACTTGAATGTACATTTGCTGGGCACAATACATCATGCTTCATAAAAAGATTTCTGAAGCATTTCAGAAGATGGGGTGGGTCTAATATGGTAACTATCTGATGACTATTGTATTCAAAACATGCGTTGTCAGTTGTGGAACCAAGTATATGCTCTTATATTCACCCGAGAAAGATCACACACTGTGGCTTTAACGTTTAGTCCCACCTTGAAACATTCGTCTAGAACCTAGAATAAAATATGTACATATTTACGATTGAGATGTTTCATTTGCATAGGAATGTATATTAATATATTTTAGGGATAAAAATATTTCACAAGTACCTCTTTTATCAAAGTGGCCAATCTATCAGCAGTTGTGTAATTTCCTGACAAATAATATGCTATTGACTGTTTCCATTTCTTTCTAATGCCAGAAAGCACAAAAACAAGTGCTTTGTTAGCCACTTCATTCGTTCGACCTTGATTTCCGTGATCTTGATACCCCTCAATGATGTCCAACTTCTTATTGTATGATAAATTTTTTTTGATCCCCATTTCATCAAAGACCAAGGTACAAATGTTTTCTTCGTCTGTTTGCATTTCCACTAGGTTAGTTAGTCCAGAAAACATTTGATTATTTATCCCTGGTTTAAGTGGAATAGTGTTTAACAATTTTTTTAAAGTGTTTTGGCAAGGTAATGCAAATATCCTACGTAACAATCTATAGCACGCAGGTGACTTTTTATATAAGCTTAGAGCCAAAATTTGTTGCTTTAAATTATAACGCCTCCCGTTTGGCTTTTTCTGGCAGTTTTTTAGTTGGCTCTGAAGTAAAAGAACTAACTGTCGCTTATATTACTATTAAAGAGTGTCTTGACATCATCATCATTAACAATTTTATTTATACGGTCAAGATTCTTTTTAGTTTTAATTTTTTTCTTAAGGGCACATATTCTCTGGAAACTTTGCCTACAGATATTATACAGCTTTTTTTCCCTTGTTGATAGCTCTTGAACCTTTTGAAGGCCCAACGGTTTTAATATGTTATGTTTATGAATCTGGAAAAGGCAAAAAATTCAAAATTAATGACAATACTTTCGATATGGTATGATATAGAAGATTTTCATGATGAACAACCTCAGTCTCGCCGAGTCATCTCTAAATTTTAAGTGGAAGAGTAATAAATATTACCGCGCAGGCGCTGTGGTCCTATTTTATTATTATTTTGTTACAAAACTTTTGTAAATGCTCCTATGAGCAAATGGTTTTATGAAAAATCTACAAAATTAACTAAGTGTATCACGTAGGCGATAAACAATTTAATGTGCTTCTTAAATCAATGTAATTTATCTATCAGTACACCAAGATTACGCCTTAAGAACTTTTATTGTTTTGATTTAGACCCAATTTTCTTACGCACACACAATATAGATATGAAATCTAAATCACAGTCTAGTTTCGCTAAAACTGTTTGTGTCGCTTGAAATAAATATGAACGTAAAATTCGGAATCGAACCCGGGTTGCTCACGTACTGTGAAATTTACAGCGAGCGTTTAGCGCCTGAACTACCACGACTCTTCATAGGCATATGGCTCTTACAATGCTCTATATTACTAATAAATAGATTTACTAATAAAATCAATTACTATACATACCGGTTTCTTGATTCTTATAAACGTAGAAACATTTTCGAGCGCATCATTTGTCTGAGGGGCACCGTAATTTACCGATTGATTAATTTGATTTTCTGTTAAAATAATATTCTGAAAATGTAATAATTAACTTATTTAACTATTTCTTTTTTAACAAAACTTAGTAGTAAATTTGTTTGTTATACATACTTGCTTATTTTCTTTATGGTATTCTCATCGATATATATGTACTACGCACTAGATTTGGCATTCCGAACATTCACTATGTTCAAATGAACTGTACTGCAATCCGTACACCTTTAGTGTCATTTAGTGTGGCCACAGACTAATATGATGCTTACGCATAGTGTGGCTTCAATATTGTTGAGTGTGGAGCTGCGCTAATAATACGAGATTTCAAATTAAAGTTTAATTAAACCTGAACGTAAATAATAATTCAGTAATCAAATGAATAAATAGGTAATAATATTACAATAGAAAAATAAATTTCTTCATTTAAATACCTATCTAATCTATTATGACAAAAACTGACCGCGCAGGCGCAACGCGCTTATATCAACTGCGCATGCGCGACTACTATCTCCCGCGCATGCGCGAAAACAGAGTAGTGCACATTTTTTGTTTGGAATAGCTTCTCTAGTACGTAGTACATATAACTCAATGGGTATTCTACACTTTGTGTAAAATGCGAAGGGCCTGATTCTGGCAAAATCTAAAATTAAATAAGTATTTTGTGAAAATCTATTAATGGAGTACGACATATGTTCATATTTAGTATATGAAAAGACAATTATTTAATACCTCTAAACGAGCAGATGGGCCAGCTTCATTTTGTAATCTGTGCAATAGAGGTTCTGTATCAATAGGTATAGCAAACTTATTAAGACGCGTTTTTATACTATTACTGAAGGCACATTCTGCAAAATGTCGACTGCATATCATTTTGTGGCTGCTATGCAGTTTCTTCAAAAAATTTACATCAGTAGAATTTTTATTAGGAAAACTAAATTCAGCCCAAATGCGTGATCTGTAACATAAAATTCGAGTCAGTATTATTATGTATAACAACGCCTTCAAATAACGGCCAGTAAATTCAAATATTTAGTGATACTTACCGCAATATTGCCTCAGGTTTTGCATTTACTATTTTAGGAAACCTGTGGAATGTTATAAAAGGATCTTGTGCTGCAGATACACCACACTTAACACACTTTCTATATCGATCACACATCTTGGATGAAATTATTGAATAACGACTTAATGTACTTAGTCAATATCTCATTGACTCAATATCACAAAAAAAAACTGGGCATACGTAATTGCGAGGAAATACATGTAAATATCATATGAGCGAACAAAGTAAAAAATTGGGAGTAGGCTCAACAGTGTTTATTTCTACAATTAAGCAGAAAGCACTAGAAAATAATAATTTTAGAAACTGTAATAAATCAATATAATGTTATTTTTCAACATGAAAGTTGACAAGGAAATGTCACTCTCAATAATTTTTTAAATTTACTTGGCGTCAAAAATAAATAATTTATAAAAAAATGAATAATGCAAAAACATAATATTTAATATTTATTTCATTAATTAATAGTAAGTGGAAATTTACAAAAAATATTTAATTAACATTTGAGTACGTTTTGACATAACTATAAATTTTTGAGTTTTAACAATAAATGAAATATATATATATATATATATAACTATATAAATTTAGTATCTATTTTTTTAATGGCAATCTAAAACAACATGAAGGAAAGAAATAGCGATATTTTTTTCTCGCTTTCTTTTAACAAGCCCAACACGAACATTGATAAAATCATGATAGTGTGCAGATTTTTCAGCTTTCATACAAAGTTGCATCACCCTGTGCTCGGCTAAATACTTGCCTATGTCCTGAAGGAAACTTATTTGTGGAGAAATACTTGCCAAAGCTTAGTTATATTTTTTAATTATTCCACATGTCAAATTGTCTATTTGTTTACGTCTAATGATTTGGTTGATCAAAGTAAACAACAAAGTAATGTGGAATTTTCAGAAGATAACACTTTTCTTAGTATTTTGCCAAGGAAGCGACAAGAGCAAGAAACGAAACCGAATTCTAAGCTTGTAAATCCAAAAGAGCAAGAATTTGAGGAATCGTTGGATGATAACATTCCTCCGAGTACTTTGTCAGAGAAGCGACCAAAGGCAACGAAATTCTATTTTTTTAAATTTTATCGCGTTTAATTGTAACTTTTTCAATTTTCGACGTTTCTGATGCTTTACCACGACGTTTCTGATGTGTCCGATGCTTTGCCCCACAGAACACAATTACTCTCTACCAAGAGAAGAACGCCAACTTCATACTAAAAAACGGAAACACGTGTTTATGAGTGTACACTAAAAGCGCTACGGTGAACGCCCATATAAAACTTTTTTAGCGGGAATTCCAAACCTTTGTATTCTGTAACTTTGAACTTTTTATTTAAGGCATATTGGAGTAATTTTGGTTCAACCCTCACAAACCTATGGGTAAATTACCATACATTTGAGAAGTTGCACCAAAATTACTCGAATATACTTTAGATTAGTATGTGGGATAAAATAAAACTATAAATAGGTATAGTTACGTAATTTCATTTTCTGGAAAACATTGTTTTATAAACTATACATTATTATTGATGTTTTTTATTGCTTTTGCACATAATGTTTCCACGCTTGTTACTGATATATAACACATGTTATTGTCAGAGAGTTATTCTTCACAGAACATTAACGTAAATTTAAATCAGCAAAATTCTCATGGTGAAAACTTAACTCAGCCCAAATACGTGATCTGAAACAGATACAATTCGAGTCAGTATAGTAATAATCCCTACAAATAACGGTCAATAAATTCAAAATGTTTATAGACTTACCACCATATTGTCATAAGTTTTTCTTTTCCTATTATAGGAAACCTGCAGAAAGTGATCAGATGATTTTGTGCTTTTTATTTGCACAACACTTAACTTACTTTCGATGATGATCACACATCGTGCATAAAATTTTGAAATAATTAATTCATTTATAGTGAGTATCTTATACATCTCACAAAAAATCTTTACTGTATATTCACGACGATATTATGAAGTATTCTGAGCCCATAATAACTGAATTTAAGCAAAGATCAATAATAAATATTAAAATTTAAACCTATGAAATAAATTTGAATAAATTTCAGAAAATATTTTCAATATGAAAGACGTTGACAAACAAATGTCATTTTTTTTCTTCTATTAATTCATGGCTTCTTTTGATAGAATTCTGCTAATATTTAATAATTTAATTTTAATCAATTAACAGGTAAATTAATTGTGCAAATCTCAGAGTAATATGTATGTAATTGTACTTTAAAGAGCAAACATAAAAAAGTTTAACACAGAATTAACATTTTTAGTTTCTTCCGATATAATATGAATTTTTGTATCTAATTTTTAAAATGGCAATCTAAAACAACATGAAGGAAAGAAACAGCGATATTTTTTTCTCGCTTTATTTTAACAAGCCCAACACGAACATTGACAAAACCATGATTGTGTGCAGATTTTTCAGCATTCATACAAAGTTGCATCACCCTGCTTTGCCCCATGGTCACGAGGGGACTGAAGTGTTTGACGTGCCGATGTCATAGTTAGCCCGGCTACCTTCAGTTTTTGAATATTAAGTTTTGGTTCGATCTACGCAGAACGAGCTTACAGTATCTTGATGTCTTGCAGTGGTATGCTTGGGTTTGGATTTAATTTAATTTATTACAGGATCCCAAGCAGATTGATGAAATTAGGATATTTTTTTTAATTTCAATAGCCTCGCAAATCATCCTTGGTAGGAATCAGTGTTTTTTGCGAGGATTTGTGGTCTATAAAATCTAATGTAATGGCAGGGACGATCTTGAACAAGTTCACAGACTGCACAATTCTTACATGATGCAGAATATTCATATTGTGGCATGTATTTACCGCAGGGAGCACAGAGTATTATCGCATAGAGTACCTATGGTTTACGCCGCATCTTGAATAAATACGTCGTGCGTCGCGCTAAAAGGCGTGAGGTGGGAAAGTGTTATAATTGCCTACAGGTCTGGGATAATCTCCCCTTAACTCCCTACGTATTAGAGAAGCTATTCCAAACAAAAAATATGCGCTACTCTATGTCTTCGCGCACGCGCGGGGCATAGCAGAGTCGCGCATGGGCGGTTGATATAATCGCGCGTTGCGCCTGCGCGGTCAGTTTTTGTCATCATAGATTATACGTAGGTAGAATGATCAGTATGTCTATTTAGATTGTTTTGTTATGTAATACCAAGTACATTTTTTTAAATTGTCATTTATTTTACCTATGTGCTAATTTAATACCGGGTGTTTGTGAAACGCTCCCGAAAACGAAGACAGATGATAGTACTAACGATACCTTTGTTGATGGGTTAGAAAGAAAATCGATCCCGAGGAAAAAAAAGTCATCTTTTCACAACGTTTTATTAGCTTTATTCACGCTCCATCATGTTAGTACAGCTAAATGAAACGATAATTTCATAAAAAAATCATGAAGATACTTAAACATAAAATCAGCTGAAAATAGGGTCAATATTCTCGCGGTCGCCGAACTCTTATCTAGCTCGGTACGAAACAATGCATTAGGTATTACTACTCACTCTACCCTTCCCTTTCACACACGCGCTGCACCGCCCGGCCGACTCGTATCGCCTCGCGAAAATGCTTTACGATATAATTTTAATCTAGGTATGGTTATAATATTATGTTCCCAAGGTTTCGCGTACTATTACTTTTTAATATACATTTAAACAAAAAAAAATCAACATGAACTTTCACACTTTTCCCACTAAATATAAACTTACCGATGAAAACTGGCACTTGATAATTAGCAGATATTTTTTGATGTATTTTTGCAGTAGTGAAATACGCACGTCGTCATATTTTCTGAACTTCGACAAATATTAGTTGATATTTTATACTAAGAAGAAAGAACATAAAATAAATATTCAAAATTCGAAAATAAATAAATATTAGAAACTCTTTCTAAAAACTTCACGTCAAGTCTGTGTTCCGTAAAATATTTTACCTACATTCGGTTTTGTACTGGAACATAATAATAATATTTATTGGGTAATAAGTACATTGTAAATTGATACAGTGTTATAGTTGAGACCTCCTTTTAAGTATTTAAAATACTTGTGCCAGAAGGTCACACGCTATCATAGCCTTATATTATAAGTTTATTACCAATAATTTATTTCTTCTTAAATAATGAAAAAAAATAATCTTAATAATAAATAATTTGGCATAAAGTTTTTTGTTTCGCGCGCGCGCGCGCGTGTATGTGTGTTTGTGTGTGTGTGTGTGTGCGTGTGTGTGCGTGCTCGTGTGTGTGTGCGTGTGTGTGTTTGTGTGTGTATGTGCACTCTTTATCATATAATTTAATATAGTAAATCCTCAATTTCTTCATAATTTAAGGTTTTAAGCCAAATAATTGATTTCTTTTTACACTTTTGTTTATTCTATTATATAAGATTTTAACTTGAGCTAACCGTTTGAGAAAACCTTAAATTATGAAGAAATTGAGGATTTACTATATTAAATTATTTAATAAAGAGTGCAGATACACACACAAACACATACACGCACACACACGCACACACACACATACACACGTGCGCGCGCGAGTGTTTTGAGCGTTTAAAGTGAGTTAATTAAACTTGAGCCAAAATACAACTTTAATCAAACCAAGCTCAGTTACCCTCCGTACTGAATCCCAGTTTCTGTCTGAAAATACTATTGCAGTATCATCAGCGTAAGAAAAAACGCGGGCTCCTTTAGACTAGATCACACAGTTCATTTATGTATACTAAAAATAAGGTAGGCCCAAGCACACTGCCTTGCGGCACGCCATACGTAATATCAGAGTATTTACTAACATATTGACCTATTTTAACTCTTTGTAATCGATTTGATAAATAACTTTTAAATAGTTCTAAAGGCGTGCCTCTGATACCAATGAGCTACAGTTTACTTAAAAGTATGGGGATGGAGACCGCGTCGAATGCTTTTTTTAGGTTCAAGAAGACTGCAAGACATTTATCTCCACGAATCAATTCATTTGTGAGGTGTGAGGTTATTGCTGTGATTGCGTCTTCTGTAGACCGACCATGTCTAAAGCCGAACTGATAGTTTGATAAGATATTTAATTTATCCAAATAATTTAATAATCTTTTATTTATTAGTTTTTCTAAAATTTTTGAAATAGAAGTTAATACCGAAATCGGGCGATAGTTAGTAACCTCGTCTTTAGCACCACTCTTATAAACTGGTGTAACGTTTGATTTATTTAATGGTCCTGGGAAGATACCATTATTAAAACAGAAGTTTGCAAGATGGGCAATGACAGGAGTAACCTCAATCCTAACAAATTTGAGAAAACTTGTTGGGATACAATCCCAACCCATTGCACTATTGGTTTTAAGATTCATGAGTGTATCATGGACTCCTTTTACATCTGTTTCTAACTACACAAATTATGTTAGATTACTTTTATTCCTATCCAGAAAATCATTATAATTGTGATTGGATGTTAACAAAATATTTTCTGCTAAATTCTTACCAATATCAACAAAAAATTCGTTGGCCAAATTAACTCCATCGAGAGGGGTAACTGCACAAAACTTTTAGAAGTAAGTTCTTACTTCTAAAAGTTTTGTGCAGTCTGTTCTTGTTTTCTTAAAATTTGTTAAATTGTTGATATTGCACCAAAGATCTTTACTATTTTTAACTGAGGCGGATAGTTGTTTACTTTCATGAGTACGTTTGAGTTTTTTTAATTAAATTAGTACTAAAGTTTCTGTATCCTTTGTAGCTTATTTTAAGGATAATATTGAAGGGTTCCTTTCTTAACTGCTTTTGCATTTTATTCCGAGTTCTGATGCACCTCAAAATGCCAGGTGTGATCCACGGTTTTATAGTCCGTTTGTTGTTTGGTATGCTTCTTGTAATAGTGTTTTCTTGAAAAGACTCTGATATTTTATTAATCAACATTTCACAACAACAAAGTTTGGATCATTCGAGAATAATAATTAATTTAAATATTTCGTTTTTAGAGTTTCAAGAGCCTTACCAAAATCTGTAGTTGTTTTCGTTTTTTTACTTGTCATTTTTAACTTTACTTTAGATAGACAAAGAAATATTGAATAGTGGTCAGTTATAGTAGTATTCAATACAGCAATATCTGCAGATAATTTACTCTTGTTCAGTTTAATCATGGCATGATCCAGACATCTCGTTACTCTCGTAGGAAAAAGATGACCTGGAACAATACCATGAGAAGCTAGCATAGCTAGGTACTTTTGACGGTTGTTCAATTCGTAAGTTGATTCGTTTTGGTAAGGTATAAGATTTATATTAATATCGCCTGTTAGTATTATATTATTATATCTTTTAATAGATTCTAAATATAAATTAAGGGAGTCTATGAAAGCATCTGCATTATTATTTGAAGGAGATCGATAAATACCTAGAATTATATTATTATTAACGTTTATTTCTAAGCAAGATGCTTGGTCAAGTATAACTTCTTTAACATTTACTTTAATATTATTAGAGACGTAGGTCACAACACCATCATTTTTATTTATATGTTTAGATGTTTGAAACCCAGAGTAATTTTGAACAATAGGTATAGGTTTAATTTCATTAAGTTGGCATTCAGTTAGAATTATAATATCCGGTTCGAATTTCATATCAGTTAAGTTAAGCTGTAAGTCACTAAAATTGCAATACACGCTTCTTATGTTTTGGCAGAAAATTTTCAAATCACCTTTTTTAGCATTTTTATGTTTAGGTATGTCACTAATAAATGCTTGCGTTATATTGGTGCAGTCTATTTTATGCAATGTATTAAGATAATTATCCATTATGATATGCAATTTTAAGGCTGATAGTTTTTGTTTGTCTTTAATTATATGTGTAAAGTAACAATAATATTTGGCTCATTATTTTCATGCAGAAGTATAAGTATACGTATAATATTTTAAGAATAACAATGAAGAAATAGAGAGGCAAGAAAAATAAAGTGTGTGAAAATGAATATGTGTGTAAAATGTAGTATAATAACAAAAATACTCACTATAGGTATTGCGAACAGATAAAATAAAGCAAAAACTATTTTTAGACCAAGTATAAAATATCAAAAGGAATACACTTCTTAATTGACAATTCAGCTCATCCCGGACTAGTCATTTTCCTTGCATCAATTGATGAACTTGGGCCTCGCAGTTTATTTTAATTAATGGCGAGTCATCTTTCATCCTAACGTAAATTTTACTATAAGCTGTCCAGCAATACTTAAGCTTCTTTGATTTTGCCAGGTTACGAGCCAAGAAGTATAAGCGTGAAGCTTTAGCTGTCAACTGCTCCGATACGAAAATAGGCGTATCCTCTTTAATGCGACAGCCCAAATGCTTAGCGCAGAGTTTTGTTTTACATTTTGTATTAAATTTCTTACAAGTCCTAAGAAATTCATTCTTTAGAAGTGTGGATGAAGTTTCTACAATAATAGGCGTATTTTTTTCTTCCCTCTTAGTCTTTACTCTATATAATATATCATCAAAGATATATTATATAGAGTAAAGATTTCTGTCCAAATTACACTCTACAGTTTTGGACAAGTTAAGTACCATCTCAATCAAGTCTTCCTGCGTTTCTTCATTTTTTTTAGAAACATTCGTTAGCTCCAAATTTGATTTGCGACTGGAAATCTGCATATCTTCAATCTTATTCTCTAGAACCGTTATATAATCTCTGTATTTTTGTGCTTCTTTCTCTAGTTTCTCTATTTTCTTCCTAAAGTCCTCATTCTGTGTCATGAGCAACTCAACTAGGTTTTCAATTTTATTATTGGTTCTCTTAATTTCTGACAAATCTTGACTAATTTTATTAATTTCTTTATTGTTTTCTGATATCACAGATAACACCAGGTTTTTGTTTCATCTTTAAAGGCGTTAAAATCGGATAAAAATCATCGTCTCTTCTCCTCTTGACGCGTGTGCAGACAAAGTTAGGTGGAGTCTTCTCCATAAGTTCATTCATATTTGATTCTGACAAGGACTTGTCCAGACATTCAGCCATTTTAAATAAGTGTATTTGTAAAATTCATGCAAAACAAAAATAGTTCAGGTTTATTTTGAAGATAATTGAGTTGCATGTCTAAGTAGTTATAAAATATTGTAATCCGTAATGTATGCAAACCTAATATCAATCAAATCAGTCCAGTAGCGAGTGGTCTTGTTAAAATTGGTGGCAATCAATGATTTCATATAAAATTTTATTCGTCCTCTCACCAATGGTGGATTCAATCTACGTCGTGAATATGCTCCTTCTTACATATGCACTATTAGTTGGTTTAAAATAAGAAATAAAATATAGTTTTAAACGAAAATAACACAAATAAATAATATTTTTCGGAAATTTTTTTGCAAAAACGTGTGACGTTGACGTTATAAACATTGCATATTTTTTTAGTCTATTTTTTTGTAGATGGCGTTGCATTTAAATGAAGAAATATTTTTTTCTATTGTGATATTACGATATTATTACCTATTTATTCACTTGAACAACGAATAATTTTACTTACTTGACTACTGAATTGTTATTTACGTCCAGGTTCAAACTTTGATTTGTTATTAGCGCCGCTCCGCACTGCATGAATATTGAAGCCACTAAAGTAAGGTGTATCTACGGATTGCAGTACAGTTCAGTTGAACATAATGAGTGTTTCGGAATGCGAAATCTAGTGCGTAGTTCATATACCGGGTGTTTGTGAAACGCTCCCGAAAACGAAGAAAGACGATAGTACTAACGATACCTTTGATGATGGGTCAGAAAGAAAATCGATCCCGAGAAAAAAAATCATCTTTTCACGTTTTATTAGTTTTATTCACGCTCCATCATGTTAGCACAGCTAAATGAAACGATAATTTCATAAAAAAATCATGAAAATACTTAAACATAATATCAGCAGTGAAACTTAAAATAAAATCAGCTGACAATAGGGTCAATATTCTCGCGGTCGCCGAACTCTTATCTAGCTCGGTACGAAACAATGCATTAGGTATTACTATTCACTCTACCCTTACCTTTCACACACCCGCTGCACCGCCCGGCCGACTCGTGTCGCCTCGTGCTGTGGATTTTACACATGTCAGCGTTGCCAACATGTGGGGAATTCCCCAAATTGCGGGGAATTTAAAGTTGGTTGGAGATTTTATGGGGATTGGTATTATGCGGGAAAAATGCAAACTTGCCTTAGCGTATCCTGTTCAAATCTGACGTAATAAAACCATAGCATTCTTGCATATAATTATTTTATTTAGCGGGAATCTATATCTATAACAAATGCATTGGCTTTTAACATATTAACATCAAGATTTGTGCTCTTTACAATTAAATAAAGCTTCATAACATTACTTAAACTAAATATTATTATCTAAGTAATTATAAAATAATTTTTCAATCTATGAAAGATCGGAAACAACTAAAGATAGCAAACAAGCTAATAACTGTTACAATATTGTTTGGATTATGTTTATAGCTATAGTGAATAGGTTTACTAAAAGTTTGTCAATATTTTGAGTAAAGTTTATAATTTAAGTATAATATCGTTAGCCTCTCAGCATTCAGCTTTTAAAAATTGGAATATACAAAATATTAGTGAATTAAATAATCCAATAACATAGCATTTAATACAAAAATAGGTCTGTATAAATCTTGATGTAATATTACAATGTAGGCAATATAGAGAACTTGTATAAATATTGGTCCATAAAACTACAATAAATGTGCATTAACAAGGATAAAAAACTTTATAAATCTATATTAAACTATTTGAAGCTCAAAAATCTAACATTACAGTCAATTTGGGTAATTTTGGGTATTGAAGGCTTATTCAATATAACATTGGCCCGAAATTGAAATTGCGCATTTTTATTTTGCTTTGGTTTCGATGTTATTTATTTGAAACAAGCTTTGTAAACAACGTATAAAAATATCTTTGTAAACGCGCAAAACCCGCGAAACAACTGACATCTGTCATTGTTTACACGTCAGTAGGTCATTTTGGTTGAGAGTACTTTATGGTTTGTTTTGTGTGCGCCAAAAATTGTCTGCTGCATTGCTATTTAGTAACGTAGAGAAGTAAGTATTATTTTGAATTGAGTAATATCCGTTTGTCTCTGATTATAATCAAAATTTACGCAGTTAATGGAAGTATAGGTACTGCAATGTTATTACCATAAATGTTGAACAGCAGATAAATTATAACCAACGGATCAGGGTAACTTTAGCCCGGCCAAAGTTAGCAGGATATTTTAAACGTTGAAATGGAAGTGTTGCTTGTTCATATCTTATTTTAATTCTATTTTTTTAAAGAATGCAATGACAACAGTTTTAAAATAATATTTTGCCTCTTTCACAGGCTATCGAGTCATTATGGGTCGCAAGAAAAAATCTGCGGAAGGAGTCAGGAGATATGGGACCAAGAGTAACTATTCTCAGAAAGACTTAGATGAGGCTTTAGATAAAATAAAGACTTGCAAATTGTCTCAAAGGGAAGCTGCAAAATTGTTTAAAATTCCAAGAAGTACTTTGAAATATAAATTGAAAGGACAGCATAATAAACCTGTTGGAAAGCCAATAGCTCTTTTAGAATCCGAAGAGAAACTTTTAAGTCATATCGTGACTTTGGCTTTTTAATTAAAACATATTTAGACGATCAGCGTAAAAGTATAAACCAGTTCAAAAATAACATACCTGGCTGGGAATGGGGTAAAAACTTTCTCAATCGACATCCAGAAATAAAACAACAAAAGAAAGGAGCAAAAATAAAGAGATGACTGAAATTTTTTTTGACCATTTCAAAAATGAATTGGCTGATGTACAACAGGAAAATCTGTACAATATTAATGAGACCGGCTTTCACGACAATCCAAAAAAAGCAAGGCTTTTATTCAGACGCTCTTTGCAAAAATCCGGAAATCATAAAAAACTCCACAAAATCATGTTTTACTGTCATGTTCTGTGGGAATGCAAAAGGAGAGTTTTTACTACCATTTATTGTAGCCAAGCAAAAATGGTGTGATCATTGGGGCACCAGCTGGAACGAGAATGAGTGTAGCAAAAAATGTCTGGATGGATGCTGACACATTTGATGAATGGTTTGTGTCTCAGGTTTTACCAGCTCTTTAAGCCAAATCAGGAAAAAAGGGGAAAATCTATCAAAATTTTGTGGGAGCTCAGATTTTATAAAAAATCTAAGCTCCCACATTTAAATTAAAACCTTAGCCCAATGCGAGGAGTATGATATTAAGTTTATATGTTTGATACCAAACTCCACACATTTATTGCAGCCCCTTGACATTGCCTATTTTAGTTCTTTAAAAACTAATTGGCGTTCTGTTTTGAATGATTGGAGAAACACTAGACGTGGAAAGATTGCAACAGTTCTCCCAAAAAACGTCTTTGCTTCGTTATTACACAGGACTCTGGATTTGGGAAAAGACACTGCGGGACAAAACATAATTGCAGGATTTAAAGAAACAGGATTGTTTCCTTGTGATGTCAACGTACCACTAAAAAAACTTCCTGATTATGGCAAGCCAATAGAAGAAATACGAGAAAGCGTCGGAGAAAGTTTCAAGAGATACATTGATGACATAAGAAACATTGACTTAGGGGCGAAGTAAATAAAAAAGTCCCAGATGCCAGTTGTAGCCGGGAAAAGTGTATCCGTGGAAGAAGTCCAGAAGTTCATTGACCAGAGAGAAGAATCTAAAAATAAACCAAAAAAAGCGACGAAGAAAAGAGGACGACCTACGGTTACCAAAAGGACAAACGAATGATAAAGCAAAAAAGAAGAAAACAAGCCGTAGTGTGTCATATACAGTCTGAAGATGTACAGGAGACACCATCAAATATAATGAAGATACAAATGAAAAGAGCATGAGTGAAATAGAAGATGATTATGTAGAAAATTCACGAAACGCTTCAAATGTCTGCTCTTATACAAAACAGGAAAATCGCGATAACCTTGTAGAAAAGGCACAAGAAGAAGTAAGTGCCCAGGAAGAAGATTATATTATAGAGAGATTTGAAGTTAATGCTTATGGTGAACTGGAGCCTCAGGTGGTTAATAATACATTAAAAGCTGTAGTTCGTTATTGGATTGTGAACTACGAAAGAACCCTATTTCCAGGACGAATATCAATGTCAACTCATCCGAAATATAAAGTTTCTTTTCTGCAAAAGGCTGAAGAAGGGTGAATTTGGCCCAAAAAGATTGAATGTGTTTTAGTGAATGACAAAGATATCATTAGGGTGCTGAAATACAACCAAATTAAAAGAAATAAAGGATATTACTCAATAGAAGATGACTTCCTAGCTATGGAATGGGGTGATTAATTATTAAGATTTTGATCTCATTTTTCGTAGGATTAAGCAAACTTTTCTCTATATTGATACGAAAAAAAATTTTTTGGTTGTTTTTAGTGTCTAAAAGTAATTGTATGAAACATAAGTTCCTAATTGTTAACTAAATAAATAGAAATGTTGATTTTTGTATGGCAACATTTTCTTTTCCCCATATTTAATTTAAAAAACAAATTGTCTT
The DNA here is from genome assembly GCA_029286625.1 of Parnassius orleans. Taxonomy (NCBI): domain Eukaryota; kingdom Metazoa; phylum Arthropoda; class Insecta; order Lepidoptera; family Papilionidae; genus Parnassius; species Parnassius orleans. The sequence continues at coordinate 446,261 of JAGSMP010000299.1, forward strand.
AGAAAACTTTGTCTATGGCTGTCGGCAGTATATTTATTAACACCAATTCGTAGGCCAATGTTAACCAAACGTTATAAATGCCATAAAATAAGCCCAACTCATAGACTAACTTCGGCCCATAGAAATTTAAAGTTTTTTACCAACTTTTTCTTAAAACATAATAAGTGGTAATATTTTTGAAATAAAGACGACCTAAAGCCACTAAAACGTTTATATCCCTAAGCCTAAAGGACAAATCTAAACATTTATTAATACTTTTATCCGAAAAGTGGGCCAAAGATACCCAGACTGACTGTACAATTCTAAACATTTAACATTAATTATAAACTCCAAAGATTTAAATTGAGATCTTAATAAATTTGTAATTATTAGTTGGTATAATGTATGTGTCTATGTACCAAAATGAATAAGTTATTGTGTACATGAGAAAAAGATACAATATTACATAAGTGAGGATTAGAGGCGCCCGATGAAAATGACAAAAAAGAAGTCTTTTTCTTTAAAAAAAATAATGTCCACATTAGAATTTTCTTCGTGTTATGAAGGTGTTTCACACATATTAATTATTGTACATTGGACAAACATTTACAACAACTTTGTGTCATTCCTTGACTTTCAACTGTGTACTGGTGATGGTTTGTAATGATGATGATGATGAAACATTATTAGGCCATACAAATATTCGATTCATATTTGCGACCCCACAGCCAAACGCTTGCCGTTGCGCTATCAAGCAAAGACTATGTATACTACTGACGGGCACTACAGTACTAATACACTGCGCACTAAATTACGGTCAATTATCCGTAACTTCTTTAGTCGACTGCGAGCGGGCGAAAAGACATTAGTTCTTTGTTTTGTAAACCGCGAACGTTTGTTTTCAACAATCTAACACTGATTTTGATTGTAATGTGCGCAATTTGTCAAAGTGGTTTGAAATTTAGGAGATAAGTTTGTTACTTTATTTCGTATTTGCCTAAAAAAGTAAATGTCGTGAATGAAAATAAGTCTGCGTTGCATATGCCTTACCAGCTACTAGACATGTGTCATTCATTAATTCCTAGGGACCCCGTTCATTCAAGTATTGACTCGTCTCACGACCGGGTCTTCGCGTCGATCATTCAAATGGATAATTTCGAGTTTCAGTACTCTGTGATCTGTGAGACCCGCTCGATAATGTCGATCGTCGGGCATTACTATACTCTTTGGTCGTAAGTCCTGTCAATCGTTTGATCCGGAACGTTAAAAAAATGTTATTGTAATCACTCAACAACACCCGGGTCAAATGAACGAATCATTTACGATTGACACATATATAACAGACTGTTAGTTAGACTGGTAACTATTAGTAACAGTTAACCGTACGCGTCCGCGCGATCCGCAGCTGTGACAGTTTTTGTTCTGAATTGCCGTTCTTGTAGTATACATAGAAGTCTTTGCTTGATAGTAATACCTGACGGCTTGATAGCCGTTAGGTATTGCGTGACTGCTAGTGAATGCACCAGAACGCTTGGCAAAAAGTGTTATAGAAGTCTGTCCCAATCCAATGTGTCGATCCAAAGCAACGATGTCTTTTTAGTAGTAATATACATATTATGTTAAAAACTTTAAAAAATCATACCAAATTAAAAAAATATCATTTGTACATTATAAAAGAAATTTTAAAAGTAACTAACTTACTATAAAATAAATTTAATACAAATTTATCTGAAATTTACAAGTTATTGCCCAAATTTCACACAAAAATAAAATCTGTATTTTGAGTACACATTTATAATAACACAAAAATGTATAGACCTTATTGACTTTAACCACCCATAAGTCTAATATATTTTTATGTCAAGCTTAATTCGACTATTTGATTAATAAGTGCACGATCGGAATCTTAAATTTACTTTACAATAAACGAGTATAGAAAGAGTAGAAGCAAAATTTAGCCTTATGTCTTGTAAATTTACACTTTGAATACAAGATTGTTTGCTTAAATGTGCGTATGGATTTATGTAATAAAAAACTATACTAACTACAATGATGTAAATGTAAACATGGAGTATTTAGCAAGAGAAATATTTATCATAAAAAGTTGGCCACTAGAAATTTTTATTTAGATATTAATCTATATGTAAACGATTAAGGTCTTCATTATAACTGCACCATTGATCCATTGATTTGTTTACAACCTAGTTTAGTGTTTATTTTGACGTACTATTCTACTATGTCATTAAATTTTTTATTAATGCGAGAGAGTATATTGTTGGATAAAATAATAAAATAAAAGATGCAAGTGCAAGTTATATTGTTTTTTATAGCTTAAATTCTGCAAGAATACTCAATTATTAGCAACTAACAAAGTTTGCTTACCTTAGCTATTCCTAATTTGTGAGTTGTCACAACGAAACTTTTCCCGAACGCGTATTCTATAAAATAGCAGATTAAAGTTATATGATGAAACAACCTATAATAATAGATGGTGGCAACTTCGGAATTGTTTGTTTGCATATTCTAAAAACAGCATATAATTTGATTGCATAAATAGTTATTTATTATAACATAAGGGTGTAACCACATCAATCGATCGATCGTCGATCGGTGGTGGAATGGATTCGTCGACATCGATCGATAGTTTCTACCACACCGATCGATCGATGGCATTGATCGATGGTAGAATGGATTTGTCGACGTCGATCGAGCTGCTTGATTATTTGAGAACCCGCCCCGCTCCACCGAGCCCTCCCTATTGTCCTCTTCTGAATACATTTTGAAAGATCGACGATTGTCGATCGATGATTGAACAACATTTTCCAGTATCGACCAGTATCCGTCGATCAGCTAAAGCTACCACACGAAACGATCGACATCGATTGACGTCGATCAATGGCATCGATCGACGATCGATCAATTGGTGTGGTAACACCCTAATAGTAGAAACGTTAAAATTTGAACTATGCGCCTCGCTCGAGATAAACGGTAATTGAAGATCTTTCTATCTTGTGAATTCAAGTCCGCTTGTCTAAATGGCTTCATCATATCACACCTCAAAGGAAACGCATCATCAGTTACGAAAACGTATGGCAATAGTTTTAAGCTGTTGTTAATTTTTTCTTCCACCGGAATCTTTAACAGATTTTTCTCAAGTTTCTTGTAGAAAACTGTATTTTGCAGAACACCGCCATCTGATACTCTGCCATTTGTGCCAAAATCGCACATAATAAATCGATATTTGGCATCCACAATTGCTAACAGAACCATACTATGCCGCCCTTTGTAATTGTAATAATAAGATCCGCTTTCCTCGGTGGAATAATATCTATATGTTTCCCGTCGATTGAGCCGATACAGTGAGGAAAATTCCATCTGTCTTCAAAGGTTTTGCGATATCTTTCCAATCTTCTTCTGTTTTCGGAAACTGAAACAAATACAAAAAACTCTTAATAACTAATACTTAAACTTTTACCCACGTGTTTTATAAAAATACTTATATTTAACTTATTGTTACAGACAGAAGAAACAGAGGAAGTTGAAACTAATGGGTTGAAATCTACACTGAGTCTTCTTCTGACGCCATTCAAAGTCCACATGCATCAACGTCTTCTATAGTCGTCCAAAGTCTACACCCACCGACACCTTCAAGAAACCGGTCAAGGCCGACAAAAAGGACTTCAAATTATGATTCCGTAACTGAAGATGTTCTTCTGTCGGTGCGTGATCATTTCAAACGTCCGGCTGTACCCGAAGATGGTTGCGACGTTTTTGGCAAAATGGTGGCAATAAAATTGCGTGACTTGCCCAGAGAACAGAGATTGTTTGCAGAAAAAATTATTACTGATACGTTATTTGAGGCACAATTTGGTAACTTAACGATATCACACAAGCTTACAAGTTCAACTCTGCTAAATCAGGTACCACAACAAATCCATCAGCAGCAGATGTTATCGGAACCTCATTACTCAAATACCAGAAATATAAATTATAATTTACAATCTCAGCAGAGTCAACCGACATATTTTCATGAAATACGTTCAAATGCACCAACTAGGCCAGACCCTCAAATCTCGGATGCCAGCCTTCAATTATCGGGTTCACTTTCCACCGAAAACATGTCCAAGGTGACTTTATTTTCTCAATTTAACGATGAAAACTAACTATGACTTTGCCTCTCTATTTTTTTTTAATAAAAGTAAACTTTTGATTATAATCTTGTAGTTTTACTTACCTTCAAATAGTTTGTGCGAAGTACTTCATAGATAGCGTTACATGTCTCAGGGATAATGATGCCTAGAGCTTGAGGTGATATTATTGTAGAAAACTTGAGATCTTCGTAACTTCTACCAGTCGCCAGGAATCTCAAAGTTGCTGTTAACCTCATGCGGTATTATCGCTGGACGCATTATCGTGTCATTCTTTTGTATCAACGGCGTTACTAAGGACAAGAGTTCCAAATATGTGTTTTCATCCATACGCAAATAATTGTGCAGTCCTTCGGAGCGAATTTCAATTCATTTAAAAGGTTGGTGTGGAATACTTATTTCTTTTCAGTAACCATTCTTTACACCATACAGAACGTTTCTTCTTACACTTCTCTTTTTTCTTAATAGCTAGCACCAAACCAACAATAGCCAAAACGTCATCATTTGTGGGTGCCGGTGGCATATTTCACAAAATACTTATATATTATACTGCACAACACGACTTTTCGGTTTGTTACAGGCGCAGAACTGAGACTGCACAGGCATACTTGAATCGTGTGTGGTCACTATGGACGTTCGGTATACTTGCACAAGCCTTCAGTTCCGGTATACCGTACAGGTATACCGCTACGTATGTACGGCACACTGATTTTGTTTGTAATGTGCGCAATTTGTCAAAGTGATTTGAAATTTAGGAGATAAGTTTGTAACTTTATTTCGTATTTGCCTAAAAAAGTAACTGTCGTGAATGAAAATAAATCTGCGTTGCATATTTACCTTGCCTTACCAGCTACTAGACATGTGTCATTCATTCATTCGTAGGGACTCCGATCATTCAAGTATTGATTCGTCTCACGACCGGGTCTTCGCGTCGATCATTCAAATGGATAATTTCGAGTTTCAGTACTCTGTGATCTGTGAGACCCGCTCGATAATGTCGATCGTCGGGCAATACTATACTCTTTGGTCGTAAGTCCTGTCAATCGTTTGATCCGGAACGTTAAAATAATGTTATTGTAATCACTCAACAACACCCGGGTCAAATGAACGAATCATTTACGATTGACACATATCTAACTAACAGACTGTTAGACCGGTAACTGTTATTAACAGTTATCCGTCCGCGTCCGCGCGATCCGCAGCTGTGACACTTTTTGTTCTGAATTGCCGTTCTTGTAGTATACATAGAAGTCTTTGCTTGATAGTAATACCTGACGGCATGATAGCCGTTAGGTATTACGTGACTGCTAGTGAATGCACCAGAACGCTTGCCAAAAAGTGTTATAGAAGTCTGTCCCAATCCAATGTGTTAACATAAGCAACGATGTCTTTTTAGCAGTAATATACATATTATGTTAAAAACTTTTAAAAAAATCATCCCAATTTAAAAAAAAAAATCATTTGTAGACTAACGTCATACAATTACACAAAACACATACATTATAAAAGAAATTTTAAAAGTAACTAACTTACTATAAAATTAATTTAATACAAATTTATCTGAAATTTACAAGTTATTGCCCAAATTTCACACAAAAATAAAATCTGTATTTTGAGTACACATTTATAATAACACAAAAATGTATAGACCTTATTGACTTTAATCACCCATAAGTCTAATATATTTTATGTCAAAACAATTCGACTATTTGATTAATAAGTGCACGATCGGAATCTTAAATTTACTTTACAATAAACGAGTATAGAAAGAGTAGAAGCAAAATTTAGCCTTATGTCTTGTAAATTTACACTTTGAATACAAGATTGTTTGCTTAAATGTGCGTATGGATTTATGTAATAAAAACTATACTAACTACAATGATGTAAATGTAAACGTGGAGTATTTAGCAAGAGAAATATTTATCATAAAAAGTTGGCCACTAGAATTTTTATTTATATATTAATCTATATGTAAATGATTAAGGTCTTCATTATAACTGCACCATTGATCCATTGATTTGTTTACAACCTAGTTTAGTGTTTATTTTGACGTACTATTCTACTATGTCATTAAATTTTTTATTAATGCGAGAGAGTATATTGTTGGATAAAATAATAAAATAAAAGATGCAAGTGCAAGTTATATTGTTTTTATAGCTTAAATTCTGCAAGAATACTCAATTATTAGCAACTAACAAAGTTTGCTTACCTTAGCTATTCCTAATTTGTGAGCTGTCACAACGAAACTTTTCCCGAACGCGTATTCTATAAAATAGCAGATTAAAGTTATATGATGAAACAACCTATAATAATAGATGGTGGCAACTTCGGAATTGTTTGTTTGCATATTCTAAAACAGCATATAATTTGATTGCATAAATAGTTATTTATTATAACATAAGGGTGTAACCACATCAATCGATCGATCGTCGATCGGTGGTGGAATGGATTCGTCGACATCGATCGATGGTTTCTACCACACCGATCGATCGATGGCATCGATGGTAGAATGGATTTGTCGACGTCGATCGAGCTGCTTGATTATTCGAGAACCCGCCCCGCTCCACCGAGCCCTCCCTATTGTCCTCTTCTGAATACATTTTGAAAGATCGACGATTGTCGATCGATGATTGAACAACATTTTCCAGTATCGACCAGTATCCGTCGATCAGCTAAAGCTACCACACGAAACGATCGACATCGATTGACGTCGATCAATGGCATCGATCGACGATCGATCAATTGGTGTGGTAACACCCTAATAGTAGAAACGTTAAAATTTTAATGAAGGTTTATTTTAACTAGACCATGAATTTAAAGTGTAATTAAAATTTAAACAGTGATTGAACTTACGTTCTAAAAAAATGCCCAAATGTATTTTCTATTAATTATAAAGTATATTCACATAATCTAACGCGAAATTTGTTAATTTAAACTACAATGTAATGCCATAGTCGACGAAAGACAAAGCTATACATTATCATTAGCGTATAGACAAGGAAAACAATTACATTGAAGAACTGGAATGTCGATTTGAGAGAATAATATCTATATGTATATTTATAAAAGTTATTTAAATGAAATTAATTTATCAAAATCCGCAACATCGTCTTATAACTGCAAAACTTGTAAATACTGGTAATTTTGGCGGCATTGCCAGCACTCTTAAAAAAAGTTGTTGTTTAATAGTTCTAATAATATCAAAAGACCACAGCACATAAAATGTACCATAAAGGTGGTTTTTACATTAGGCCGCATGACTGAAGCAAATCCTCCCTCGCCTCTTAATTTATGGGTTGGCTAGAATTCTTTACCAGGTGGTAGGGAAATTCTAATAATAATATAGAATCAATCATAATAATATAGTGGCGGTGTAAGAATATCCACTACCTCATATCGTCCCGTGGGTGTCGTAAGAGGCGACAGAGGGAGATGGGCAGATTTTACCATTTTTAACAATTAATTTGTTGGACTTACACCCTAAAATAAACTTTGAACTTTAAATTATAACTACATATATATATATATATATATATTTCTAAAACAAAACTAGCAGTTATTCATTGCATCAAAATTTATTACAAATTTCGAATTTCGTTAGAACTAGATGCACATTTCAACTCCAAGCTTTTTAACCTAATTTACACATAAATTGGTGTTGTGTTACATACTACTACATTACATTACCTATATGAAAAATTTCAATATTAGATGGCGATTGGGGAGCCCGCAATTCTCTTGATACCCATCTCAGGGAGGAAAGAATGCCTGAAAACCAGCGCTTCGTGGGATCTCAGTCCCGTATAAACAAAAGCCGAGTCATTTCCGATTGCCTAAATTTAATTAATGTTGGCGACCCGCCCTGGCTCCTGGGTGTAATGTATTAACGTGGCGTTATTTAAATTTGAGATAATCAAAGATCGCTTATTTTAGGAAATTTACTTTTTTTTGTTAAATGTTATTTTGGATAAAATATAGTCTAGATTACTGCTGGCATAGCTCTCTATCTGTTCGTGAAGTTTCATTACAATCGGTCTCGCCATTCCGAAGATTAGCTCAGACAGGCAAACTATTTAAAAAAAATGTTTATTCATGTCTTTATGACAAGCAAATAACTCCCTCAGCTCAATATAAGGCAGTTATATTGATATTACAGACAGACACATATTTTATTTATATATATAGATTAAGTAAATTTATTTGTAAATTTGTCTTTCCAAAGTGGCAATGATGTGATGTATATACTTACGTTATATAGTAAAGTAAAAAAGTAAGGTACATAATAATTACTAATAACAATATCAAAGAGTGTAGATGGTTAGGCAAGGCTTGCGAATAGACGTTTATCAATCGAGAGTGTTTTATTTTACGTATTTACATTTAGAAGCTGTCTTGAATACCAAAATTAAAAATCTGTTATATAGGGATCACATCAACATGTTAAGCAATATTAAACCTTGTTAAGTTTTATCCTGTATATACATTGAAATTTTAATATATACTGAATGAGACGGAAAGTTATTGCTTTGTAGCCTGATTTTTTAAACATTTTCATACATAATTTAAATACTAATTGAAATTTAGAAATCTTAAAATTACATAATTTATTCGTATTTAGCTCAGACCAACAAAGAAAGATAGACGAATCACTGCGTACTTTTCAAGTGACGCCGAAACCATACTCAACTTCTTGACACAGTCACGCACACATCTTTCTACTTTCTTTCTTTAACTGCACAAATACATTGCCTAAAACCATGATGTTGGTTGCATATGTGTACGCTAGTACGTGTTCTTATAATAAGTTGAGCATGGTTTTGGCTTAGTTTTGGACTTTCTCTTCTTTTAGGTCTAAGGAATTTCATCATAAATTATAAAAAATTGTTATAAACATATACTTACTACTTATATGAAATTCTAAAAGGACAAAGCTTTCACGACTTGAACAAAGAAACAACTAAAAAAAATGTTTTATTAATTAAAATTTCAAATACAAGGCTTTTCTCCTCATGTGTGTTGTTAAATCTACATCAAAATTACACTCTGACATTTTGACTAGATCATAATGCATTTGTTTATATTTTCAATTCATAAAGACAATGTTTAAGCAGTCTAGTACTTTCACTAGTACCTTTGTTTAAAAGTGGACTGTTTATAGTTTGTGGGCCCTTAAAGTGAGGCCTAAGCCTTAAGTTCCATAATTTAATAATATTACGTAATAACTAGATAATCTAATAGAACTAAAACAAAGTCACTATATACACTAGCTATAACTTATGATAACGATTATCAAATCTAAAACTAAGCATGTAAAATGATTGTTTTTACATTAATGCTTCAGTCTGAAAAAATACTGTACAATACTTATAGAATTGTCAAGCTAAGCCAACACTAGCTTTGCAGAAAGTAACAGTTTTTAAACAAATTCATTAATGTGTATATAAATTTATTTCTTCGTTGTACATAGTATTTCAAGTATTTTATTAAATGTTTCACCTACCGCGTTCAATTGTGAATCTAAACGATCCAGGGTCCACTCACACAGAAAAAAAATTCATCAAAATCGGTCCAACCGTTTAGGAGGAGTTCAAACACAAAGTGACAAACACACGTACAGAATATATACAGGGATATTTTGCAATAACCGGCCAAATGTGCAGAGAAGATTCAGAATAGGTAATATAGGCAAATGGAGAAGAAAAATTAATAAAAAAAACTCAAACATTGTCATTTTTATCTTTTAAATTCAAAATGCGTGGTAATGCATTATTTTAACTGATAGTCATTTATAAATATCTGACGCGTTTTACGCACGCACACATTCGTAAGGGTAGCTCGGTAAGGTACCTTGTCGCGCGACTTCCCGCGCCCATTCCTTCTATTTACCATTACACGGTTAATTACCTACGCCTGCTCGCCCGTAGTGCTGCTAATTTAGCATTATGGCTAAATTTGGCATATTTTCGACTGATTTAGCATGAAAAATTTCAATTTAGCATATTATAGCATATTTTTTAGCATTTTACTGGTCTAAAAGAAAAACCGTAGTCCCACGTCATGTTTCATCGATATTGACATATATCCTGCCATCTAGCGTCAAGTAGCGTAGCACCGGCGCTACTTGGCGCTAGATGGATACATGTAGGGCACATGTAGAAATTTGTCTTTGAATATCATAACTATAGGTACTCTTTGGGATGGGGTTCCCGGATCATTCAAAACATGAAAAAAAGAAACTCAGATAAGAGATTGTTTTTTTTTTTTAGATTTACTCTGGTCTGTGATGTGATGACCTTACTCTATTTTATTGCTTGTTAACAGTTTGAGTTAATCAGTTAATTAATACGAGCGTGGTACAATGGACTGATGTAAGACGAGAGTTTTGATAATGCCTCCAAAATACAGTCAACATTATCGTTCAGAGTGGGAGTTGATGTCCGAATTTAAAGAGTGGTTTTAACCGGTTGAAAATGACTATACTAAAGCTTACTATAAGTATTGTAAGTGTCATGTCATGGCTAAATTGTACTGATTGAAACAGCATCTTTCATCTTCTAAACACCTCAAAGCTATGGAACCCATACGAGGTCAAAAAAAAATGAATTCCCGAAAGTCAAAAAGAATCTTAACACTCACAAGGCTGAAAGCACACTAGCTATGTTTATTTGTGAACCTGCTTCTATTTTGACCACTGACCATTTGTCACAAGTGTGTAAGAAATAATTCAGCGATAGTCATAGTGCTGACCTTCGATTACATAGAACAAAATGCACGAATATAATCAAGAATATATTGGCACCACATTTTTATCGAGAATTAGTGGACGACATCGGCGATCACGAATACAGTGTGTTAATTGACGAATCTACAGATGTTTCGGTGAGCAAACTGTTAGGCGTGGCAGTTAGATATTTCAGCAAATCGTCGAAGAAAATGATTTCTACCTTTTTGGGATTGGTCGAACTTGAAGACGGAACAGCCAATAGCATAGTAAATAGCTTAAAGTTATTGCTTTCCGGATTAAATTTGAACATCAAAAAATTTATCGGCATCGGAACGGACAACGTCTCCGTAATGACAGGAACTAACAACGGTGTTCATCAACTAACTAACTATTAGTAAGATGTGTCTGCCATTCCTTACAACTTGCAATGTCACATGCCTCTGAAGAGACTCTCCCTAGAAATGTCGATTTTCTTATTCGTGAAACCTATAACTGGTTCAGTCATTCATCGAAGCGAAAAATTTACTACAAAGGTTTATTTAAAACAATGAACTCTGGATCAAAGCCCCTAAAAATCCCTCAGTTAAGCAATACCAGATGGATCTCCATCGAGCCAGCTGTTTGTCGCATTTTAGAACAATGGAACGAATTAAAACTTTTGTTTCAAGTTGCCAGAGGAAATGAACATTGTTACATGGCGGAAATGTTGTACCACATGTATAATGATCCTGTAAACCATCTCTATTTACTTTATTTAAAACCAATCTTACAGGAGGTTCAAAGGGTCAATTAACTTTTTGAAGGCAACGATATTGACGTCTGCAAACTTTATAATGACCTGATTGGATTAACGGAATCGATAAGTCGTCGCATTCTTAATCCTACAGCCAGAGTTAAAGTGCTGACACAAAATATTGCCAGTTATATAGACCCATCCCTGTATATGGGCTACGTTTTCGAGACAAAGTTAAGGGAATATGAGTTAGCGCAAGAGGTAGAGCAAAACCTTAGACGACGATGTGTTAATTTTACCCTTAAACTTGTACATGAAATACAAGCAAGATTGCCAACAAACCTTGCAGTACTACAAAAAAATAATATGTTTTCTGTGCAAGAAACGCTGAAGGTTTTAAAACCAGAAATTGTAGAAATAGCGCAGGAGTTTACTACGGATGCAACGAAAATCGATAAACTTGTATCACAATGGCGAAACATTGATCGTATGCAGTGGCAGTGTACTTCATCCACCATTGAGTTTTGGTGTGAAGTTCTATACGTCAAGGACGCTGCAGGAAACAATCCCTTCTTGGAACTGGCTGGATTTGCAACAATGTCGCTGACGTTGCCACATTTAAACCCTGATATATTGAGCGAGTATTCAGCCAAGTTAAGTTGGTTAAAACAAAACTGAGAAACAGTTTGTCTTTAACAACGCAATTTTATACGTAAGATTTGGACTGAAAAGGGTAAACAAATGCTGTCACTTCTACGACATACCTGATCCAATATTATAATTACGAAAGATAGGGTCAAATGAGGTATATGCGTCCTCGTCTTCTGCTCCAGATCCACCGATGGCACCTGACCAAGAATATACCGACGAGGATCTGAATATTTTGTTTGTATAACGGACTGACTGATTGTTGTCTATGAATATTGTACCATTTTGTAAACTAAAACATGTAAAATCGTGTTAGCCTTTTTCTTTAGCATATTTTTAGAATTTTACAAACATGGATTTAGCATTAAATATTTTTAAGAGTTGGCAGCACTGCTCGTCCGGCCGACAGCTGACAGTGTTGACCGTGACCTCATTACGTACGCTTCGTTACCAATGACATAACGAAAATATTCGAACCGCGTATACTATAAAACTATGAAATGGTGCGATATTACATTTTATGCAATGAAATTTACGTGATGCGCAAAGATACTAAAGTGAGTCTTTACCGCGGCAAGAAATTAACGTACGTGTCGTAATTGTAAACGGTGTGATGAATTTGCTATACAGTTAAAAGCTTGTGATAATGAAGCAGACAAATTAAAACTAGTACAAACCAAAAATTACATCTGCTTAAAGCGCAGGTAGCAAGAGAAGTTGTGAAAGAGGATGTTGAATTGTATAAAGATGACGAAGATGTATGTATAATTTCCTTTGATCTAATGAAAACCCTTTTAACCCTTGTTATCAGTACAGGTATCTGTTACTATATACGTCAGCTTTGGACATACTGTCTTGGTATCCATAACATGAAAAATGATGATGTGTATATGTTTATGTGGGATGAGAGCAAAGCATCACGTGGCCCTCAAGAAATAGCTTCCTGCTTATTGTAATTTCTAAAAAATATTGTAAAATGTAAACATCTCATTATGTATTCTCATCAATGCGGAGGGCAAAATTGAAATATGAAGATGGCCCTATTCTGTCAGTACATTTTTTCCAATGCTGAGTATACTAAAATTAAAATTGATCATAAATTCTTCGTAACTGGGCATTCGTATGTCATGCGATCTAGATTACGGTCTTCTTGAAAAGCAAAATCGTTATTTCAAAAACATTTTCGTGCGTAAAGACAGCGAACAAGTAATAGTAGGGGGAGTCCAAGAGGCTAAATAGGGATTTACTCGAGCGTCGTGGGGACTTATTGGATTGTGAAGATTAGATGCTAAAAAGAAAAGAAGATTATATGATGTATGCCGTTTCACTGGTGGGGGGAGCGTGTACAGGTTTTAAAAATGTAAAAAAAAACAATCACAAAGAAATACTCGGGCGCTGCAGTGTATGCGCCCCACGTATTTCTGATAACGGAGAAATATTAATCTGCCGGTTTGCATGGTGGGATTGGCCGTACGAAGGGGTAGAAAATAGGAAAAAAATAATTTATTCGACCGAGAATAAATTCTTTATCTTAGGCATTAGTAGTAAGCGTGTCACTAAGAAAGTAAACAGTAGGTAACAAAAACTTGAGAAACGAAAACGTGAATTAAATCACACACACACAAACAGGAGCGCGTAAGAGTAGTTGTTGCCCACAAATCACATTCAATTTGGGATAATTTCAAATAAAAGTGGAAGCTTTATTTACTCGTATTTTCAAAAAATTAATATCGGTATATAATAAGGTATTTATTTGAACTTCAATATAGAATTTGGCTACTCTTTGAAAAATAACCCTGTATATAATGACTACCTTTCAGCTATCCGGGGATCTTTGTAAATTTATTATTAAAAGTAAAGTAAGGTTATAGTTCTTGCAATTCACGAAGTCGAGCGGGGTTCGTGGTTGAACGTGTACATGCGATAGTGTGTGTGTCTGACGGAGCGGAGTTTAGAACGTGCCGTCGCTAACCATACGCGCTTTTGGTCTCACGCACACTTTGACACGTATACGGATACGTGTTTACCATAAGTAAAGCCCGCTCGACTTCGTGAATTGCAAGTCCAACGTCCCACGGCTGGCCGCAAGCTTTCTCTCATTTCTGAGAGCGTTTTATGTAAAGGAATGTCCTTCTTGCTGCTCCAATACGATGCTGACTTCACACATATTCGAAATAATATTTTTTAATTTCTCAGACATGCAGGTTTCCTCACGATGTTTTCCTTTACCGCCGGGCATGTGGTAAATCAGCACTTAAAATTTCAAATAAATGCGGGGATCGAACTCGGTTGTTCGCGTACTGTGAAATTTACAGCGAAAGCTTAGCAACCGAGCTTCCATGGCCTTTTTTTTATATATAATGTGTAATGTCCTCTACACTGAATTTCGGTCACGGTGGCCAGCCTCAACGGAGACTAGCCATCTGCGCAGGACAGGATTATAGTGACCAAGTGTATGTGCAAGCACAGGTGCACTCTCTATTCCCTCACTCTCATACTCCGATCCGACACGACCGGAAAGAGATCAGGTGCAGGAACAACGGCTTTACGTGCTTTCCGAGGCACGGGGATGAGACACCGCCAACTTCCTGACTCCTGAGAATTTCTTGACAGAAAAACTCAATAACTTATAATTATTTTGGCCCGACCCAGGACCTCACGATCCGCAGTCGCGTTTACGACCGTTAGACCAACGAGGAGTAAATGTATTATAATATTCATATTAAATACGTTAGTTTTTAAGTTACCTGTTATGTGAGATATTGGTGAAGAAAAGAATAATTACATCAATAATAAGCTAAAATTTTCAACCCATTTAGTGGAGCAAGCCTATGCAAGGCAAGATTTTGCCATTTGCAACATCTGTAAAGGCATGGTAAGTGCAATAAATACTTGGTCAAAGTTAAAACTTCGTCAGCAATAACTGAAACGATTCAAGCATTGCTATGATCCGATATAGCGGTTAAAACTTTATTAACACAAGACTTCAAATCTTCACTGAAATCCTTTCTGGTCTCCACAAACTTCTGCAACGCGTCTTGGACCTTAGCCTCTTTATAATCCGATGCCAGCTTATTCTTCTTACATGTTATTTCAAGGAAAGCTATCAAGTTCTCAGCGACCTCTACCGGCATTTTAGCGCAATTCGTCTCAATCAAAACGGACAAGTGCTTACCGATTTCCGACTTTATCATCTGCGTCACAAAGCTCTGTTCGCAGTCAAAATCTGATTCTTCTTTCTTGTGGAGTGATTCAATCGCCATCAGGGTCAAGGCGAGTATGGCTTCATTCTGCATGACGGAGTGGGACGATACTAGCATACCAACTAAGCTAGATACGCAACCCTCCACCTGTAATTAATATGAAAATATATCAATAAAACGGTTTTAATGGCCTTGGATTTTTTTTATATTTTGTCACATGGAGACACTAGAGGATTTTTTATAAAATTATTTAGTTGCGAGCCCACCCATGGAAATAATTACCATGAAATATCTACCTTAATACATACTACAAATACCTTATAGCTATGCTCATGAAAAATTTTAAAATGACAGAGATGTCATTTTTAAATTTTGAAAGTAATAAATACAATGCATCATTGTTGCTGCAATATAATGTGATCAAGTATAAACTAAATTTATTGTCCTACATTTTTTTATTTGGTTAGATTAAAATTAATCGTACAAGTCAGTTTTTCACTAATTATATAAATATATGGAGAGAGCTATGCTCGGGGTGCCTCTGTATGATACACTTAGAAATAAGGATATCCGCAGTAGAACCAGAGTGGCCGACATAGCCCAACGGATTAGTAATCTGAAGTGGCAATGGGCCGGCCATATAGCTCGAAGAACCGACAACCGATGGGTAAAAAAGGTTCTCGAGTGGCAGCCTCGTATCGGTAGGCGAAGTGTAGGGTGACATGCAGGATGGAAGGTCGATGGATGTAGGTGGTTCAGGACAGTGCTTTGTGGCATTCCTTGGGGGAGGCCTATGTTAAGCAGTGGACTTGTGAAGGGCTGTAATGATGATGATGAAAATATAAATATAAATTTTAATACATAAATGTACAACCAATGTTGGCCTCATTATGTTACCCTCAGTTACTATTTTTTTTAATATTAGCAATGTTATTAACATTACTAATAATCACTTTAACCACTTCTGATAAGCTTAAAATGTTTGTGTTAGGTTAGGTTATTGCAAAATAACTCTGTATAGAAGCCAGCGCGCGCGCGAGCAGGCGCGGCGCCTCGCCCCCCGCGCCCGCAGCACTCCCCCCCGCGCTCCCCGCACGCACCTGCAGCAGGCGCGCGCGCCCGGCGGCGGGCAGCTGGCGCAGCGCGCGCGCGAGCAGGCGCGGCGTATCGCCCCCGCGCCCGCAGCACTCCCCCCCGCGCTCCCCGCACGCACCTGCAGCAGGCGCGCGCGCCCGGCGGCGGGCAGCTGGCGCAGCGCGCGCGCGCCCGGCGGCGGGCAGCTGGCGCAGCGCGCGCGCGAGCAGGCGCGGCGCCTCGCCCCCCGCGCCCGCGTGTCCCGCGCGCGCCCAGCGCCCGACCGCGCCCAGCGCTGCCGCGTCCTTCATCAGCTGCCGAGCCGCGCCTTCTGCCCACCACAAACTACTTGACGCAACATACAAACTAACAACTGCCACTTACGAACTAACAAGCTTAGTCAATCCAGGACTTAAACATTCATAATTCTTCATACATACATATACATAAACACTCACGCCTGTCACCCAGAGGGGTAGGCAGAGACTACGGACTTCCACTTGGCACGATCCTGGCACACCTCTCTCGCCTCATTTACATCCATATATCTACGCATACACGCTCGTCGGTTAAGGGTACTCCTAATCTGGCCCATTTTCAATATATCGCCAATTTGGTCGATAAACCTTCGTCTAGGGCGTCCCTTTCCGACTCTGCCGTTCACTTCTGCAGCATAAATTTGCTTTGTCACTCTTTCTTCGTTCATTCTTTCTACATGACCAAACCACCGAAGCATTCCTTTCTTAATCCTGGTCACAACGTCATCTTGCAAACCACACTTTTCTCTTATCACACTATTTCTCACCCTGTCATTCAGATTCAGCCCTAGCATACTCCTTAATGACTGCATTTCTACAGCATTTATTCTACTCTCATGCTTCTTCTGCCAGACCCAACTTTCACTACCATACATTAAAGTAGGGACTAACACAGCATTGTGAATTGCCAAACGTGCCTTTTTTGACACATTCTGACTCTTCACAATAGCGTGTAGAGCCCCATTCACTCTATTTCCTGCGTTCACTCGTCGTTCTATATCCTTATCATATCTACCATCCCTACTAAATAAACATCCCAAATATACAAACTCATCCACTTGCTCAATCAACTCCCCTTCTATTCTTATTTCACATAACGTTTTACTTTCTTCTCTTTCAAAAACCATCACTTTCGTCTTACTTGCGTTCACTTTCATACCTCTTTCTTTTAATGATCGGTTCATTAAAGTAACCATCATTTGCAACTCGGCCGCAGACGATGCAAATATGACTTGATCATCGGCGTACAAAAGGCATTTGACGGTTAACTCACCCATTCTCAACCCACATTCTTCAACTTTCAAAGTTTGCAAACAACTGTCCATAAATAGGTTAAACAGCCAGGGGAAGCTACAGCCCTGTCCGACACCTTTTGGATGCCAAACCAGTCCGAGTAGACCCTGTTGATCCTGACACAAGCACTAGAGTCCCTATACAGAGACTTCAATGCCTGTATCAAACCAGCGCTCAAACCAAATGAGTTAAGTGTTTGCCATAACACATTCCTGTCCACTCTGTCATAAGCCTTTTCCAAGTCCATGAAAGCACAAAAACTTTCTGGTTTTGGCCAAAAACTTCTCCGCAATCATTCGCATGGAAAATACTTGATCCGTACACCCCATTCCCTTTCTAAATCCAGCTTGCACATCCCAAATTTTTCCATCAGTTTCTTCCATAACTCTTTCAATTAACACCTTAGCATACAGTTTACCCACAATGCTAAGCAAGCTGATACCACGGTAGTTTTTACAGTCCTGCTGTGACCCTTTTCCTTTATATATTGGGACTATAACGGCTTTGCACCAGTCTTCCGGTACCCGCTTCAGTTCCCAACATAAATTAAACAAGGTGTACAGAAGGCCTGCCACCACTCCCTCTCCAGCCCTTAGCATTTCGAGTGATACTCTATCATATCCGGCTGCCTTACCTGCTTTCATGCTTTTCATTGCTTTCATTATTTCATCTACACTTATCTCCCTACCTCTCTCCACTTCTTTCGGAATTTCTTTTTCACTTAATTCAGACGACCCTTCACTCATAAACACGCTTTCAAAGTATTCCTTCCATCTCTTTAAATTCGAAACTTCATCATTCAGCATACAGCCATTCTCGTCTCGTATAGCATTCATTCTAGGCTGTTTGAATTTCCCTAGCAGTTCTTACGAGTTTCTAGAACATTTTAATATTTGCCTGGAAGTTATCAGATATCCTTCTATCATTCTTATCCGTTCTTTCTTGCTTTTCCTTTCAACAACTTTTACTCTCTTATTTATAAGTCTAAAGTCTGTCTTTTTCTTTCAATCTCATCATTCATACCGCCAGAATTACCAGCTTTGGTTGCCAGTAAATCTAGCCATGCTCTTCTTTGCTTCAACTTCCATCCGAATCTCATCATCCCACCACAACGTATTATTTTTCCTTTCATTCGTTCTCTTACTTACACCACATACTTCGGTGGCTGCATCCACCAAAACTTTCTTAACATTATTCCATACAGTCTTCAGGTCTAAATCATTCATACATATTTCATTCAAACCATTTATATTCTCCCTCAGTCTACATTTATACTTCTTTCACACCTTCATCTTGTAACCTCTATGTTCTTATACGCTGTAACGCAGTGGTAGACACAGATGTCCGATGCCGCCAACGCCTGAATAGACCATTAATTCGGCATAAGACCAAGTAATGATCCGTCCCTACGTTGGATCCCGGTAAACTCTTGTATCTACCACTGCTCTCCGCATTCTTTCATCCACAATTATGAAATCTATCATGCTTCTATCATTACCTCTTTCCCATGTATACATGTGAATCCTCTTATGGCGAAAGAAAGTATTCGTCACAAAAGATTCTTTTACTCACATACGGCGAGGAGGTCTTCACAATTCTCATTTACACTTTCATCGCCAAACATTCTAATATCCTTTCATAACCAGATCTTCACCCCAACCCTTCCATTAAAATCTCCTAACATAATGATATTTTCATTTCCTTGCATTTCATCACCACCATCCTTACCATGTCCCAAAACTGCTCTCGGATATAAGTGGGCTTAGACATGTCTGGGGCGTACACCCCTAACACAAACAACTTTTTTAAGCCCACTTTCATTCGTATCCACAGCAGCCTTGGGCTTACACATTCATACACTTTCACACATTGACCCATTCTTTCTGAAAGGATGACACCGACTCCCTGGCATGCCCGCTTGGTCTCGTCTACACCAGACCAGTAAGCGGTATACATGCCATGTGCAGTGGCATCCTTTCCCTTTCGTTTCGTCTCATTTACACATAACACATCTATTCCTCTATCATTCATCATTTCGCATATTTCATCCATCTTATCATTCATTGCTCCAAATACATTCAGCGTAGCGAGACGGGCCTCCGCAATCCACTTTTCGCCCTTCCGGGAGTCAGAACGTGACGGGTGGCGAACCTCGTCGCCGGTTTTACTCCCGGAGATTCTTCGCACCCCTGCCCCATTAAAGGGGCGCCGGGAACTCGGGGCCATTTCTTTAATGTGTTGGCTCATGGTGCGATCTAAGGGGGTGGTAGATTTTACGCCGCTACCATACGGCGAGGAGCCGAGTCTATCCTTTCGGCTTTGTCGCTCGTTTAGCACCACCCACACATAATTCTTAGTGATTGCAATAGGTGTATCAATTAAGTCAATAATCACCCGAGATGTTAAAAATCCTGAACTTTAACATCTCGAAAGCAAACTGAAAGTATATTATACTATATGTACCTTCGAATATTTCTTTAGTAGAATAAGAGTGACAAACGAGCACACAATCCACTTGATCTGAAAGTGCTTTGACCCATAGACATACACATATATTCTCAATTAAAAATCGAAATGCAGATGTGTTGACACCCCTGAGGATTAAGATGAAATGCTTCGTTATCAGTAATAAGTTTTTACTGATAACACACGGTTTTCCACACACACCATACGAAACACAGCAGCATTAAGCTGCTTTTTTACGCTGATATTCTGTAAGAACATGGTCCTTCCCCAGTCGAACCAACCATTCGTGCTACAACCATAATATAACTTCAGCATTGCTTTACCAAGTAGATATATGTATAAAGATTAATCAAAAAGAAGACGCCAGTAAAAGAAACCACTGAGGCTTAAGGGGAAAAACAACTGATGTGGAGGAACACAAAACGAATTCCTATTGCTTCGAATGCTTTGAAAAGCCTTAATGGAAAACTTTGATCAGCAGTACACCACACACGTCAATCTCATTGGTCTAAATACTGCTTTTTTTTATCTCTAAGGCTGCGAGCACGAAATTAGCGACAGTCGAGCGATGGCGGTTGCGGGGCGGCGCAATGCGACAACGACCTAATCAAAAGCATAGTTTAACCTATCAAGCGTTGGCCGTATCCGTATGGCGAACTACTTATCAAAGTTATTGACCCCGCCAAAGAGTATGTAATAATTAGAAGGGACCCCTTAGAACAATGGATAAGAGTGTTCAGAACGAGTACAAATAAGCAAGGTATAGAGCGCGCGTATCGCTCAATGCCCATTATGCCAAGCGTAAACAGATGTTCTATAGATACTGATACATAGATGAGAGTGGTTGAATAGTGATACGCCAAGATTGACGCCTATGAGTTATTGTACTTAAATTATTAATTTGATTATGTAAGTATTTATAAATATTAGGTAAGCGATAATTATAAGGTATGTTTTAGCTCAATAAAACATAGGTACGAATTTATGAAACGATGTTTATTAATCAAACACAAAAATCTACTTAATTTACTCCCCCTTAAAAATCATATTTTATACAGGGTTACTGGGAACTCGACAACTTCCTGGCAGCGCGTGATATGGGGAGTCAAAATGCTACAAATTTGACCCTCCATATGTATGGCCGAAAATGAACAGGTCTTGAGATATACGGATTTTAAAAGTTGTTCAATAATCACCCAGAATTTCGTATTAAATTCTAAATAAAAATAAAACCTTTTTTTGTATGCTTTCTTTTAAGTTTATTTATTTTCTTGAAGCTTCAACCAAGCGAATACAATCATAAAAAGTACAAAAACTATTCACGATAAAAAAAAAATTTAACAAAGTTTTAATTAAAAAAAAATCTATTTTTACACTATGTATCATAAAATGTGACGTACTTCAAAAAATTACTATTACATGAAACATAAAAACTATTTAAAAAAAATATGCCCATTTAATCAGCTATCCAAAAAGGTAATAATATCCCGGTGAAATCAATGAATAATAATAATAAAAGGGTCTTTTACTTAACGCAGGTAGAGAACGGCAAAGAATGATTGCTCTTAGGAACGAACTTGCACACTTTTAATCACTTGGCGCCTGATTGGTTGTTGACAAGTATTCAGAAAGCAGACGGCCATTTTAAATTGAGTCGTAGTGACGCTCGTTAGTTAGTTTCTACTATCGCTGCGCAAGCACGTGTTTAAACTTCCTTCTAATAAACTCTCCTCGCGTTAATTCATTTGTTATTGTTTTCAGTAGTTATCGTTATTGTTATTATTGCTGTTACCGTTATCTGTTACTGACCGTTCCTTGTTACTGTTTTTGTTCGTCGAAGTTAAAATAGCGTCATATTCTAATAAAGAATATGCCGATATCATGTACTGTTATGGTTTTGCTGACGGCAACGTTGCTGGGGCTCGAAGAGAATACCAACGTTGCTTTCCTGATCGCCAGCTTCCCCACGTTTCTGTCTTCGGAGCTACCTATCGACGACTAAGTGAAAGCGGCACTATTCACAGAAATCAAGTGGATACTGGCAGATCACGACGTTTTGACGATGAAGAAACAATTATGCAACATTTTATTGACGACCCTAACGTCTCAATGAACATTGTAGCACGCCGGCTCGGTATGTTCCAGTGGAAGGTATGGTCGGTGGTGCACCTGTCAGGCCGACATCCGTACCATTACCAACCGATACAAACGCTGTACGAGGACGATTCAGCGAGTAGACTCCAGTTTTGTTGTTTCATGCTCAACGCCGACGCAGACGAAGAAAATTTTTTAAGAAATATTCTATGGACGGATGAGTCCAAATTTGATCGAAATGGTATTACAAACTACCACAATCTTCATTACTGGGTACTGAAAGTGGACAAAAATCCAAAAAAAAAAACTTAAAGAAACAGCGTCACAGCGCAGATTTTCTTTGAATGTGTGGATGGGTATGGACAAACTTATTGGGCCTTATTTTATGCTACAAAATTTAAACAGGGAAATTTACGATAATTTTTTGCGAAATGATTTGGAAAACTTATTAGTAGATGTTCCAGAAGAAATTAAAAGTAATTTGATTTATCAGCATGACGGCTGTCCAGCTCACTTCTGGTTATATACGAGAGTGGATAAATAGCCAATACCCAAACAGGTGGATTGGGAGGGGAGGGCCAATTCCGTGGCCTGCGCGAAGTCCTGATCTAACGCCACTAGACTTCTACGTTTGGGGTCACATGAAGGACTTGGTCTACGTGACCCCAGTGAATTCTCTTGAAGAACTTCGAAGGCGTATCTTAAATGCGGCTTAGCACATTAGGGCTACAATATTTTCAAAAATAACGAAAACCGAAGTTAAAAGTCGTCGAAAATTGTCTCCACAGCTAAAATATCAGGAAGATGCTGCTGCCCATCACACACAGACACACAAACAGACACATACACATGCACACACACACACGCGCGCGCGCGCACGCACGCACGCCCGGGAAAGAACACCCGCCCGCACGCACCCACACACACACACACATACACACACACACGCACACGCACATTTGTGATGTACTGATCATAATATATGGGAGAAAATAAATACCAATTATTATTATTATTACTTTGGGGTATTTATAAGGGAAAGAAACCGGCGGACGATGCGGGCGGTGTCGAGGAGCACCGTCTTCTCTTTTACGCTGGTATTCTGTGAGAGCGTGGTCCTTCCCTAGTCGAGTCAACCCATTCGTGTTACAACCATAATATATGTTATATGTAATTAAGTAACAAACAATAAATAACAACTGTATCTTCAAGATGTTCCTCGGAGTCAGAAAGCGAATTCAGTTGGCAAATGGCCCTACAGGTTAATTAATATAAATGCTAATTACCCCGTAGGCAGTACAATATTTTGCAATATGTATTGTATAACTGTACTAACCTTGCCCGTCCACAAGCATCCGTAATGCAGCAAGCAATTTGTAAGCAACCTGATGATCTTCAATATTAGGCAACGCCTTCAACAGCATTGGTGTGGCTCGGCCTTTAGCCGCTGCAACTCTCTTGTTCACAACTGGCACTGTCAAGTTGCGTATAGCTGACAGGGCTGCGTGTTGAATTTTGTTCACAGTCACTATGTTAATAGGATGCACTGCATCTTGCTCCTTTTGAATGCGTAGACAGAAGCCATGGTATACTTCAAAAATATCTAAAAGATATTTTAAAATTACTGAGGGAATGCCAAAAGACTTAGAAGTAGAGCATTTGGTATTTTAATTGAGATTCTATTATTTATATAATCAATGAGAAAATACATAAAATAATTAATACGATCATAAATTATCGTCTCCTCAATAACTGCATCAGATGCATTTATGGTCTTCGTAAATATGACCATGTATCATCTTTTCGTACTCAGCTTAACTGGCTGCCTATCCGTCTATCGTCTATCGATATGTTACTATAAAACTCTGCACTCTTTTCACTATCCTGAACGATCCTTGTGCTCCTGAGTACTTGAAATCTAGATTTCAGTACCTAGGAGATACTTATAATTGTTTTCTCCGTTCTTCGGATAATCTAAAGTTGCTAACGCCTTTACACCGTACTGGTTATATGTACCACTCTTTCGCTCTTACGGCTACAAGACTCTGGAACGAAATACCTCTTGACATTAAAAAGCTCCAACAAGTTTCTTTTAAAAACAAAGTTCGTGAACATTTTAGTAAAGCATTGCAAGTGTGGATTAACGCTTTTCCTAAAGAATGATTCTATCGTCACATATTTTCCTTATTTATCATGGCACAGATATATATATATATATATATGTTTGCAACCTTACATTTTGTAAAGCTTCCAACGTCTTCGATAGATGGCGTTGGCTTCGAATTAGAAGTCGTTAGCGTTAGGCTTCCGCAATTTGTATAGGTCTATGCGATTTATTTTCAATAAACGAGATCGAGTCGGGGATCGACTCCGAGATCAGTACGCACTTGTGGTCTTTTATTTAAAATTCCCGCATGCTACAGTTCAGTTCAACTCATTGTTCTCAAAATACCACCCGGTGCCTTAACATTGGCCCATACGAGCCGGATCGTTTGGACAGGCCTTTTGAGTTCAAAGCGGCCACCGCTGGCTCGCTTCTCCGTGTACTTGTAGTGGATCGCTACAGAGAGGTACACGAGTCCTCCGCACCAGCGGCGACAGCTTCACCCAGCATAGGCGGTGAGCTGAGCCAGCTTTAGCGGATTAGTTCAAGGAGTGGCCACCAGAGGGCGCCACTCTCAGATCAACACCCCAGACGACGCAGCAAGGTGACGCAGACGCAGCCATCACACGACGTCACAGAGGACGTCACGCGCAGTACAGCTGGCAGCCACAGGGGGCGCCACTTGCAGGTTCAAAGGTGTTTGGGTGAAGTGCAGTTTCGTGAGTAAAACTTGTTTATAAACATCATCCACAAATCAAGTGAATTTGAACTCTATTCTAACGTCAATTTAAACTTTGAAAAGTGAAGAACTATCTTGGACTTGTAAAATTTTAAGGACAATTTTAGACTTAGTTTATTTTAGTATTTGTCAATTTGTGTGCATGTTAGTATTAGGACTTAGAATGATTTAAAGGAAACGGGGAACGGGGAACCTATGCCCGATTTCTATCAGATTTTGTGTGTTTCAAACACTTGTAAAATTTTCAAAAGTGTCTTGATACTTGTATTATTTCGAGGATTTTAGTTTGCCAACATAGATTTGAAACATTTTGTTTTAAATAAAACAAGTTTTATACATAGTTTTATCAACTTTACATTGTTATTTACGAGGTTAAATCAATTTAGACACATTTATTTATTTACAAAATCAAATAAATAATAAAATGGAAGGATTAATTAATGTATTAAAAGATCAACAAAATGTTATAACAAGGGATTAACTAATTTTAAAAATGCGGTAAAGATAGGTTAACCATAGAGTATGTAGAAACAAGACAAGAATTATTGGAAACGGATTGGGCATTGTTTAAAGAAAATAATACTAAGTTATACGAACGTTTCAAAGCAGAAGATATATCAAAAGGTTGTTGATATTTATGATGCTACAGAGACACTTATATTGTTTACAAAAGCTTAATGAAAACTACCCTTAACACAATTCGGTCAGCTAAAGATTCTTTAAATCAAACCAATACTTCTAGCACCGTTAATAAATCAAGTAGTTCTTTCGTAAAGTTGCCCAAAATATCCATTCCAACATTCTCAGGAAAATATGATGAATGGACAACATTCCACGATCTGTTTACCTCATTAGTACATAATAATGAATCTTTAGATAATGTACAAAGGCTTCATTATCTAAAGAGCCACCTTCCGGTGAAGCAGAACAATTGATTCGCCACACACCTGTAACTGATGCCAATTATATTCAGTGCTGGAATCAATTACAGAAGCGTTATAACAATAAGAAATATTTAACAAATTGTATTCTTAAACGGTTGTTTAATCAAAAACGTATGCAGGTGGAGTCATCTACAGCTCTGAAGGAGTTACTTGATACCACTTGTGACTGTCTTAATGCGTTGAACAATTTGGGTATTAACGTGAGCACATGGGATCCAATTATAATTCACATAGTTTCATTTAAATTGGATAACGAGACGCAAGCAATGGGAGCTTAGTGTTGGCAACAATGACTCCAGCAATGACTTACCAACTTTCAACCAATTTAAGTCTTTTATAGAAAATCGGTTTCGTGCATTAGAATGTTTAGATCCTAAAAGGGTACCAGTTCACCAGGGCAACAACATTAATAAAGCATCAATTGCTCACTATCCGAAGGCAATGTTGACTACGAGTTCATCAATGCGATGTGAGTTTTGCTAGAAGGACACAAATTGTGTTTCTGTAAGAAGTTCTCAAAACAGACGGTTGAAGCACGTCGTGATTTTGTGGTAAAACATAAAATATGTTTCAACTGTTTAGGAGGCAATCACATGGTTTCGGAATGTAGAAAACCCACTGCATGTAAGGTTTGTCATAGGCGCCATCATTCGCTACTGCATATTATTAGCCAGGAGTCGGACAAAAGGGATCAACCTTCGACGGCATCGACTGTCGACAGTGTTTCACCTAATGCTGGCCCGATTGTTTCATGTCTGTCAATAGGTAATACTCCCAAGCCCCGACAGGTTTTATTAGCCACAGCGCTAATAAAAGCCGAGTCACGCTCTGGTGACTTTCAGATGGTCCGAGCCTTGCTCGATCAGGGTTCGCAGGCAAGTTTTATTACAGAGGCCGTAGTTCAGCTGCTCAACCTGAAAAAAATCCCGATCCAAGGAACTATCTCAGGCCTTGGCGGCAATAGTTCAACCAAAGCAAGGTACATGGTACATTTAAATATAAAATCGCGAGTAGATCCTGTATTCAGTCTTACGGTTAACGCTTACGTACTTACCAAAATCACGTCATACTTACCTGAATACAAAGTACACACTACTTTAGATTGGTTAAGCGTTAATACGCTACAGCTTGCAGATCCAGAGTTCAACACGCCCAATAAGATAGACGTGTTGTTGGGCGCTGAAGCTACAGTTGCATAATTAAGGCAGGTATTGTTAAGAGCCCGTCCGGTACGCTGATTGCTCAAAGCACTACCTTAGGGTGGGTCCTGTCTGGCGCTGTCAGTAGGAAAGTTCAACAAAATTAATGTTTTGCATGCACAAATTAGTGATGACGAATTATTAAGACGATTTTGGGAAATTGAAGAGCAAAATAGTTCAAAGAAAATATTGACACCGAGGAGAAGAAGTGCGAAGAGTTGTATAGTAAAACTACCATAAGAGACGTCAGTGGAAGATACGTAGTAAGATTACCTTTCCGCGAAGAAAATCCATCTTGTAAAGGTTGTGGCTCTCGTGCTATCGCTGAAAGGAGATTTAAATCTTTAGAAAAAGGTTAGGAAGGATGTAGATTTAAAGGAAAGATACAAGCAGGTAATAGAAGAGTATTTACAACTAGGACATATGAGGAAGATAGATAAAAGAGACAAGAATAGGGATGCAGCGGTGTACTTACCTCACCATGCTGTAATCCGGGAGGACAAAACTACCTCGAAGGTACGTGTCGTGTTCAACGCCTCCGAAAAGAACAACAATGGAGTCTCACTCAATGACACGTTGATGGTGGGACCTACATTGCAGTCTGATTTGAGACACACAGTTTTAAGATGGAGATTTCACCCTATTGCACTGGTAGCAGACATTGTAAAAATGTACCGCCAGGTCAGGATTTCGGATGAAGATGCAATGTTTCAGCGCGTTTTATGGCGAGACAGTTCTGAAATCGAAATCGAGGACTACGAACTAGTGACTGTTACCTTTGGGACGGCATCAGCACCATACCAAGCAGTCAGAACACTTCATCAAGTAGCCTACGATGAAGGCCACATTATACAATTGCTGCAGATAAGATTCTCAACTGCTTCTACATGGACGACTTGATGACCGGTTGTAACGACGTAGAAGAAGGCCTGAAATACATCGTCAAATGACAGACTTATTAGGAAAGGGTGGATTTGCGCTTCAAAATGGAACAGTAATAATCAAGACATAGTAAACAAAATACAGGACATAGAAAGTAATATACTAAAAGGACAAATAGATCAAAACAGGACAAAGGATAACAAGGACAACACAAATAATCACAATATCATACAGGACATAAAATCAATAGAACAATATAAACCAAATAAATCAGGAAATAAACAAAACGAAGTAGAAATAAAACTTGACAGTACTATTAAAATTCTAGGACTTACCTGGAACCGCAACGCAGACTGCTTCCAGTACACGGTGAACCTCCCGATGCCCACGACCGCACCTGTAACTAAACGAGCTATTATTTCTGTGATAGCACGACTTTTCGATCCATTAGGTTGGTTAGCTCCTAGTATGATTATAGCGAAGGTCTTCATACAGAAGTTGTGGCTTGCAGGTGTTGATTGGGACCAGGAGCTAACCGATGATTTAATAAATGAATGGAGACCGTATCGTGAAGAGTTGTTATTACTCACCAAGGTTCGGATTCCTCGTTGGCTTGGTACAAAGTCGAACGACTATCTGGAACTTCACGGTTTTAGTGACGCCTCCAAAACAGCTTACGCAGCTGCTGTTTACTTGCGAGTTGTCGGTTCAGATGGTAACATTAATGTATCGTTGTTGGTTGCTAAAACTAGAGTCGCACCAGTAAAACAAATAAGTATTCCGCGATTGGAACTCTGTGAGCGGTCTTGCTGTCACAACTGCTATCGCAAACAGCTGAGGTCTTGGATATTTCTCAAGAAAGGGTCAAGGCGTGGACTGATTCCACTGTTGTGTTGGCTTGGATAAACAGCCACCCAAGCAGATGGAAGACATTTGTGGCCAATAGAACTTCAAATATTAACCTCAATGAAAGCGTCGCAATGGTTTCACGTCTCCACAAAGGATAATCCAGCAGACTGTGCCTCGAGAGGATACTTCCTAGTTCAATACCAGAAAACAATTTATGGTTTACTGGACCACCGTTTCTTAAGCTACAAAACGTAGTTTACAATAGGCCAAATCACAACAATTGTACTACAGATTTAGAAGAGTCAGCAAAGGTACATGTAGCGACAATTCTAAACGAATTGTTCTTTAATCGGTTTTCAGTTACGAAGATTAGTTCGGATTGTTGCATACTGTCGTAGATTTTAAAGGAGAACAAAATATACAGAAAGGATATTTACAAAAGACAGAATTAGACGCTGCACTCGAAAGTTGTATAAGAAAACACAGAGAGAACTATTTACAACAGAATATGAAGAATTAAAGAACAAAGGCTATATACAATTAAAATCAAGCCCATTAAGGTCACTCTGTCCTTACCTTGATGATAAGGATATCATGAGAGTTAGAGGGAGACTGGAAAAGTCAGAGCTCAGCGAACAGATGAAACATCCCATCGTCCTGCCTCACTCCAGTCACCTAACTAAGTTAATCATAGCTGACGCTCACCATAAAACCCTCCACGGGGGTCCCCAGCTCATGATTAACTATTTGAGAACAGCCTACTGGATTATTGGGGTTAGAAATCTGGTCAAACATCATGTCATCAAATGTGTCATATGTGTCAGACAAAGAGCCAGTACAAAAAACCAATTTATGGGCTCACTACCAGCTGTTCGTTGCAACCCAGCTCGACCATTTCTTCATAGCGGGGTTGATTATGCTGGTCCAATTAGCATAAGGACAACAAAGGCGTGGCCATCGGTCATACAAAGGCTATATATGCCTCTTTGTATGCATGGTCACTCGAGCGCTGCACTTAGAAGCAGTGAGTGACATGAGCACTCAAGCCTTTTTAGCGGCGTTCAGACGCTTTGTTTCAAGGCGAGGTCATTGTGCCAAACTGTGGAGTGACAATGGCACTACATTCGTAGGTGCCTCCAGGGAGTTACAGCAGTTGACAGCTATTCAGTCATCAATAGCCGAACACCTCGAAACGAATGGTACAGAGTGGCATTTCGTTCCTCCTCACAGTCCCAACTTTGGTGGACTTTGGGAGGCAGGAGGAAATCTACAAAATTCCATTTGAAGCGAGTAATCGGTGAAGCAACTCTCACCTTTGAAGAACTGACGACACCTCAGTCAAATAGAGGCGTGTTTAAATTCGCGACCTATGAGCACAATTAACGTTGATGATCCTGGTGAACCACTACCATTAACCTGGGACATTTTTGATTGGAGAACCATTATTAAATGTTCCTGATACTGATTACGCAAATACCAATATAAGTTATTTATCTCGCTGGCAATTAATTCAACGCATTCTTCAGTCATTTTGAAACGTTGGTCACAAGAATATCTTGTAACGTTGATGCATCGCTACAAATGGTCGTCCCAAGTTGCTGAGCCAAGGGTTGGTGACATTGTGCTTGTCAAAGAAGACGACTTACCGCCAAGTCGTTGGTTGTTAGGTAGGATCATTGAAAACATCCTGGGATGATAATATCACCGTGTTGTCACGTTACGCACTAAATCCTCAACAATCAAAAGACCAACATCCAAATTATGTATTTTACCCGTAAGTCAATAAATATTTGTTAAGTATATTTGCGCTGTTTACATATTGTTACTTTTAAGCTCACATTGGTTGTTCATATTTTAGTTAGTTTTAAGTTCATATTCTATACTCTAGAATAGTTCATGTTTAGCTTTAATATATTGTAAATACTTGTCATATAATTAGTTCACAGTGCTTTCTTCCAGAACA
The DNA here is from genome assembly GCA_029286625.1 of Parnassius orleans. NCBI lineage: Eukaryota > Metazoa > Arthropoda > Insecta > Lepidoptera > Papilionidae > Parnassius > Parnassius orleans. The sequence goes on from JAGSMP010000299.1 coordinate 477,341, forward strand.
GATCAAATTATTTAATCTTTACAGGCCAAGTACTTATGTTTATGTACTTATGCAGTTCAAATGATTAATAGTACCTTAGTTCATAATTAGTTAATTTTAGAAGGACGTTCCTTCAGTAACGTCCTTGGTGGGCATGTTTGCAACCTTACATTTTGTAAAGCTTCAACGTCTTCGATAGATGGCGTTGGCTTCGAATAAGTCGTTAGCGTTAGGCTTCCAATTTGTATAGGTCTATGCGATTTATTTTCAATAAACGAGAATCGAGTCGAGGATCGACTCCGAGATCAGTACGCACTTGTGGTCTTTTATTTAAAATTCCGCATGCTACAGTTCAGTTCAACTCATTGTTCTCAAAATACCACCTGGTGCCTTAACAATATATGCTGTGTTAGTCCTACTTTAATGTATGGTAGTGAAAGTTGGGTCTGGCAGAAGAAGCATGAGTAGAATAAATGCTGTGGAAATGCGGTCATTATGAGTATGCTAGGGCTGAATCTGAATGACAGGGTGAGAAATAGTGTGATAAAGAAAGTGTGGTTTGCAAGATGACGTTGTGACCAGGATTAAGAAAGGAATGCTTCGGTGGTTTGGTCATGTAGAAAGAATGAACGAGGAAAGAGTGACAAAGCAAATTTATGTTGCAGAAGTGAACGGAAGAGTCGGGAAGGGACGCCCTAGACGAAGGTTTATCGACCAAATTGGCGATATATTGAAAATGGGCCAGATTAGGAGTACCCTTAACCGACGAATAAACGACGTGTAAAAATTTATAATAAAATCCCTAAATGTTTACAAAAAGAAGAATCATTAAATAAATTTCAAAGAGAGCTTAAAAAATATTTCATTGAAAAAAGTTTCTATTCGTTGTCGGAGTTTTTCGGTGAAAAATAATAATTGTTTAATTGAATATAGACATAATATATATTATACTTTTTATTAACATGGTATTAAAAATTATTGCAAATGTTTATTAAACCTAAAAGTAATGTTTAGTTTAAGTAAATAAAATTAGTAATTCTTCTTTCTAAATCAATTAAATCAAATTGATATATAATGTTGCTAAGCCCTATCAGGGCTCATGTTTAACTCTATTATATCCAACATAAGAACTATTTATGTAACCACATGAACGCAATAAAATGTTTGAGTTTGAGTTTGACGAGCGTGTATGCGTAGATATATGGATGTAAAGGAGGCGAGAGAAGTGTGTCAGGATCGTGCCAAATGGAAGACCGTAGTCTCTGCCTACCCCTCTGGGTGACAGGCGTGTTTATATGTATATATATATATATATATATATATATATATATATATATATATATATATATATATATATATATATATATATATATATATATATTATGGTTTATTCGAACTTCGTTACCTTTTTTTCTCATTATTAGTTTACTTTTGCTGCACTAACTCCCATATGTTTATCTCTGCTTAGCCTAATTGTTGACTGGGAGAGAATGCCTTAAGGCATTAAGTCCGCCATATGTACGATTTTTCTTTTGTGCATTAAAGTTTAAATAAATAAATAAACCATGTGTATTTCTCATTGATTATAATATAAAAAATAGAACATCTTATCTTTCAAATGTTAATGTAAATTGACTTTGTTAATTCTTGGTTCATTTCTATATTTAAATAACTGTACACATCGAACGCGAAGCGGAGATGTAGTGCTCTATTGTCACCAAATCAAAAATTTGCGATCCACTCAACTTAAATCACTTCCACCAGCTTTATATCGCACTTATCTAATAAAAAGTACACCAATAGCAAGAGGAGATTTCAAATAATACTTCTGATGTAGTTATAAAATTATTTTATAACTTGATAGTCAATTTTTAGCTGTTGATATTAACTTTTTGTAACAGTTTTTATAGCGGCATATTTGTAATAAACACTAATAGTGAGTCAACTCGGCGACTAGACGGAGCAACGATGGGGCGTGGTATGAAGGAGAGCGGAGTCCCCTGTCCGCGACTTCTGCGGTAGTACCGGTCGGCTTCGCTTGCGTACCGGTACGCCCGTTTAGGAGTGTCACGTACACGGAATCAGTTGCACGATTTTGGTGTTCACCCAACAACATGATATTACCCGATATTATTTTGAAATATTGGGAAAGACGCTTTGATAATATTCCTGACTCTTTTAAAAATATGAACGATATAAGATTTAAAAAGGTACTGAACACGTGGTTATTAGATAAATGCTTCTACAGCTTACAAGAATTTATAGAAAACAAAGATTAAATAAAGTAATGATATATTTAGTGGTTAGATTTATTATTTACTTATTCCAACAAATTATTGAGTACTAAGACAAAATTATAATGAAAAAAGTTAAATAAAGTAATTTTAGTAGTAAGTAAAGTATTTTTAGTATAGAAAACTGACATCATATATTGTAATAATAATTTAAAAAAAAAAATACGATGACATTAATGAATTAATCTATATATTATATTTGATAAAGATATCGATTATTTGATAAATATAATTAAGACTTAATATTGTACACCTGAAATAGGTAGACTATGGAGCACAAATGTACATAACATAATCTTAAGATCTTATTTAATTTTACCTGTAGTCATGCAATAAATATTTTTGATTTGATTTGATTTGAAGTAAAATTGAATTCTAATAACCATGTGATTGCTTTCATCACGATTTCTAATTGAATTATATGTTAAGATGAAAATTCATTATATAATTAAATTCAACAAAAGAAAATTAAAAAAGCAATAATAAATGTCGTAAATATTTGTCGGTTGCACATCTGTAACGAGGTGGTTGAATAAACAGAAGCAACATATAATTTTAACCTGTTTTATTTATTCTGTTCAACCCCCTATAAAATATTTTAAGCGGAATACCTGAAATACTGCTTTATAGGTCAAATATAGTAAAATTAGGTAGGTAACTACCAGCACAAGACTTTGTTTAGATCACGACGAATCAGATGAAGCTGCGGAACGCTACTAGTTTTGTAAAGTAGTAATTAGTTTGTATCTTTGTATAGAAAAATCAATGTTATGATATTATTATTTAAGGAAATGTTTTTGTAACAACCCTTGCATATTTCGCTAAGACTTGACGTCGAGAAAGCCTTGTGGGTATTTTGCGGTATAACAAAGGAGTTGACCCACTGTTAGTATTTATTACACAGATGATAGCGGTGACAAACAAGCACACAGTCCACCCAATGGTAAGTGGATAGTAAAAAGGGTCTCCGGTTCTCAACGCTCATCATACGAAACACAGCAGGATTAAGCTGCTATTTTACGCTGGTATTCTGTGAGAGTGTGGTCCTACCCCGGTCAAGCTGTATAGCTGCAGCATGGCTCTACCACATACGATGTGAATGCCTTTACATATGAATTGAAATATAAAATTGGGGTGTATGTTATTGTCTATTTATCGGTTAGTCTGTTACTTACAAATTAAAATATTTTGAAATTTATATAGTAGATTATTTCTTCTAGGATATATAAAAGAGTGGGTGGTGGGAGGGGCGGTAATACTCATTTAAGAAAATAAATTTAAGAAAAATTTAGTTAATTTTTTTTGTTTAGTAGATAGTCAATGTTAAAGACAATCAGCCCGGCTAGCATGGGCGGGGGACAAAAATTTTATCCCCCGATTATATTCACTGACAAAAGATAAAATTATTTTGTTATGTCAAACGGGGAGAACTATATCCCCGTTTGACATAACGAGTAGACATATATCCCCCGTCCGTAGCATGGAGCCAAATGAAAGATAAAAATTTATGCTTTTTTGACATTTGAAAGGGACAATTTTATCCTAGTTCTTTGGACAATGGTTGAAGTTTATATTCATACAAAAAATCTATCTAAGTCTAAGTCTATCTCCCATTTTATCTACTGTGGATATTATATCCACCGGTGTGCCCATGCTCTAAGGGTGGATAAAACTAAGCGAGGGGATAAACATTTTCTCCTTTCCCCGGGGATAAAATTATCTTCTGCCTACGCTAGCCCTGCAGTTGGGTAATATGGAATTACATGTTGAATCAAATTCATTTATAAATACCGTAATAGATCTTGATAATATATGCAAAACAAAAATATTGACTATTGTACAATTATACATACCAAACATAGATATTATTTTAAAACAGACGAATCAAACTTTATGGACGTATATTTACGCTGCAGCTATATTATGGTTGTAGCACGAATGGGTCGGCTCAACTGGGGTAGGACCTCGCTCTCACAGAATACCAGCGTAAAATAGCAGCTTAATGCTGCTGTGTCTCGTATGGTGAGTATAGAGAACCGGAGACCCTTTTTACTGGAAACGAGACATTCCATCTCAGTCCTCAGGGACGACAACGCATCTGCATTTTGATTCTTAATTGAGGATAAATGTAGATGTCTATAGGCCACAGCAACCACTTACCATCAGGTGGACTGTGTGCTTGTTTGTCACCCTTATTCTATAAAAAAAATGTGCAGGTATATAGAAACTTACACTTCTGAAAATCGGATCTATAACAAAAACAGCATTTCCAGTGTCAAAGAAATAGACATATACGGAGGTTACACGTGGCGACACGGCGTGCGACTCCATCGCTGTCTAATTGATGACTGACATCAGACTGATAGCTATTTAAACAAACATTCAGTCTGGAATCAGTCTAACAACAGTCTAACAGACAAAAATTATTAAAATATTTAAATAACCATCATTCTGGACCATCCATCCATCAGTCTACGCATATACAGTCAAGTTCCCATCATTCTGACATCAATCATGGATTGTACTGACGCCGGAATGAGTGTGTAATCTCCGTCATACATACATACAAACTCTCAAAACATTGCCTCCTTTTAGAACAGTCGGGTAAAAAGAAAACAAAACACATGCAAAGCTTTATGAAAGATAAAATCTAAAATTAGAAACAGTTTAGGCAGACATGTTTGGAGCAATTTAGCCAAACATGTTCTTTACATGAATATTATATGTATTTTTAATTAATTTCAGAATTGCATTTATAAAAATTACTATTTCAAATTGCAACTATCACTTGATTCTTGATTTATTCGGGCATGAGCATGACTATTTATCAAAACTTAGATTGATATGATTTGAAGACTATAATATTAGCTGATTAACTTATTCTGGGCATCTACCATTGATATATAATCAATTTAACCCTTTCCCTGTCCCATTAATCATATATGAACATTTCAATTGTTTAAGTATTGTGTCTGTTTTGCGGACAGGGAAACTGTTAAGTTAACCCTTATGCTGCCGTGTCAGTCACTTTGCACGGAGTACTGCATTTAAAGGATAACTGACGGCAGTGAATGTGTTAACTTACCAAGTAATTTGTCAAATATGTTATCTTCCATCATCTGGATACAATATTCATCCTTCCGAGCAAAGTTGCCAATTGCCAAAACAGCAGTAGTCAGCAGGTTGTAGTTAGTATATTCCAGCCACTTCACCATGGTGAGGTAGACTTCACCAACACCATTGTTGTATAATGTGTCCATTGCTTCATCTAAAATATGTTTATATTATATGTTAAAAAAAAAACTTCTAGGTAATGTGATATGATTCTGTTTATGTAATCCTACTCAAAGGATAAATAAAAAAATCACCCCACAAAAACCATTATCAAATATGATTAAAAGGGGAAATTGATAGCAAAACATATGCCATGGGTGGTTGTTTATTAACAATACCACCAAAAATTCAAAGGTACTGTCACCAACTACGATGTTGCCAGATTTTAGAAATTTACTGAATTTGAAGTAAAATGTAATAAAAAACATCCATACAAAATATTTATATTTAAGTAACAATAAGAAAAAGTCGAAGCATAATATTAATGAGTACAAAAATTCTTTAATAATGTGATGTTTTGATTTTTTTGATAATATCATCATAATATCATCCGGTTTCAGATTAAACAGGGTGTTTTCTTATATATTGTATGTCTAAGCACACATACACATACAAACTACAAAACAAGTTGCATTTTGTGATTTAAAAATTTATAATAGTTTTTTATATGATAAGGGTGACAAGCGAGCACACAGTCCACCTGATGGTAAATGGATGCTGTGGCCCATAGACATCTCATCTGTCAAAATGCAGATGCGTTGTCAGGCGTGAGGACTAAGATGGAATGCCTCTTTTCTAGTAAAAAGGGTCTCCGGTTCTCTACACTCACCATACGAAACACAGCAGGGGTTGGCTATAGACGTCTGGTACTTGATTTTAATTATGTTTTAGTTTAGGAGACTTGTCAGGGTTAAGCTTGAACCTTTTATACTGATCTTACATTTCGGAAATGCGTTTCGAATTAATTACGATAAAAATAAATTTCACTAAAAATTGCAGGTAACAAAACGCAAATATGTCAATTTCGTCTATTATTATGAAGCAGACGTCCGGTACTTTCTGAATCAGCACGCCCCAACTCCACGTACTCACCATACGTACAGCATTAAGCTGCTATTTTACGCTGGTATCCTGTGAGAGCGTGGTCCTTTCCCGGTCGAGCCGACCCATTTGTGCTACATCTATACAATTAATATAGCTGCAGCATGGCTCTACCATGTTTAAATGCTACAATGTTAAAGATGTAAATTGATTATTATTGCCACTGACCTCCAGTGAGCACTATAATGATAAGATCACAGGCCTGTTTCATCACAGCCTCACCTCACTGTCCTCAGCATTTAAATCTCCAGCCTCATGTCTCTGCATCAGCTGCTCCAAGCGAGTACACACTAGTTGCACTCCATTCTCATTGGCTAGTAATGTTTTTACCAAATCTGCAAAAACATAAAATATTTAACAATAACAGACAGTATAGGATTGAAGTGCAAATCAACTTGAACTTACACCCACTTATTCCAATTTAGTTAAGTAAGTTGTAACTAAATTGGATTTGATGATTTTGAGTGATTTTGATGAAATTTTTTGTGTGTGTTTGAGTGAGTCCCTGGGTGGTTTAGATTCACTATTGGACCCGGTAGGTAGTGTTGTTGTCGAGATACAGAAATCACCCATGAGTAGCCGGGGTGGATCACTAGTACAAAATAGTAAGATAGCACTGCTGAACATAGGCTCCCTCTATAGATTGCTTCATTGGAAGGAAATTTGCATAAGTATGGCAACCAGAGTTTTTTATTTTTAGTTGTTATTAGGAAGACGCTGCTCCCTATCTCCTGATTTATTTCCCTCTGTCGCCTCTTACGACACTTAAGAGATGTTATGGGGTAGTGGATACTCTTACACTACCACTACACGGTACATACATAAAAGATTAATAATATATAAAAAGCAAAAAAATAATTTAAAATTTTGTACAACTAACTTCAATATAAATTATTAAGTATAACCCAAAATCTATTGGTCAGACCTTGATCAAATTGATATGGGACCACATGAGAAGCACCAGCTTTCAAATAAAAAAAGAATCATCGAAATCGGTTCACCCAGAAAAAGTTATGAGGTAACACACATTAAAAAACATACAGTCAACTTGAGTACCTCCTTCTTCTTGAAGTCGGTAGATAAAATAGTAAAGCAGCTAATGCCTTAAAATACTTGCCATGTTCTGCTTGCATATGCAAGTGTTCTAAACATAATTCTGATACTTCAATATTAGTTGTATCCTTTAAAACATCAAGCACTGTTTTATTAACCTCAGAATCAAATAGAAACTCGGGTGCATTGTCATTAATTACACTTAAAATAAGCAAAGCAGTTATAACGGAGTCATCATTCATGTCATCTTTTTCCATTTCAGATAGTAATATTTTGTTTTGCTTCTCTATTACGCCTCCTTCAACAATTGACTCTGAGAACTGATGTCCACCTATGGCATAGTTTAACAACGTTTTACTAGCGAGAAGTCTAATTTCTTCTAATGTGACATCTTTTAAAGCACTTTCAAGTACATTTGCAAGTACTAAAACACCATTGTTTTCCAAAATAATTTTTCTGGATGTGTCACAATCGCAGCATAAATTCCCAAGAGCTCTACAACACTGCTTAACAAGTTCGATGGAATCTGAATTTATTTCCTTGATTAAAATGTTAATTATTGGTAGAATTATATCTTTTTTGGCGTAAATTTCTCTTTTTATTTCACATTTTGTTAACTCTGAGATAGCTTGTACGCACAATAATACAATGGTCTGATCGCTGTTATTTATTAGAGATTTTAGACAGGATGAAACATCGTATTCGTAATTCTTTCCGACAGATATTATTTCGTGTAATTTATCTTTTAATTCATTAACATTAGTAATATTCTGAATTACTAAGGTCTCAAAAGAGGCAGATTTCTTGGCCGATGTACCTATAAGATATAAAAGGCGTAAATAACAATAAATTTCATTAAAGAAGAAATAAATAATCAACACATACCATCCATGTTTTGATGAAAAAGGGCAATGAGAAAAGTATTATAGAATAGAATTATGCATTAATGTTTGAAAATAATATCAGATATTTATGCAGATTTAAAGAATTTTCCTACAGAAAGAAACAAATTACAATTATCATTAACAATCACAGATTATTTTTGACACTGACACATGTCACTGTCATATGCCCATTTATGTGAAGTGATGTGAAATAAGTGCGGCGTATGGCGTTTAACGTAGTCATACTGGTTAGATGCTGGTCTGGTACTGGTACTTCAATATTAATACTAGATAGACAGCACCCACCTGTTTCATAGGATTGAGTATTGAGTACACCGATTATTAATTTCGTGAGTAGAGGTAGGAAAATACTTGTGCAACGCTATTCTACGTGGTAAAACGCAAGGCATGTTTAGTGAAACTTATAATACCATAATTAGCGGTAGACGTTGTCGTCAACAAACAGCTTTTTAAGACAACTTTTGTATCGGAAGCTAAAGACAAACGAACTATTAAAATAAAATAACTTTATTGATTTTTTTATATTTACGCGAACACTACACAACAAACGAAACTGGTTATTCGGATTTTTTTGACTTTAATGAACTTATTTTATGTCTCCGTCGTTTCGAGTACTTTGCAGTAAATATGGTCACAATTAACATTGCGTTGTAATTGTACTTTTTCATTCAAACAAACTCTCAATCGAACTGTTTTATGAAGTATTGAAAAAAGCAGCTTTTTCAACCAGTGATATACTAACCTTGTTTATAACTTTGTTTCTGAACAACGACCACTTAATAGAGGCGTACCACAGGGTTCTGTCTTAGGACCGTTGTTCATCTTTTACGTGGTAGAGCCATGCTGCAGCTATATTAATGGTATAGTTGTAGCACGAATGGGTCGTCACGACCGGGGAAGAACCACGCTCTCACAGAATACCAGCGTAAAATAGCAGCTTAATGCTGCTGTGTTTCGTATAGTGAGTGTAGAAAACCGGAGACCCTTTTTACTGAAAAAGAGGCATTCTATCTTAGTCCTCACGGCTGACAACGCATCTGCATCTAAATTCGCAAACGAAGATATATGTAGATGTCTATGGGCCACAGCAATCACTTACCATCATGTGGACTGTGTGCTCGTTTGTCGTCACCCTTATTCCATGAAAAAGAAATATATAATTTATACTGCTGTTATAACTAATTGCATGCATTTTTGCAAATACCACCTATATGATGATGATCTACAGGTGTATCTTTCCTGCAATTCGCTTGAATTTCATTTCTACAATTAGTAACATCAATGAGGACCTGAATCGAATTGCAATATGGTCACAGAAAAATTCCCTCATTATAAACCCACTAAAAACTTAATATATGCTTTTAGGATCAAAAAACCAAATCAAGTTTTTAGAGAATCAAAACCCTAAAATCATGTTGTTAAACGTCCCTCTGGAGCGTGCAAGTGAAGCTCGTAACCTCGGTTTAGTTATGGATGGCAGACTGCGTTTTGAAAAACACCTACTCGAGCTTGTCCGCAACTGCTTTTATACGTTAAAGGTGTTATACATTCAGTTGGACTTAAGAATTAGACTGTGTGAATCTCTCGTTCTTTCAAAATTAAACCACTGCATTACAGTGTATGGACCCTGTATTTTGGAAAAGTCACAATGTCTAATTCAACGTATATAAAATGGATGTGCACGATACTGCTCCTCTGGAGCGTGCAAGTGAAGCTCGTAACCTCGGTTTAGTTATGGATGGCAGACTGCGTTTTGAAAATACCTGGTAGTACATTATAAATAATCTGGTAGTACATTAGACCCCGCCAATTTTAGACCGATTTCTGTACTACCAACATTTAGTAAAATTTTGAAAAATAATTTTAGATCAGATCTAAGTTTCTTTAATATTAATAAATTGCTACATAAAAATCAATTCGGTTTACAAGGGTCGCTCGACAACTGACGCTGGAGTTGAGCTTATTAAACATATTTTTGTGCATGGGAGAATACGGAGGATGCTTTGGGTATATTTTGTGACCTTTCAAGGCCTTCGACTGTGTTCACCATGAGACATTAATCAGGAAGCTACAGTACTATGGTGTCAAGAACACAGCGCTTAAACTTATTATTTCATATTTAAGTAATAGAATGCGAAGATTATTATCAATGGTAAAAGTTCTTCCGGGTCACTTGTACTAATGGGTGTCCCTCAGGGCTCGATTCTCGGCCCATTTCTATTTCTGGTATATATTAATGACTTACCTTCCCTTGTAGGGGATAATCATGATATAGTATTATTTGCTGATGATACTTCCTTGATTTTTAAACTTAAACGTCAATTATTTAAATGTGACGAAGTGAATAATGCTATATCAAAATTAGTGCATTGGTTTAACGTAAATAATCTACATTTAAACGGAAATAAAACTAAATGTATTAAATTTACAACAGCGAATGGTAAAATCTGGGTACCAATGTGTTTTAAATGGGGAAGAACTGAGCCCTGTTGAATCCACTGTTTTCTTGGCATCACTCTCGACGCAAAGCTTCAGTGGGGCCCCTATATCAAACTAGCAAGCAGACTAAGTTCTGCAGCCTATGCTGTAAAAAGATTAGAGGTCTCACTAGTGTCCAGACAGCTAGACTAGTTTATTTCAGTTATTTCCATAGCATAATGTCTTATGGGATTTTGCTATGGGGAAATGCAACTGATTCAGAAACTATTTTTGTTTTACAGAAGAGGCCATTAGAGCTATTTACAACCTAAAACCGAGAGAGTCTCTTAGAGATAAATTTAAATAAATAAATATATTAACTTTGGCCTCTCAGTATATTTACGAAAATTTAATGTATGTTCACAAAAACAAAGGTAGTTTTAGTAAAAGTGATATACATCCTGTAAACACTAGGAACAAAAACAAGCTAGTGATAACAGTTTCTCGACTCTACAGTGTCAGTAATTCATTCTTGGGGCAATGTATACGCTATTACAACAAGGTCCCGGAAAGTGTACAGGCTCTCTATTACCAATTTTAAATGTTTTGTTAAGCTGAAACTGTATAAAAAGGGTTATTATAGTATAAATGAATATATAATTGATAATAACCCCTGGGAATGAGGTGGTCGCTACCAAGCAGTTTCTAAAATAAATTTTGTACTTAAATAGTTTGTACAACCATTAATGTAAAATTTACTTTTAAAAAAAAGTCCCGCTGGGTTTCTTGCTGGTTCTTCCCAGGACAGAGGTTTTTTTTTCGAACCAGTGGTAAAGTAAAAAATGACTTTCAATAAGAATTACACATGTAATCTATATTGAATAAAAAAATTGGTTGCCTGTAAAGTCGGTATACGGGCGAAAGTTTTACGTGACAACGACTTTGAGTGGTAAAATAATTTTAATGTGAATATTCATTCGTATAGTAGGAAGAAGGATGAAATAATAGTAACAATTTAAAACATTTATTTATACAAAATTATATTTAAAACATTAATTTATACAAAGAATCTCCTTTGAATTTCATATTAAAACTGTGCTCAGTGGAAGGACGTGCCTTTCACTTTTTATGTCTGTCTCTCTCGCTCTTAGGCGGGCTAACCATGCCCAGTGGAAGGGACGCGTGCCTCTCACTCGCTCTCATTGTGAGCGCATAACGTGAGCGGGCGTAACGCAGTTTCTTGAAGTGTCACCCGGCAAACCAATTTATAAGACGTTGTCACGTCAAAATTATTCTATTCTATTCTACCTAATCGAGCTTGTCCGCAACTGCTTTTATAGGTTAAAGGTGTTATACATTCAGTTGGACTTAATAAATAGATTGTGTGAATCTCTCGTTCTTTCAAAATTAAACCACTGCATTACAGTGTATGGACCCTGTATTTTGGAAAAGTCACAATGTCTAATTCAACGTATATAAAATGGATGTGCACGATACTGCTTCTCAATACCAAAACGGTCCCATGTAACACCTTTTTTCAATGAAGCAGGTATTTTAAAAATGAAAGCGCGACAGAAACTATACCTCGCTAATCTACTATTTGATGTTGTCAAAACTAAGTCGCCCCTATATCTATATGATAAACTTATATGGAGAAATCGACAAAACATCATTAGGTCTTGTACGAACCCGCTTGCCTATCCCACTTACTGTTCTACAGCTTTCAGAGGTAGCTTTAAATATATAGCTACTAGGTGCTGGAACGACATTCCTCCGCCTATTCGTGAGTGTAATTCAAAGCATAATTTTAAATCATACTATAAAAATCATTTATTACACTCACAAAAAGCTCAACCTTGAGCCTACAACAGATGTTTCTACCAGCATCGTTGAGCATTATATGTTTGTTTTCAGTGAGTATTTACAAAACTTATCGTTACGTTTATTTTTATATATTTTTTGAACTTTTTTTAGTTTTGTGTAGACTGTATGTGTATAATGTCTTGTATGTATGTGTGTATATCCCTAAATGTATATATAGGTATATTTATGAGCAACGAAATATTTCAATTTATAAAAGTAATTATTGAAATATATTTCATTAACACATCCAGTTTACCCTGCAGCATTACGCTGAGTCATAACCTTTTCACTGGCTCGATACACACCCAATCACTTGTAATTTTAATTAACCATACTTTTAACTGTTTATTTTTTTTATTTTTGTAATGTGTACAGTTCCAGTGAATAAATGTCTTTCTTTCTTTTCTTTCTTTCATATATATATCGAATAAAAATACCTACTCGAAGTACGTAAATACTTTAATAACGGAGCAAATACAATCCGTGACTTTAATCACCATAATAGTCTGTGACTTTAGTAATAAGTGATACTCAGATATTCACATTCGTAGCCACTGGTAGCCACTTATACTTGACATAGGTACTCGAAGTAGACATAGATACTTATACCTAGATTATATAAAATGAACTTCAGGTATGTATGTACCATAGACTTAGAATATACTGGCGTATAGACGACCTGACAGCCCGAAAATGCGTGACCAATTTTGATTTGTCATTGTGTGCTTTAGCTAGTGATGCACATTTTACTTACAAGGACTATCGAAAAATGATTGTTAAGAAATAAGGTAAAAAGATAAAAAAAATAATTTAGTGTAACTCAATAACTTCAAAAATTAACTGAATTTTTAATATGATATTCTAAAATAATTAAAACATGTTCATATAACATGTTCCCGGGAATAAGCTGCACCTACCTGTCTTTTGATAGATTTTAATTTAAAATGTACAAAACCCTAATAATCTCTGAAGAGGGAGTCAAACGAATAAGCTTAAACAATTTTCTCCAATAGATCGGAAAGTTGTATTTTCGAGCAAAAAGATTTTCTGCCATGGACAATTTCCCCGGAATTTCTTTTTTAACAAAATGTAAATCAAATATAAATAGGTAAATACTTAATTAAGAAAATACCTATTTATATTTTATAAAATGTTTTGCTGGTGAAATAAAAAACTGGGACACGGAGTACATAATTGCTGCTTTATTTTTCATATTTTAAGTATAACTTTTAATAATTACAAACATTTAATAATTAAATACATTATAGAAGTTTATTTTAACATTCGACCAGTCTGTCTGTAACTGTAACTAGCCTGTCTCACTCCGCGCTTTAGGCATGAAAATATACCTACACTGCGCGGCCGCCTACGAGACATTAATTCCGTGAGGTTGTCACGCACGCTCTCGAGCTGACGCACGCCTTATGTTAACAAAAAAGTATTTTTCTCTTATAAGTATTTTTCACTTTTGATATTTATTTTTGAGTTTTTATTCAAGTATGGCCTCTCAAAAAGCCAAAAGATATTGCATAGCATACGGGTGCTTAAATAACAATAGGAATGTCAACTTTTCATTCTTTACTGTTATTAAGGATACCGAAAAGTAAAATATTATTATTTATAGGTAGATCTAGGTAATTAGATACCTAGTTACTGACGCCATAATTACAGTTTTATTATTTGATCAGCGACCCGACCACAGCTTCGCAGTTTTCGATTTTTTCGCGTATAATACCAATTACCTTAAACAAAATCAGTGTAAGTAGACCTCCCAGTACCAGTGACTGCCTACTAATGCAAGATCAGCCTATACTGGTTATTAGTTTAACACTTGGTCGATAAAAGAAAGAGATTTTACACTTGGTCGATAAAAGAAAGCGATTGAAAATAGCAGCACTTCTCATTGCCACTCTTTCATTAATAATGCCGCCGCGTGTCACATATTTTTAAATAGCAAAAAATGTGAAACAGACAAGTGAAGGCTCTGTCGCGCAGTGGCTTTGCAATGAGTTGCAGCGCTAAGGGCCGCGGGCTCGAATCCCGCACGGAACAAGTATTTGTATGGCCTACAAATAATTGTTCTGGGTCTGGATGTTTGTCCTTGTGAAATCTATGTATGTAAACTGTCCCCGCAATACAGGAGAAAACCCTAGTGTGGAGGTAACGTTTTTTATAAAGATGGGAAGAGAGACAAGTAATGAAATTAAAAATTTTGTACAACCGACTTCAATATTAATACGCATTATTAAGGATAACTCCAAAAATACTGGTCAAATCTTGATCAAGTTTATATGGGATATATAAATTATAAGCAACAGCTTTCAAATAAAAAATAATCATCAAAATCGGTTCACCTAGGAAAAAGTTATGAGGTAACGCAAATAAAATATGCAGTCGAATGGAGTACCTCCTCTTTTTTTTTAAGTCGACTAAAAATGGTAAGTAGGTAAATTATCTGAGTTTCAAAGACGTTCACGTTGTATATTATAACAGACGTACAAGTTGCATATTAACCTTCCTCACATTGAACAATAATGTTCCCTCGGTGTATTTTACTACCAACTAATATCAAAGGATTCAATTTGTTTTATCACAATACCTAACCCTACAGTAGGTGCGGCCTTAACAAAGGCGCGTAACGGGCTAAGTGATACAGACTCTCGCACGCGGACATAAGGTGCATTTTGATTTGATACGCGCGCCGCATTAATTTTTTTTTTCGACGATATAATCGGTAGGTTAATTTGACGAAGGTCGTGTTCGAGGCGTGCAAAGTATTATGAACATTAGCATCGTTGTAACTAGGTTTAACCTCGCAAGTTTGCTATCAGAGAGTGATTCTTCTGTTCTTGTACTATTATTTATTCTGTGATTCGACTTAAATATGAATGTAAATTTACTAATTTAAGTAAAGAAACTTGCAGGAATCAGTCAAATGAGATTGCTTTCTTTAAAGGCCAATATGCTTATGAGGCCACTCGCTCTTTCATCTATCTCTGAAAAATATAAAGTGATAATAAAAAAATAAAAATAATAAACTTATTATTATTTTAGCTGCATGAATTTTAAAAACATAATGATCTTAACAGAAACTAGCCAAATACGCAGGAGATATCAAAGTACTAAGTATCTGAGGATACATATGCACTCTCTATTCTCTCAATCTCGGTATGTTCTCGGTGTGAAAACGGTCACCCATCCATGGACTGACCGCGGCAAGTGCAGCTTAATATCGTAGATCTATTGATCCGCGCAGCTATTTCCTTACCACGAGTTCTTCTCTACGACTAACGCTGTAGGCGATGAACCACGCTATCAAGCCCTCGGCACACTGTGGTCAGCCATCAAGCATGAATCGGACATCGAGCGTTGTGAGTATTTAATACTGTGGAATCTATACTATCCTGGCACACTGAACCGCGCGTCACATGCGCGGGCGTCTAGCGGCGCTTCAGAAGCATTACTAAATATCTATACCTAACTATGCTAAAAGTTTTATCATTGTGACTTGGGAATATAACCCGAAGCTCCGCTCAACTCCTTGGGGAAAATAGCGTGATACTATGAATATTGTACTAGTGTGACCGTGAGGTGAGGGTGGTTAATTAAAGTTATACATTTTTTTTGGTTGATCAATAGATACTTAATTGGGTTCATAATGGCTTAAATAAGATAATATAAAGATTTATTATCTTTAATGTACATACTACAGTTTTATAATGTATAAAAATCTATTTCTATTTTTATCTAAAGATTTTGAAGTTAAATTTTTGAAGTCTTACTATAACAATATTATAGGTACTTACTGGTACAAATAATGTACCAGTAAGTACCTATAATAGTAGTAAAATTGTTTTTATTCTACTTTTTTTTTTATAATTCTCAAGAAAATATTTGCTGCAAATTGTTAAGTTCTTCTTTGGATTCCAACCAACCCGTCCAATGAATCTTAACCACTTTTTTTTTCTAATAATAGAATCCGGAGGGAATCTGTTTGACAAATGGCAAAGTATAATGATATTTTTAGAACGCAAACCGAACATTTATTTTCATTATTCTTCTTGTTGTGTGAGCAAGTCTATCGATTCAAGATAAATATCGACATTAATTTTGATGTAGTTGAGTCAATCCCTAGCGTACAAGTAAAATATTTTGTTTGTATATGTATTTACCAAAATTATGCAAATTATCAACAACGTGACATTTTTCTTTGCAAAATATGAACAACATAATTGTTAATATTCTATATTTTAAGCAGTATAATATAACACAAATTTTAACTAAAAATGGACGCTTCATACATAACATTGACGACGTCTTGAGAATTTACCTGTGAATTTTTTTACCCGTTGTACTTCAATTGAGCGTTCTGTGGGTGATTTTTATTCTGATATAGGTAAAGAACTTTCTCCGTGCTAACCGTTTTAGTCGAACTGGTCGCGATCGGACCGTAAAAAAAACCGTGACGAGTGGCGCCGGAACGTACAAGGCTATTGTCGCTGCGTCGCTATTATAATCTAAAAAATTACAAAATATCTAGGAGCTTATTTCATGCGTGCCGACTTGTGCCGACCTGTCATTCAAAATCGGTTCGGTTACAGAGTCATGAGATTTGCTATCCTTTTCTTACCGAACTTAAAATGTCTGTAGACAAATGGCAACAAAGCGCATTTAAGGGTTAACTATGGATTAATTACTTCAATTTGTATCATAAGTGCCGACTATAAAGAAACATTCGAAGATCTCGAGAACATCGTATTATCTAAAAAAACAAAGGAATAAACACTAAGGCGCGTAGTGTGATTGGTAGTATGCTCGCCAATTTGCTTCAAAATTTGAAAAAGCCAATGTCCAGAAGTAAGTTCTGAGTAGCATGATGAGGACTGAGGACAAAAGTACTCGTAATTTCTTCACCATTATTGCCGCCAACGCCATGTTTACTTAGCAACGTTAAAATTTTATTACGATTAAAAATAATAAAAAAGTTATTTCAATTTTATTATACTTTATGAAAGAATTAAGGCTTTTACACACCTGCTTAGAAATAATTTAATAGCATCTTTGATTTATTTTTTGTTAATTGCAATTTTAAGTGCTGATTTACCACGTGCTCGGCGGTGAAGGAAAACATCGTGAGGAAATCTGCATGTCTGAGAAATAAGAAAAAAATATTTCGAAGACATATGAAGTTCGCCAACACGCATTGGGGCAGCGCGGCGGACATTTCCTTGCCCTAAAACCCTCTCAGAAAAGAGAGAGGCCTGTGCCCAGCAGTGGGACGTATATAGGCTGTAATTTTAACTATTTATCTTTTTAACTTTTTGGATTCTTTTAAAAATTTTCAGTTTATATTACTAAAATTAGAAAGCATTATAACTTATTTTTCTTAACTTATCATTTTAATTACTATCTATATATATATAGGTATAAGAGATTTCCACCTATGTACTGACTCATCACGATATCCCTGAAACTATAAGACCTTGAGACTTGCAATTTGGTAGGAATATTGCTTTCGCCGCGTAGAGGTCAGCTAAGAACGGATTTTACGAAATTCCACACGCAAAGGGGTTGCGGGGGCGTTAATAAAAAAATGACATTTTGAAATTATAGCTCTTGTAGGTATATAGACTTGGCCAGAATATTGTTTTTGCCATGTTAAAATTACCAAGAACGGATTCCCACAAAGGGAAGTGCGGGGGCGTTAAAAAAAAAAATCTCTATATATAAAAATCAATTGCTGTCTGTTAGTCTCGATAAAACTCAAAAACGACTCAACTGATTTTGATTAGTAGGTTTAAATTCACAATTGGACCCGGTAGGTGGCGCTGTTGTCGAGATCCAGAAGTCACCCGTGCGAAGCCGGGGCGGACCGCTAGTATTCTACACATCTATACACATATAAGTAAAATAGATGTGTCTGTGTTGGAAACCGCAATTTTTTATGTTTAGTTGTAGGAAGACGCTGCTGCCTATCTTCTGGTTTGTTTCCCTCTGTCGCCTCTTTCTACACGGTACCACAGAATAAATAATAGTACTATACGTACGGGACGGTACCTATCGGGTTAAAAATTTATGGACGTTCTGATTTTGATGTTGTTGTGGACTAGGCTTATCAAAGCAGTTACTCGGCTATGAAATACCTGTTTGAATTTTATTAAATCTACATGCAAATACACGTGTCGGATTGTGCAGAAATAATATTATGCGATAATAATAAATAAAAAATCTTAGCTTTAATGATGATATTTCGTAATGAAGCTCAGCCGTTATGAAGTGTTGTTTATAGTTGAACTTTTAATTGGAACACAGTTATCTTTAATTATATCTTTGGGCACTAATCAAAACTTTCAATATGAGAAATTACAAAACTACGGATTAGGTAAGCGTGTAATGTAAGTACATTACTTAATTAAAATAACATACGGTGCCTATCCCATTCAAAGCGTGTCTGTCTGAGTTTTTATAATTTTATATTTTTATCGGTTTTAATTTTCTGTTGTTTGGTTAGGTTTTTTGACTCTTCGACTATATTATAATATGTACCAGAACTAGACTCCTTGTGTCGTGTTAAATGAATAAAAGAAATATTTTTTTATATGAGAGAGAGAGCAAACGAGCATACGGCTCACCCGATGGTACCACCGCCCATGAAAAATTGCAACACCAGAGGAATGGCAGATGCGTTGCCGGCCTTTTAAAAAAGAGTAAGCTCTTTTCTTGAAGGTTCCTAAGTCTAAGATCATTTTTATCTGTGTGTGTGTTGAAATTATATCAACCACGACATAGATTTAAATCTGTGTTTATGATACATAATTTAAAAAGTTGTTGAAGTGAAAACTTCTTTAGAATCGTTGTGATTTGAAATTCGATGAAACGAAAAAGCGACACTAAAAAGAGACAAGCATATACAACATTTATAGGATTTAGCGTGCGAGAGAATGAGATAGAATACAGTGTAGTAAGCGACAGTAGCCTAATGGCAGGGTGCCGACCGCGAAGAGTTTGTGGGTTCGAATGCGCCATTCGATTAATGTCGTGAACCACTCTTAACTCAAGCATTTTCAGCTTCTCAGCAGTGGTTAAAGGGAATATCACTAATATTAATAGCATTGCTAGCATTTATGAAAAAATACAGTGTTTCCTATTATCTTGGTCTCATCTTTGTTTGGTGCTTTAAAGATGATTAATATAAATTTTAATTGTTAAAATAAACAGTAAAAAAATATAAATTTATTAGATAAATAAAATTAACCATATTGAATAAAACTATCATATCCAATCCATTCATAACAATCACGATTTCATAACTTTAGGCCATCTAGCGTCTATTTTACGTACCACCTTGAGAGTCGATTAATTTTTGTTCGATAAAATGACTTCACTTCAGGATGGCTTGTAATTCATAAACAAATATTTTCTTTATACTATATTTATTACTATATATATTTTTCTTAAGACCGAACTATCGACGAATGAATCTGGCATACCCTTACCCCGAGCCTCTTCGTTCATCACCATCTCCCTTTGTTCGGTCACCTTACCGCAACATATACCAAGGCGTACGAAGAAAAGGCGACCGCAGGATTTATAGCAAAAAATTTAATTACGCGGCGAAGCCTTCCGGACATCACGTCTTTTGTGAGGCAATGGTTGCCTGCCAAGTATGTATTTTTTTTCTGTATAAAAAAACGTAACCTCACAAAAATCACTAGGATTTTCTCCTGTATCGTGGGGGCAGTTTACATACATAAATTTCACAAGGACAAACAGACCCGAAACAATTATTTGTAGGCCATACAAATACTTGTTCCGTGCGGGATTCGAACCCCCGGCCCTTAGCGCTGCAACTCATTGCTAAGCCACTGCGCCACGGAGCGGTCAATATAATAGCCGTCATCTATATACAAATAAATAAAATTGAAGTGTTTGTTTGTAATGTTAAAATAACAGCTTTTTACTAAATGCATATGAAGGTATATACGGTTCTTATAAAAAAATAAATTATATTTTTTGTCTATCTGTTTATCTGTCTGTCTGTCTGTCTGTCTGTTTGTTCCGGCTTATCTCCGGAACGGCTGGACCGATTTTGACGGGACTTTCACTGGCAGATAGCTAATGTTATGAATAATAAATTATTTTTTAAATTATTTTAGAAAAAAATAGGGTTGCGCGCAAAAAAATTAAAACCTAATCGAAATAAATTCCACGCGGTTCGTCCAAGCTTTCCATATGAGACGAGATAACTCAGGGGCTAGGTGTTCAGCATAAACTTCAGTTTAGTAACCAGAGTAACCTACATTACCCAACGGATCAGCAAGTTGAAGAGGCAGTGGGTCTGTCATATAACTTGACCAACCGACAAACGAAGGGGAGAAAGGTTCTCGAGTGGGAAAAACCGACAACCGTAGGGGAAGAAGAGTTCTCGAGTACCTTTTACCGGTAAGCGCAGTGTAGGGCGGCCATTCGTTATATTGAGTGACGATCTGGTAAGTCTGCAGAAGGTCAATGCATGGCCACAGAATAAATAATAGTACTACGTAAGATGGCTTAGGGCGGTGTTTTGTGGCATACCATTTTGCTAACTAAAACAGCGAAGAGAACTGAAAAATCTGAAGATCCATCGAATATCTGCATGCCTTATCTATTATAATTTTTGCACCAATCATAATCGCACAACAACTTGCTATTATTTTTAATACTAGTATCGAATTTGACGTGTTTTCTGATTTAATTAAACATAGTAGAGACCTTTATGTAAATCTGGTAGTACTTAGAAAAACTATTCTAGTTCAAATGTTAAGTTTTTTTTAAATATAAATAAATTGCTCCATAAAAATCAGTTTGGTTTTACAAGGAGTCGCTCCGCAATTGACGCCGGTTTTGAGATGTAGAACTCAGAAGATGCTTTAGGAATATTTTGTGACTTTTCCAAGGCTTTCGACATTGTTCACCATGAGACATTAATCAGGAAGCTACATCATTATGGTGTAAAAAACTTAGCGCTTAAACTTATTACATTATATTTAAACAACAGAACTCAAACAGTTGTTATATATGGGGGTGGTTCCTCTGGGTCAGTAGTATTCCTGACTCCAGCTGCTACTGAGAATTTCTTGTCACAAAAACCCATTGACGCGGATATCAGACCTGGGTCGGGTCAAAAGCAAGTAAGAACCTCAAGACCATTAGTCGCGTTTACGACAACTAGACCAACGTGGTAACAAAAAAAAAACATGATATAGTTTTATTAGCTGATGATACTTCATTGTTTTTGGACTTAAACGGCAACTATTAAAATATGACGAAGTGCTATATCGAAATTAGTAAACAGATTTAACGTCAACAATTTGCTTTTGAAATATATTAAATTCACAACACCAACTGTTAAACAGGTCATACCAGTGTGCTTTTAAATGAAGAAGAGTTGAGTCTTGTTGACTCCAAGGTTTTTTGAATTTACAATTGTCGCAAAGTTTTATTGAACCCCTTAAATACCAAACTAGCCTGCAAACTTAGTTCTGCAATACACTGTAAAAATATTAATAATATTAATTAATATATCCAATTTTTTTCAATTAAATATAGACTAGACCACTCCTGTTATTATTCTCTGTTTGTGAAGTTTTACCACAATTGGTTCAGCCATTCTGATGATTATCCCGGATATACAGACAGACAGGAAGACATAAATTTACAATTGGTTATTCATCTCTAAATGGCAAGCAAATAACCCTTTGCGCTCGATAAAAGTCATTTATTTCAATATTACAGACAGCCATTTCAATTTTATATAAATGGATAGATATAGATAATAAAATTAAATGTTTTTCTGACAGATAACGCACATGGCGGTAGAAACCAACGACGGCATTCCGATTATATTCCGTGGTGGTGCCGGGTACAATTATTTTAAGATCATCATAAAAGCTGAAGCCGGGGTACGTTTACAGGGTTCCGTGAAGGCCTACTGCAGAAGCACTGATAATAATTAGTCTGAGGTTATAATTAATTATTAATTGTGTGTTATATCATTTAAATAATATATTACTGCGTTATGTAAATAATAGTATATTTGTTTATATTATAGTAGTATATCTTGTCTTACAATGCATGGACAATTGCCAGCAATTTGTTCCTACTTTAAAGAGTAGGTTAAGGATGTATAAGATTATAAGTATCATTGTCTGTATTCTCATGTGTGTAAAAATGTAAAAAAATAAATAAAATAAAATGAGCCTTTCTTGCTGTAACTTATATAACATGCATAGTATTTTTTTATATTACTTAACTCTATTTGACTCTTCTTTTACAGCTTGTCCCTCGACAAAGGCCTCCTCTAAAGCTTTCCATTTTGTCCTGCCCTTTGCAGTGCGGGTCCATACTGGACCGGCTATCTTTTCATGTCGTCTTCCCAACGTTTAGTTTGTCTACCTTTGTTCCTATTACTATCTCGCGGGTACCATTCCGTAACTAGTCTCGTCCACTTTTCTGTTCCTTCCCTTGTATGATGGTATGTAGGATACATACCATCTCCATCTCCATTTCAGGAGTTTGTAGACGGTATGTATGTTTGAAAATTTAGATTTGCTCTTTATATTTTGTAATCTCACCTCGTCTCTTATTTTAATTCCAATTACGCTTCTTTCAGTTCTATTTTGATATACTTTTGAGTTGTTAGTGCCCATGTTTGACATCCATACGACAGATATGAAAGTATACACGTTTTATATATTTTCCTTTTTTCTTTGACAAACATGTCTTAGTCTTTCATGACCTCGCTTGGAGATCTAAACCTTTTTCTGCTCTTTGCTATTCTTCTATTTATTTCTTTTTGCATCGTGTCTTCTGTAGTTATTAATTGATCTAAATATATGTACTCATTGACATACCCTATTTGTCCACAATTTACTTCTAATGTCTTTATTGGTTGAGTTTGTCATTACCTTCGTTTTCGATGCGTTAATTAATAGACTTACCTTGGCGCTTTCATTTGATAGTTGTTGTAACATGTCTTTCAAATTATCTGAGTTCTCAGAAAACAGGATAGTACCGTCGTCGTCGTAGATGGTTAAGTTTGTCACCGGTAATGTTGAGTTTATTTCTTTCCCATTCCAGGTTTCTAAAGAACATTTCTAGAACCGCAATTTCAATCTTCGGTGAAATGGCGCCTTGTCTGACACCTCTTTTGATAGGGTGTATATTGAATTTCAAATTATCTACAAACA
This sequence comes from Parnassius orleans, assembly GCA_029286625.1. Taxonomy (NCBI): domain Eukaryota; kingdom Metazoa; phylum Arthropoda; class Insecta; order Lepidoptera; family Papilionidae; genus Parnassius; species Parnassius orleans. The sequence goes on from JAGSMP010000299.1 coordinate 501,296, forward strand.
GAAGTAAACTTTATTTTTTGTGACATAAGCCATTTTATTGTATTCTATACTTAGTAAAAAAAGTCAGTGCCAATGAATTTTTTTATACAAGTAAGCACAGACTGCTCTGTGTACTAGCCGGTTACCGTGGCGGCGTGGCTCTTCCGTGCTCTGTGCAAGTAACAGTGACAAACGAGCACACAGCCCACCTTCTGTGAAAATGCTGAGGCCCATAGAAATCTACACCTGTTCTTGATTAAGAATCAAAATTTAGATGCTATATCAGGCCCTGAGAACTTAGACAGATTTTTTTTATAGGATAGGATTAGGAACGAGTACACAGTCCACCTGATGGTAAGTGATTGCTGTGACCCATAGACATCTACTCGTACATCTATCCTCAATAAATAATCAAAATGCAGATGCGTTGTTACCCGTGAGGACTAAGATGGAATGCCTCTTTTCCAGTAAAATGGGTCTCCGGTTCTCTACACTCACCATACGAAACACAGCAGTGTTAAGCTGCTATTTTACGCTGATATTCTGTGAGAGCGTGGTCCTTCCCCGGTCGAGCCGACCCATTAGTGCTACAACTATACTAGTAACATAGCTGCAGCATGGCTCTACCACGAAAATTCGCGTTATCGCGATTTATGTGGCCACATATTCGTGAATACTTCGTCACTTATTGCGAAGTCGCAAGCAAATCGTGCGGGCACACTTCAGGCGGTCCACAGACATCGTGCGTAGTGGACGTGTAGAATTAAATTAGGATTTACGACGTATTTTCAACAGTGACAATTTTTGAAGTAATGAGAAGATAAATAATTTGATGAGACATTTTGAATAAATAATGCAGGCGTCTAAAGCTGCCCCCTGTTGCCAAAAATGTAGTAAAAAATAATTATTCGATGCCATGTTATGTAGAGCGACCGCGGCGTCCATTTTGTGTTTAGCGTGATTTTATCGCGATAAACTATTGATAAACTTTAGGACGCGAAGTGTGGGCCACAAAAGGTTCCTGACCACACTGCGTGGCCTTCGCCGTATGCCGAAGTCGAAGTTTTATCGCCGGAATTCTATCGCGATGTGTGTGGCCTAGGCATATGAAATGCTGTAAGCATTAAGCATGCGGTGTGTACCTACATATTCTATAATATGCACTTAGTTGGTTAACATTACCGTCACCGTTACAGCTTAAGGCCGGCCACATACATACGGAATTCCGAATCGGAATATCGAAACGGAATCCCGAAACGGGAATTCCGTGAACACATCACACACATACGTTTATTTCCGTTCGGAATAACAAGGGTCAGTTGAGAGAGGTTAGCCATTGAGTCTAGACATTCTGCTAGCGAATAATGACGATGATTTTCTGATTGCGATTCCATTGTTGCTGTATCATTGTTACTGGGTGCATCCCCTTATCACCCTAAGCTTGCAATATAGTCAATATTATGTAAAAAGATCTATCTATCCAGAGATATGTCTTAAATATGGATGTCTGTAAACTCTTTCGACGAATTATTAAATAAAATAAGATGAAAGGTTACGAAAAGCTATACACCTATAAGATTAAATGTAAAACATACATAAACACACCTACTCGCTTCGGTCGTGCGACAAACACGTATACTACTAGCTACTAGATTGACTCTGAGGCTATATTACGGTCAATTCTCCGTAACTCCTTTAGTCGACTGTGAACGGGCGAGGAAACTAGCTCTTTGTTTTGTAAACCGCGTACGTTGTTTTCGACAGTGACTAAGAAAACGCTGACATTATTTATGTGCGCACTTTGTCAACGTGATTTGAAGTTTATTTCAGATAAGTAAGTAAATTTATTTTTTATTTGCCTAAAAACAGTGAGTGTCGTAAATGAAAATACAACCGCATGGCATATTTACCGTGCCAGCTACGCGCCCGCTACCGCTCCTGCGCGATCCACAGTTTTTGTTCTGAATTTTCGGTCTAATAGTATACACAGAAGTCTTTGGCTGAACACAGGCTTCCCCCATAGATTGCCTCATAGGGGGGATATTTGTCATAGTTGCCACGCTTGACAGGCGGGTTGGCACCGCAGTTTTTTATTCTTAGTTGTTATTTGGAAGACGCTGCTGCCCATCTCCTGGTTTGTTTCCTGTCGCCTCTAATGACACCAATGGTAACAGCTTGTTTTAGAAATTAGCATGAATATGAGAGTAACATTGGTTGGAGAACCAAATAAATAAATAAATTACTTGCACATTTATGGTGAAATAAAAATATTTACCTGTTTATTATTTAACTAGTTGTTCCCCGCGACTTCGCCCACGTGGAATTTATTGCGATTGGATTTCATGGGTTTTAATTTTTTTGCGCGGTACCCTAATTCTTTTCCTGAAATAAAAGTAGTCTAAGTTACTCCTTATAACATCAGCTATCTGCCAGTGAAAATCCCATCCAAATCGGTTCCCAGGTTTTTGCGTGATGCGTGTTCAGACAGATGTCGTGTTAGAGTTTTATTATAATACTAGCTGTTCCCCGCGACTTCGCCCGCGTGTTATTTGTGGTTTTAATTTTTTTGCGCGGAACCCTAATTCTTTTTCTAAAATAAAATTACCCTAAGTTACTCCTTATGACATCAGCTATCTGCCAGTGAAAATCCCGTCAAAATCGGTCCAGCCGTTTCGGAGATTAGCCGGAACAAACAGACAGACAGACAGACGGACAGACAGACAGACAAATTTTTTAAAAAGTTGTATTTTTGTTATAAGTACCGTATATACTTTTATATGCATTTAGTGAAAAGCTGTAATTTTGACATTACAAACAGACAGTTCAATTTTATTTATTTGTATAGATAGATAGATATATTTACTTTATCTTGGCTTTACTGCTCATTTGTCCGCCGACGATCTCACATTACAAAAACATTATGTCATTGAAATTATTTGAATACAATTATAGTATAATGTACTCGTACTTACGTCATTGTAAATATTTATTTTATTTTTTATTTTAAAAACTATGAACCTGAATTAAAAAAATGTGGTAAAGCAATGCTGCAGCTATATCATGGTTGTAGCACAAATGAGTCGGCTCGTCCGGGGTAGGACCACGCTCTCACGGAATACCAGCGTAAAATAGTACCTAGTATAATGCTGCCGTATTTCGATAATAATTTACATACATAAACATAAACATAAACACTCACGCCTGTTATCCAGAGGGGTAGGCAGAGACTACGGACTTCCATTTGGCACGATCATGACACACCTCTCTCGCCTCCTTTACATCCATATATCTACGCATACACGCTCGTCGATTAAGAGTACTCCCAATCTGGCCCATGTTATGAGAATATGAGTATGGTGTAATGGCAATGTACTGGTAATGAGGTATTCTTATTACTTGCGCCATCAATCCGAACTCACTAATGTAATTAACCATCTTCGGCTGCATACTTACCATCAGGTGGTATTGTGGTTAAGCACTGGCTTAGAATGGTTAGAAAAAAAAACTGCAATTTCTAGAGTGTCAAGTGTGAGAGAGTCAAGTGCTAGAGTTAACAAGTGCCCTGTGATGCCTAAAAATTAAATTCTGATTACCATGAGAAATCTTAGTCCTCAGACGCACGAGGCATTTAATCTTAGTCCTCAGGGATGACAACGCATCTGCATTTTGATTCTTAAACGAGCGTGGATGTACCTAGATGTCTGTGAACCACAGCATTCACTTACCATCAGGTGCACAGTATGCCCGCTTGTCACCCTTATGCTATAAACACTCACAGGATAAAATAGGATGATAGTACACCACGCTTCGAAAAGCATTCTTAACATTGCCATTGAGGTGATAAAATCGGCATGGAGTACGCCAGTATCAGTAAAATTTCCTTTTCTCTTTTTTATAAGCTGTTAAAAATCCAGTGCTGGGTATGGGCTCCCTGATGAAGGACTTGCTTTCGTCATCACTTTTGACAGGCAGATTGCGGATCGTGGTACCAGACGTCTCGCATTTTTGACGCTGCTGCCCGTCCACGGTCTGGATATTTTACGTCTGGTGTAAACGAGATAGTAATCCAGCTGTCTATCGGAAGCCATAAGATTATTCTGGCATTTCTCAGGACAAAATGAGATTCTTTTACTGTTACTTACATAAGATATATGTATGTGTAGATTTTTTTATAGAGTAAGGGTGACAAGCGAGCACACAGTCCACCTGATGGTAAGTGGATGCAGTGGCCCATAGACATCTACATTTATCCTCGATTAAGAATCAAAATGCAGATGCGTTGTCACCCCTAAGGATTAAGATAGAATGCCTCGTGCGTCTGAGGACTAAGATTTCTCATGGAAATCAGAATTTAATTTTTAGGCATCACAGGGCACTTGTTAACTCTAACACTATATTCTCTCACACTTGACACTCTAGAAATTGCAGTTTTTTTTTCTTACCATTCTAAGCCAGTGCTTAACCACAATCCCACCTGATGGTAAGTATGCAGCCGTAGATGGTTAATTACATTAGTGAGTTCAGATTGATGGCGTAAGTAAATAAGGCAGCTATATTAATTGTATAGTTATAGCACGAATGGGTCGGCTCGACCGGGGAAGGACCACGCTCTCACGGAATACCAGCGTGAAATAGCAGCTTAATGCTGTTGTGTTTCGTATGGTGAGTGTAGAGACCCTTTTTACGGGAAAAGAGGCATTCCATCTTAGTCCTAAAGGCTGACAACGCATCCGCATTTTGATTCGCAAACGAGGATAGATGTAGATGTCTATGGGCCACAGCAACCACTTACCATCAGGTGGACTGTGTGCTCGCTTGTCACGCTTATCCTATAAAAAAAAACTACCACAGCTCTGAAAGAAAAAACCTACATATAGAAATAGAATACTCGTATTAATGCGGTAGTATAGGACAGAATAAGAATAAGAAGAGACCATGTAGGGGCGGTGTAAGAATATCTACTACCCCGTATAGTCCCGTGTGTGTCGTAAGAGGCGACAGAGGGAAACAAACCAGGAGATGGGCAGCAGGGTCTTCCAAGTAACAACAAAAAAATAAAAACTGCGGTTGCCAACCCGCTCGCCAAGCGTGGCAACTATGGCAAACATGGAGGATATTTGCCATAGTTCCCACCATAGATTGTCTCATAGGCCTATTTTCAGTGGTGGAGTTTTGATAACCTGTAAAATTGTAGGAAAGGATATTTTTTTCTAAAATAAAACCATCCATTAGTTTGGAAACACCACTTTCATGAATCGAACTGCGGCGACATTATCACGCCACAATTTTGTATTTATATATCATTGTTATTTTTATATTTTTATAACATTGGCCATAATAGGATAAACAGTTCGAACAATAACTAAAGCCTAAATCACGTCATCGAAGTTTCCGACTCTGCATCTTCTTTTTAAATATATTAAGCGAAATACCACTGACTCACTCACTCATCACGAGATCTCCAAAACTATACGCCCGATTTACTTGTTTGGCATATATACTCCTTTCCCGACGTAGACAGCCACTACCTATACCAAGGGTTTTGGAAAATTCAACCCCTGAGGGAGTGAAATAGGATGTTAGCTTGTAAATATTTATACAGAGTTATTTTTCAAAGAGTAGCCAAATTTTAAACTTAAGTTCAATTATATAAATAATGATATACCGTTATTGCAGTTTTTGAAAATATGAGTAAATAAGGCTTCTAAATTTATTTGAAATTATCCCAAATTGAATATGATTTATGGGCAACAACGTTTTTGCCTACCGATCGGCCCTTACGAATGTGTGCGTGCGCAGTAAAATTAGTTAAAGTAATGCATTACCACGCATTTTAAATTTAAAGGATAAAAAGGACAGAATGTTTGAGATTTATTTTAATTAATTTTTCTTCACATTAGCCTTTACTACTTATTCTGAACATTCTCTGCAAATTTGGCCGGTTATTGCAAAATAACCCTGTATAAATGTGAGGTACATTGAAAGTTTTGCGTAACTCATAAGTAAAACAATTTATATGTAAACTAATATATTTACTGATTTTCAAAGTATTCTCAGTTACATTTTAAGCACTTTTTAATTTGATCAAACCATTTTTGAAAATATAAGAACATTGGTCTGAGGGTATGTTTTTCACGTGCTGGTTGGCAAGGCTTCTTTTGGCTCCGTAAAAGTCAAACCTCTGAACAAATTTTTGATTTTTGGGAAAATAAATTTTATGGTATATGGTTATACCATATGGTATTTTTGGGGAAATAAATGCTATTTGGCGACAGTAATATACACCTATCCTGACGGATAGGAGCAGTAAAGGAACCTAAACATGATATAATAACAAGCGTAGTATTACACGGAGCGTTGGCCGCTGCCCGGGATGAACATAGAACCAACAAGAACTCTAGCGAGTTTGTTTTTCAGAAGTCAGAAGGTGCTACCTCGTTTTATTTATTTATTTTTAATGGACATCCCACTGTAGTTGCAATATATACAATTCGTTGATTTCTATATCTACATTACATGTTATGCTTATTGAACTACAAATTACAGTTTGTCACAACATTATCAAAGCAGACAATTTCTTTTTGTATGGAGAATGGGCCCACCACAAATTGTGGCGTAACTTAATGAAATACATGTTGATTTTCCTTATAATCTATAGATTACAATAATAATATTAGTTTTACCGTTTTTTTACGTGGTAGAGCCATGCTGCAGCTATATTAATAGTATAGTTGTAGTACGAATGGGTCGGCTCGACCGGGGAAGGACCACGCTCTCACAGAATACCAGCGTAAAATAGCAGCTCAATTCTGCTGTGTTTCGTATGGTGAGTGTAGAGAACCGGAGACCCTTTTTACTGGAAAAGAGGCATTCTATCTTAGTCCTCACGGCTGACAACGCATCTGCATTTAAATTCGCAAACGAAGATAGATGTAGATGTCTATGGGCCACAGCAACCATTTACCATCAGGTGGACTGTGTGCTCGTTTGTCACCCTTATTCTATAAAAAAAAAATAACGGGAATACTGAGAAATTAACAATTAAAATATGAATATCACAATAAACTAAAAGCCATTGTCTAGTAGTTTTACAGGTATAAGTTAAAATAGTGCACTGACCAATAATTAATAAGATTTTTAAACCTTATACTTACTCTTTATATTGTTTCACAAAATAAACATACGTCAATCACGTCTTTTGATGGATAAATTTAACCTCTTTTATATTTATAAAGATATAAAAAAATATTTGGTAAATCCAAATGTGCATGCCTTAAGCGCTCATGTTATACGTAAATTTTTTAAAGTAGTTTAAATACACACAAGTTTTCACTTATAACCTTATTATTAGGTCCTTACATATGAAATTAGCGTTTTGTCGTACTGACCACTTTGATCTGAAATATCTCCTCTTTGGTTAAGAATTCCAAATTCAAATTTATAAATTCATTTAGCTGGTACATTTGAATTTTGAAAACAGTCATTTATTTGTTTTTTCCTCATTATTTTTTTCTTTGGCATCGCTTATTACCGCACAATGGAAAACATGAAATATCGGTATATTTACGAGCACGAGTTCTACCGTGGCACCAGTGCTGCAGAAACAGCTCGAAGGATTAATGTTGTGTACGGCGTTGGTGTCGCAAAAGTAAGCACGGTACGTTTTTGGTTTCAACGTTTTCGTTCTGGAAATTTCGACCTTCAGAACCAACCCCGTGGACGGCCGGAGACCAAAGTGGAAAATGAAGAATTAAATGCTATTGTGGAAGCGGATCCATCACAAAGCACTTCAGAGATAGCTGCAGGCTTCGGGGTAAGTGATAAAACTGTATTAATCCACTTGAAACAAATCGGGAAAGTAAAAAAACTTGAACGATGGGTACCTCATGAATTGAGTGAATCGAACTTGCAAACACGCGTCGACTGCTGTGTTACTTTGTTCAACCGACACAATAATGAAGGGATTTTAAATCGAATCATTACTTGTGATGAAAAGTGGATACTGTAGGATAATCGGAAGCGCTCGTCGCAATGGCTGAACCCTGGAGACCCAGCCAAATCCTGCCCTAAACGAAAATTGACTCAGAAAAAGTTACTTGTGAGTGTTTGGTGGACTAGCGCCGGTGTCGTTCACTACACTTTCTAAAATCTGGCCATACGATTACGGCAGATATCTATTGTCAGCAACTGCAAACCATGAAGGAAGAACTAGCTGCTAAACAACCGAGATTGGTCAATCGATCTAGGCCACTGGTGCTTCACGACAACACAAGACCACTAAGTTAGATGAGCTACAATTGGAATGTCTGCGACATCCACCGTACTCCCCGGACCTTGCTCCAACAGATTACCATTTTTTCCGGAATTTGGACTAGCAAACGCGCCAAAAGAAGTATAACTTCAGTTGGTAATTGTCTGTCAACTGTCAAGTTTTCGTGAGAACTAATAACTAAATTCAAGGTAGTTATTCAAATAAAATATATGAATCTATAAAACGTGTTTTAATTTTGTTATATTCGTTTGTTACGCTAAAGAAGTATAACTTCTTACGTGCGTACATAAGTACACACACACGTTTTTTTTAAATAAGACGAGATATATAGTTAATTATATCGTTTAGAGCTTTAACCCTTAAGTTCCTGCCCGCGGTCACCATGACTCCGCCGAATATTTGAATTTGATTTTTTCCGTTAAACGGCTACGCGCGTTGGCGTGCGTCTATGTACCTTTTCTACTTGTCGGTTAGTGTCGCGCATGCGCTCAGCGAGGCTACACGTGCACGCGTTTAGCTTGGGTGAATAAAAAAATCTCGTGAGCGGTCATGGTGACCGCGCGTAAGATACGTGATATTTTGTATTACGTGTATTTGTTTTGTTTTATTGTCAACATGAATAAAAACGACGAAAATATAACAAGATGGTTGGAAGAAGAGATGTCGGATGAAGAGGAGACCCGTGACGAAGATTGCAGCGATGTGGACTCCGTTTGTTCTGACAATCCCGTGCCTACAGAAGACTGCGAGTCTGATGACTGCTTGGGTATTTCATCTTCAGAGGAAATCGACGAAGATCATTCTACTGGTGAGAATAGATTTGTGTCTTCACAGCGTGTGAGAGTACCAGTTACTCAAGATGATAACTTTCTTTGGATGACGAAATACCTTTATCACAACTTCAAACGAAAACCGAAGCTACTTTGGTAAAATCGTTTCAGGTGGTCTTCTGTTCCGAGTGCCATTCGTGCCAGAACTCAGCAACATAATATTGTGTCACAAGCACCAGGACTAAAACCACCATATCGTGATGTATTCAATGAATCAACCACACCTCTCGACCTTTGAGTCTTTTATTCACGAATGAGATGCTCGATAAAATAGTATTATACACTAATCAAAAAATAAGGCAGTTGCGACCAACATATAAAAAGCAAGGATGCGTTCAAGATTTAGATCGAACAGAACTAAAGGCCTTTATCGGATTTTTATTTTACACGGCTATATTCAAAGAAAACAGAGAAGATTATAGATCGTGGTATAATACGGATGGCTCTGGCAGGGAAATATATCGGTGCATATTGAGTAAAAATAGATTTGAAATTTTGATGAAAACCATCCGTTTCGATGATTCTGAAACAAGAGCTCAAAGGCGAGAGACTGACCTGGCTGCACCAATATCAGAGCTTTTCAATTCTTTTATTCAGAACTGCCAAAGTATACAGCATTGACACTTGTGCTTGCATAGACGAGATGTTGGTGGCTTTTCGTGGCCGTTGTAAATTTAGAATGTACATGCCGAAGAAGCCAGCCAAATATGGCCTGAAACATATTTTACAGATGCCAAATGGTTTTCTCCTCAACTCCTACATTTACTTAGGCAAAGATTCTGATGGAACAAATTTGACAGCGGAACAAAAACGATTGTCAAAACCTACGCAAGCAGTTTTACGACTTATCCCACCAGTGGAAGGCTCGAACAGAAATATTACTGCCGACAATTGGTTTTGTTCTATAGAACTTGTAAACATTCTGAAGGATAAAAAATTGACTCTGGTGGGCACTCTAAAAAAAAACAAGCGGGAAATACCACCAGAATTCTTACCAAGGCGGCAAAGACAAGTTGAATCATCGGTTTTGGTTTCACAAAGATATAACTCTCACATCTTTTGTTCCGAAGAAAACAAAGCCGTGGTTATGATTTCTAGTATGCACCATACGGCTAGCGTAGATGAAAATACCAAGAAGCCAGAAGTTATTATGTATTATAACCAGACTAAAATTGGCATCGATTTATTGGATCAAAGGTGCTCAAATTATTCAACGGCCCGACGAACGCAAAGATGGCCCTTGGTAATTTTTATCGGCTGCTGGATATATCTGCTTCAAATGCTTACGTCATAAGTTCACACAATCAAACACAGAGAACCGGAAGCAGATTCAAATTTATGAAACAGCTAGCACAAGATCTGACGACACCACACATGCGACGGCGAGAGGGTTATGAAAACACTCCTCGGGACATAAAATGTTCAATACGCCGCATTTTGAAAATTGAAGATGAAATGCCCAGCTGTTCAGATGCAGATAAACTAGAAAACGTAAAACATGTTCAACTTGCCATCCCAAGAAAAGACGCAAAACATTTCACCTATGTTTTATGTAAAACCCATCTGTTTGGAGTGCGCCAAAAAATGTGCCAAAATTGTCATGAAAATTGTGAACTTTACCCTGCAATTTTTATCAAATGTTCATAATTTTTATATTTTTATAACTTTGTTTTGTTCAAATGTTTATAGATATTAAGAAAAAGTGCAAATTGTTCTAATTTTAAATTCCTAATTTGATTGATCTCATTATTTGAAGATGATTGTTAATTTTGAGAGAAATATGCCTGCATTTATGTTTTGTCATTTCATAGAAGAAAATGTTGTGTTATTTAGTTTTTTTCTTTTCAATATCATTATTATAATCTTAAAGTGTGTTTCATTTATTATTTATTACATTATTGACCCACATTACATAAAAAACATGGTTTTAATGTAGGAGTCACTGTGACCATGGGCAGGTACATGCGTTACAAATATAGGTGGCAGGAACTTGAGGGTTAACATTCCAATTCACAACTTTGTAGTGTATACGTACATTAAGACAGCTGTGTACTTACGTATTCTTTGTATACCGACAAGTCGCTTCTCGTAAAGACTGCGGAGTGTTGCAGGAATTATAAACAATTAATTGTATTCGGTTCCCGCAGGACTGTGCCGGTTGAAACTAACTCGGGAATGTACAGGATGTTTATTTCTTCCTGCTTGTTTACACGATTTTTGCTTGATTAAATTTATTTACTATTAATACTTGATAAAACTTCATTTGTGAATTGGATTAATTCATGTACTTGTAACGCTTGGGTAATTTTTTGGAACAGCAAAGATAAAAAAAGCTTAAGCTCAAGGTCTTCATCATCAGCGCGTAATAATTGTCCACTGTTGGGCACGGGTCTATTGTTCTCTCCCGCTTTTTTCTTCTCCCGTTTTGCCTCGATCGTCATTTTTGCCAGGTGAAGTGACAATCGCAAATCGGTTTATATATGCCGTCTTCGACTGATGACTACTCTGTACATAAATCATTTAGTTTTCTTTTAAAACCATAGACTTAGGATAGTAAATATTCTATGTTTAAAACTAACGTAACGCACTTTTTAAATACTCGTAAATTCACATTACGTGCTTTAGATGAGCTATATAACTTGTTATAAAAAAATATTTTAACCTAAACCTAAAAATAGGTTTTTAATCTTATTAAAATTTAATATTTTAACCCTTTTGATTGGCTTAGTTTACCAACATATTTTTAAAATACAGCCTAATTCACGCCTGACTTTACTTTATATCTGTTCGTGATGTTGCATTACAATCGGTTCACCTAGTCCAGAAGATTGTTTTTTAGAATAAGGGTGACAAACGAGCACACAGTTTACCTGATGATAAGTGGATGCTGTGGCTCATAGACATCTACGTTTATCCTCGATTAAGAATCGAAATGCAGATGCGTTGTCACCTCTGAGGACTAAGATGAAATGCCTTGTTACAAGTAAAAAGGGTTTCCGGTTCTTTTCACTCACCATACGAAACACAGCAGCATTAATCTGCTACTTTACGCTAGTGTTCTGTGAGAGCGTGGTCCTATCCGGTCGAGCCGACTAATTCGTGCTACAACCATAATATAGCTGCAGCGTGACTCTACTTAGACTAGCCCGGACAGATGTACAAAATTTTAAAAATGGTTATTCATGTCTTAATGGCATGCAAATAAACCTCTCAGCTCAATACAAAGCATTGATTTCAATATTACAGACAGACACTTCAATTTTATTTATATGTTTAAATTGATTTATATTTGACATTGCTGCAAAAATTTTAACATTAATAATTAGTTAAAATTCTATTTAATCACAATATTATTATGGGCTTGAATATCACATTACTTCCATCGCATTAGTTGGACATTGTAACAAAAAAATTATGGATAAGTAAATTGAATGATACGACTATAGTGTGTGACTTTAGAAATTAATACCTGTTATTATAACCCGCATTTTTATAACCCCAAAAATTGCGTGGAAAAAGGAAATTTATTAAAATGAGCTTTGCAATTCCTTCATAATTTTAAAAAAAATCTCAAAATCATTTATTGCTGGAATGTTCTTATTACTTTTAGACGCTGATGATATCGTAAAGCGAAATCGGTCGGTAAATTAAATTATAAGTCACTTGTCCCACCGTCGACGAGGAAGCGATTAGCTATCGACTATTTTCTCGCTCAAGAAACGAACTATAGATATAAGTCCCGTGTTAATAAAAGATACATATATTAATAGTTGATCGCTGACTGTTCACACCGCCAGCGAGAACTCTCTCTCCACTAGTTTGTCGCAGTGACAAGAGTTATCAAAGATAAAACTCGCTTGGCGGTCAGAACTCACGCCGAGAGAACAACCAGCGGTCATTTTACTCTATAGTGCGGATCTGAGTGCACTCGATTATAGCCCAGTGACAAAACTATCGGAACTACACACTCGCTTCTCGCTGCTCGCCAACTCTTATCTAATTTCTAGCTTTACTCGCTTCTCGTTCATCGTTTGCGGTGGGACAAGGCCATAAGTGAAACAAGTACATGTGTCAATTCAAGTCATAAATCAACTGTATTTGTTTATTTCAACTATACTATGAAATATTTACATAATATGTACACTATTTTCACCCCGTATCTGGTAAATCACGTAAAACCGTTGTTCCTGCACCTGATCTTCTTCCGGTCAAGTCAGATTGCCGTCCCGTCAGACTACGAGAGCGAGGGGTATAGAGAGTGCACAAGTATTTGTGTACACACTAATGCATTATAATTTTATCCTGCGCAGTTAGCTAGTCTCCGTTGAGATTAGCTGCCGTAACAGGTCTGGTGTGAAAGAAATTCTTACCTATAATTATTACTATTAAGCAAAAGTCTTTAAATTTTTTTCTTATTCCATGACTCACTAAAATTGATTTACTTGATTATTTACTGTTCGCGACGACAAAAAGTGTTTAAAAATATAGTGATTAAAAACAATATTAAAAGTGCAATAATGTAATTATACAACCTTCGTATTATAGTATAGAGCATCGTTTGGTAATAGCTAAGAAAATAACTCTTATTTGTGCAAAAAAAAAAGTCGACCAATCAGAGCGCGACACGTTATAGAACATTCTGGGCGTTATTAATTAATTGCGTAATATAATATTATGGCCCGAAAATGATGGAAATATTTTTTTATGCTCTAGAAGAATTGTAAACATAGTATTTAATTAGATTAAGGTTTATAGATTAAGGAAATAAAAGAATATTTAGCGTGATGAAACTTATTTCCTACTTACAGTAAAATTAAAGAATTAATGTACCCAAATATTGTGAAAATTTGGGATATTTTTGTTAATAACTTTTTACATTGTTAATACATATATTAAAAAACCTTTATGGTGTGCTAATATAGACAACTGAATTACCGATTTAACTATGTATAGTACATTAGCGTAAGAATTAATCGTGTATAGAAAAAATTGTAATTTAAGACAATTGTATAGTGAAAATGTTAACATTTTTAAACAATAAAGAGGCAAAACGGACAATGTCAAGCGGCTCACTTTAACTTTTACACTCGAGTCTACCTTAAGACCTCGGGGCCCAGTAACATTGTAGTAGCTGAAGTGACTAGTAGCAGAACCAAGAAGTAGCTGAACATAGAACATAGTGAATAGTAGCTAGTAGCATAGTAGCTGATAATAGCAGCTAGTAACCAGTGATAGTAATAGCTAGTTGTCTAACATAGTAGCTGATAATAGCAGCTAGTAACAAGTGATAGTAGTAGCATATTACAACGTAGTAGCTGATAATAGCAGCTAGTAAACAGTGATAATAAAAGCAGATAGCACTAGTAGTAGTAAGTTATTACCGAACAACTTAAAGAAATAGTCAACTGAAGAAATCATCTGAAAAATATAGTGACCAACCTATAGTGAACAACCGATATAGAACAACCGTAGTTGACCAACCGTATTTAACAACCGTGGTCGATAACAATAGTCAGATATCCGCCGAACAGTTGAGCAGTCGGACCGCTGGCCACTGCCTTGCCATTTGTATTCTACAGTTCGTGCATTTTTATTGGACGTCAGTCCACAGTACCCCAGCAGCACCCACAAAGACGGCAGTAGAAGTATCCATCGGAACCTATAGGTGTAGGGCATGAGCGACTCGTGGAGTATCTTCGTCAACATTTACTCCCGAGTTTCGCCCGTCCGGCATATTTATTTTGATTGATGTGCTTTGTATTTTTGGCACCTATCACATTATTTCCACACCTCCCGGATTGACTGGGAGAGAATGCCAGAAGGCATTAAGCCTGCCTTTTTCTCTCTCTGTTTTCATTTTTTTATTAAGGTATGTACACCTTAATAAAAAAATATATGCAAGTGATTAAATAAAATTAAAATATTTATAAAATACTTATCAGAATGTTTTTAATTGGGCCATCATTCTCTCTGTGTTAATTATAGAATTATTTTTTCAAATGATTTGAGAAAAAAATCGCTTATGTCAGGCGGATATCGTAGTTCACCGTATTCATAAGATGTACACTTTGGTTTATTTTGAAATGTGGTTTAGAATATTATAATTATTCTAACGGGTTTGAATATATAAAAATTGCAGAAAAGTAACTTGTTTTACAAAAATAAGAAGTAAAGTAAAAAAAAGCTGTGGATACATGTGAATTGTGGCGGGAAATTCATTATTTTTAAGTAAAATAAAATAAAAATTATATACCTGTAGCTTGCGAGCTAACAATAAAGAATTCGTTCCACTGTCCCGTGGTTATGAAGTATTTTGAAATCGCTAGTGATTGGCATCGCCTTACCTCGTACATGATTTGATTGAAAAAAATAAGTAAAGTAAATGTCCGGTGAGATTTTTTTATTTTACTGAATAAGGTACAAAAATAGACAGTAGTGATATACAGTTCTAAAATTAAAAGTACAATGGTGTTGATCTAAACTACAAACCAAAAAAGTGTATAAGTATATTTACTATTTTGTTTTTTCAAACATTCTGTAGAAGTTTATAATAATCAACTATTACTGCGCCATTCAATAATAACTGAGATGGAACCGCCATCTTAAATCATAAATGCGGTGTCAAAGTTGAGAGCACCCCCCACTGTTTAATTTACTGTTAACGTCGAGTCGAACGACTTGTGCAGTGAACTTAGCAGTGCGTAGTGCAAAGATTAATTAATTTATTAGTGTTTGATAATGTATCTTTGTGGCATACCACAGTTTTTTCGGCGACAAAGACCCACCTTTGAAAGGGTACGTAGCATTGATTTTATTTTTAAAACCTGGTGGTTTTTCATTTTATTACGGGATTTTTACTGTGCTTGTTTCACAAACAAGGTTAGTAAGTAAACAATTTCAAGTGTTAATTCCATAAATATTAGTGAAAATCACTGCGCAAAAATAATGAAAGAAAAAAATAATTATTTACGATGTACGTAGGTCACACAATAAGTTTTGAGATGCTCGAAATTTAAAAATGGAACGCACCCGTGTTATATGTTTCTAAAAAGCAAATTTATTTAAAAATAGAACTCCATAAGCCAATTGCTCAATATTAAAAAAAAACAAAGTTCTATCTCAGCTCCATCACACGCAACAATTTTAGGTGGTTTGCTGAATTCAAAAGGAGTAAAATTAATCTTAAAGATGACCAAAGAACCGGGGCCCCGAAAACAGCAGTAACGGCAGAAAATGTATGGACTACTGAAATGTTGGTGCGAGAAGACTCATCAATCACATATACGGACATCGAAAAGATTGTAGGCATTAGTTCGGGGAGTACTCATACCATACTACATCAACATCTTGGAGTGAGGAAGCTTTGTTGTCGATGGATCCCTCGTTTGCTCTCCGAAAGCGAAAAACAGACTCGTGTGGATTGGTGCCATGAAATGCGTCTACGTTTTGAAAACGGGGCATCTAGGCGTGTTTCAGAAATCGTTACTGGTGACGAGACATGGATCTATCAATATGATCCGGAAAATAAAAGGCAATCATCGGTATGGGCCTACTCAGAAGGACAGTTACCGACAAAACTGCAAAGACCTCGCAACATCGGCAAAAAAATGGTGGCTAGTTTTTTTTCGCGGAGCGGACATTTGTCGACATCAATGCTGGAAAATTGTAGGTCAGTCAACTCTGAATGGTATACTACAGTTGCATTACCCAAAGCTTTTCAAGCTGTGCGGGAGAGAAGACCAAAGACCGGGCTTCGGAGAATCATGCTGCATCACGATAACGCCTCTTCACATACTCGTACCTCCCTTAGAACAAAAGCATTTATTGAGGAATCTGGTGTTGAAACTCTAAGTCACCCACCCTACAGCCCTGACTTAGCTCCTTGTGATTTCTTTTTGTTCCCAAGAGTCAATGAAAAAATTAAAGGCAAGTTTTTTTCAAGCGCCAAAGAAGCCGTGGCTGTCTACAAAGAAGCGATTTCCGACCTGTCAGATCAAGACTGGCAAAAGTGTTTTCTGAGTTGGTTTAGGCGAATGGAACTTTGTATAGAGCATGATGGAGAATATTTTGAAAAGATGTAAAAATAAATATTAATAGTATCTAGAATACTTTTTGTATAACTCAAAACTTATTGAGTGACCTACGTATGTTTATTATAATAAATTCAAAAATCTATATTTAAAGAAAATATATTAAGAGGATAAGCGTTCACAGTAAAGAAAATACGAGTTCGATATGAATTTCGATCGAATGAAATTATTAATTGCAATTTTAAGTGCAAATTTACCACTTGAAGGAAACCATTATGAATATTTATATGAAAAATTAAATTAATAAATAGTAAAAGGCAACTTCGAACAACTAAAAAGAATAAAATAATTTCACATTCTGAAGTCGGTGCTAATACGTAGTGTGTAAAGCCTCGTCTTCAAAATGTGAAATGAATGTGTGCTTTATTGTTAAAATTAAAAGTTTTACCCTTTTGAGTGGACTAAGGAATGTCTATACGTGGTAGAGCCATCCTGCAGCTATATTAATAGTATAGTTGTAGCACGAATGGGTCGGCTCGACCGGGGAAGGACCACGCTCTCACAGAATACCAGCGTAAAATAGCAGCTTAATGCTGCTGTGTTGCGTATGGTGAGTGTAGAGAACCGGAGAACTTTTTTACTGGAAAAGGGGCATTCAATCTTAGTCCTCACGGCTGACAACGCATCTGCATTTTAATTCGCAAACAAAGATAGATGTAGATATCTATAAAAAATATCATAATTTCTTCAAAATAGTTCCAATAAAAACTTCATCCCTATTTTGCCACCTTTAGAGGTGAAGTATAACTTATTAAATAAAAGAAAAATTATCAATATCGGTTCACAATTGACGAAGATATCGCGTAACATGTAGGTATACAAAAAAACTTACAGTGGAATTGAGAACTAGGTAAGAATTTAAAAAAGAAAAAAACTTATTTCACAGTAGGGTAGAGCGGGGCTTAAAGGTCCGCGGGTAAAAAGGTCCACCATGTCTATCTCAGAAAATAAATGTCCGTTAGACAAGCGAGTAAGGCCGGCCACATACATACGGAATTCCGTTTCGGGATTCCGTTTCGATATTCCGATTCGAGATTCCGAACGCAGCAAGTCCATATAAAATCTATGACCCGCCACACACGTACGGTATTTTTCCGTACGGAATTTTCTCCGATTCGAGATTCCGTATGACCGCCTGTGCGTTCGGAATCCCGAACGGAAAAAAGACGCTCCGAACGCAAGTCTTCCATAGATTTTGTACGAGTCGCAACACACATACGTAAATTCCGTACGGAATGCGCTCAGTGTTCGTCGCACGACCGAAGCGAGTAGGTGTGTTTATGTATGTTTTTACATTTAATCTTATAGCTTTTCGTAACCTTTCATCTTATTTTATTTAATAATTCGTCGAAAGAGCTTACAGACATCCATATTTAAAACATATCTCTGGATAGATAGATCTTTTTACATAATATTGACTATATTGCAAGCTTAGGGTGATAAGGGGATGCACCCAGTAACAATGATACAGCAACAATGGAATCGCAATCAGAAAATCGTCGTCATTATTCGCTGGCAGAATGTCTAGACGCAATGGCTAACCTCTCTCAACTGACCCTTGTTATTCCGAACGGAAAAAAACGTATGTGTGTGATGTGTTCACGGAATTCCGTTTCGATTCCGTTTCGATATTCGATTCGGAATTCCGTATGTATGTGGCCGGCCTAACAGGCGTTTGAAGGTTACGGGGGTATGCATGCCGACTCCGCAGTGAGCTCTCGAGTGCCAGGAGAGTGTGCGCGCACGCGGTCCGAAAAATACACGTAAGTAATATTTTTATATCACTTAATTTTAGTCTTACAGTTCCGTTTGTAACATTACAAGTTAAACTTCTGTTCGCGTAAGGTTTGTAGTATGTGCCAAATCGATTGAGAAAAACGGACAATGACCTTTCGGTCGTTTAACCAGGGGTTACAAACCTTCAATATATAGGCACATTTTATATGTAGTACTTTCTTTATTTATAATGATTTTTTATAATGATTGATATAATATATATTTATTAACTATTATTAAAAGTTATGTGAAAGATCGCTGTAGAAGAAAAATCATCTATTGTTATAAAGTACTTTATTCATTTAACAACAAAAAACATTAATTTATAACACATATAAAGATTCAGTGATAACGACACCGAATAAGTACGTACTTATGCAAAAGATAAAACTTTATTTTTAATATTATATAAGAACTTTATTTTTATTCGGTGCAATCATCACTGTATCTTCACTTGATGAACTATCTGTAACATTAATTATAAAGCGATCTGCAGTTTGGTCAATTCTATCATCCATGCCACGCATTTTTGTTCAACCTTAAGGACATGCTGAACACAGTTTTTCCATTTA
Organism: Parnassius orleans; assembly: GCA_029286625.1. Classification (NCBI taxonomy): domain Eukaryota; kingdom Metazoa; phylum Arthropoda; class Insecta; order Lepidoptera; family Papilionidae; genus Parnassius; species Parnassius orleans. The sequence continues at coordinate 520,815 of JAGSMP010000299.1, forward strand.
TCTGGCGTGATTTGAGTTAAACCATCTTTAAGTAAATTTTAACATCTTTTGTCTAAAGTCGGTAATTCTCCTGCAAGAAAGAACTGATGCACTTTGCTCTTATAGCCGATTTATCAAAATCGTCCAACTTGTCAATTACAGACTTTTTCTTTTATTAATTATTCTTTTCTGGTATTTTATGGAATCTCTATACACGCTTAATACGCGATATATAGTGCTCTTGCTGACTCCTGAGATCTCCGAAACCTTTTCTACCATATTAACGTTTGAAGGATACACGTCTTCGGGCCAGGTGTTTTGACATATTTGTATACATTAATGATAATCTCTTGTTCCCCGACCGACAAAGTGGTAGGTTTTCTTTTTACTGGTGACGTTAAAGGTGCTCCAGAAGATGGGCCTGTAAATAAATGACAAAATATACTACCATAGTACTACATCACATAAATACATATTGTTTTAGAAAATAAATACCACATGGTCACATAAAAGAGCGCTTTAAGAAATAGAAAGGCTACGTCGTCGCATTTGTACCTATTTGTACGTACCTGCTACGTTTATTATGGGTCGGCGACGTCTCTTTCCACTTGATGTTGAAGGACCGGGTCCTTCACCAAATTCTCCTGAACTCATGTCGATTTAGTAACGACCGTCACAGTAAAACTAATATAACAGATTCAAAAACAAAACTTAACGATATAACAAATTTAACAGTAAAACTCAACTAAAACAATGCAATGAATGCTATGAATTACCTGAGACGTACACACGCAAGCGCTATCCGAACACGAATGAAAACAAAATGGCGGACCGGCCCAAAAAGGTGACGCATCTCTGGCTGCCATTGTCACGTTTCTTTAGAACGAACTGACGTAACGCGCGTTTTGTTTATTTTAAAGGATGAATTTGCAAAAGCTCAATATGGTGATTATATTGCTTCAAATATTTTTTAATATGAAACTGTTATTAAATGAATTGCTGCGTTACTTACCATAAATTGAAATATAAAATATAACACATTTTTCGCGATGTACCGTAAGATTTTACTATGTTTATAGGAACCACAGACAATATTATTTAAGAAACAAAAAACAAAACATATGTGCTGACCTAGAAGTGGGAATAATATCAATATTTAAATATTGTTATCACATCTAAATTGAGATTTTGTAAGTTACGCCTTTGACACGGCTCATATCTGAGGTCATTGTCCGTTTTTCTCAATCGATATGGCACATACTATAGTATTATGTTTCACGTAGTACCATTGTTTTTGTGTGTACAGTTTTATTGTTTATTTTAACCTCAAACTAAAATCAATCTACCATTGGGGTAAAAGGTCCGCGGCGGTCCTTTGTGCCCCGCAGTGGACCTTTTAGCCCTACAAAAACAATTATTTAATTATGTTTGTATCATTTATTTTTAGAATGCGAAATTACAAAAGAACTACGGAGAGAGGTACAAAATCAGTGGAGCTGATGGCGTGCGGCAGAGCTAGTCACAAATGAAACAAATCCCTTAGACAAGTTTGTCGTGACTATGAGATCAGCAAAACATCACTGATAAGATTCATGGAACGACTAAAAGAAAACCCAGAAACGCCAAGATTTGGTTATGGGTCTCTATCTGAGTACCTGTTAACACTAGCCCAAATTTTCATGGATTGGGACCCAAAGATGTTCGCCGTCTGGCTTATGAATGCGCTGTCAAATATGAGTTAAAGATTCCAGAGACGTGGCACTCAAATAAAATGGCAGGAAAAGACTGGTTGACGGGATTTTTGGCAAGAAACAATCGTCTTTCCATCAGAAAACCAGAGGCCACTAGTTTAAGTAGGGCGACCTCTTTTAATAGAACGAATGTTAGTCATTACTTCGATAAATTGGCTCAGGTGATAGATCGTCACAAGTTTAGAGGTTCATCTATTTGGAATGCCGATGAAACCGGTGTCTCAACCGTAACATTGCAGCTAAAGGAAAACGCAACGTTGGATCAGTTACATCGGCTGAAAGAGGAACTAATGTAACATTGCTGGTAGCTGTTTCAGCAACTGGGTCTTTTGTGCCGCCAATGTTTGTGTTTCCAAGAAAGAAATACCAAGACCATTTCGTGCGAGATGGGCCAGCAGAATGTATTGGTGCAGGGAATGCAAGTGGCTGGATGACTGATGGAGTTCTTGCTTTTATGAAACATTTTATCAGATATGTAAAATCAACTAAAGAATCGCCAGTGTTGCTTCTAGTGGACAACCACAGTTCGCACCTATCAGTTGAAGTATTGGATCTAGCGAAGAATAATGGAGTAGTGATGCTTCGTATCCCCTCATTGTTCCCACAAACTGCAACCTTTAGATGTGTCAGTATATGGGCCGTTTAAAAGGTATTTATCGTCAGCACAAGATGCATGGTTGCACAATAATCCTGGCAAAACTATGTCAATTTATGACATCCCAGGAATAGTCCGAACGGCCTTACCATTGGCTCTGACACCCGTCAACATTTCGAACGGGTTTCAAAAAGCGGGAATTTACCCATTTAATCGAGATGTGTTTGATGATTTGGATTTCGCTCCAAGTTTTGTAACAGATCGGCTAATCCCGATAATTCAGCGCAATCGTCGGCGGCTGTGATACAACCGTTCCAAAATATTGATCCTCAGCTGCCTGCCCCACCCCCTTTATTAACACCTGTCGTTTCAGCAATTCCAATGTCTTGCGCAACTGAGGAGATACAGCAATCTACAGTTAATGAGCCTCTATTGACTGCCACTACACTTTTTTTGTCATCAGCGGATCCATTTCTGTCTTCTGCAGCTGTAATAGAGACACAGCATCAGCCGTCAACGTCTGAAACGGTGACATCCTTGAATAAAGTATTTTCCCGAAGCTATTAGGCCTTTTCCTAAGGCTGAGTACGTAAAGTTAATAACAGGAAGCGACGCAAAACAGCTATATTAACAGACACACCGAAAAAGAAGCATTGTTTTAGAACAACATAACAAGAATAAGGTTATTCAAAAAGCTACGGACAAATAAACAGGTGAAAATAAAGGTTTTACAAGAAAAGAAAACGATTGTTCGAGCTCTGAAGAAGAAGAATGCTTTTGCTTAATATGCTGCGAGTCATTTTCAGACAGCGTCCCAGGGGAAGGCTGGATTCAATGCACTGCTTGCAAAGATTGGGCACATGAAAAGTGCGTTAATTATTTTAATAGCAGAAGTGTTACATATATATGTAATAATTGTGATTCGAATGAAGATTAATTGTTTTGTTTTCATATAATAATAATAGAAATAGCTGTGATTATGTTGAAAAATGTTTTATGTTCTATTTTTTTTTTTATTTTATAATGGTCAATGTGCCAAAGATATTAAATATAATTTAATCTAATAAATATATTAAAAGATTTGTGATGTAAAGATTAAACTAAAGACTTGTTTTGGAGACTGAAAGGCTGTGCTATAGTTTTAGGCTTAGTAACATTTATACTTAATAAGTACACAAGCTAGTTCTCCTATTTTCCTAAAGCAATATATAGATTATCCATAATATAGTTTTATTTTTGTTTCAATTACTCATTATATACTACCTAATTATCTTGGTCTTTTCTACCCCATCACTGGTCCTTTTTACCCCGCAAGGGGGGTAAAAAGGACCATTCGACTCAATCCTCTACATCGATAATATCTGGTGAATGGTTATAATCTGGCCATGTTTAACTATTAACATTTACAGATGAAGGATTACTCTGACTAATGGTATTAAAGTCTATTTCAGAAACCTTATATATATGTAATAATGAAGCAATATACTTAAAATGGACCTTTAAGCCCCGCTCTACCCTACGCGAGCAAACCGGGTTTGGTACCCGCCGGCACCAATGAAATTGTTAACTGCAATTTTAAGTGCTGAAAAAATAATATTTCAAAAACATGTGAAGTTCGCCAACACGCATTGGCGCAGCACGGCGGACATTTCCTTGCCCTAAAACCCTCTCAGAAATGAAAAGAGGCCTGTGCCCAGCAGTGGGACATAAATAGGCTGTAACTTTAACTTTAGTTTCGAAATATTGTATTCGGATCCCTAATATAGTATATTACTATATCATATAGTAGAGTTCGTGAGCCTAGTCACAGGACTCCCCTATATGTGATCGGATCAGGGAACGAAACAGCCTCTACTTTGCCTCAGTTCACGTTGACAAACTTCACGTGACCTCAAAACTTGTAAAATGTTCAGACTTACAGGTTGTCTGTTTTCTCTCAACTCAACATTTATATATTTTAGTCAATGCAAGTAACAAGATAGTGAGGAGCTGTTGCTGTTGCTACTGTGTAAGGAGTCCATCGGCCCATGTTCAATATTAAACTCTTTAGAGACTTTAGTAAAAGCGAAAAAAAAAACAAGTCAAATATAACAATACATTTAAGAGGCTGTTTCAGCTGCCTCGGTCCTTTAATGTTTTTTTTATAAGAGAGGGGGCAAACGAGCATACGGCTCACCTGATGGTAAGCGACTACCGCCGCCCATGAACAACTGCAACACCAGGGTAATTGCAGATGCGTTGCCGGCCTTTTAAGAAGGAGTAGGCTCTTTTCTTGAAGGTCCCTAACTCGTATCGGTCCAGAAAAATCGCTGGTGGTAATCAATTCCACAAGCAAGTTGTGCGAGGAAGAAAACTTCTTCTAAATCGCACAGTGGTGAACCGCCAATCATCCAGATGGTATGGATGGCATCTCGAATTCTGTAGCGATGTGCGATGGTGAAATTGAGCAGCTGGAATTAGTCCGAACAATTCCTCAGAGCACTCCCGTGATAGATGCGATAAAATACGCAAAGAGATGCAACATCTCTACGCAGTGCCAGTGAGTCCAGCCGATCGGAAAGAACTCGGTCGTCGACGATTCGAGCCGCTCTGCGCTGGATGCGGTCAAGTGGAAGGAGCTGGCACTGGGACTGGGCTGGCAGAGATGGGAACAGTATTCCATGTGGGGCTGAACCTGCGCCTTGTAAAGTTGCAAGCGGTGTGCCGGCATGAAATACCGTCTCGCTCTGCTGAGCACGCCAAGCTTTTTAGAGGCCAATTTGGCCTTCTCTTCCAAGTGACTGGATGTACTACTAGACAAAGTAGCGCCATCCCAGTCTGGAGAATAAGAATTGAGGAACATATCGCAAAGGCTAGGGCCCTTATCGGCAGACTGATATGTTTCAGGTCAGGCAATAACAGGCCGAGGATTGTGCGCACCGTCAGAATGGCGTTTGCTGTGATAAATGTCAGTTTGTCCCAGCAAACGCCAGTCGGATATAACGCAAAAACTGACGCAGCGCATAGACGACCTGAAGCAGAGAATCGCTGCTTGGGGAAAGCGGATTCGGCGATATACCGAGAGGTCGACACGGTCCAACCAGAATCGTCTCTTCCAGAGTGATCAGAAGAGGCTCTATGAATCATTGGAGCGACAAATGGTACATGGAACGGGCCCAGCACCGAATCAGGCCGACACTGTCGTATTCTGGCGCGACCTGTGGTCAGAGCCCGTAAACCACAGCGAGGGCCCTTGGACGGAAGTTGTGGCGAGTCAATGTGCGCTCATTGACCCATGGCTAAAGGGGGTCCTCGAGCTGTACAAGATTGACTGTACAGTTACAGACTTCCTCGAGCAGTGTATGGGGCAGTGGAGTACAATCCTTTGTCATCTAGGCGAGCGGATGACGGATGCGGAAAGCCACATAAGGATAAGATCTTCCAGGGTGATTGTTTGAGTCCAATCTGGTTTTACCTCTCACTGAATCCTCTCAGTACCTTACTGGAGGATTCCGGGAGGGGATTTCAGCTTAGGAAAGGAGGTACAAAAGTGACCCACCTTTTCTATATGGATGATCTCAAGTTATTCGCCTCCAGTCGCTCCCATCTTATGGAATTGCTAAACATCACTTGTGATTTTATTTCATCACCCGAGATCGTCGATTATGAGGCTGTACTTGCTGCGGAAACATGGTGGGCGTGGCTTTTTAAGCGCGCTTACCATGTATTATCGCGAAGTATGCAGCCTCCGTAATTACTTTCTGATGAGATCGGATGATCCATTCTATAGGGACGTCATCTCTTGTGATAAAGGGCTTACTCCTCTATCCTTAGCCAACGAGCAATGGCAAGACCCGGCAGTACAGAGCATTTTCGACCGGGAGACGGTATGGAAGGAGAAGGAGCTTCACGGGGGGTCCTACAAGGCTCTACATGAGCCTTTCGTAGACACAGTTGCCTCCCTCCACTGGCTACGTTTTGGTGACTTCTTTGGGGAAACCGAGGGTTTTGTCTGTGCGATACAGGATCAGGTTATTAAGACCAACAACTATCGGAGATACATCCTAAAGGATGGTACTGTCGACATCTGTCGAGCTTGTCGCCATCCCGGAGAGTCACTTAGGCATATCATCTCCGGTTGTTCGGCACTTTCTAACTCCGAGTACTTGCACAGGCACAACCTAGTAGCCAGAATTCTACATCAGGAGCTCGCTCTCAAATACGGTCTTGTGGACCGGAAATTGCCGTATTACAAGTACTTGCCAGAAACCGTGCTCGAAAATGACCGCGCCAGGCTCTACTGGGACCGGGCCATCATCACAGACAGGACTATTCTTGCGAATAAGCCTGATATTGTGCTGATGGACCGGGCACAGTCAAAGATATTTTTGGTCGACATTACCATTCCGTATGACGAGAACCTCGTGAAAGCCGAAACAGATAAGCGAACAAAATATCTGGACCTGGCTCACGAGGTAACCGACATGTGGGGTGGACTGCCGACCGAAATTATACCTGTAGTCGTTTCTGCGAACTGGTTAATCCCAGTCAGCCTCTCGGGTCATCTGAGGCGACTGGGACTCCGTGACGGACCGCTCCAAGCTTAAATGCAGAAGGCGCTGCTCCTCGATACCGCCCGCATCGTCCGCCGGTTTCTTTCCCTTTCCCCCTAACCCTCGGCCATTTGGTCTCCCCTGCCGAGGGCTTCCATCTGGTTGGGTTTTATTTATTTATGTATTTTTATGTATTTATTTTATTTTATTGATATTTATATATGTTTATCATTTTCATTTACAATTATATATTTATACAGCCCAACCAGATGAGAAAACTTTATAGATACCCCATAATAATAATAATTTCTTTATTCAGGAAAAATTTTTTTCAACAACGTACATTTACATCTGCGCCTGAACTAAGCATTGAGCTTGTATCTCAGGCAACAGTGCTCTTTCTTATGGGACAATTTTACAAAAATCTTTCTGATTTAGAAACATACGTAAACATATCAACAATATTGTGTTTTAAAGTATAAAATTAAACCTAAATATTTGTTAGTTTTTTAAGTGAGGAATGTCAATTGTTCCTCTCGCGTGTATGTGCGTGCGCGCGCGCGTGTTTGTGTGTGTGTGTGTGTGTGTTTTTGTTTGTGTTTGTCTAAGCGAGGGAGAGGGTAAGTAGTATTCATCATAGTAATAATTATAATAAGAAGACATCATTTAACGGTGTACTAATTATACATTATAAAAAGTAATTCAATTATTTAAAGATTTTAATAAGTCTTCGGTTTCATCATAATTTAGTTTTTGAAGCCATTTCAATAGGTTTTTTTACATTGGTTCTTATTCAAAGTGTATAAGTTTAGTTGCTTATTTATTTTATTGTACATGAATGGACCAAGAAAACAGAAATATTTATGTGCATAGGAATGTTTAAAGGTAACAGTATGGCACACTTTTTCCGGTCTTCTCTTTGTTAATTGAGATGAGGTAAAATTTACTAACATGTGTTGTTTTAGAATTGTAAGATAAATGAATAATTGTCGGACTATTAATACTTCACAGTTTTTATATAGTTCATAAGTCGGATAAAGAATGGGTCGAAAAGTACAAACCTTTAAAACAGCTCTCTGAGCTCTTTCTAGGGGAATTAATGTAGTTTTTGGGGTTCCGCCCCATATTGTTATACCGTAAGTTATAATGGATTGACACAAAGCAGTGTATATTTGTTTCACTAGTTCAGGTTTAGCTACATGCCTCAGATTTTTAAAGACGTAAATTAGTTTTCGAACTCGGGACGTTAATACATCTAAATGTTCTTTAAAGCTCAATTGGTAATCAATAAAAATACCCAAATACTTGACACAGTAAGTTCTAGATAAAGGTAAGCAGGTGCACGGTAATCCTAAAGGTTTCGTTAAATTTAAACAGGTGTGAGCAGTTAACTTATAATTAATTGTTGACTGAGGGTCATTGGTCATGGAAAAGGTGATAAATTTAGTTTTGTCAATGTTAAGAGATACAGCGTCAATTCCAGTTTGAGCATTATCAAAGGCCTCCTTCCATGTACTTGCTGCGAATAGGAGTGCTGTATCATCAGCATATGATATGATTTTGCCATGGAAGGATTTGAGTTTCAGGAGGTCATTTATGTAAACGAGGACACCCTGGGTACTCCATAGCTAACAGGCACATCAGAACTACATTGGTTATTTATTGTAACACATTGAAGTCTTCCAGTTAGATAGCTTTTAAATAATTTAGTTGTGCCCTGTATACCGATTTTTCAAGTTTTGTTAGCAGTATGGGGATAGAGACCGTGTCAAATGCTTTCGCAAAATCCAGAAAAACTCCAACAGTTTTATTGCCTTTGTCTAAATTTTTGATAATATAATCGGTTAATTCATGTACGTACGTGCATCGTTGGTAGACTTTCCGGATCTAAAGCCAAATTGACAGTTTGATAGAATATTAAAATTCTCTAGGTATTTTACGAGTCTGATATTAATTAGGCTTTCTAATATTTTTGAGATAGACTGAAGTATAGAAATAGGCCTATAATTATTCACACGGTCTCTATCTCCAGATTTGTATATCGGGTGAATTAAAGATTTTTTTTTAATATTTAGGGAACAATCCGTTCGTGAGACATAGGTTAAAGATATAAGTCAATGGTGGGATTAGGATATGTCGATTTTTTTTAAGAAAGATATTAGAGATTTTATCCCTACCAACTGTACATTTTGTTTTTAAATTTATTATAATACGTTCTACTTCTTTAACATCAGTAGGTAATAATACAAACGAGTTTTCTTGTGTCAAAGTTAATTAGTAATAATTTTTGTTTTTGTATAATGCATTTGCTGATGTCAATTTTTTTTGTGATGTTTTTCCCTACATTTGCAAAGAAATTATTAACACTATTTAAGGAGTCTTTAATATACCCAGTTCTCAATAATTCTTGAGTTGATGATTTCTGTTTAGAAGTGTGTGTTATACTTTTAATGGCTTCCCATATTTTTTGTTGTTTTTACCTGCTAATTCTGATTGTGTTTTCTCATACTCTCTTTTAAGTTTTTTCTAATAAGTTATTGCAGTAATTTCTGTATCTTGTATATGTGAGTTTAAGTATTATGTTTTCTGGTGGGCGTTTTAGTTTCATATGCATTCGGTCCCTATTACGCATGCATCGTATTAGGCCAGGGGTAATCCATGGCTTAATGTTTTTTAATCGTCTAGATGTTTGAATTATTACTGTATTTTGTTCTATCGCAGTTTTTAAAGTGGCAACTAAAAATTCCATGCAAAAGTTAGCATCATTTGACCTATAAATTGGTTTTAAATCTATATTACCTATATCCGTAAGTAATGCTTCATTATTTAATTTAGTTGTATGTTTTAAAGAGGACTTTTTAATTTCATTTTGATTCAAGCACAGGAGTACTGCTTAATGGTCAGTTAAAGTAGAAGTAATCACCAACGTAAGGGCTGGCTTTTTTGTTTTGAGCAAGACATGGTCGAGACACGTTTTATTTTGTCTTGTTGGGCAAGAGTGAGCAGGTAATAAGTCATAGCTAGCACAAAGATTAAGATAATCGTTAGCCCTTTTATCTCTATTTTCTGGTCTAATATCTATATTTAAGTCACCTATAATAGATATATTTTTAAAAGTTGATAAGTTCGACAAAATAAGGTTAAGATACATATTAAATGAGTCTAAATTTCGGTACGATGGTGAACGATATATCGCTATAATTGCAGTTTCAAGACCTAGCTTCATAATAAGACAATTTCCTTCTGAAAATTTCGGTTCTTCAAAAGTAATTTTGATATCGGATTTTACATATACCACGATTCCATCATTTTGCAATGCATGTTTTGATGTTGCATGACTCTTATATCCATTTATAATAGGCAATAAAGGATCAGAACCAAGCCAGCTTTCTGTCAAAATAATAATGTCACAGTCAACCTCAAGTCTCTTCATTAATACTGTTAAACCGTCAAAATTCTTATTGATACTGCGAATATTTTGATTAAGAATGATAAGGGTTTTCGGTTGTCCGTGTAGCATTAGTTTAGTTTGCTCAACTTCACATATGGCAGATTCAGATACAGAAATTTGATCAAGTTCGTCAACTATGTCTTCATCCATTTTTATATTATCTGGCATTGAAGCTCGAGTTTACGTAGTTTTACTAGGTAAGTTAAATTGATTAGAGAGAGCAATAAATTGAGAGTAAAATTATTGTTTAAATAAAGAAAATTTGTATAAGTATTGGTTGTGTATTGTGTGAGTGAGTAGTTGCATAGTATGTAGTTATAAATATAAAGGAGAATCATTTTCATGTAGAGTGTGGAGTTATGAAAACAGTTATAATATAATGTGTGTATAATAAAACACAATAATAAGTAATCAAGGTTCGTATAAAACGTTATTTGAATAATTTGTAGCAAACACATTTTGTCTTATTATATACAGCCACACTATTAACTGTAATCATAGTCATATATTGGAATCCTTAAGTTTTGCAAGATCCGCTTCTTCATCAATTCTTGTTGCTCCCTCAATCAATTTGTGGGTTCCCTTCCTTCTTTCGCAAGTATACTTTTCCATAAGATGTCCAACAGAAAGCATATGCATGTGTTTTAGCAAAGTTACGAGCGAGGAAAAATAATCTTTTACCCTTGAAAGTGAGACTTTCAGAGATGAAAATAGGTACTGAAGGGCAATTCAATTTCAGAAGCGATGTGTTAAGTTTTTTTGCACTTTCAGATTTGTTATAATTCTTAACAGTTTTTAATATATTGTCCTTCTTAAGGATTAGAAATTAATAAACCAAACTACAGATAATATAGACAATATATAAAGGTAAAGTAGAAAAATTAAAGAGTTAAAAAATTTTAACAATAAATCACTGAGGTATTGTTTTGCGAATTTGTATAATATTCAAGAAACCGATAAAATTATACTTAAAACGCAACTTCTAAATTATATGACATTGTGTAACAAAGCATTCTTCACCTCAGTCCCAAATAGCGACATCTGGTGACCGGAAGATTACCCTCATTTAGCACTTAAAATTGCAATCGCCAAACCCATTAGTATTTTTATTAACAGTATTCGTATTCTTATTGCAATCACTAATGCTTTCCAAGACAGAATGAGTTCTATTCTAATTTTATATCTCTAAAGTAAATGTAAAATGTACCTTTGGTAATGGTAAACAAGTCTTCCTCGCATTTTAACAACAGTTTTTTTCCGCGAGGTCATAATTTTCCCAACAAAAATAAACTTTAACCGAGCTACGTTCAGGGCAAGGGAATTCTAACGAGAAAAAAATCGGTTTGTTTTTATATATTGCTTGTTCTCGGTGAATTGGTTTGCTTTAGATCATTTAGATCTTTTATTATTTGATTTCGCTCATACAGATCGTTGATCTAAATTTAATTTTACTATATACTAGCGATCCGCCCCGGCTTCGCAGAATTGATTTCTGGATCTCGAAAACAGCGCCACCTACTGGGTCCAACTATAGCTAAGAAGCAACCGGTCAAGCCGTTTAGGAGGAGAATAATTACGAACCCACGTACACCGGAATTTTATATAACACTTACTAGCTGAACCCAGCAGACGTTGTCCTGCCAGTTAATATCATAGGTTGTGTTCAGCAACGTTTTTTTTATTTTTAAAAAGCAAATAAAATCAAACATTTTAAATTTGTTTTTCTAATTTTTTTTCATTTTTTTTATTTTGGAGGAGAAGAATTACTAACCCACGTACACCGGAATTTTATATAATAGCGATCTTCACACGGGTGATTTCTGGATCTCGACAACAGCGCCACCTACCGGGTCCAATTGTGAATCTAAACCATTCTCGAATCAACTTAACCACACGCACAAAATTTCATCAAAATCGATCGAACCGTTTAGGAGGAGTTCAGTCACATACATATTATAAGACTAGCTGGCCGGGCAGACGTTGTTCTGCCCTTTGTAACGACCCTTTGTACTATAAAATATCCTTAAATTCGCAATAAAAAATATTGAGTACTATCGCTATCTCTTAAGTTGGAGCAAGCTATACACATTTACAAAATTACATTTGATTTTAACGTGGTAGAGCCATGCTGCAGCTATATTAGTAGAATATATGTAGCAAGAATGGATCGGTTGGACCGGGGAAGTACGGAATACCACGGATTCTCACGGAATACCAGCGTAAAATAGCAGCTTTACGCTGATGTGTTCCGTTTGGTGAGTGTAGAGAACGGAAACCCTTTTTACTGGAAGCGAGGCATTCCACCTTAGTCCTCACGTATGACAATGCATCTGTATTTTGATTTGTAATCGAGGATAGATATATATGTCTATGGGCCATAGCAACCATTTACCATCAGGTGGACTGTGTGCTAGTTTGTCACCCTTATACTATAGAAAAAAAAATGTTTCGTTGAGCGATTTCGGAGATTAGCGTGACTTTTACGAGTAGTAGTAGTTCTCGTATATATTAAGATATGGAGAAATATATGGATTAGTAACAAATTGGTAACGAGTATAAAAACTTTTTTTTTGTAGATTTAATAAGTGACATGACTCTTATTTATTTGTGCCACCAAGCAGCAGTGCAGCTACTGATGTGTTTTATCTGAAGGGTATTGAAATAATAACAGTCTGTGAGACATATCCCCGTGTTAATAAACGTTACTCGGCTCAAGTACACGCACTTGAGTACAATCTTGAGGTTATGATCTTATTAATAAACATATCTCAAGATGCGGTTTAGGTTTACGATATCAGCTGAGTGCCACACTGATTAATAAACGAAACTCGACTCTCAAGTGTGTATACTTGAGTGCAAGTCACAGAACAGTATTCCTAAGTACAGCGTTTTGAGATACTGTTTTTATGTGTTTATTAATTAGCAACGATCTTGAGATGCTGATATAGTAATGAGGGCGCATCAAATGATTACGCACTTGAGTTCGTCGTTGAGTAATGTTTATTAATACGGGCCTTAGTGTCTGTTATTTGTGTAGAGGCACTGTGTCTCACAGACTGTTATTATTTCAATACCCTAAAGTATTCACTGTATGTCTTAGGGGAATCATCACATCTGCGACCTTATTTCTTGAAGTAGAGTGCATATGTCCTGCACCCTACTTCAAGAAATAACAATAAGGCCGCTGAGTTGATGGTTTCCCTAAGTTCTGCAGTAGCCACTTATATGAATTCGTTTAATTTAATGCAGTTTTTTCACCTATATTATCAGCGGACTTTTGATAAGCTAGCGATAAATTACGATTTCATATACACAGTTATATTTTATTGCACAGTGGACTACGAGATTTGGTGGTATAGCACTGTGATTTAAAACGATTTTCAGCGGGCTGTTAAAGACTGACAGGCCATTAAAACCCTCTTTAGTCGTTAAGCTCCAATAAAATCCAAATATTGATCCACAGGCTAAACATTTTATCGTCGAGTTTACGTAAAGTTAAAACCAGAAGTGCCAACAGCTGTAATCAATGCTGTATTTTGTTTTATTGTTTCTACACACATAGTTAATATCTCTGGGCTATGTTTATTGTATTTTTACTGAAGTATAGGGCGACCCCCATAGAGTGACAACCTGCTAAGAGATGCAGGAATTCGACGGATGCAGGTGGCTTAAGACCGTGTTTTTGCCGTTGCTATTAAACTAGGCTATAAATAGCTCTTATGACCCTCTTCTGTAAAACACAAATAATTTCCAAATCAACCGCATTTCCCCATAGCTAAAGTCCATAACACTGCAGAAATAACTGAAATATTCTTATCTTGCTCTCTCGACACTATTGATACTTTTAATCTTTTTACAGCATAAGTTGCAGAGCTTAGTCGTCTTGCTAATTTAGATATATGGTGGCCCCACTGAAGCTTTGCGTCGAGAGTAGAAGCCTGTCAAAGTTCACTGTTGACATGAACCCATCATATTATATTAAAGGAATGTCTTGTGATTGTGACTTAGATTGGTGATTACATACGACTAATTACTTACGACTTCACCGAGTCAGTAATTCATTCTTAGGGTGATGTATATGCTTTTACAACAAATCCCAGAAAATAAACAAAATTTGACCTACGCAAAGTTCAAAAACTTTATTAAACAATTTTTTTTATAAAGGGATAATATAATATTAAAGAATTTATGAATGATAATAACTCCTGCGAATGAGGTAATCCCTACCAAGCTATTTCTAATTTGTTTTGTGTTGTTCATTGTGTAACATAAATAATTGTAAACTGTTCTTTTTTTGTTCAAAAAAATCTCGCAGGGTTTTTTTGCTGGTTCTTTCCAGGATAGAGGTATTTTCCGAACCAGTAGTAAATCAAACATAAGAGTGTCTTTCAATAAGTATTATTTAAAAATATATATTAAATAAAAAAGTTTCTATTTTATTACCAGACGTTTTGCACCACTGTTCTTAATAAATTAGGCGTATCTATCCCATCATTACGACACTAGTGTAAGGCCTCTACTTGTTAGAGCCATGCTGCAGCTATATGTTAGTAGCATTTATAACACGAATGGATCGGTTCGACCGGGAAGGACCACGCTCTCACAGAATACCAGCGTAAAATAGCAGCTTAACACTGCTGTGTTTCGTATGATGAGTGTAGAGAACCGGGGACCCTTTTTACTGGAAACAAGGCATTCCATCTTGGTCCTCACGGGTGACAACGCATCTGCATTTTGATTCATAATCGAGGATAGATGTAGATGTCTATGGGCCACAGCAACCACTTACCATCAGGTGGACTGTGTGCTTGTTTGTCACCCTTATCCTATAAAAAAGTCACTTTACTTGCTTTATACTACTGTTCTTATCTGGGGAGAAGAGGTTATGAATTCTATTATAACTTATAAGGCACCAGGCTGATTTGATACATGAAACAAGAAAGTTTTGGCATTTTGACGTAAAATTAATATTACAAGACTTCGGGTATTTGTTATGACATTTATGATATTTAGCAAAGATTTGAGAAATTAACGTACATTTGTTGAAAAAAAATCTGTCAAAAGTCATTGGATCGGGTGGGTGGAGATAAAGGTAAATCTAAATAAAAGTATTCTGGATCTAGAGCGTACTATTTATAAATAGAAGCACATTGTAGCATTTCGAAACATGTAATATATGATTATAATTTAGATGAATTATTTAACAAGCCACCAAAATCCGTTTCATATGTTTTATCGTAATTTATTTAAGATTTCTTATCAACTAGCAATCCGTCCCGGCTTCCGCACGGTTGATTTCTGGATCTTGACAATGACGCCACCTACTGGATCCAATTGTGAATCTAAACCATTCTCTTATCAATTTAATCACGCACACAAAATTTTATCAAATCGGTCCAGCCGTTTAGGAGGAGTTCAGTCACATACACACGGACAGAAGAATTATATAATATATAATATGAATGTATTATACATATAAACTTTTAAATCATTCTATCTATTAATGAAAATTTTATCAAAATGCGTTGAGTAGTTTAAAAGATCTAAGCGTACAGACGGCGGGAAGCGTCTTTCTTTACACTATGTAGAAAAGAGACATCAATGTCGTATACTACTTATAACTTTAAACGTGGTAGAGACATACGGAAAATGTATTATGACTGAAACAGGAATGCGTAAGTTCGATCGGATGAGGACTCTTGCACAGAACACCAGCGTATAACAGCAACATGTCACTGTTGTGTTTTGAATGATGAATGACAAAAACCGGAGTATTTAAGGGTAACGTTGCATTCCATCTTAGTCCTCAGAGGCGACATCCGATCTACATTTGAATTCTCAATCGAGGATAAATATAGAAGCCTATGGATCACAGCATACACTTATCATCAGACTAGATTGGGTGCACCCTAATTACATATAAAAGAATTACAATGACGTAAATTTTAAATATAAACGGTCTAATGGTTGCTCCCTGAGTTACACCAGTTGCTTAGAATTGTTAAATTTATGGACGGAGAGATGTAGAATAATAGAAATAAAGTTTTTTCCCCAAATCTAACCAGCTCGCGGTGCAATGCATTGATTGTCGAACGAGACTGGCGATCTGCGAAAAATCGATTTCTTTTTCTATAGAGCTCTGTTATGTGATCAAGCTTCTCGTGTAGTGGCGGCATCCAATATTCCCTTCACTACCCTATATCATCCTGCGGGTGTCGTTAGAGGCGACAGAGGAAATTGAAATGGGAGATCAGTAGCAACATCTTCCTGGTAATAACTCAAATTAATTTATAAAACCGCGGTTGCTAACTCTAATGTCAAGCGTGGCAACTGTGGAAAATATAGTATACAATGATAAGGTCTTTGGCTGACTTTTAATATGTCTTTTGAGTTCATTAGAACAATGATGATGAATGAATCCTATAAAGCTGTAAAAGTTTTCTAACAGCACAAACATCACCAAGAAACGATGTCTAGATATGAGGAGCATCATTACCAGTGCGAAAGTCTCAGTTCTGCGTTCACCAATCCACTTGCCCAACGTTGTTAGTGCGGACAAATCTTTCAAGTAAAAAGTGAAAACATATTTGCCCAGCTGGTATTCGTTTAATTGAAGCGAGGACAAACGTGCTCGTGTTCATGGGCGGTCACATATGATTGTAAACACCCATGAATATCCGCAACTCCGGAGGGATTCTGCATTTAAACAGGAGTAAGATTTTCAGTTGAAGGTCCTTAAGTCGTAACGATCCGGCACTGATAAATAAACAGTAAATTTAACAATATTCTGAAAATTTACTATTATTATTGAGTTATTTTGGCAGCAAGTTTCGTGGAGAAAGACACGGTAGTTGATTGCCAGTAATTGATGTTACAAGTGGTAAAATTAAAATTTTTGTGCAACCGACTTCAATAAATAAAATGAGAACATCATCAGTGTAGTCCAAGTCAATTAAATACGCATTAACTCAAAAACTACTGGTCAGACCTTGATCAAATTTATATGGGGCCCCATGAGAAGCACTAGCTTTCAAATAAATCGGAATCAAAAAAGAATCATCGAAATCGGTTCACCTAGAGCAGCGGTTTTCAGTGGGGCGCGCCACCCAGGGGGGCGCAGATACCTACAAAGGGGGGCACGAACTAGCTGGGTAATTAGGGACCTTACGACCAAGAAACGTCTGTAAGTAGGTGCATTGTATGTACACTTAAAAATTGCTGAAACAATGTTTTGCGCCAAATATTTCACAATTTATCCCAAAATAGCAGAGGAAGCACTTCAATTGTATTTACCCTTTTCCTGTACATATTTTAGCGAAAGGATATTTTCTGCAGTTGTAGCAATAAAACCAAGTACAGAAATAAACTTACTCGTAAAATCGATAGTGCTTTGCGTTGTACGATTTTTGTGGTTAAGCCGTGAATCGGAAACCTCGTTAAAACCATGCAAGCTCATCCATCACATTCGATTAAATAAGAAGTAGTATAATATAATTAAGTAGTTTTTGTTTGATATTGTGTAACTTTTAAGCATTAAAAATTTGATGTTATTGAAGAGAACTATTTTTTTTTAACCTGACAGTAATCTAAAATTATCTTAACATGGGGGCACGGATATTTTTTTAGAAAGGGGGCGTGTCATAAGTAAGTTAGGGAACCACTGACCTAGAAGAAAGTTCTGAGGTAAAAGGTTTCTTTTTGATTCCGATTTTGCAAAGGAGAGGAGATATCGACTGTATGTTTTTTTGTGTACAAAACATAGAGTCGAATTGAGTACCTCCTCCTTTTTTTGAAGTCGGTTAAAAACAATCAAAGTTGCCTAAGGTCAGTTCACACAGAGCCGCGACGCAACGCGACGATACTTGAAGAGGCCAGTGGTTTCGCACCGTGCAGCGCGTCGTCGGGAGATGCAACGTGGAATCGCTGGCCAGCTCTTGCACACTGCCATAATATGCTGCGTTTATCGACGAAGCGCCGCTGCGTCGTGATGCGTTGCGTTACGGCTCATTTACACTGTTGCGGAACGGAAGCGATTTTGTAACGAAATATATAGTAAATGAGTTTTATGTTAATTGTAAAGTTCAAACTATATACGAGCAAAAAAGTCGCACGGAAAACGCGCGACTTTTTATCATATCTAGTTTCCACGTTACGCAATTAACATAAAATTCATTTTACTATGTACAATTTCGTTACAAAATTGCTTCCATTCTATTCCGCCGCAATGTAAATTGAGCCTACGCCGCGACACATGAGTAAATAAAGTGACCGTGAGGCATCTCGAGGTGCAGCGCGGAGTAGATAGGGCGCCGCGGGGCATTTTCGAATTATCTCAATAAAATGTGTATCTTTTGTTAAGTGAATAAAGTTATATTTTGTATCACTATCTTAAAAAGTGCGCGCCGCATCGCGTCGCGTCACGTCTCGGTGTGAAGTGTGAACTGACCCTAAGTGGTCTTTAAAAGGCTGTCGATTTGATGCATAATAGACATTATCAGATGGTTTTTGCTTCTCAACTGTTATATATTTACCCTAACGAATAATGACAATTAATATTAGACTAGCACCTAGCACTTGTGGCAGATTAAAAGCTTAGCCAATATGAACTAATTCGTTTGAGTTCAGTAACCCTGAAAAAAAATGAAAGTGGGATGTCATTCCCGTGCTAATACTAATATTTGCTCGTCTGATCCAATTTTAAATGTCAGATATATAACATAGCAAGGCCGCGGCGCAACACCTCGGCGAACTGTCTCCGAGGTGCCGGGTTTAGTTTGTGAAGTGGACTCGCGTGGTCCGATATCCCAAGTGTCTTTGCTTTCACGCGACTTTGAACGTTTAAACTCTTTAGTTCTGTTTCCTAAAATAAATTAGCCGGACAATTCGTTCTAAATTTGAACAGTGCGCGGCGGTCATCTAATTATAGTTTTACGGGATTATGTGTTGATATTAAAAACAAACATATAAAGTTTAATGGAGCGTAAAGAGCGTAAAAGGTGATTGTGACGTGTGGGGATAACTTTAATTCATTCTCATTCAGCTTTCTAATAAATTTTTCAAAATTTTTCTTTCCATAAATTTGATATTATTAATATTTTTTAAGATGGGATTAAGATTAACTGAACTTTTTTGTCAACTGATGTAATCATAACCTAATCCTGTTATAGTTTTTTTAAATACGTGAATTTAAAAAGCCTTATTCAAGACATGGAGATGATAATATTTGAAATGGAATGACTTTATATGCTATATCTACAATAAATGTATATTATGTAAACGAATACTTTACAGTATGTTTGGTTCGATACGATAACATTCTCTAAAATAAAAAAAAGTTTTTTTTTAGATTATTTAACCTAATATATAATGGGATATCAGTTTTAATTAAACTTTTTTAAATACAAAGAAATTTTTATTTAATAAACATAGCAAATAGTAATCTTCTAATTACAATTTTAAACAAATAAAGTAAAATTTAAATAAATTAAGCTTTTCCATAAAATTCTCTTTCATAAAATTGACTAATTATTCTGGTTTCATACAATTATTTACATACACTACTATCTATACTCCTAACTGCTATCTAATTATCTACACATACAATAATTTACGGAAATAACGTTGGATTTACTACAGAAAGTTTTCAGCTAAAGTTAACAGTATTTTCGCAATTTTTTTTTAAATTTCCTTTACATCTTCAATCGTATCATCTTTTTCTTTTTCTCTGATATTTTAAAAAGATTAGACTTTTGTTGGTTTAAAATCGTCATGTTAACTTTTTGCGTTCACTAGATTTTATTTTGTTGTTTCATTAATATTGTTCTGTTTTGAACCTTTTACATACGACAACAATCTGCGCAATGGCCGGCTTACTTTTATGGCTTCGTTGTCATTTCTAGGAGTTCCTTTTGCCATTGTACTTCTGATACTGTACACTAATCGCAAATTGTGTTACGACTTCGAATTCGTTCTATTTACAATTTTTGACACAATTTCATAGTTCTCTGTTCAAGAACCGATTAAAAATATTAAATTTTCTAAAGCCATGCTTCGTCCAAAATTATTACGGGGGATGAGCTCGGAATCGGCTGATTTATCGCGCTACGGCGTTACCAGGAGCCGGCGGGGGTCGCTGACGGCAGAGCAGCGGCGGAGGCTGAGCCTGATCAGGACGTCCAGCATCCCGCTGCCGCTGTCATCAGTGAGCCACATTTACCATGTCGTCAAGTGCCCAAGAAACTGTTGCAACCAGGTACAGATTGGTTTATCTTTTAGTTACGCTCCGTCTCATTAATGCACGCTTAAGGCAATATAATATCTACAACTTGTTACAAAATCCCTGTGGTTCCCGTTATATATATTAAGGACCACGCTCTCACAGAATACCAGCGTAAAATAGCAGCTTAACACTGCTGTGTTTCATATGGTGAGTGTAGAGAACCGGAGACCCTTTTTACTGGAAAAGAGGCATCCCATCCTTAGTCCTCATGGGTGACAACGCATCTGCATTTTGATTTTTTGTTGAGGATAGATGTAGATGTCTATGGATCACAGCAACCACTTACCATCAGGTGGACTGTGTGCTCGTTAGTCACCCAATTCTATTAAAAAACAAATGCGTTATCAAAATCAATATTCTAACATATAGAAATAACTTTACATCAGAAAACTCAACAATTTTTTTTTTATAAATTTATATTTGCTAATTGTATGTGGTTTTATAACCTCTAACTTGACTCGCGCATCGGTAAAGCGGGGTCTTTGACAATACTCTTACGACCAATACAGAGTTAATAAAACCGAATACTTACAATCTGCAAAATTGATTTATAATTAATGTAATTGTTTTATGGTCGAGTTTTCTGAAGTAGTTATTTCTATATGTTTGAATACCACAGAATTATTGTTACATGTTTTGTATATTGTATTTCGTATGCCAACAGGATAATAGTTGAACTTTATTTTATATGTAGCTAACATCTATGTAATACCTATGATTCACGAAATAAATTATTTTTATTCTGATTCTGATAAAATAACAATGTTGTTTAGCGCAACATCTTTTAACCCGTATATTGTCTGTTATGATTGCAATGCTTTATGATCGCGATGTGAGAACACCCATTACCTTAGTTACCTTACACCTTGCTCTGTGAAATAATTTAAGTGTTGGGAAAAATTATATAATAATTTTTTTTTATAAAATAAGGGTGACAAACGAGCATACAGTGGTTTACTTGATATAGCCATGTTTACGTGGTAGAGCCATGCTGCAGCTATATTTGTAGTATAGTTTTAGCTCGAATGGGTTGGCTCGACCGGGGAAGGACCACGCTGATAGTTAGTGGCAAATAAATCTATCCTCGATTAAGGATCCTAATGCGAATGTGTTAACACCCCTGAGGACTACTCGTAAGATGGAATGCCTCAATTCCAGTAAAAAGGGTCTCCGGTTCTCCACCCACCGCACGAAACACAGCAGCATTTAACTGCTATTTTACGCTGGTATTCTGTGAGAGCGTGGTTTTTCCGGTCGAGCCGACCCATTCATGCTATAACCATATTATGTAATGATTTCTTATATTTACGCGAACACTACACATTTATATAAAACTAGTTTTACGGATTTTACAGCACTTTACAGCACCCATGGGGACTCAGAGTCCCCCGTGACCATGGGTACTGTAAAGTACTCGAAACGTCGGGAATATAAAGTAAGTTAATATACGCGATTAAATCCGTAAAACTAGTTTTATTTAACCATATTATGTAATTGGTATTATATGCATAGTGGTTCTACCTCGCTTTACGATGACAGTTATAACACACATTACGACAAGAATAATCAAGTACAAAGATATTCAATAGGAATGAATCATTGCCTCATAGATATCTTATATAGGCGCTACTTATTAGGAATAGGACTGAATATCACTGAGCCAATAGTAATACAAACGTACAAATAGGGTTTAAATTAAAAAAGTATAGTGGAGTAATCTGCCATTCGACTATAGTGTAGGTGTCTTCAAGGCAATGAATAGGTTTTGTTAAGCTAAGTCAGTGCGTAATCTTCGGCTGCATCACCACTCACTTAAAAGTAAAACCCGATATCAAAGAACTAAGAAGTGGTAAAATTTTACGTGGTAGAGCCATGCTGCAGCTATATTATTAGTATAGTTGTAGTACGAATGGGTCGGCTCGACCGGGAAGGACCACGCTCTCACAGAATACCAGCGTAAAATAGCAGTTCAATGCTGCTGTGTTTCGTATGCCGAGTGTAGAGAACCGGAGACCCTTTTACTGGAAAAGAGGCGTTCTATCTTAGTCCTCACGGCTGACAATGCATTTGCATTTAAATTCGCAAACGAAGATAGATGGAGATGTCTATGGCCACAGCAACCATCAGGTGGACTGTGCTCGTTTGTCACCCTTATTTTATAAAAAAATGTTGCACAACTGACTTCAATATAAATAATTTTAAATTAAATTTTTGTACAACCGACTTCAATATAAATTATTAAGAACAACTCAAAAGTATTGGTCAGACCTTGATCAAATTTATATGGGACCACACAAATAAAAAAAAATCATCGAAATCGGTTCACCCAGAAAAAGTTATGAGGTAACACACATAACAAAAACATACAGTCGAATTGAGTACCTCCTCCTTTTGATGTCGGTAGACAAAATGAGAACATCATCAATGTAGTCGAAGTCAATTAAATATGCATTATTAAGGATAACTCAAAACTATTGGTCAGACCTTGATCAAATTTATATGGGACCACATGAGAAGCACCAGCTTTCAAATAAAAAAAGAATCATCGAAATCGGTTCACCCAGAAAAACGTTCTGAGGTAACACACATAAAAAAATACAGTCGAAATGAGAACCTCCTCCTTTTTTGAAGTCGGTTAAAAAGTAAACCCCGATATCAAATAACTAAAAAGTATAGAAAAATTTCCATATAACAGCTTCCGAAGTCGCAGCTTTAATTCTTCGTTACACAGTCTTTACACCGACTTAGTAGCTATTATGTGGAAATCATTTTATTATTTTTAGTTCATTGCTGTCGGTTTTTCCTTTTTATTAAAAGATTTAAAGGGTTTTTGATGCTTTTGAGTGGACTAAGCAATATCACAAGCTCAAAATAACAACTAGAATGGCGTTTAAATATACATTAAAACCATCCCTATTTTTCCCATCCCTAATTTTTCTTCAATTTTAAATGATAACTGAGACTAACCTTAATGTATAGCTTTTTTATGCTTTTAAGACATAAACAACCATTAAAAAAAAATTATCTGTCTGTCTATCTGTCCGGGCTAATCTTCGGAATGACTGAACCGATTGAATTGAAACTTTACGAACAGATAGGGAGCAATATCAGGAGTGATGTAGGTTGTATTTTATCCGAAAAACTTAGAGGTTTTTTGAAAAAAAAATTAAAATTGATAATGTCATGGCATGGCTTTACGTGGTAGAGTCATGCTGCAGCTATATTAGTAGTATAGTTGTAACACGAATGGGTCGGCTCGACCGGAGAAGGACCACGCTCACACAGAATACCAGCGTAAAATAGCAGCTTAATGCTGCTGTGTTTCGTATGGTGCGTGTAGAGAACCGGAGACCCTTTTTACTGGAAATGAGGCATTCCATCTTAGTGCTCACGGGTGACAACGCATCTGCATTTTGATTTGTAATCGGGGATAGATGTAGATGTCTATGGGCCGCAGCAACCACTTACCATCAGGTGGACTGCTCGTTTGTCACCCTTATCCTATAAAAAAAATGTCACATTAATAGATCCAACCCAGGCGACCCGTGGTAGCTCATATGGTTAGCGCTCGCTGTAAACACAGTACGCGAGCAACCCGGGTTCGATCCCCGCCGGCAGCGATTAAATTGTTAATTGCAATTTTAAGTGCTGATTTACCACGATCAAAACATCATTAGGAAACCTGCATGTCTGAGAAATGAGACAAAAATATTTCGAGGACATGTGAAGTTCACCAACACGCATTGGGGCAGCGCGGCGGACATTTCCTTGCCCTAAAACCCTCTCAGAAATGAGAGGAGGCCTGTGCCCAGCAGTGGGACGTATATAGGCTGTAACTTTAACTTTTTTAACCCAGGCGAATTCAGGGCGTGTCGCTAGTTTTTAATAAATTAATACCTTCCGGCCTCGTTTTAAATTCTTTTGAAGTTTTATAACGGTACGGTACAACGATATAATATTATTAATGAGCTAAAATTATGTTTAGATATTAATATGTTATGATTAGTAAGCTGAAGTGACAATCATCATCAGCCTGCGGCAATCCACTGCTGGACATAGGCCTCTCCCAAGGCGCGCCACTAGCTCGATCTTCGGCTACACGCATCCAGTTGCTGCCAGCCGCCGCAGATCGTCGCTCCATCTAGCCAAGGGGCGTCCCAGAAGTCCCGGACGAAGTGTAGTCCGTCTCCCCACTAGATGGAGTGACGACACCCACTAGTTGTAAGACATGCAGGAGGTCAATGGATGCAGGTGGCTCGGGACCGCGCTTTGTGGCATTCCTTGGAGATGGCCTATGTTCAGCAGTGGACTTGTGAAGGGCTGTAATGATGATGATGATGATGAATATTATGTTAATGTGACATTAACAATGCGTGTAATATTGTAAAAAATGTAAGGTGTGATGGACGACGGATGCAGGTGACTTAGAACCATGCTTTGTGGCGATGTGTAGGGAAGCCCTTTTTCAGCAGTGAACTTGTGGTAG
This sequence comes from Parnassius orleans, assembly GCA_029286625.1. Taxonomy (NCBI): domain Eukaryota; kingdom Metazoa; phylum Arthropoda; class Insecta; order Lepidoptera; family Papilionidae; genus Parnassius; species Parnassius orleans. Next base: position 545,888 of record JAGSMP010000299.1, read on the forward strand.
ACTGTAATGATGATGATCGAACGACAAATTTGATGTACAAATGATGGTCATATTGCCCTTAACGATTTCTAATTGATAAACCGAATACCAGAATACTTAAATCCCAAGGCGACGGGGGTGGGGGGGGGGGCAGTCTCAAGACGCGTGGCGGCTGGTAAAATAAATCCTCTCTATCTTCGGTGAGAGGAGAAGCATCTTCCAGCAGTGGACTGTATACGGACTGTTGAGTTAAAATCGAGTGAGCATGCTTTTTAAATCCTTTATTTAAAGTACAGTTTTATCACACTGCCTCCTTGGTCCTAAACGCTACTGATGATCTTGAGATCCCTGGTTAGAATTCCGGAACAGGTTAGAATCAGTTATGTGGTTTTTCTGACAAGAAATTCTCACCAGCTGCCCGGAGTAATGAAGTTGGCCGTGTTACATCCCCGTGACTCGGAAAACACGTACAGCCGTTGGTCCTGCGCTTGATCTCTCTCCGGTCGTGTCGAATTACCTACCTATCGGAATATAAGAGGTTTACGTGATAGAGCCACGCTGTAGCTATATTATGGTTGTAGCACGAATGGGGTGGCGCGACCGGGGTAGGACCATGCTCTCACAGAATACCAGAGTAAAGTAACAGCTTAACGCTGCTATGTTTCGTATGGTGAGTACCGGAGACCCTTTTTAAGGTTCCATACCCAAAGGGTAATAACCAACGAGACCCTATTACTAAGCCTCCGCTGTCCGTCCGCCCGTCTGTCTGTCAGCGGGCTGTATGTCATGATCCGAAACAGGTAGACAGTTGAAATTTTCACATAATGTGTATTTCTGTTGCCGCTATAACAAAAAATAATAAAAATTAAAATAAATTAAAAATTAAAAGGGGCTCCCCTACTAGAAACGTGTATTACGATGGTACGGAAGCCTTCATGCGCGAGTCCGACTCGCACTTGGCCGGTTATTACTGGAAATGAGACACTCCATCTTAGTCCTCAGGGGTGACAACGCATCTGCATTTTGGTACTTAATTAAATGTAGATGTCTATGGGCCTCGGTGATTATTTGTGTAAGATTGGACGCGAAGCGACGGCGAACTGTTTCCACTGCAGTGGGCAGGAACAGGACACCGCATCCCACACGCTGGCAATATGCCCAGCGTGGGAACGGGAGCGGACGGTCCTGGTAAGCCGGATCGATCAGAACCTCTCCCTGCCAGCAGTCGTGTCGGCGATGCTGAGCAGGGACTCCGCGTGGAGGTCTGTAGCCGCATTCTGTGAATCCGTTATGGTCCAGAAGGAGGCTGCTGAGCGGTGTCGGTAGAGAACAGATCTCGCTCGGAGACGACGTCACCAAGGCGTTCGTCACGATCCTCCCCTTGATGATGGTGTTTCCCTACAAGAAACGGGGCCTCGGGGGTAACGGGCACTCTGGGCGGGGGCCCAGAGCGTCTAGTGATGTAATACCTTAGGAGAACGGTGACTCGAAAGTGGTCTCGAGCACTGTGATAGCATTGTGAGGGTGCTGGGGGCAGTAAGGGCTGCTCCCGGGACGTGCTTTACCGCTCACGATAATAGAGCAAAGCGAGAGAAGGGCCCCGGTTGCGTTCCGAACGGAGATCCCGGGACCCTTTATATACGCTGATAGTCACCACCGTGGGGTTTTGGCTGGTAGGAGTCCAGTCTCAACTCTCAAAGGAGACTTGAAGTCCTTCAGAAGCTCTTTAATTCCGTCCTCCATGGTGGCACTACTCCGGAGGCGTGGAGCAGAAGTGCGGTGGTCTTGTTCTTCAAGAAAGGCGATAACGCTCTCTTGAAGAACTACAGACCGATTTCCCTTCGGAGCCGCGTCTACGTGCTGTTTTCGAGAGCCATTACGTCTCGCACGCAGACTCGACGCCTTTCAGCCTCCCGAACAAGCCGGTTTCCGAAAAGCCTTTAGTACCATAGACCACATACACACCCTTCGGCAAATTGTACAGAAGACAGAAGAGTACAACTTCTGCCACTTTGCCTTGCGTATGTGGACTATGAGAAAGCCTTTGATTCCGTCGAAATTTGGTACTACAGTCCCTTCAGCGGTGCCAAGTCGACTGTCGGTATATCGAAGTACTGAAGTGTTTGTACAGTAGGGCTACGATGGCTATCCGAGAACAGAATCAGAGTACGAAACTTATCCAGCTGCAGAGAGGTGTAAGACAAGGTGACGTTATATCCCCGAAACTCTTCACCGCTGCATTGGAAGACGTTTTCAAGCTACTGGACTGGAAAGGATACGGTATTAACATCAATGGCGAGTACATCACTCACCTTCGATTTGCCGACGATATAGTCCTTATGGCAGAATCGCTGGAGGACCTAAGCACTATGCTCAATGACCTCAATAGTGTCTCCCAACGGATAGGTCTTAAGATGAACATGGACAAAACAAAGATCATGTTTAATGTTAGTTGTTGGGAGCACTAAGCTCGAAGTTGTTGACGAGTATGTTTACCTGGGACAAATAGTCCGACTAGGTAAGTCCAACTTTGACCGAGAGGTCAATCGACGGATTCAACTCGGTTGGGCAGCGTTCGGGAAATTACGGCACATCTTCTCGTCAGGTATACCTCAAAACTTGAAAACGAGACTGTACAACCAGTGCGTATTGTCAGTGATGACCTATGGAACTGAAACGTGGTCCTTCACTGCTGGCCGGATGAGGAAGCTCAAGGTCGCTCAGGGAGCTATGGAGAGGGCTATGCTCGGGGTTTCTCTGCGTGATAAACTTAGAAATGAGGATATCCGCAGTAGAAATAGAGTGACCGACATAGCCCAACGGATTAGTAAGCTGAAGTGGCAATGGGCCGGCCATATAGCTTGAAGAACCGACAATCGATGGGGAAAAAAGGTTCTCGAGTGGCGGCCTCGTACCGGCGGACGAAGTGTAGGGCGTCCCCCCACTAGATGGAGTGACGACCTGGCATGCAAGAAGTCGGAATGGATGCAGGTGGCTCAGGACCGTGCTTTGTGGCATTCCTTGGGGGAGGCCTATGTTCAGCAGTGGACTTGTGAAGGGCTGTAATGATGATGATGATGATGATGATATTAAAGAACATCGGTAACAATATCATCGTGACCGGAATATGAGAAAGACATAAAAATCGGCATCATTAGGTGTACATATCAATGATAAGAACTCGTTCTGAAATCTATATTTTTTTTAAACTGAAGTGCCAAAGGAACTTAACTTACAATATAAAGATGGTAAGTGACTACTGCAGACCATTGACCCTTGCAGCCAACTTCAAGGTGACATGCGTTGTCATATGTAAGGATTAAGATGGAATGCCTCACGGCCTGCAATTCATACTGGTTCTCCATATCTTTCAGACCGTAACAGCAGTGCAAACACTGCTATTCGGCCGCAGAAATGGATAAGAAGGTGGTACCAACCCAAACGGACCTCCTAGGCTAAAAAGAAATAGAAATAATATAATTTAAAATTAAAAATTTTGTACAACTGACTTCAATATAAATTATCAAGAATAACTCCAAAAACTATTGGTCAGACCTTGATCAAATTTATATGGGACTACATGAGAAGCATCAGCTTTCAAATAAAAAAAGAATCATTGAAATCGGTTCACCCGGAAAAAAGTTATGAGGTAACACTCGATTTGAGTACCGTCTTCTTTTTGAAGTCGGTAGAAAAAAGAGTAATACCAACTAGAAAAATGGATCTCCAAACTTCCTCTCTACTTAGGCGAGCTGTAACAACTTCCTCTCTACTTAAACGAGCAGGTTCTTTACCAAATTTTTTTTTTATAGGAGAGGGGGCAAACGAGCATGCGGCTCACCTGATGGTAAGTGACTACCGCCGCCCATGAACAACTGCAACACCAGGGAGAGAAATTGCAGATGCGTTGCCGGCCTTTAAAAAGGAGTAGGCTCTTTTCTTGAAGGTCCTTAAGTCGTGTCGGTCCGGAAAAATCCCAGGTGGTAAACTATTCCACAAGGAAGTTGTGCGAGGAAGAAAACATCTTCTAAATCGCACAGTGGTGGACCGCCAATCATCCAGATGGTGTGGATGGTATCGGGAGTTCTGCCGCGATGTGCGATCGTGAAATTTGGCGGCTGGGATTAATCCGAACAATTCCTCAGAGCACTCCCCGTGGTAAATGCGAAAGAAAATGCAAAGAGATGCAACATCTCTTCGCAGCGCCAATGAATCGAGCCGATCGGAAAGGACTCGGTCGTCGACGATTCGAGCCGCTCTGCGCTGGATGCGGTCAAGTGGAAGGAGCTGGCACTGGGGAGCCCCAGCCCAGAGATGGGAACAGTATTCCATGTGAGGCCGAACCTGCGCCTTGTAAAGTTGCAGGCGTTGTGCCGGCATGAAATACTGTCCCGCTCTGCTGAGCACGCCAAACTTTTTAGAGGCCAATTTGGCCTTCTCTTCCAAGTGACCACGAAACTGCACGTCACTCGATATGTCGACGCCGAGGATTCCGATACTGGCTGAGGCAACAAGGGGAGTGCCTTGAAACTGAGGAGACACGACAAAGGGGTTCTTTTTAGCGGTAAACGCGCAAACTTGTGTCTTCTGAGGATTAAACTGGACTAGATTTAGTCGCCCCAATCCGAGACTTTGTTCAGCAAAGACTTGACTTCAGACACAAGTTTGTTCCGGTACTCGGCGACGTTTTCCCGAGAAATATTGGCACGGCCGGTGTATAGAGCATCACCAGTGCTGTCATCCGCATAGCAATGAATGCTACCGGTTTGCAACATATCATTGATATGCAGAAGAAACAGCGTTGGTGATAGCACGCAGCCTTGTAGAACACCAGCGTTAATAGGAAGTAGTCGGAGCATGCACCGTCTACTACGACTTTGATGCTCCGATCTGCAAGAAAGCTGGTGATCCAATTGCACAATTTCTCGGGAAGCTCATAGGAAGGTAGCTTCGAAAGAAGCGCTTTGTGCCAAACCCAATCGAAAGCCTTCGCAATGTCAAACTAACGGCCAATGCTTCCCCTTGGACTCTACTGCCTCCGCCCATCTATGAGTCAGGTGGACCAGAAGATCACCAGCTGATCGACCCCGACGAAAACCGTATTGACGGTCACTAATCAGCTGGTGATCCTCAAGGTACCGCATGAGCTGGCAGTTTATAACGGACTCCATTATTTTATTCGTGTACTAGCTTACTTGCTTTCTTTTCTTTTATTTTCCAATTTTCTCTCTTTTTTTCTTTCCATAAAAATGCTTCTGACGTGGATTAACAAAATGCGTTTGCCACTGAGCTACCCGAACTTATTTGGCTGTTGCCGGTAAACAATGGATGTTGTTCCATTTCTGTTAATAGGAATTCATTGTCTTGGTTTGATTTGTAGTATAAACATATGTACATCTCTGAACGACGTGATCGCTTTTGTAGTTTATAGAACAATACCGAGATCTGAATGACGCTAGAAAGAAGACAGCGGGCATTGTTTAATTATAACCAGCGGGTTTTTAATAGCATGCTTTTTACAACTCATCATTTAAAAATACACTGAAAAATATTGAAACTAAATGAGATAGTCATAGAATCTGTGTACACACACAATAAAAATTAAGTAACAATTTTTATTATAAATCGACTTTACTTTTTATTTTTATTCGATACAAAATGGAATGTTTAAGCGGAAGTATAGACTATATACAATTATGATAAACTAATAATAATTGTCTATGAGTTGTAGTATAATCCATAGACTTAGAATATACTAGCGTATAGACCACCTGACAGCCGAAAACGCGTGACCAATTTTGATTTGTCATTGTATGCGTTAGCTAGTGATGTATATTTTACTTAAAAGGACTATCGAAAATGATTGTTAAGGAAGCGGTAAAAGATTATAAAAATGGTTTAGTGCATGAAGTTGAATAACTTCAAAATTAACTGAATTTTACCATGAGAGTTCTAAAATAATTAAAAATATTCATATAACATGTTCCTGGGAATAAGCTGAACCTACCTGCCTTTTTTTGGATTTTAATTCAAATGTATAAAATCCCAGGTGACTTTACCGAAAACCTAAAAACTCCCCAATAATCAGATCAAATTTTGTATTTTCGAGCTATGATCTTTGGAAAAATATTTACTGCCGTGGGCAGTTTTCCCGGAATTAATTTTTAACATATTGTTAATATAAATAGGTAGATACTTAACTAAGTATATACCTATTTATATTTTATAAATGTATTGATGGGGAAACAAAAACGGGGACACAATTACAACATAATGGCTGCTTTATTTTTCATATAAGTATTACTTGTGATAATTACAAACATTTAATAATTAAATAGATTATAGAAGTTTATTTTAACATTCGACTTAAGTATGAATGTAAACTTAATAATTTAAGGAAGGAAACTTGTAGGAATCAGTTAAATAAGATTGCTCTGTTTAAAGGCCTTCATCATGCTTCATGTTTATATTCTTTCATCTGTCCCTGAAAAGTATAAAGTAATAATAAACTTATTATCATTTTAGCTGCATGAATTTTAAAAACATAATGATCTTAACACAGTAAAGTGCACTAAGTGTCTGAGGATACAGATGCACTCTCTATTCTCTCAATCTCGGTATGTTAATAAAATGGTCACTCATTCATGGACTGACCGCGGCAAGTGCAACTTAATTTCGCAGATCTATTGATCTGCGCAGCTATTACTTAACCACGAGTTCCTCTTCTCTACGAATAACGCTGTAAGGGATAAACCACGCTATTTAAGCCCTCGCGACAATTTCGTCGGCCATCAAGCATGAATCGGGCATTGACCATTGTGAGTATCAAATACTATGGAATTTATACTATCACGTCTCATGCAGTCGTCTAGTAGCGCTTGGGAGCATTACTAAATATCTATACTTAACTACGCTAAAAGTTTTATCGTTATGATTTGGGAATATAATCCGCAGTTCCGAAGCTCCGCTCAACCCCTTGGGAAAATAGCATGATGCTATGAATATTGTACTAGTGTGACCGTGAGGGTGTGCGGTTGGTTAAGCTACGTTATACATTTATTTTGGTTGATAAATAGATACTTAGTTGGGTTCATAATGGCAAAAGAGGATAATCTTTGAGATTTTTTGTCTTTAATGTACTACAGTTTTATAATGTATGAAAATCTGTCTCTATATTTATCTAAAGTTTTGAAAGTTATATTTTGAAGTCTTATTATAACAATATTTTACTTACAGGTACAAATAATGTAGAAATGACTCCTTTTAATAAAATTGTTTTTATTCTACTTTTCTTTTATACTTCTCAAGAAAATGTTTGCTGCAAATTGTTGAGTTCTTCTTTGCATTCCAACCAACCCGTCCAATGAACCTTAACCACTTTTTCTAATTATAGAATCCGGAGGAATCTGTTCGAAAACGGCAAAATAAAATTACATTTTAGAACGCAAACTGAGGATTTATTTTCTTGTGTAGTTGCCTACATCGATTCATTATAAACATTCAAGATAAATATCGACATTAATTTTGATATAGTTGAGTCAATCCTAGCGTACATGTAAAATATTTTGTATAAAATGTATTTACCAAATTCATGCAAATTATCAACAACGTGACTTTTTCTTTGCAAAATATCAAAATTAACAAAATAATTGAATATATCCTATATTTAAAACAGTATGTAACATAAATTTTAACCAAAAATAAACGCGTCATAACATTGACGATGTCTTGAGAATTTACCTGTGATATGTGAAATTATCAGGATTATTTCTATTATTAACAGCACACTCACTCACGGAACAATTAACCATTTTGGAAAAAGTTACTTACTAAAATAACCACTAATATATTTTAAAAATTACAAAATATCTCGGAGCTATTTCTTGCGTGCTGAATTGTGCCGACCTGTCATTCAAAATCGGTTACAGAGTCATGAGATTTGGTATCCTTTTCTATCTTGCATTTTTGCCATAAGGAGTTTTTCTCCCTTGCACACTATGTTGGTCTATACGCTAGTATATCCTAAGTCTATGGTATAATCGAGTATAATAGATTTTATATTATTTATGACACAGATAATGTATGTAATTATATGAATTAAAGTTTATAATATTAACTGTCTGCAGCGCAGTTACTAGGTTTATAATAATAATAAGTTATTTATTTCGGAAAAGAATTCTCCATAGTGGTTAGTAACATTTTAAAACTAACATCTAGTGTTTTTCCCTTTTTTAATAGAATATGGGTGACAAACGAGCTCACAATCCATCTGATGGTAACTGGATGCCTCAAAATTTAGATGCGTTGTCACCCCTGAGGACTAAGATGTAATGCCTCATTTCCAGTGAAAAGGGTCTCCGGTTCTCTACATTCACCATACGAAACATAGCAGCATCAAGGTGCTATTTTACGCTTGTATTATTTGAGAGCTTGGCCGTACTCCGGTCGAGCCGACCCGTTCGTGCTACGAGTACGGTACGGTTGTCCGTCATATAGCTGCAGCGTGGCTATACCACGTGCAACTAGCACGTAGTAGAGCCTAGGGATGAGCAAGGGAAAAATATATCGATATATTATATCGAATCGATATTTTAAACAGTATCGATATATTAAATGAAACCCCAAATGAAAAAAATTTGTCCCCCCCGTGACCATGGGTGCTATAAAGCACCACAAACGTCGGGAATTAAAAAGTTAAATTAAACGCGAAAGAATCCGTAAAAAATAGTTTCATTTAATGTGTAGTCTTTGCGTCAATATAAGAAATCAGTATCGATATATATCGCGTGATAAATATCGATATATCGTCATCATTTGCAATATGTAAGGATAAGGACCATAATTCAATATTACTGACGGTTGGACGACGAAAAAAAAAAACGACAACCACACATGAATGCTTTTGTAGCTCTTTTTGTTGTTTCATGTTTTGTCTATTAATACAACATTTTAAAATATATCGAAATTGATATGAATTCGGTACTCTAAAATAAATATCGATATATCGATATATTGTTATGAGAAAATATAGATATTTCGATATATCGATATTTTTTGCCGAAACCTAGTAGAGCTACACTGTATAGATATTACGTGTTAGATAGTGTTAGTAACATTTGGAAATAATAAAATAAATGACAACACACATAAGAAACTGCACCGATGGTGGCAAGAAGCCAGTCTACAAGACTATGTACATATGTACAGTGTAGGCACCCACGAGTATGTGCATTAGCTAAGAAGTGATACTAATAAATCAATGTATAGTACATTCATGATTGGATATTAATGTCTTTTGTGAAGAAGCAGAGAATGATTAAAAGTGTTCCTTAATTAAAATAGAATAATTATTTCTTATGTTTACGGGAATATCATAGTTATAAACACCCACGCCTGTCACTCAGAGGGGTAGGCAGAGACTACGGACTTCCATTTGGCATGATCCTGACACACCTCTCTCGCCTCCTTTACATTTATATACCATCTTCAATATATCGACAATTTGGTCGATAAACTTTAGTCTAGGGCGTCCCTATAAATTTGCTTTGTCACTCTTTCCTCATTCATTCTTTCTACATGACCAAGTCACCGAAGCATTCCTTTCTTAACCCTGGTCGCAACATCATCTTGCAAACCACACTTTTCTTTAATCACACAATTTCCCAACCTGTCATTCAGATTCAGCTTAACATACTCCTTGATGACCGCATTTCTACAGCATTTATTCCACTTTCGAGTTTCTTTTGCCACATCCAACTTTCACTACCATTTATTAAGGGAATAACACGGCATTGGCATTGCCATACGTGCCATTTTTGACACATTTTGACTTCCCACAGTTGCAGGAATACTAGAGATATTTAATCTGTAGTATTCCTTAAAAAAATGATCCTTATAAAAACTGAAAAAGGAAGATGATATCCATAAAATAAATTTGATGGGTTTCATCTGAATAAATTTTAAGAGTCGTGGTAGCAAGGGTTAAGCGCGCGCTGTAAATTTCACAGTACGCGAGCAACCCGGGTTCGATCGCCGCCGGCACCGATGAAATTGTAAACTACAATTTTAAGTGCTGGTTTAACACGTACCCGGCGGTAAAGAAAAACATCGTGAGGAAACACGTATGCTTGAGAAATAGGAAAAAAAAATATTTCGAAGACATGTGAAGTTCGCCAACACGCATTGGGGCAGCGCGTAGGAAATTTCCTTGCCCTAAAACCCTCTCAGAAATGAGAGGCCTTTTTTTTAATTTTAACTCATGTTTAACTCCCGACAATTAATGCCCACGGATGCCGTAAAGTATTCGAAACGTTGATGAATCCGTATAGTTTTATTGAACACAAATCTATTCAACAAAAAAGGGTCTCAATTGATTGAGAATTTACTAAAGATATTAACGAAAAACATTATAAAAGTTAAAAATCAAGCAAGCGTAGTCTCCTTTTTTAGTTAGAAATTGGTAGGAGTATGTCACTAGCATTCCGTTTGTTTTTCTATAGAATAAGGGTGGCAAGCGAGCATACAATCATCTGATGGAGAATGAATGATATGACCCATAGACATCTACATCTATCATCCATTAAGAATAAACATGCAAATGCGTTGTCATCCCTAAGAACCAAGATGGAATGTCTCGTTACTAGTAAAACGTCCACGTCTCTAGTGAGTGCACTTGCAGGAATACGAAACACAGCAGCATTAATCTGCTGTTTCACGCTGGTATTCTATGAGAGCGTGATCCTACCCCGGTCGAACCGACCCATTTGTGCTGCGGATGTATATCGTAGCATAGCCGCAGCGTTGCTCTACTACGTAAATTAGGGGCGGCTAATGTTAGAAATTTATTAATTTTACTAGCTGTTCCCTGCGACTGCGCCCGTATTCAATTTTCATGGGTTTTAAGTTTATTTGCGCGGAACCGTTTTTTTCTAAAATTAAAGTATCCTAAATTCCTAAGATACTCCTTATAACATCAGCTATCTGTCAGTGAAAATCCCATCAAAATTGGTCCAGCGGTTTTGGAGATTAGCCGGAACAAACATACATACAGACAGACAGCCAAAAATAAAAATAAATGGTTTTTTGTTAAAAGTACCGTATATACTTTCATGTGCATTTAGTAGAAAGCCGTTATTTTAATATTACAAACAGACACTTCTATTTTATGTATTTGTATACATAGATTACAATGAATAATACTGAAAACTTTAGCGAAAGCGTAATAATTCGTTATGAGCGCGTAATTTTTTTTTAACTATCTCTAAAATACACAATTTACGAGGTAATGCCACGCTGCTGATGGTATTTAATGGTTGCAGCACGAATTTAGGCTTTAGACCGCGGTTAAAATACAACACCAGCGTAAAAACTTAGCATAATCAAACTGTTTTTTTTTAATTCTTATTTATGGTAAGATGTAGATGTTTATTTAGTATTTGTCATCATTACTTGTATAAAAACTTTTTTTTAAGGCAATAAAGTATTATTGTTAAATGCGAATTCTCTGATAGATTTTATCCTATTTGCTGTTTTAATATTTATAAATCTTACCTCTGTTATATATTCTTTGCCTCTATGAAGATGACAATATAGAAAACTAAATGTTATTTTATGCTTACAAAACATTTTGCTGGCAGATTATTATAGATTCCAGTAAAACATGTGCAAGTAATCTCTGTAAGATTAAAAATGGGAAGGAAAGCTGTTGATTTCTTTTACGTTTAACCTTTGTATAATATTATTTCTTTATCATTTTTCTAAAGGAATAGTGACTGACATTATTTAGAAACTGTGCCATTTATCCCAAATTTTAAACAAAAAGAAATTAATGCATTTGTCTCAAGTAATCTTTGTATTTTGTAACATGTTTATGTTACGCTTTTTTCGCGATTGGGCTTTCAAAATAAGAATGAATTACGCAAAAATTTTTAATAGAGTGGGCCTATGTAGTGATTTAATTTTCTTATAATTTTATATACACTGGAGTCAAATATTTTACTTGATGCAGGTAAAGTACTAATCGTAATTTTTTTTGGCCGAACCACCAGCAGTTAGCTGGTCCTGTATTATCATTTATATAATAGCTTGAAGTAGGTTTTAATATGAATATCTGCGCATGTTAACTATTTGCGGAAACTAATAATAATAATAATGTCCTACAAACTGAACTTCGGTCACGGCGGCCAGTCTCAACGGGGACTAGTCATCTGCAGGACAGGACTATAGTGCCCAAGTGCATGCGCAAGCACAGGTGCACTCTCATAGTCCGATGGGACGGTAAACCGACACGACCGGAGATACATCAGGCGCAGAACCAACGGCTTTACGTGCTTTCTGAGGCACGGGGTGAGACACCGCCGACTTCCCGACTCCGGGTAGCTACTGAGAATTCCTTGATGGAAAAAATCAATAATTTTTTGGCACGCCCCGGATTTGAACCTGGGACTTCGTGATCAGCAGTCGCACTAGGTACTACTACAACCACTAGACTAACGAGGCAGTAGTGGAAATTATGATGTAACTATAGTGCAAGTGCTCCGGTATTAGATATTGAGTTATTTTGTCCGGACTAGTGTAAGGATTTGGATTATATAAGACGCCTCAAATACTACTTATATTGTTGTAACTATAAAACACAAAAATATATTTTATGGTGCACATTGAATTTGATTTCTTTCAAAAAATTAGATATGTCGCTAAGTATAAACTACAAATTTATGAATGTCGTATGTGATGTGAGATGTGAGTGGATCCAGCGATATAATAAAACTATTGGGATCAGCTTATTCAATAAAAGCATTTATTAAAAATAGATTTGCTAGTGAAATATCTTCGCGTCATAATAAAAACCGAATTTTTAAATTGGTTGTTATAATAGGTGGAAATTTCGATTTGGTACATATCACCTTTTCAAATTCTGCCGCCTTTCAAATACTGCTTGAGCGTACTAGGCCGTTCTTCAAGGAGCTTCCCTCTTCCTCCTCAGATCTTTTATCACAGGGCAACACTGATTCCACCTTAATAAATTTATACAAAAACTTACCTAATTACTTACACGTTTTACACATTTTCACGTGTGGAGATTCCGCTTCGACCAATGATATTTTAGGTAAACATAGTTACCAATATAAACATTTTTATTATATTCACACTACAGACTAACAAGAAATACTCAGGGATATTTATATTTATTTGGTTTCTCTCAAAACTCAAAAGCAAACAGAAAACTACGGAGTACAGTTTTGTAGATGCTGGCTAGGTATTGCCTATTTAATTTTTTTTTTTTATAGGATAAGGGTGACAAACGAGCACACAGTCCACCTGATGGTAAGTGGTTGCTGCGGCCCATAGACATCTACATCTATCTTCAATAAAGAATCAAAATGCAGATGCGTTGTCACCCGTGAGGACTAAGATGGAATGCCTCATTTCCAGTAAAAAGGGTCTCCGGTTCTCTACACTCACCATACGAAACACAGCAGCGTTAAGCTGCTATTTTACGCTGGTATTCTGTGAGAGCGTGGTCCTTCCCCAGTCGAGCCGACCCATTCGTGCTATAACTATACTACTAATATAGCTGCAGCATGGCTCTACCACGTATAAAACTGTATTCCCGTCGAAATATTTTTATGTATTTTATTTTTTTATTTTATTATTTATTATTTGCATTGTCACTATTGCTTTCAATTAGTTAACAGGGTGGTGATGTTTCTGTTGTTTTATATTTCTTTCAGCCGACTTCAAAAAGAAGTGCCTAATTCGACTATACAGTCTTTCAGAACTATTCAGTTCTTTTTTTGACATCATTTAAGACGTCATTTAATTTCGATGTTAGTACTATATAGTGTTTATTATTTATAAAAAATTACTATTTAGTAGCGGTGTAAGAATATCTATCCACTATCCCATATCGTGACGTGGGTGTCGTAAGAGGCGACAAAGGGAAATAAATCAAGAGGTAGGCAGCAGCGTTTTCCTCCTAATAACTAAAAACTAATGAAACTGCAGTTGCCAGTTCACCTGCCGAGCGTGGAAACTATGGTAAATATCACCCCAATTATGGCAATCTATGGGGACCTCTGTTCAGCAGTGGAAGTCACTTTTAATACGCTGTAACGGTATAAAAATGAATAAAGTGCCCATGTCTGTCGACTGCTTGTGGGTTTGTTCTGGTTTGGGGTTGGACTGGCTGTATATGCTGCCATTCTGTACTTTTCAAATTAAGTCAAAAGTTACTAGATGAAGTGACGACCTGGTAAGACATGCAGTCGATAGATGCAGGTGACTTGGGACCGTGCTTTGTGGCATTCCTTGGGAAAGGCCTATGTAAGGCAGTGGACCTTTGAAGGGCTGTAATGACGGTGATAGTTAAGTCAATATCTCTTTTTATTAGTCAAACTCGCAACTGTTTCGTATTGTAGCCTCGAATTAAAAATATTTCTTTCTTGTTATAATATTATCATTTATTACAGTTGATGGTTAATTAATTATTTGGAATTCAGTAGATTTAATCTAATTATTCTTTCTCGCCTTGTTATCTTAGCCTTGTTATAAAGAGTAACATAGAATTTCTAAAGAACTGTCTGCCAAACATTATCCCAATAATAAAGGGGAAAGTGGTATGTCATCAACCGCGCTAATGTTCGCGCGTCTGATCCAATTTTAAATGTCAGACAGATAATTGTGCAACGGCGATTTGCCGCCAACTCGTATGTTTGCTTTGGCTCACTCAGTCTACGTTCCTTGTTTCCGCGCTCCGTCACGCCGGTGGTCCCAAACAAGCGTCGTAATTTCCCGCGTAATTTCGAATGTTTAGTGTTCAATTTTTTTTAAATAAATTCCTTTTAAATTTTAGCTCCATTATATTACGTAAAAAACGTGTAATCAATAATATTATGTTGTTTAAATAAATAATTAATTAAGTGACATGGAGAGGAAAAGGTGATTGTGAATTGTGCATTAGTTGGCTTCACAGAGTACCTACTTTTTATAGGCTTTTTTGCTCTTGTAGTTAATGCGCTACGTAATGTTTTCGTTTGTGTAATAAATGTCACTTAAATATTTTTGGTTCAAAAGTCATTAAAAATATTATGTTAATTTCTTAATTCAAATATTTTAATTTCTGTTTACAAAATGTATTACGCTTGACTTATCTTTAAAAAATACTTACTGCAGTCTACTTACATGTTATTAATTTTTAATTTTTTTTAAATTTTGATTATGAATGGTGGGGCTAGGGTAGTGAACACAAGGCTGGGGCATGTAAATTTATAAATGTCGATTTTATTTTAGTGCATTTTATCTAACTTAGTAAAGTAGTTTCTTGTCTTCAAGTTATATCTATTTAGTTAACATATAACTAATAAATAATTGGGTACTTTCCGGGTTAATTTATGTTTCACTGCTTTCAATGACTAATGCATTTAAACTTTTAAAATTCTAGTATAATTATGTTTTAATAATATATGCAATAAAAAGTTTTAACAACCTCAGTAAAATCTTAACAGTTGAACTGTCTCAAAACAAAATTCATCAATTAAGTTGCTACTTTACTACTATTAAATAAATAGAATTTCATTATTTCGCGCCTTTGATTCGAGTACTTTTTTTTAATTCTGTTCACAACGCTTTTAATGATAAAACAATGCTGCGTCCAAAACTTCGACGCCTGAGCAATGGCTCAGCTGATTTGTCGGACTATGAACTTGCCAGGAGTCGGCGCGCTTCGCTGACGGCCGAACAGCGGCGTCGGCTGAGCATGCTCAGGACGTCCAGCATCCCGCAGCCGCTGTCTCCGGTGAGCCACATTTACCATTTGGTTCCCTGCCCGAGGAACTGCTGTCATCAGGTATAGACCAGTCCTCCCTATTACCAGTTCCCTAACACTCCATTTGCTGCTGTTGTATGCATTAACTTAACTGATGATAAACTTTAAGAGTTGTTGTATTATTATCTATAGACCATTATATTTATAGTCAATTATATTCTTGTTTTTTATACAATTAAGGGTGACAAATTAGATCACACTTCACCTGATGGTAAGTGGATCCGTGGACCATAAACCCCTACATCGAAGAAATAAAATGCAGTTGCGTTGTCGCCCCTAAATAGATACTAAGAAGTAATGCCAAGTGCTGTCACATTCTTGCTGCAGCCAAAGCCGCGACTGCAATATGTCTCTATCACTTTATAAACTTGTTTGAATAATTTTTCGTATTGTATTACTATAATAATATTTTTTTATAGGATAGGGTGACAAACAAGCACACAGTCCACCTGATGGTAAGTGGTTGCTGTGACCCATAGACATCTACATCTATGCTCAATAAAGAATCAAAATGCAGATGCGTTGTCACCCGTGAGGACTAAGATGGAATGCCTCTTTTCCAGTAAAAAGGGTCTGCGGTTCTCTACACTCTTCATACGAAACACAGCAATGTTAAGCTACTATTTTACGCTGGTATTCTGTGAGAGCGTGATCCTTCCCCGGTCGAGCCGACCCATTCGCGCTACAACCATACTACTAATATAGCTGCAGCATAGCTCTACCACGTAGTTAAATATAAAGCAATGTTAATAATAAAGCAATGTAACTAACGCATTAAATATGTGTTAAAAAAAAGTAATTTTGTGTTTTATAGTTACAAGAATAATGTCCAGATACACAAATGCTGTTCAATTTTGAGATGCTGTTAAGTCTCGATCTGCCTCTATCACTTTAAGTCAAAGTGACTGTGACACCACGAGAGTGATAAATTGAGTAGCGTTTGAGTATTTGGCCATTAGTTTTTAATTTTCTTATCTGTATCGTTTTGACATCATAAATAAATAAAAAATAGGTAGGTACCTAAGTAACTAAAATATCTTTAACAAAGTAAAATATATTAAAATATAATAAGTTTCAACACTGAGGTCAAAAAGTGGTAGGGCCATGCTGCAGCTATATTAGTAGTATAATTGTAGCACAAATGGGTCGGCTCGACCGGGGGAGGACCACGCTCTCACAGAATACCAGCGTAAAATAGCAGTTTAATTCTGCTGCGCTTCGTATGGTGAGTGTGGAGAACCAGAGACCCTTTTTACTGGAAAAGAGGCATTCCATCTTAATCCTCACGGGTGACTACGCATCTTCATTTTGATTCTTTATTGAGGATAGATTTAGATGTTTCTGGGTCACAGTAACCACTTACCAACAGGTGGACTGTGTGCTCGTTTGTCACCCTATCCCATAAAAAAAACTTTAGCGTGGTTCTATCACTTAAAAATCTTTGTTCATCAGTGAAACAAATTTTGCTTATGTATTACTATCATTTTCTGAAGCTATGAGTCTAATTTTGTCATCTGTTTCGTTTTTAGATCAAAAATAATACACTGTAAGTGTCATAAGTGTATTAGTTGGCATATTTCAATGTAAATTGTAAGTGGTAGTTCTCTTAATACCTCTATTTATATGTTTATCGAATTTTATTGCGTTTGTATGAACTCGCTCCGAACTTCGCTACACCTAATGGGTCTGTTAATTTTATTATTACACGATATTTTCGTCTCCAAACCCATTTTGAACTCAATTTATTTGACGTTAAATATAATGTTTGATTTTCTTTCGATCGATTTCGAACGTAGGCGCCAATTTCTTAATGCTATCTCAAATTGGAAACAGCGTAGAAAAAAATTTGAACTTATAAAATTAAAAACCAACTGCAAAAACTAAAAGTAATCAAAGAATAAAAAGTATACAATCGACTTTAAATACTAAAAATAATTTAAATATTTTTTTACATAACAGCTTCTGAAGTCGGAGCTTTTTTGTAGCTCGTCAGAGATGTTTGCAGAAGCAAGAATAGATGACTTCATTGCAATAATGCGTAAAAGAGTGTAGGTACTCCCTGTTGAGCAGAATCCGAGGCGACCGCAACAGTATTCTAAACATGTTCGCCGAACGATGTGACGGGCATATGTCTAGGCCAGGGTTATTTTGCAATAACCGGCCAAATTTGCAGAGAAGGTTCAGAATAAGTAATATAGGCAAATGGTGAAGAAAAATTAATTAAACCTGTATATAGGCTGAGTTACTGGAACGGTGTATTAAAAAGTAATTATACATATTTAACAAACTAACATTAGTATTTGAGGTGCGCAATGTATTACTAACAACTTATGGATCTCGGTCTGAAATAAAAGAATTATTACTATTATTTAACTCTTCTATTCACTACATCTAAGCACCGACTTCTTTTACACTTTTTATTTCTCTGAATTTGGCTTTTAATTTGTATTAAGCTTAAATTTGCTCCATTTCACCTCGTTTTGGAGGTTGCGTAGTCGGAATTTGTTATCTATAGTACGATGGTGATCGTATTGTCTTAGGGCCGCGTTTTTTGCTCTAATCAGTTGTCGAATATCACTCGGAAGCTTCATGTATTGATCGCTCGAAACATGAACCCTACGAGTGCAATTTTCAAGTGTAGAGGTGAGGTGGGCTAATCGCCTCATTGGCTTCCTCAGGCGAGTCTATCTTGTCCGGGATTTTGTCCAAGTGCTGGGAGGTCGTAGACTCGAGTTTGACCTTGAGTTGTCGCCAGCCCACGATGGTTTTGGTCTGAAAGACCTCACCTGCGGGCTGGCCCAGCTGCAATAGGACTGGTCTATGGTCCGAGTCGAGTTCTAATATTGTTTCAGTTGATGATATTGACAAACGGACATCTTTGAGTATCGCTACGTCAAGGACGTCCGGTTGGTGACTGGTAGCGAATGGGTAGCGGGTTGGAGTCTCAGGCGCGATATCATCGAAGTTTAGTCGCTCCGTGAGATCGAACAATGCATTACCATTGGGATTGCTTGTAAGCGACTTCCAGGAGGAATGCTTACAGTTGAGGTCTCCAGCTATTATGACACTAGAGCCTAGGTTAAATAATTTTGCAAAGTCTGATTCAACTATAAGTTTGAGTGGCGGTAGATAAGCCGATACGATGGTGAGTGGCGGATGGCCAGAGATAGCTACCTTACATATAGAAACTTCTATGTTGGTTAACGGGGAACGTCGATTGGTACGCAGTGCAAGGAACTTTATAGTAGATCAAGGTGCCGCCTCTAGGGCTGGTCAACCTATCATTTTTTATAGGATAAGGGTGACAAACGAGCACACAGTCCACCTGATGGTAAGTGGTTGCTACATCTATCCTCTATTACAAATCAAAATGCAGATGCGTTGTCACCCGTGAGGACTAAGATGGAATGCCTCGTTTCCAGTAAAAAAGGTCTCCGATTCTCTACACTCACCATAAGAAACACAGCAGCGTTAAGCTGCTATTTTACGGTGGTATTCTGTTAGAGCGTGGTCCTTCTCCGGTCGAGCGAACCATTCGTGCTATAACCATAATATAGCTGCAGCGTGGCTCTACCACGTTTATACCTGTCTTATTTGGTTCCTTGGAAATTCTATAAAGATCCTATGCCTTCTAAAAGATGGCGGTATAACCATTTCGTTTACGCCAGGCATATGCCAGGCAAATGCTCACACCACCGTCGTGGATCAACGTCCAAATGCGAGACATCTGATATTGCGATCGTCAATCTGTAGGATTCCTACAACGGGACAGACAGATCTTCCACGGGTAGCACTTCTGATGTGGCACAGAAAATACTATTACCATACTATTACAGCCTATCAAAAGCCGCTGCTGAACATAGGCTTCCCCCATAGATTACCTACCTCATAGGGGGGATATTTGCCGTAGTTGCCTCGCTTGGCAAGCGGGTTGGCAAAAAAACGGACCGCGGATTATTTTTTACTAGCTAGTCCCGCGACTTCGCCTTTGGATTTGATTTTATGAATGAATTGGATTTTATGGATTTTTTTGCGCGTAACCCTAATTATTTTTCTAAAATAAAAGTAGCCTAAGTTACTCCTTATAACATTAGCTATCTGCTAGTGAAAGTCCCGTCAAAATCGGTCCAGCCGTTTCGGAGATTAGCCGGAACAAACAGACAGACAGACAGACAGACAAAAATTTTAAAAATTGTGTTTTGGTTATAAGTACCCTATATACTTTCATGCGTATTTAGTAAAAGCTGTTATTTTGACATTACAAACAGACACTTAAATTTTATTTATTTGTATAGATTTGTATAGATTTTGAGTTGTTATCAAAAGATGTCGCTGTCCATCTCCTGTTTCATTTCCTTCTGTCCCCACTAACGACACCCACGGGACGATATGGGGTAGTGGATATTCTTACACCGCCACTACACAGATAGTAATTGCTTAAAATAGTTGTAACTGTTACTCATTTTTTTTATAGAATAAGGGTGACAAACGAGCACACAGTCCACCTGATGGTAAGTGAACGCTGTGGTCCATAGACTTCTATATTTATCCTCAATTAAGAATCAAAATGCATCTTTTTCATCTTTCTCATTTTCAGTAAAAAGGGTCTCCAGTTCTCTACACTTACTATATGAAACATTGCAGCATTAAGCTGCTATTTTAGCTGGTATTCTGTGATAGTGTGGTCCCACCTCAGTCGAGCAACTACAATATAGTTGCAGCATAGCTCTACCACGTAAAAGAAATCATATCGTTATCATCATAAACAGTTACCCGAAATAGTTTGCAGATCCCAAAACAACGTAGTGTGATAAATAGGAAATAAACAGTTATTTATCCACGAAATAAATTCGCGGCTGCCATGGCCAGACAGATAGTCTATTTAAGTGCTCTTAAATCGTGAACAAGTCAAATATCGGCTAACAGACTAAACATTAATTAATCGGCTAGTTTACGCAAAGATAAATTCAGAGGGAACCAACGTTTTGCGTCACTTTAATCGAATCGCATTATACGGTTATCATTCTCATATAAAAGATAACACATTAGCGATTTTTCGGTATTAATTATTATCGGTACCATAATTGAAATATAGCTTTAGGGGTAATGCTGCTTCTCATTACTAGTCTTTGAATTTTTTTTATTTAGAGGGGGCAAACGAGCATGCGGCTCACCTGATGGTAAGTGACTACCGCCGCCCATGAACAACTGCAACACCAGGGGAATTGCAAGTGCATTGCTTTTAAAAAAGATTAGGCTCTTTTCTTGAAGATCCCCAAGTCGTATCGGTCCGGAAAAATCGCTTTTTGTTTAGCAATTTATTTTATAATGTGTGTTATTTTTATAAAATTGAAGTGCATTAACAGTCTACCTGATGTTTGGGTGACTGTTGTAGCCCATAGATCGGTCTACATGCAAAGAAATTTAAACAATAAGTTCTTCAGATGCGTTGTTACTTCCAAGCACCAAGATGAAAGGGCTCACGCTACGGATACGGATACACTTTAGACCGTGCTAGCGCTGTTGCTTAGCGTTGGAAATAGATAAGAGGGTGACACCTGCCCAGACTCTTATGCAGAAGAGAAGTCATTCATTCATCATTCATTCATTACAGCCCTTCACAAGTCTACTGCTGAACATAGGCCTCCCCCAAGGAACGCCACAAAACGGTCCCGAGCCAGCTGCATCCATTGACTTCCTGCATGTCTCACCAGGTCGTCACTCCAACTAGTGGGGGGACGCCCTACACTTCGCCTGCGGGTAAGAGTCTGCCACTCGAGAACCTTCCTTCCCCATCGGTTGTCGGTTCTTCGAGCTATATGGCCGGCCCATTGCCACTTCAGCATACTAATTCTTTGGGCTACGTCAGTTACTCTGGTTCTACTGCGGATATCCTCGTTTTTAAGTCTATCGCGCAGATAAACGCCGAGCATAGACCTCTCCACAGCTCGCTGTCCGACTTTGAGCTTCCTCATACGGCCAGCAGTGAAGGACCACGTCTCAGATCCATAGGTCATCACTGACAACACGCACTGGTTGTACAATCTAGTTTTGAGGTTTTGAGGTATGTCTGACGAGAAGATATGTCGTAATCTCCCAAACGCTGCCCAGCCGAGTTGAATCCGTCGATTGACCTCTCTGTCAAAGTTGAACTTACCTAGTCGGACTATTTGTCCCAGGTAAACATATTCGTCAACAACTTCGAGCTTAGTGCTCCCAACAACTACTGGCATAGGTGCGACATGGACGTTAAACATGATCTTTGTTTTGTCCATGTTCTTCTTAAGACATATCCGTTGGGAGACACTATTGAGGTCATTGAGCATAGTGCTTAGGTCCTCCAGCGATTCTGCCATAAGGACTATATCGTCGGTAAATCAAAGGTGAGTGATGTACTCGTCATTGACGTTAATACCGTATCCTTTCTAGTCCAGTAGCTTGAAAACGTCTTCCAATGCAGCGGTGAAGAGTTTCGGGCATATTACGTCACCCTGTCTTACACCTCTCTGCAGTTGGATAGGTTTCGTACTCTGGTTCTGTACTTGGATAGCCATCGTAGCCCCACTGTATACCGACAGCCCACTTGGCACCGCTGAAGGGACTGCAGCACCGCCCAAATTGCGACGGAATCAAAGACTTTCTCATAGTCTGCATACGCAAGACAAAGTGGTAGATTGTACTCTTCGGTATTCTGTACAATTTGCCGAAGGGTATGTATGTGGTCTATGGTGCTAAAGCCTTTTCGGAAACCGGCTTGTTCGGGAGGCTGGAAGTCGTCGGGTCTGCGTGCGAGACGATTCGTAATGACTCTCGAAAACAGCACGTAGACGCGGCTCATAAGGGAAATCGGTCTTTAGCTCTTCAAGAGAGCGTTGTCGCCTTTCTTGAAGAACAAGACCACCACTTCTGCTCCACGCCTCCAGAGTAGTGCCATCATCAATGCAGAAGAGAAGTCCTACCAACAAACTTGGTCGTCAGAGCCTTGTACGTCAATCAGTAAAATGCACTGTAATGTTGGAATGGGTAAATATTTGCGAGGCATCTCTCCAGATAAGGAGGATATCTACCTACCTACCTACGAGCATGACGACTTTGATAACGTTATGTCCATGACGATAAAACAAATCGTTCTTTAAATGGAGAGGTTCATCCATGTCAATCAGTCAACTGTTAAGGACTGATAAAAAGAATAATACAAAAGAAACTTTATTATTGTTGCGCGCCACTATTAATGTCTTTTACATGGCAACACTAGCCACTAGCGCCCTCTAGTATCAGTAGCAGAACTAGGAGGTCAAGATCTTTCTAGAAATTTCGGGACCGATATGTACTCGAACATTCTAGATGTTTCCACAGTAGAAGGTTCTGGAAAGTGTCGGAGGCGCTATATAAGGCCGGTATAGACCACGACCGAGGCAGTATTGAATTGGCGATACAAGCGAGGACTTCGAGCGATACAACTACGAACTTAAGCGATCTGTAGTAAAATTGTATTTTGTTATTAGTGTGGTTTAAAGTTGTAATTAGTGTTGTATAATTAAAGTGTCAATTTTGGTAATTCAATCGGCAGTTTTAATTGTCTCGAACCCCAAGCTGGTAACAATTGGTGTCAGAAGTGGGATCAGATTATGCCGATTTTACCAAGGACGACACGGAGGTATCCGTACCCGAAGTCAACGCCAGCAAGAGACGGACCAGAGACGATTTGGTAATGCAACGCCGCAAACGTCGGAGGGCCAGCTGCCGACCACGGAGGCCGGCCCGTCAGCAGCTCCTGCATCTGCAGCACCTGACTTAGGTGCTCTGATGATGATGCTGCAGGAGCAGGCTCGCCGACAGGAGGAACAGGCCCGCCGACAGGAGGAACAGGCCCGCCGACAGGAGGAACAGGCCCGCCGACAGGAGGAACAGGCCCGTCGGTTGGAAGAGCAGCTGCAGCGTGGACAGGAGGAACAGGTCCGCCAACAGGAAGAGCAGATGCTCCTCGCGAAGGACCTTCACGCTACCTTCGGGAAAGAGATAAGGAGGTGAAGGATAGGGTTGCTCAACATGACAACCGCCTGTCGGAGCTGAAACCCGAATCAACCAAGTGAACAATCGGGTTGACAACGTGATTGCTGACGTGAAGAAAACGCTGGACGACCTCAAACTTGGGGATGGAGTTACAGCTCCGTGGTAGCTACAACACCTTCGCTACGTGGATTCAAAGTGCCGCCGTTCGACGGGACTTCTTCCTGGTCGGCGTACAGAATCCAGTTCGAGGCTGTCATGAAGGCGAACGGCTGGAATAAAAGTCAGGCCATGACTGCTCTCACCCTAGGCCTGCGCGACCAGGCCTTAACTGTTCTGGAAGCTCTCGGTAAGGAAGTGACTTACGAGCAGCTCCTTGAGGCATTGGAGGCGAGATATGGCGACGCTCACCTGGAACACGTCTTTCGTGCGCAGCTCAAAGATCGCGTGCAACGCAGCAACGAAAACCTACAGCAGTGGGCCTTGAGGTGGAAAAGCTGGTTCGAAAAGCATACCAGTCTGTACCTGCGCTCATTGTAGGGAACCTGGTGCAGACATTCATCGACGGCATCCGCGACCTTGAAGTCAGAGCTGCTGTGAGGCTCGGGCACCACGAGACGCTTAAGGACGCGTTAGCCCATGCACTGGAGGTGGAAGCCGTACGGCAGGATCATCGATCCCATCGCGTCAGGAGGTTGCAGCAGCTGCAGTTCGCGACTGCAATAAAGGATACAGCCCTAGGTGCTACGGCTGTGGGAAAGGGCCATCTTCGATCCAGCTGCCTAAGCGAACTGTAGAAAGAGGTGATCGATCTCGAGAGGTAGTGCGGCTAACAGCACCGCCCAGCAGCAGCAGGAAACGAGTAAAAGCCAGGACTGTGGGGCGGGTGCTGGCTGATGTTAAAGAGCCCCAAGGTTTCGATCTCACAAACCCATGATGGGAACAGCCTAATCATCAAAGGCGAGGTCAACGGAACGCCGTGTAAACTGACCATGACACTGGAGCCTCTCGCACGGTTGTCAGTTCCCAACTTATAAGTCAGTTCCTTGGGGACTCCGCATACAACCGAGGCGCATTAATTTGGTAACAGCCACCTGTCAGCGCATACCCGTCCGTGGAGAGAAGGAGATGGAGTTGAAGCTGGGCAACATGATCTACCTGCATAATGTCATCGTGGCTGATATAATGGACGACTGCATCCTGGGCCTAGACTTCATGAGGAAGAATTGTTGTGAGATCGATGTTAAGCAAGGTGTTTTGAAATGTGGACATGAGGAACTTTTCGTGGAAGGGGCGATACCGGGGAATGTGTACAGCCTTAAGAAGATTGTTCTGCCGCCGAGATCGGAAACGATTGTGCCGGTTAGTCTTCCTCGGAATCCTGGGCAAGCTCATCGTTGTGTACTCGTGGAAAGGGTGGACAATGACCTTCCGTGGAAAGTGGCTCGAACCTTGGTCAGAACCACCGACATCTCAGGAGTACGTGTGCTGAACCTTTGTGATCAGGAACAGATTATGGAAAAAGGCACACTGGTTGGTACTTGTGAGGAAGTGGATTGGTTGCGTAGGTGCCAATACCCATCGACTGGGACCCCCAGCAAGGATGCACAAACGAGGGTGACCACACTTTTAGAAGACTGTCGCAGCGTTCTCTCCCGAATGAAGTGGTCAAGGCGAAGAAGTTGTTACTCAAGTACGCCGATGTTTTCTCGTCAAACGATGCTGACATAGGAAGACTGGCTTAGTTCAACACAAAATAAACACAGGAGAAAATTGCCTATTCGTCAGCGCCCAAGAAGATTGCCGGTAGCACGTGAAAGGAAGTGGAAACCATGATTGAGGAATGGTGAAGGATGGTGTTATTGAACCTTCATCTAGTCCATGGTGTTCACCTGTGGTGCTGGTAAAGAAGAAGGACGGCAGCATGCGGTTTTGTGTTGACTACCGCCGTCTGAACGACGTTACGAAGAAGGACAGCTATCCCTTGCCAAGAATTGATGACACGCTGGACATGCTTACAGGAGTAAAGTGGTTTAGCACGCTGGACCTGAAAAGTGGCTACTGGCAGGTTGAAATTGACCCTAAGAAAACTGCATTCTCGACAGGAAAGGGTCCGTGGCAATTTAAAGTTATGCCGTTTGGATTGTGCAATGCTCCAGCAACGTTTGAAAGGTTGATGGAGCTTGTACTACCGGGTTAATTAGCGATGCCTGTCTGGTCTACTTGGATGACATCATCATCGTAGGCCGTACGTTTGAGAACACCTTCAAAACCTGGAACGCGTGCTCATGAAGATTCAGAGTGCCAACCTCAAGTTGAGTCCGAAGAAATGTTCACTATTCAAACAGCAAGTTAGCTTTTGGGGTATGTAGTGTCGGAAGAAGGTATCCGCACGGATCCGGAGAAAATTGCCGCTGTCAAGGATTGGCCGGTCCCAAAAGACAAGACGCAGGTTAGAGCATTTTGGGATTGTGCTCCTATTATCGGCGATTTGTGAAGAACTTTGCAGATATAGCCAAACCTCTGCACAAGCTAACCGAGGAGAAGCGACATTTCTGCTGGGATGAAAGTTGCGATATCGCATTCAGGAGCTCAAGGACCGTCTGTGCAAAACACCTATTTTAGGGTACCCTGATGCGGGCAAGGAATTTATAGTTGACACAGACGCAAGTGATATAGGACTTGGCGGTGTGTTGTCTCAAAGGAATGGTGATCAAGAGGTTGTGATAGCATACTTCAGCAAGTCGTTGTCAAAGCCGGAAAGGAACTATTGTGTCACAAGGCGAGTTGCTTGCTGTGGTAAAGTCGTTGCAGCATTTTAGCAAATATCTTCTGGGGCGGAAATTTCACTTACGAACTGACCATGCTGCACTGAAATGGCTATTGCAGTTCAAAAATAGAACTACTGCAGGAATACGACTTTGTGATCGAACATCGCAGCGGGAAATCTCATGGCAATGCAGATGCATTGTCAAGAAGACCTGCCCTGAAGATTGCAAGCATTGTACTAGGCAAGAGGGTAAGGAAGTGGTATCTGTGAGGATGCTCAGGACAGACCAGCTCAGCAATGAGTGGAAGGACAGCCTACAACATGCACAGCAGGAAGATTCAGACATCAAGCCGATTCTGGAATGGATGAAGGCCAGTGCTCCTAAGCCGAAGTGGAGCGACGTCTCAGCGATGAGTTCGACCACGAAAAGCTATTGGGCCCAATGGGACAGCTTGCTGATTCAGGATGGAGTCTTGTGCCGTAAATGGGAAAATGGCCGGGAGACAGTTGTCATTTGCAAATGGTTGTCCCTAAAGCTAAAGTACCGGATGTTCTACAGCTGTACCATAATGGTTGTTCAGGAGGTCACCTGGGAGTTAAACGAACTCTACTGAAGATCCGAGAACGGTTTTACTGGGTCCACTGTCGTAACGATGTCGAGGACTGGTGTCGCAAATGTACAAGTTGTGCGGCTGTAAAGGACCTCAAACTCGTAGTAGAGGTGCATTGAAATTGTACAATGTTGGTGCACCATGGGAGAGGATAGCCGTTGACGTTGCGGGGCCGTTTCCGGAAAGTGAAAGTGGTAACAAGTATTTCATGGTTGTGATGGATTACTTCACTAAGTGGCCAGAAGTCTTCGCCATTCCAAATCAAGAAGCTTCAACAGTTGCAGATAAACTAGTTCATGAAGTCTTCTGTCGTTTTGGAGTACCTTTAGAGATTCACAGCGATCAAGGAAGGAATTTTGAGTCTCAAATATTCCAGGAAACTTGCCGAGTTATGGGTACTCATAAAACAAGAACAACTTCTTACCACCCACAATCTGATGGAATGGTAGAACGATTTAATCAGACATTGGAGGTACCTAGCAAAGTTGTGGAAAACGGCAACGAGACTGGGACAAGCACATACAACCGTTTTGTTGTCATATCGAAGCGCTTACGGCTGCCTGCAGACCTGATCACCGGAATACCACCTGATTTGCATAATCGGTTATACCGCAGTATAACCGATTATGCAAATGACTGGAACAAAATGAATGACATTTATGAGCACGTCAGACAATCAGGACAGCAAACGTCTAAAAAATGAAAACACGGTATGACCGCAAAATGAACAACAAAGGATTTGACGAAGGTTCACTAGTGTGGTTACACAATCCAGTTCGCAGCAAAATCTCCTAAGCTTCAAGCTAAATGGGACGGACCGTACCGGATTGTGACAAGGATCAATGACGTAACCTACCGGATACAGAAAGGTGCAAGAGGTACTCTAAGATCGTCCATGTGGATCGACTGGCGCGTTATTATGGGGCCAATAATGCTCGGGACGAGCATGTCTTAGGAGGGGGCAGTGTTGCGCGCCACTATTAATGGTTTATACATGGCAACACTAGCCACTAGCGCCCTCTAGTATCGAGTAGCAGAACTAGGAGAGTCAAGATCTTTCTAGAAATTTCAGGACCGATATGTACTCGAACATTCTAGATGTTTCCACAGTAGAAGGTTCTGGAAAGTGTCGGAGGCGCTATATAAGGCCGGTATAGACCACGACCGAGGCAGTATTGAATTGGCGATACAAGCGAGGACTTCGAAGCGATACAACTACGAACTTAAGCGATCTGTAGTAAAATTGTATTTTGTTATTAGTGTGGTTTAAAGTTGTAATTAGTGTTGTATAATTAAAGTGTCAATTTTGGTAATTCAATCGGCAGTTTTTAATTGTCTCGAACCCCAAGCTCGTAACATTATCTTCTTCTTTATAAGTCATGTTATGGCACATTTGAGCAACTTCGTCTACGATATGACTTCAGATTGACGAGCAAATGAGGGTTAAAAGTCTTACGCTCACCAGATGTCACTAGTTGGGACTAACGTGAACTTATTTGTTACGCAGATGGTCGCACAGTATCACCTTCATTGAAATGTTGCGATGTAATTATAAGTTTTTCTGTTTCTAGTGTATGTATAATACACAAAACAATGCCTCAGTGCTATATTCTTTTCTACCGACTTCAAAAAGGAGGAGGTACTCAATTCGACTGTATGTTTTTTTATGTGTGTTACCTCATAACTTTTTTCTGGGTGAACCGATTTCGATGATTCTTTTTTATTTGAAAGCTGGTGCTTCTCATGTGGTCTGACCAATAGTTTTTGAGTTATTCTTAATAATTTATATTGAAGTCGGTTGTACAAAATCTTTAATTTTAAATTATTTTATTTTACACTATTTTAAATATTTTATAATTATTTTTTGTTTAGGAATATGCGTAGTTCGATTTATCCATTTCTAATCTAATTAATATAAAATATAACAAATATTTCAGAAAGAAACTTTTCAAACAAAATAACTTCCCCCGCTAGGAAATCTCATTTTTATGTGGCGCCACCACCCCAGTCATAGAAATGAAATGCTCTTATTAGCAATAACACGTGATTATAGGTTCAGTTTTAAAACTCGACAAAAGTACCTCTATTTTCAATTTCCTCGATCGTTTATTTATTGTATACATTTAACCATGACATACTTGATAGGATGCTTTGAATCTCTCAACGAAGTTACTTCGAAGTAAATTAATTAAACGGAAAGTGTACTCACCAGAGCAGAAATTGAATGTATAGTCCTTGCTAATAGAACTTCTGAATGTATATTATTCAGAATCTTCGGAATTCGCCATATTGAAATTATCGATCGTTGGATGAAAGACGACTAGATCAATTGGTGATGAAAAAAAATGTTTAAAAAAATAATTACATATTTGATGATTTTAACAGTTTCCATTATTTTTAACCGACTTCAAAAAATAGAAGGCTCACAATTCGACTGTATGTTTTTTAGTTGTTTTTTTATAGGATAAGGGTGCCAAGCGAGCACACAGTCCACCTGATGGTAAGTGGTTGCTGTGCCCCATAGACATCTACATCTATCCTCGTTTGCGAATCAAAATGCAGATGCGATGTCAGCCGTGAGGACTAAGATGGAATGCCTCTTTTCCAGTAAAAGGGTCTCCGGTTCTCTACTCTCACCATACGAAACACAGCAGCATTAAGCTGCTGTTTTACGCTGGTATTCTGTGAGATGTTACGCGATATCTCATTATTATGAACCGTTTTTGATAATAATTGTTTTTATAAAATAGATTATACTTTAAAGGTGATCCCCTATTACCAACTTGGTGAATGAATGACACACCTAAGGGTCCAAAATAGGGGTTGAAGTTTTTTTTAGAGAGAAATAAATTTTAATAATTTGCCCTTTTGAGAGGACTAAGGAATATCACAATTTCAATGTCGTTTAAATAGTTATATTAAAAAACTTGATGTTCCCCGCGACTTTGCCCGCGTGTAATTTAGGGTTTTAATTTTGTTGCGCGGAACCCTAATTATATTTCTTAAATATTAGTAGTCTAAGTTATTCCTTATAACATGAGCTATCTACCAGTGAAAGTCCCGTCAAAATCGGTACAGCCGTTTCAGAGATTAGCCGGAACAAACAGGCAGAAAGACAGACAGACAAAAATTTTAAAAATTGTGTTTTTGTTATAAGTACCGTATATACTTTCATATGCAATTAATAAAAAGCTGTTAATTTGACATTACAAACAGACACTTCAATTTTATTTATTTGTATTTCTATGTATAGATTAGTCGGCTCTTAATTTTTATTAAAAGTTATTTTTTTAATTGTCCAATTCACCATCAGAATACAATAGGCCTAACGGTTAATTACAGTGTAATATAGGAAGGGCCTTGTGTAAATTAGGAGACGTGTTGATGCTTCTATAACTTTAATTATACTGATTCGAACTTATTCTGGTGAGGGCTACACTACACCTCCCACCGACAAAAAAAAAATAAAGTTATCTATTTTTTTTATAACAATCCTTAAAATTATTCTAAATGCAATTAATTAATATCTAAATGAAAACTATAATCTAAGGCATAATATCTAGATTTAGGAGGGCGTTCGGCCAAAACCTCTAGCACGTGAAAATGCGTAGTCACAGCTTAGTATAATTGACATAATCAGGCATAATATTATGTTTTGACTTTCGCAAACATTAACGTTATTAGTCATTCGTATCCTTAGTCATCAAGATATATCATCTAGTTCGGACATTTAATAATACATAGTACTTTTCCTTGTATATTTTTCCTCCTTATAATTTTGATTTCATTTTTAACTTCATTTATTATTTAATAATGCATGGTACTTTTCCTTATATATTTTTTCTCCTTATAATTTTGATTTCATTTTTAACTTCATTTATTATTTAATAATACATGGTACTTTTCCTTATATATTTTTCCTCCTTATAATTTTGATTTCATTATTTAACTTCATTTATTATTTAATAATACATGGTACTTTTCCTTATATATTTTTTCCTCCTTATAATTTTGATTTCATTATTTAACTTCATTTATTATTTAATAATACATTGTACTTTTCCTTATATATTTTTCCTCCTTATAATTTTGATTTAATTAATTTTAACTTCATTTATTATTTAATAATACATGGTACTTTTCCTTATATATTTTTCCTCCTTATAATTTTGATTTAATTTTTAACTTCATTTATTATTTAATAATACATGGTACTTTTCCTTATATATTTTTTCCTCCTTATAATTTTGATTTCATTTTTAACTTCATTTATTATTTAATAATACATGGTACTTTTCCATATATATTTTTCCTCCTTATAATTTTCATTTCATTTTTAACTTCATTTATTTTTATTTTTACATTTGGTTAACCATTAGGTATATATTTTCCTCTCTGCATTTTAGCTATTCTTCATTTATTAGATAATTGTGCCATTCTTTCACGTACACGGCTCGCGTACATACATGATCAAGATTATGGACAATATTCCTATACAATTTGTAATAAATTCTCATTTCCCTCATTAAAATACATTAAAACTTATTCCGTATTTAATCGTGTCAGAACAACCTTAAAATTTATCGGTTATTAGGTTTTCCAAACTCTCAGCTGATCAGGCCTATTGTATGTGGATATTCTAACCTCCGATAATTTTTCTTTACCTTACTCTCACTACTAAACACAATTAATATTTTTCATTTATAATTCCGTATTTCGTAACTAAGCCATAAATCTACTCACATCTTTTACAAAATTATATTATACAGTCTCGTATAATATTTAGGTCTTAGATTATTTACTCTCTAGATAGAGTAACGGCGGCTCAAAAGCGTCGAAAAAATATCAGCTAACTGTTAGCCTCTAATGCGCTCCCGCTCTTCAGTGTCAATTGTAACGCCAAGAAATACGCACGCACGGCTCATTTTTTGTGTTAGATTATTTTGGTGAAAATGAGAAGTTGCGCGATCAAAATCTGCAGAAATTACAAAGGACGTTTACAAACAACTAACAAAATCTCCTACCATCGCTAAGTAACTTAAAACTAATTGTAATTTACGAAAACAAAACTAATAAATTTATAATTTTATTTACAAAATCAACGCGTCGTTTTTTGGTGTTACCAGTCTTGGATTGCGAATTTCCCCGTATAGTTGTCTTAAAAGCTGGTGTATGTTCATTGTTCTATTAGCGCACGGGATGAAGGCAGATTGATTTATGCTTCAAAATGTATATTCTATATGTAAGACTTGAGAAAGTAATCAGAAAGTTTCTTAGACAAAATTTTATAATGACTAGGCCAACTTACACAAAATTTTATCTTGTATATTAAAACAATTTATTGGTGATATAAATACTTATTTTAAAGTTGAAACTGAACACGCGTGTGGTTCTCTTCACCAAGTGAACCTAATAAGACTGGTCGCCGAAAATATTTGACCATACGCTGTTATCATAAAGCTAAATTAGATTTAAAATAAATTAAAATAAAAATTAGATGTAAAAGTGATGCAACCTCAAAACGCAAATTATTTAAAAACAAATTCAAAGAGGCCATTAAATTAGTAGTTACAAACATTTAACGGTAAATAATGATAGGTTCAAAATAGAAGAGACTACTGTGTTCCTGGGGTAACCTTAGATGCAAAGCTTCAATGAGGCACCCATATATCAACTCTTGCTGGCACAACAATGCAGGATGGAATAATTCTTCTTAAAAGGATCTATTAAACGTAGAAACGTTATGGGATAAAATATTACGGTAAAGGTACCTGCAGGATAAATTATTTAACTATGACGCAGGCGAAGCCGCCGGCCAACCTCTAGTATTTTTATAAGTCGACACCATACATTAAATAATAAAACATATTTTGTAAATGCGTGATTAATTTTATTTGATTATATTTTCTTTACAAAAAATTTGATTCTAACTCAACAGACAACTAAACACACAATTGAAAGCACCGTATTAAAATATTATAATTTATGATTTTATTGACATGACATAATTTACAGTTTTTCCCATTTTATCAGGATAGATTCATTAGCTGGTATCTCCCAGATACAAATGACGCTGGTGTAAGCCATAGTTATTTATTCTGTCGCCATAGCAACCGCTAAGCGTGTGTGCGTGCCTCACGCACACGCGCTTGTAAACAACCTGTTTTTGTTGCATCGCTCATTGCGTGACGCGTTATCTAGAGTAAATAATCTAAGATTTAGGTATATCATTGTCAGTCAGAATGAGGCTCACAATATGGGCACAACAAAATTCAAATTAATTAATTGTATACATAATATAATTGAGTTTCTAAATCGTTTTGAACGAAGTTATTATTTTCATAATCCACATAAGTAAGTTAGATATTCAAACTGTTATCCCAAAAATAATGAATTATAATAGTTAAAATCTTATGATTTAAAAGTTTAATCAATATTAAACCAAAAATAAATTATTGGATTTCATATTAAGATACAAAACAAAGAAGTCAAAGCAACGTAATCATTTTCAGTAACAATAACATAATCACATAACAAGAGACAGATCAAAATATAAATTGCAGTCCCACTCCTAGCAGCGCAAGCGATTTGAGACACCTTTCTTTTAATTACTAAAGTACGTACAGCGGACCCCCGGTAATCCGACAAACATTTTGCAGGGCAGTGTCGGACTATCGAATTTGTCGGATTATAGAGTACTGCCTAAGACCCCCTATAGTCCGGAAATTTTTATAAAAAAGTACCTTGTAATCCGACAAATTCCAGATCCAATGATAAGGTTCTATATGTTATATATATGTACTATCTTCATCACATGTAGTCAAATTCAAACTATGCAATCAGAATCAAAACAATACCATACGCGTCGAGCACATTAGTGGTGGTACAAGTTATAACTTGTTCAATCATGCATTTGCGAAGATTGTCAAAAAATATCTAATAATAAATAATAGACCATGTCGGATTACAGGGGGTGCCGGATTAGACAGGGGGTCCACTGTATATGGAAACGTTTGCGATTACATAGAACTATGACCACACAGTGTGATTCACACCTAATTTTAAGATAACTTTTACAATCTGTTATAATATGAATGCAAGTAAAGTAAAATGTACCGTGTTGAATGTGTAGAATTAGTTTGTTGAATGTATAAAACCCTTTTCAAAATTGTATACATTTTATATTAAAATACTACAGAAAAAAACAACGAAATGTATCACAGTGTTATTTTAACTATAAATTTGGTGAAATTAAGTACGTAAAAATTTAATCTTTCATATAAAAAATGAATTATTATGGATGAATATTTATGGATGATAATAACCCCTGGGAATGAGGTGTTCGCTGCCAGGCTGTTTCTAATTTGTTTTGTGTGGTTAATTGTGTAATATACATGATTGTAAGCTGTTATTTAAAAAAAAAAGTCCCGCTGGGTTTCTTGCTGGTTCTTCCCAGGACAGAGGTTTTTTTTTTTCGAACCAGTGGTAATTAGACAAAAGAGTGACTTTCAATAAGTATTATTTATAATCTATGTTGAATAAAAAAGTTTCTGTTTCTGTTTCTGTTTCTGTTTCAATATAAAATTGTCTAGTGCCGTAATACAAATGCCACTGAAGCACTTACGTAACTTAATTTATAATATTGTAATATGATTCTTTTTTTTTTGAAACAATAATAAAATAACAAATAAATCGTTAATATTAAGTATCTAATAATTAATTTCAACTTAAACATATATGAAATACATAACTTTTTTTTATAATAGTTAAAACTTTTTAAACAAATCTTATGAAGAAATGACAAAAAATAGGCTGATTCGATGTTACCTCAAATTTTCTTCTTTGTTCTTTTTGGCTCAATTTTTATATTCTTTTGGACGAAGCTTGCAAAAGTACAACTGTTACTTTCCTTTTAAAATTAATCCGCCGTTTCTTGAATTTTGAACTTTGGTCATCATATAAAAAAAAATCCAGATTTTATTTTCCTCATTCTTTGTTAGCTGTTGTCTTCATATACTATACATACTTTTTAATTTTTAGTTAGTTTCTATAAAATAATTGTTGTGGCCTCTTCTCGTATTTGTCATAATATTATTTTCTTGTCTTATCCGGTGTTGTGTCATTTGCAGTTAATTTGTAATTCAATTTTTTTTGTTAACAATTTTTTTTAATGAAAATAAAATTTGCAGGCCGTGGCGGTGCGCGTGCATTGTAGCAGCGCACCGCCTGGCAGGGTCGCCATGTAATATAGGAAGGTGAATTAGGAGACGTGTTGATGCTTCTATAACTTTAATTATACTGATTCGAACTTATTCTACCTTAACACTAATATATACTATGGTGAGGGCTACACTACAACAGAATGCTTACCGTAAAAAGTCGTGGATTTGAATCCAATATTCGGGTACTATCATAAACCACTCTTTTATTCATGAAGAACGCAAGCACTAGCCGCCCCTCGGAATAGGACAGCTCCTCCCCTCGTTCTTCTCTCCAGGAAAGGGGCGTCGGAACACAGGCTCACCTTCCTAGACTGCCTCGGTCTCCAGCGACGCAACGGTAAACCCGAGTCCGATACGCGGTGACCAAGGGATCTCCATGGCTCCGCCGCTAACTATGCTGCCAACCACGGAAGAGTTGCAGCGTAGTTAGAGTATAGAGAGAGTAACGCATCGTAATACCGACAATTCTCCACCCCTTAGGCCCATCACCACCGCATCAGCGGTGCGGTCCCGCCAGAATGGCGAAGGATAGTGCGAGTGGTGCCTCATACGTTTAACTTGGTAGAGCCACGCTGCAGCTATATTATAGTTGTAGCACGAATGGGTCGGCTCGACCGGGGTAGGACTACGCTCTCACAGAATACCAGCGTAAAATAGCAGCTTAATGCTGCTGTGTTTCGTATGCTGAGTGTAGAGAACCGGAGACCCTTTTTACTGGAAACGAGGCATTCCATCTTAGTCCTCACGGATGACAACGCATCTGCATTTTAATTCGTAATCGAGGATAGATGTAGATGTCTATGGGCCGCAGTGGCCACTTACTATCAGTTGGACTGTGTGCTCGTTTGTCACCCATATCCTATAAAAAAATTACCAATACTCCTCTTCTCCGGCGACTCCACCTCGGCTGTTGAAGGTCCGACCTCCTCGGACGGCTTGCGCTCTGGCCTCGTGACTCTGACTGGTTTTCTCTTAGTTCACCTTGGGTTACGCCACGGCTACTAAGCCCCTATGCCAAGGAAAGGCTCCTAACACAAGCACTTTAAGCTTACTTGCAGTGGTGAACAAACCAATTTTTCAATTCAAAGCAATCGGTGAAGAATTTGGGAGATTTAAGATTTTGAATGTCGATGGTTTTTACGTACCTGCGTTTTATATGTAAGTATAATACATAGACTTAGAATATACTGGCATAAGTATATTCTAAGTCTTTAGTACAATATTATATTATCAAAAAGCAAAAACATTTTTATTTCAACATTTTCAATGTTTAAAAACAAAGGGATCTGCGCCTCTGTGGTCTATTCTGACGTGTACATTTTGTTCACAACATTTTCACAATATGCAACAACATTGCGAAATTTTGTGCCGTCCTATTAACATCGCAATATCAGAAAAGTAGCAGGGTGCCTTTTTTGAAAAAAATAGGCTTTTTGTCTTCAAGATAAGGTACCTAAGTCATATCGGTTAGGAAAAGCGGTCTTCCGGCAGCCTGACTAGATTGAGTAAACCTTAATTATATAACATAAAAATTTTCAAAGGGGAAGGTGGGTAAAGAAAAAAAACGTGTGTGTATACTTATGTACGCACGTAGGAATTTATACTTCTTTAGCGTAACAAAACAAAAATAACTAAAAATAACGACCTTAAGTATAGTTATCAGTTCTCACGAAAACTTGAGAGACAGTTACCCAATGAAGGTGTGGTTTTTAGCTGTCCGTGTGCGCGCGCATCGTAAGAAATTCACTCATAATTTTTTCCAAACGCCCCAAAAGAAGTATAACTTCAAAAATTTTATATTTTTCTCTTTTCCCAAGAATTGCTTAAGCGATGCGACAAATTTTTACAGATTAAAAATATTATTGTTTTACTCTCAGAGTATGTATTTTATTACTCTAAGGTTATAATATCTTATTCCATTTGACACTGTCAAAGAGATTTAAATATACTACTTAAATGTCTTTGGACACTGACAAAGGTCGTACGATACAGACTTGACACATACATTGTCTTTTAATAATTTTTAATTTAATTATCAGACAACACATCATATCAAACAAAATTGATTTTTATTTTTTAATTCTAGGCACCATGTACGCGATTAACATAAACTTTTTATTGTTTCATAAAATTATTTAAGTTTACGATGACCTATTTTCGTCGCCTCATGTCATAAGCGTAATATAAGGTTACTACATAATAAATCTCTTTCGAAAGCATTAATGTTTAATATTATTATCTATACATTTAATGTGTCTATAATAAATTGTTCATTAAAGCCATAACTTTTAACGATTGACCAGTATAAAAGTTATTTTTTGAAATATTACTCTAGCTAAATTAGTTTGAATATAATCATATTTTACTAATGATGAAAAATAATGTAAATTATACGTTGTATTAATATAGTCGTTGCACAATGGTTCGGCTCGACCGGGGTAAGACCACGCTCTCACAGAAAACCAGCGTAAAATAGCAGCTTAATGCAGCTGTGTTTCGTATGGTGAGTGCAGAGAACCGGAGGCCCTTTTTACTGGAAAAGAGGCATTCCATCCTCAGGGGTGACAACGCATCTGCATTTTGATTCTTAATCGAAGATAAAATGTAGATGTCCAGTGGGCGATTATCGTTAACCTCGATATTTTGCACGCCGTCGTCTTTAATTACGTGTGAAATATTTTTCGCGCCAATGTCAAAATTTGACATCTTAACTGGCATTAAATAACTAACCGTTGGACCTAGTTGGACGAGCTAAAAGTTTAAAATTTTATAAACAACAGTAATATATTTACAACTTTCAAAAAGCTTGTAAATGAGTGTGAGGGCGAATTGCGAACGGTATACTGCCGCTTCCTCTTTGAAGACTATTTAGAGAAAAAGAGAGAGCGAGACCAAAAACAAGCCACAAAACGTAATTTAAAAAAAATGGATATGAATACTCTCACCACATGTTGCCACCACGCTGATAATGATGCCTCGGATCCAGCAAAAAGGGTCTCCGGTTCTCTACACTCACCATACGAAACACAGCAGCATTAAGTTGCTATTTCACGCTGGTATTCTGTGAGAGCATGTTCCTTCCCCGGTCGAGCCGACCCATTCGTACTACAACCATAATATAGCCAGATCATGGCTCTACCACGTAAAAATAGTATGCATGCTTTGCAATTCTCATACGCATTACCTACGTAATAACGGCCGCGTGAGACAACTTATCTGCTATTTTTGCCGCTCGTTTTGATTTATTAACGACCTTGTGACTCGCGTGACCATTATTTTAACTATTTACGCGTTATGCTCTTGAACTTTTTTTTAACTAGACCAAATGTATATTGCCATAGTTGCCACGCTTGTCGAGCGGGTTGGCAACCGCAGTTTTGTGCTTTTGCTGTTATCAGAAGATGCTGCCCATCTTCTGCCTCAGTTTCCCATTGTCGCCTCTCACGACAGCCACGGGAAGATATGGGGTGGTGGGTATTCTTACCCGCCACTACACTACGCAGTAGAACCAGAGTAACCGACATAGTCCAAAGGATTAGTAAGCTGAAGTTGCAATGGGCCGGCCATATAGCTCGAAGAACCGACTACCGATGGGGAAGAAAGGTTCTCGGTGGCAACCTCATGTACTGAGCGGTGTAGGCGTCCCCACTAGATGGAGTGACGACCTGGTAAGACATGCAGGAAGTCAATGGATGCAGGTGGCTCGGGACTGTGCTGTGGCATTCCGTGGGGAGGCCTATGTTCAGCAGTGGACTTGTGAAGGGCTGTAATGATGAAGACCAAATGTTACTAGCTCTGCCATCTGATAGTGGCGATTGCAGCCAATGGTCATTTATTTATTTATTTATTTACACTTTATTGTACAGCTTAATAAAAGGATTACAAAGGGCGGACTTAATGCCTTTTGGCAATCTCTCCAGTCAACCCGGGACGTGTGGAAAATAATGTGTATTCACCTGACCAATTCAAAAATATTCTGAAAGACCTACGAACAGCGAACAAAATAACACACCTACAAACATTTCTTAACACGCCTACAAACTAAGAGTTTAATAATTTTTTTGTTTATTTTTCGTATTACACCTATATCTAACCTCGATTAAGAATTTATATGTAGACGCGTTGTCACCTCTGAGGACTTAGATGGAATGAGATAGAAAGGACAGTAAAAAGGGTATTTGGTTCTCTGCAATCACCGTACGGAACATAGTTTGACACGTGTTTTCTGTGAGAGCATGATCCTCCCGGTCGGGCCGACCCATTATATAAGTGCAGAATGGCTCTACCGCGTTAAGAATAGAATTATGTTTAAAAAAAAAAAGTTACAGCCTATATACGTCCCACTGCTGGGCACAGGCCTCCTCTCATTTCTGAGAGGGTTTAGAGCAAGAAATGTCCGCCGCGCTGCCCCAATGCGTGTTGAACTTCACATGTCTTCGAAATATTTTTTTGATTTCTCAGACATGCAGGTTTCCTCGCGATGTTTTCATTCACCGCCGAGCACGTGGTAAATCAGCACTTAAAATTGCAATTAACAATTTCATTGGTGCCGGTGGGGATCGAACCCGGTTGCTCGCGTACTGTGAAACTCACAGCGAGCGCTAACCATCTGAGCTACCACGGCTCTAGAATTATGTTTGATTGAATGGATTTAAATATATTTAGTTTTTAGTCCTCGTAAGAGGCTACTCCTTATCGTCCCGTGGGTCTCGTATGAGGTGACAGAGGGAAGCTGAAACAGGAGATGGGCAGTAGCGTCTTCCTGATAACTACTAAAAATAAAAAAAACCGGTTGAAAACCCGCCTGCGAAGAGTGGTAACTATGGCAAATACCCCTCTATGAGACAATCTATGTGGAGGACCTATGTTCAGCAGTGGAGTTTTGATAGACCTGATAGGAAGTTAGCGCACTGCATATTGCAAAGTTTAATATTGCCCAATATTATAACATTTTCAATGCGCATCTTTTTTCCAAAAGTGTTGTTTCGCACAGTAAGGTACGTGAGGGTGATATGGTCACCTTAAGCTTTGTCGCCCTATAAAACCAAAATTAGGAGGAGGGCAGAGACAAATACACAATGTCGTATACTATATAACTAATATATTATGAAAAAAATAGTAAACAAGCCTTGGCAATAATTAGAAACACTTCGAAAAAACAACTTAAAAAAACTAACTACACTTCCCTATACTAAAATCGACTAAAATATTTACTATAATATCAACTATCAAAATGGCGTCGATAAAGCAGCGCCATTTTGACCCTTTATTATTTGAATGACTGATGAAGAGCTATCGTATCACAAAGCCGTCTTTGCAAATAAGGCTGTAGTTTTTGAGTTATAAGAAAGTGACCATATTAACCGGATGACCATATTACCCTCACGTACTATATTTATAAAAGTAGCAAATAGAGCTATGAAAAATTTGAAGATATCATGAATTAATGATAAAAAATTGTTATGGTTCATTTAGATTGAAGGAAATTATCAGAATTGTACTTTTCGGGATTAAAAAGGCTGTCTGCATCTTTCAAATCTTCAAAAATCATGAACATAATGACTTTTATAATGTTTTCGAATAAAGCTATTGGCGTGGTTACTTACGTTTCTTTCCTGTACAAAACAGCGACATCAAGCGGGGAACAGCGGAAGTCTCATGTAATTTTTGAAACAAAAGCTTAGTAACACAATTCGTGTTTGCTAGATGGCGCGCTTCAGTTCTTTTATAAACAAAGTCAAACTCAAAAATAGATTAATTTACAAGTAGGACGGACGTTATCGATATCATAAACATTTAAATTGCAATGTAAACTTATCGTTTATATTCTATTAAATATTATGTCTGTAATAACTTACTCTCCGTCCCAACGGTCACGTCCGGTCATAAAACCAGTTATAAATAATAAAAGAAAATCGTCTATAAATATTTTAAACTTTTTAATCATAGTTTAATTTAATAAAACAATGTTATGTATACTTTAATGATTGAAAGTAATTTTTCGGTTTTCCATTAAACAAGTCAGACAGTACGCCTTACAAAAAGTTTTTATGCATTTCGTAAAGTTTAATTTTAATAACGGTTATGTCGTGTTGCTTATAAACATTTTTTAATAGGAGAGAAAAGGTTCTGAGTATAAAACTCGACTAGATTTAGTCGCCCCCATCCGAGACTTTGTTCAGCAAAGACTCGACTTCAGACACAAGTTTGTTCCGGTACTCGGCGACGTTTTCCCGAGAAATATTGGCACGGCCGGTGTATAGAGCATCACCAGTGCTGTCATCCGCATGGCAATGAATGTCACCGGTTTGCAACATATAATTGATATGCAGAAGAAACAGCGTTGGTGATAGCACGCATCCTTGTGGAACACCAGCGTTAATAGGCTTGTAATCGGAGCATGCACCGTCTACTACGACCGGAAAGACGCGTTAGAACCGGTGCCAACTCTGGGCGCATATCCTTAGCACAATTGGCGGATTCCGTCAGGTCCACGACTTGTGGATGTCCATGGAGAGTGCTTTGCGTACCTACTGAGCACTGTGTGAATCGCACATCAGGCATAGAGCACTCACACTGCGGGATGGTCGGCGGTGTGTTCTCCCGTCATCGAGTCGAGTTGGACGCAAAAGGGAGCCTAAAGGTCTGCCTCCGATGGGTACCACAGATGATGGAATAAATAGTTCCATTCCTGTAGCACCACATCACTGACAGAGTCAGCAACAGCGCTGGGATCATACGGCGAGAAGCAAACCCACCCCGCGGGTAGGATGCAAAAAGACCGCATTCCGTCCCAATCCGCCGACCTGTAATGCCAAACACGGCGGCAGCCTGCAGAATACAACCGCGATGTTAGCGTGAGTAGCACCACACTCCGGATCAGACAATGGTCCGAAGAGCCGAGAGGGGCGTTGACGATAACCTGATATCCGTCCGGATGAGAGATCAGCAGAAGGTCCAACAGGGAAGGTGTATGATCCTCCACATCTGGAATCCGCGTAGGCGAAGTAACCAGTTGTGTCAGACCATATGCCAAGGCAAAGTCATAAACAGATCTCCCCGCATGATCGGTTAAACGTGAACCGAGCCATTCGGCGTGGTGGGCGTTAAAATCGCCAAGTATCACTATCTCTACGGAAGGGATCTGTTGTAGCAAGAAATCTGTTGCCATTTGGACGTGGTCGATGAGTCGGGTCTGTGTCGGCATTACCGCTATGGGACCTATAGAGGCACCCGTAGCCGCGGGGATGGTCGTCGCTTTTTTTTTTTTTTTTATAGGAGAGGGGCAAACGAGCATGCGGCTCACCTGATGGTAGTGATTACCGCCGCCCATGAACAACTGCAACACCAGAATTGCAGATGCGTTGCCGGCCTTTTAGAAGGAGTAGGCTCTTTTCTTGAAGGTCCCTAAGTTGTATCGGTCCGGAAAAATCGCTGGTGGTAATCGATTCCACAAGGAAGTTGTGCGAGAAGAAAACTTCTAAATCGCACAGTGGTGGACCGCCAAACATCCAGATGGTATGGATGGTATCTCGAGTTCTGTCGCGATGTGCGATGGTGAAATTGAGCGGCTGGAATTAGTCCGAACAATTCCTCAGAGCACTCCCGTGGTACATGCGATAAAATACGCAAAGAGATGCAACATCTCTACGCAGTGCCAGTGAGTCAAGCCGATCGGACAGAACTCGGTCGTCGACGATTCGAGCTGCTCTGCGCTGAATGCGGTCAAGTGGAAGGAGCTGGCACTGGGGCCCTGCCCAGAGATGGAACAGTATTCCATGTGGGCCGAACTTGCGCCTTGTAAAGTTGCAAGCGGTGTGCCGGCATGAAATACTGTCCCGCTCTGCTGAGCACGCCAAGCTTTTAGAGGCCAATTTGGCCTTCTCTTCAAGTGACCACGAAACTGCACATCACTCAATATGTCGACACCGAGTTCCGATACTGGCTGAGGCAACTAGGGAGTGCCTTGAAACTGAGGAGATACGACAAAGGGGTTCTTTTAGCGGTAAACGCGCAAACTTGTGTCTTCTGGGATTGAACTGGACTAGATTTAGTCGCCCCAGTCTGAGACTTTGTTCAACAAAGTCTCGACTGAACACAAGTTTGTTCCGGTACTCAGTGACGTTTTCCCGAGAAATATTGGCACGGCCGGTGTATAAAGCATCACCAGTGCTGTCGTCTGCATAGCAATGAATGTTACCGGTTTGCAACATATCATTGATATGCAGAAGAAGCAGCGTTGGTGATAGCACGCAACCTTGTGGAACACCAGCGTTAATGGGCTTGTAATCGGAGCATGCCGTCTACTACGACCTTGATGCTCCGATCTGCAAGAAAACTAGTGATCCAATTGCACAATTTCTCGGAAGCCCATAGGAAGGAGCTTCGAAAAAGCGCTTTGTGCCAAACCCGATCGAAGGCCTTCGCTACGTCCAAACTAACGGCCAACGCCTCTCTTGGACTCCACTGCCTCCGCCCATCTATGAGTTAGGTAACCTAGAAGATCACCAGCTGAGCGACCTCGACGGAAACCGTACTGGCGGTCACTAATCAGCTGGTGATCCTCAAGGTACCGCATGAGCTGGCAGTTGATAACAGTTTCCATTACTTTGAGAACAAGGAGGTGATAGTGATAGGCCTGTAGTTGGACGGATCTGAGCGGTCGCCTTTTAGGATCGGGTGCACCAAAGCTGCCTTCCATGAGTTCGGGACTACGCCTAGAGTAGGAGTACCGGAAAGACGCGTTAAAACCGGTGCCAACTCCGGAGCACACGTCTTCAGCACAATAGGTGGGACTCCATCAGGCCCACTCGACTTGTTGACGTCCAGGGAGAGAAGTGCTTTACGCACCGAGCGCTGTGTAAACAGCACTTCCCGCATGGAGCACTCACACCGCGGGATGGTAGGCGGTATGTTCCCCCCGTCATCAAGAGTCGAGTTGGAAGCAAAAAGAGAGCCTAGCAGATCAGCTTTCTCCTTGCGTCATGGGCCAGTGAGTCGTCCACCCTGTGCAGAGATGGCAGAGATGGCTGACAGAAGTTCCCTTGGACAGCCTTGGCGAGAGACCAGAATGCACGTGTTCCCGTAGGGAGGCGAACTAGTTTCTCGCCAATTCTGCCGATGTGCTCTGACTTTGCCTTGGCAATGACACTTTGAAGGACCTGGAGGCGGAATTATA
Source organism: Parnassius orleans (assembly GCA_029286625.1). Lineage (NCBI taxonomy): Eukaryota > Metazoa > Arthropoda > Insecta > Lepidoptera > Papilionidae > Parnassius > Parnassius orleans. The sequence goes on from JAGSMP010000299.1 coordinate 590,484, forward strand.
CTTTTTAAGAGCGCTAGTGTTTACATCCCGGACGTTGATGTCAGCCCAAGCCCGGTAACACTCCTGCTTATAGCGTGATGCAACTTACAGAGCGACCAAACCATGGCTGAGTTCTGCCTCCGATAGGCACCACAGATGATGGAATAAATAATTCCATTCCCTGAAGTACCACATCAGTGACAGAATCAGCAACAACGTTGGGATCATCCGGCGAGAAGCAACCCGCCCCAAGGATAGGATGCAAAAGACCGCATCCCATCCCAATCGGCTGACCTATAGTGCCAAACACGGCGGCGAGCTGCAGATCGCAACTGCGATGGGAGCGTGAGTGGCACCGTGCTCCGGATCAGACAATGGTCCGAAGAGCCAAGAGGGGCATCGACGGAGACCTGATATCCGTCCGGATGAGAGGTCAGCAGAAGGTCCAACAGGAAGGTACATGGTCTTCCACATCTGGGATCCGCGTAGGCGAAGTAACCAGTTGTGTCAGACCATATGCCAAGGCAAAGTCATAAACAGATCTACCCGCATGATCGGTTAAACGGGAACCAAGCCATTCAGCGTGGTGGGCGTTAAAATCACCGAGCATCACGATCTCTGCGGAAGGGACCTGTTGTAGCACGGAGTCTGCAGCCATTTGGACGTGGTCGATGAGGTAAAGTCGCTGTCTACGCGCAGCCAAAGGATGGACAGGTCCATACCTTCAAGACTGCTGAGCGTCGAGAACAGATATCCTCACATACATAGTTTTCTTTTCCTATTTAAGTTATCATATTCATACCTACCGACCTAAAATTGCACTCGTCAAAACTGCACGCTTCGTTCCTGATTTGCACAGGGATATACACAGCTCTTTACACACTTCGGGACGATGGTCGCTCTTCCTCTAGAACAAGTCAAAGAGGACGAGCTAAATTTAGAGATATTAAACCTCCGATTAAAATGCAGGTATTACTCATACACATCTCCAACTGAAATGTAGGTATTACTCTGTATTACTCTGAACTGTTAAGAATTATGTAATGATGTCTAATTTTACGCGAAAATTGTAATAATACTATTTTACACGGCTACTATAATAATATAAATACTATAATACTTACAGAACCGTGGTAGCTCAGAGGCTCAGCGCTCGCCGTAATATCATAGTACGCGAGCATCCCGAATTCGATCCGCGCCGGCAACAATAAATATTGTTAGTTGCAGTTTTAAGTGCAGATTTACCACGTGCTCGGCGATGAAGGAAAACATCGTGAGGACACCTGCATGTCTGAGAAAATAAAATATAAATATAGTTTTGGCTCATAGGAGCTACCTCTAAGGATGCTGCATGAATAGCAGCAGATGTGTTTAAAATAACTATGACATTGTGGGACGTTGAACAACTATATAAGTCCACCGTGACCATGGGTGCGGCAAAGTACTCGAAAGTTTGAAAATAAGTCTCCAATTAAAATGTTACCTACATTTAAATACTAAAAACTTTTTCATTTAATACAGGATAATTTGTTTTATAACTAAGAGAGGCACGCTGCAGTTGTATTGTGCCTGCTGCGCGAATGGAACTGCTCGACCGGGGAAGGACTTTGCTCCCACAGAATACAGAATATCAGCGTATAGTAAGCTGCTTTGTCTCGTAGGGTGAGTGACGAGAAACGGAGACTCTTTTAAAAAAAAAGTCCCGCTGGGTTTCTTGCTGGTTCTTCCCAAGACTGAATTTTTTTTTTCGAACTAGTGGTAAAGCTCAAATGATTTTAAATAAATATTCTTGTAATATAATAATAATGATTGCCGTGGTAGCTCAGATGGTTAGCGCTCGCTGTAAATTTCACAGTACGCGAGGAACCCGGGTTCGATCCCGCCGGCACCAATGAAATTGTTAATTGCAATTTTAAGTGCTGATTTACCACGTGCTCGGCGGTGAAGGAAAACATCGTGAGGATACCTGCATGTCTGAGAAATAAGAAAAAAATTCGAAGACATGTGAAGTTCGCCAACACGCTTTGGGGCAGCGCGGCGGACACTTCCTTGCCCTAAAAACCCTCTCAGAAAATGAGAGGAGGCCTGTGCCCAGCAGTGGGATATATATAGGCTGTAACTTTAACTTTTTAACTTTAAATATTCTTGTAATATATATTGAATAATAATTATTCTATTCTATTCTATTCCTTTCTCTTATTCTCAGTGGTGACAAAGCATCTTATCTGGTGAGCTGAGCGCTCGTTTGTCACCCTTCCTTATATTAAGGAATCACTAAGGAAAAGCAATTACCCATGAGGACCAGTATGAAGAAGATTATTACCTTTAAAATTGCTAAACTGTTTTGTTGTGTCGTTGGGTATAGAATAGCATAGTATAGCAAGCATTTAAATGCAAGAAAACAGGTAACAGTACGACGAAACCTACTAAGGAATTAAAAGAATGCAAAGGAGTGGAATGTTTATGGATTCGTTTTTATTGTAGTTTTCCCAGGCATAGAACATTATGGCGATAGATCCTAAGGTTATTAAAGGGTAAACTAGAACCCTCCGTGTCGATAGCCTGCTGTTCTATCTATAGTTGGATGTAGAGTATAGCGGAAGTAAGGCAATTACTACCGACCTAATTGACAGGCAATTGAATCAACTGTACTTAATACGGACCGACCCACAGTTTGCTTGTGATAGTTATGTGTTTAATGTAAATATATACAGGTAGAACTTTGACCAAACACGGCGGCAGCCTGCAGAATACAACCGCGATGTTAGCGACAGACAGTTAGTGTGTGAGTGGCACCACACTCCGGATCAGACAAAGGTCCGAAGAGCCGAGAGGGGCGTTGACGGAAACCTGATATCCGTCCGAATGAGAGATCAGCAGAAGATCCAACAGGGAAGGTGTATAATCCTCCACATCTGGAATCCGCGTAGGTGAAGTAACCAGTTGTGTCAGACCATATGCCAAGACAAAGTCATAAACAAATCTCCCCGCATGATCGGTTAAACGTGAACCGAGCCATTCGGCGTGGTGGGCGTTAAAATCGCCAAGTATCACGATATCCTCGAATGGGATCTGTTGTAGCAAGAAATCTGTAGTCATTTGGACGTGGTCGATGAGTCGGTCTGTGTCGGCATTACCGCTATGGGACCTATAGAGGCACCCGTAGCCGCGGGGATGGTCGTCGCTGTCTACGCGCAGCCAAAGGATGGGCAGGTCCGTACCTTCAAGACTGCCGAGGCGTCGAGAACAGATATCCTCACATACATAGTTTTCTTTTCCTATTTAAGTTATCATATTCATACCTACCGACCTAAAATTGCACTCGTCAAAACTGCACGCTTCGTTCCTGATTGGCACAGGGAAATACATAGATCTTTACATACTTCGGGACGATGGTCGCTCTTCCTCTCGAACAAGTCAAAGAGGACGAGCTAAATTTAGAGATATTATTAAACTTCCGATTAAAATGCAGGTATTACTCATACACATCTCCAATTAAAATGTAGGTATTATTCTGTATTACTCTGAACCAAGGCCCGGGACCGGTTTGAAAAATAACGGTTAATAAAGGTTAATAACGGTTTTGTGTTAACGTTATGTTCAGAACAAAACCGGAATTCATTTTGTTCTGTAAACAAAATAAACCGGTTTTTTGAATCACGATCCGCGGTGCTTGATATCGGCGGAAACTCGTTCGTCAATTTTTGTATTTCGACGTGATTTTTGTAGCTATCTGCCGCTGCCACTGGCGTGTGCGGCGCGGCGGCGCGCGGGTCGGTGGATTCCCCTATCCCCGCCTTGCCTTAAATCTAAAGAACGAAAAAATAGTGTTCAATAACGGTTAATGAACACTAACCACAATGGGAACTTTATTTGAAAATACCGGTTAAATTAAGGTTACGTTGGAACGAAACCTTAATATTTGTTCACATGTACTTGCAAGCCAAACCGATTTGAAAATTTTACCGGTTTCCGACCCTTGCTCTGAACTGTTAAGAATTATGTAATGATGTCTAATTTTACGCGAAAATTGTAATAATACGATTTTACACGGCTACTATAATAATATAAATACTATAATACTTACAGAACCGTGGTAGCTCTGAGGCTCAGCGCTCGCCGTAATATCATAGTATGTATCGAGCATGCCGGATTTGATCCGCGCCGGCAACAATAAATATTGTTAGTTGCAGTTTTAAGTGCAGATTACCACATACATTCAGCGTAGCCAGACGGGCTTCCGCAATCCACTTTTCGCTCCTCCGGGAGACAGAATGTGACGGGTGGCGAACCTCGTCGTCGGTTTTTCTCCCGGAGATTCTTCGCACCCCTGCCCCATTAAAGGACGGCCTAGACGAAGGTTTATCGACCAAATTGGCGATATATTGAAAATGGGCCAGATTAGGAGTACCCTTAACCGACGAGCGTGTATGCGTATATATATGGATGTAAAGGAGGCGAGAGAGGTGTGCCGGGATCGTGCCATATGGAAGTCCGTAGTCTCCGCCTACCCCTCTGGGTGACAGGCGTGAGTGTTTATGTATTATTAATTGATTTTTATATATAGAGATACAAATAAATAATTGAAGTGTCTGTTTGTAATGTCCAAATAACAGCTTTTTACTAAATGCATATGAAAGTATATAACAAAAAAACAATTTTTAAAATTTTTGTTTGTCTGCCTGTCTGTCTGTCTCTTTGTTCCGGCTAATCTCCGAAATGGCTGGTCCGATTTTGACCGGCCTCTTACTGGCAGATAGCTGATGATATAAGGAGTAACTTAGGCTACTTTTATTTTAGAAAAAGAATAAGGGTTCAGCGCAAAAAAAAAACCCATGAAATCCAACCTTATAAATTCCACGCGGACGAAGTCGCGGGGTACAGCTAGTAATCAATATCGTACGTTCATACACTACTATAAACTGTGCTACTATGCTACCTCTGCTTTGAATTATCGGAGTCAATATCAAGGAAGTAAGAGTTCTATGGTAGCTCAGGGCTCAGGGGCTAAGCGCTCGCTGTAAATTGCACAGTACCCAGCACTCAATGAAATGTTTTTACCTCACTATGATTTAACTGAACTGAAAGAAAGGAAGATTATTAAATGGGCTAATAAAATATCATAATACATTTATTTATTTGATCGACATTTATGCATTGACAAATCAAAATATACACAGAGCAACACAATATAGTTTATATTGTGTTGCTCTGTGAATAAAGGTTTTTTTATTTCATTACATATACGTGCTATAACTAAACTAAACTATTAAATTACTCGTATTAACAAAAACTTTTATTTGTAAAAAAAAATTTTATAGAACAAGGGTGACAAACTAGCACACAGTCCACGTGATGGTAAGTGGATGCTGTGGCCCATAGACATTTACATCTATCCTTAAATTGCAGATGCGTTGTCACCCCTGAGGACTAAGATGGAATGCCTCGTTTCCAGTAACAAGGTTCTCCGATTATTTTCATTCACCCTACGAAACACAGCAGCATTAAGCTGATATTTTACACTGGTATTCTGTGAGATCATGGTCTTTCCCTGGTCGAGCCGACCCATTCGTGCTACAACGATATTATAGCTGCAGGGTGGCTGTAACTGTGCTCTAACTATTTCAATAAAAAATATGTCAGTTCCTCCCTTTAGCAATCTTTAAATTTTTATTTAACAACTATCGACCCGCCCCGACTTCGCCTAGGTAGGACCTAAGTTTAAGATAATAAATGAAAAAAAATTTTTTATCAAGATTTCGTTATTTAAAAAAAGAAACTCCATGTTTTACGGCTAAAATATAATAGCCTAGAACACTAATAGGCATTGCTCTCCATCTGTTCGTGAAGTTTCATTCCAATTTGTTCAGCTATTCCGGAGATTAGCCCGGGCAGACAGACAGGCAGACAAACAGATAGACAGACAATGGTTATTCATGTCTTAATGGCATACAATTAACCACCGTAGGTCAATATAAGGCAGTTATTTCGATATTACAGACAGTTAATTTAATTTTTAATGTATGTTGTATGGGATATTGTTTATATGTATAGATAAAAACATAAAATATATTTTTTTTAATTACTTTACCATAGAAATACAATTTGTGACCGACAATATTTTATTTATATACAACATTAAAAATGCCAAAGAAATACATTTTCTTTTCATATGCCTGCAAAGAGATACAAACGTGTCCTACCTGATATTTATTTATTTATTTATTATTTATTGCAACACATCTTCAACTAGGGGTTACGATTACAAACCGCGGACTTAATAATCTATGGCATTCTGTACCAGTCAACTCTAAGAAAGATAGAATAAATAAAGATGTTGCAACGTGCCTAAGCTGTGTAAATCGCGCCGGCTTTCTGCTGGCGCAACCACTGCGTGTAACGTAAATCGAAATTTAACTGTCTTCCATCTATCCATCCATTACAGCCTATAAAGTCCTCAGCTGAATATAGGTCTCTCCATAGATTGCCTCATAGGAGTTATTTTACCATAATTGCCAGGCTTGCCAGGGTTAGCAACCGCAGTTTTGGTTTGTATTGCGTGTATTGCGGGTCTATACTGTATTTTGGGATGTAGTAATCTATACATACACACAAGTACATACAAATAAATAAAATTGAAGTGTCTGTTTGTAATGTCAAAATAACAGCTTTTTACTAAATGCATATAATAATTCTTATTAATAATAATTCTTTATTGAACACAGAATTAATATACAATTTGGTGCCCTGCCTCCTAAACTAGGTTACACTGTATGTTAGGAGGCAGTTTCCCTCCCATTAAGTGATCTTATTTTACGTGTACAATACAGACTCTAAAATATAAAACAAAAAAGTGAGTGTGTATGTGTGTGTGCGTGAGTGCGTGCGTGTGTGTGTTTGTGTGTGTGTGTGTGTGCGCGTGTATATATGAAAGTATACACGGCACTTATAATATAAAGTTTAAAAAGTATTGTTTTTTGATTTTTGATTTTGACGGGACTTCCACTGGCAGATAGCTGATGTTATAAAGAGTAACTTAGGCTACTTTTATTTTAGAAAAATAATCAGGGTTCTGCGCCAAAAATTCAAAACCCATGAACTCCATCGTAATAAATTTCACGCGGACGGAGTCGCGGAGAACAGCTAGTTATAAATAAAATGAGTTCTATTATGGAGTTCGAATGCGAGCTTCTAATTCGGGCGCTACTCATTTATTCCTACCATAAACAACCACGTTTTTTATAGAGTGAACTGAGTACTGTGGCCCATACACACCCTCACTTAAGAATCAAAATGCAGATGCGTTGGCACCCTTGAGTACTAAAAGACCCATTCGTGCTACAATCATAATATAGCTGCAACTTGGCTCTACCGCTTATTTGTACGTACGTATATTATCACCATTGCGTTTACACTAGTCGCGTTTTCGCAGACCGGAGACGGGGAAAATCGTACTGCGATCGCCATTCCGGCTTGCACGGCGATTGAAGCAATTCCTCCCTAAATCCTCCCTATAATGGAAGAGGCACACGTCATCACTTCATGTACTGGCTTACCTGTACGAGTTGCCCTCGAGAACATTTTTCCCATCGGTTGTCGGTTCTTCAAGGTATATGACCATGCCATTGCTACTTCACCTTACTGATCCGTTGGGGTATGTCGATTATTTTGGTTCTACTGCGGATATCCTCATTAAGAAGTCTATCACGCAGAGAAACTCCAAACATACACTAGATGACGATCTGGTAAGAAATGGAGATAGTCGATGGATGCAGATGGTTCACGACCGTATTTTGTGGCATTCCTTGGCCTATATTCAACAGTAGACTTGTGATGAACTGCAATGATGACGACGACGAAGAAGATTTTTTTATTTATTTATTTTTGTTTCTTAAAAACCTTCCTCACATTGAACAATAAAGTTTTTATTATCAGCAAATTGATGACTCCGTGGCGTTGCAATGAGTTGCAACGCTGGGGCCGCGGGTTAGAATCCCGCACGAAACAAGTATTTGTATGGCCTACAAATAATTGTTCCGGGTCTAGATGTTTGTCCTTGTGCAATTTATGTTTGTTAACTGCCACCACAAAGGCCAGATTAGGAGTACCCCTAACCGACGAGCGTGTATGTGTAGATATATGGATGTAAAGGAGGCGAGAGAGGTGTGCCAGGATCGTGCCAAATGGAAGTCCGTAGTCTCTGCCTACCCCTCTGGGTGACAGGCGTGAGTGTTTATGTATTATGTATGTAACTGCCTCCGCGATACAGGAGAAAATCCTAGTGTGAGGGTAACGCTTTTTTTAACAATATAAAAAAAATATTAATAAGTACATTGCATAACACCTCGGTGTATTCTACTATATACCAACTAATATCAAAGGATTCAATTTGTTTTCTCACAACACCTAACCCTACAGTAGAAGCGGTCTTAACAAAGGCGCGTAACGGGCTAAGTGATACAGACACTCGCACGCGGACGTAAGGTGCATTTTGATTTAAAACGCGCGCCGCATAATTTTTTTTCGACGATCTAAACGGTAGGCTAATTTCACGAAGATCACTTCCGAGGCGTGCAAAGTATTATGAACATTAGCGACGTTGTAACTAAGTTTAAACTCGCAAGTTTACTATCAGAGACTGATCCTTCTGTTCTTGTACTATTATTATTTATTCTGTGTTTTTAGCGAGGCTAACGGACAACAATTGATTTTTATATATAGAGATACAAATAAATAAAATTGAAGCCTCTGTTTGTAATGTCCAAGTAACAGCTTTTTACTAAATGCATATGAAAGTATATAACAAAAAAACAATTTTTAAAATTTTTGTTTGTCTGCCTGTCTGTCTGTTTGTTTGTTCCGGCTCATCTCCGAAATAGCTGGTCCGATTTTGACGGGCCTTTTACTGGCAGATAGCTGATGATATAAGAAGTAACTTAGGCTACTTTTATTTTAGAAAAAGAATGAGGGTTCAGCGCAAAAAAATTTAAACCCATGAAATCCAACCTTATAAATTCCACGCGGACGAAGTCCGACATCGTACGTTCATACTCTACTATAAACTGTGCTAATATGCTACCTCTGCTTTGATTTATCGGAGTCAATATCAAGGAAGTAAGAGTTCTATGGTAGCTCAGGGCTCAGGGGCTAAGCGCTCGCTGTAAATTGCACAGTACCCGGCACGCAATGAAATGTTTTTACCTCACTATGATTTAACTGAACTGAAAGAAAGGAAGATTATTAAATGGGCTAATAAAATATCATAATACATTTATTTATTTGATCGACATTTATGCATTGACAAATCAAATATACACAGAGCATATATATATAGTTTATGTTGTGTTGCTCTGTGAATAAAGTTTTTTTTTTATTTCATTATAAATTACATTCATAAATTACTCGTTTACTATCAAAAACTCTTATTTGTAAAAAAAAATTTTTTATAGAACAAGGGTGACAAACTAGCACAGTCCACGTGATGGTAAGTGGATGCTGTGGCCCATAGACATTTACATCTATCCTCGATTAAGATTCGAATTGCAGATGCGTTGTCACCCCTGAGGACTAAGATGGAATGCCTCGTTTCCAGTAACAAGGTTCTCCGATTATTTTCATTCACCCTACGTAACACAGCAGCATTAAGCTGATATTTTACGCTGGTATTCTGTGAGATCGTGGTCTTTCCCTGTTCGAGCCGACCCATTCGTGCAACAACGATATTATAGCTGCAGGGTGGCTGTAACTGTGCACTAACTATTTCAATAAAAAATATGTCAGTTCCTCCCTTTAGCAATCTTTAAATTTTTATTTAACAACTAGCGACCCGCCCCGACTTCGCCTAGGTAGGACCTAAGTTTAAGATAATAAATGAAAAAAAAAAACATTTATTTTATCAAGATTTCGTTATTTAAAAAAAGAAACTCCAAGTTTTACGGATAAAATATAATAGCCTAGAACACTAATAGGCATTGCTCTCCATCTGTTCGTGAAGTTTCATTCCAATTTGTTCAGCCATTCTGGAGATAAAGAAGAAGATTAGTCCGGACAGACAGACAGACAGACAAACAGATAGACAGACAATGGTTATTCATGTCTTAATGGCATGCAATTAACCACCGTAGGTCAATATAAGGCAGTTATTTCGATATTACAGACAGTTACTTTAATTTTATTGTTTATATGTATAGATAAAAACATAAAATATATTTTTTTAATTACGTTACCATAGAAATACAATTTGTGACCGACAATATTTTATTTATATACAACATTAAAAATGCCAAAGAAATACATTTTCTTTTCATATGCCTGCAAAGATATATACAAACGTGTCCCACCTGATATTTATTTATTTATTTATTATTTATTGCAACACATCTTCAACTAGGGGTTACGATTACAAACCGCGGACTTAATAATCTATGGCATTCTGTACCAGTCAGCTCTAAGAAAGATAGAATAAATAAAGATGTTGCAATATGCCTTAGCTGTGTAAATCGCGCCGGCTTTCTGCTGGCGCAACCACTGCGTGTAACGTAAATCGAAATTTAACTGTCTTCCATCTATCCATCCATTACAGCCTATAAAGTCCTCAGCTGAATATAGGTCTCCCCATAGATTGCCTCATAGGAGTTATTTTACCATAATTGCCAGGCTTGCCAGGGTTAGCAACCGCAGTTTTGGCTTGTATTGCGTGTCTATACTGTACTTTGGGATGTAGTAATCTATACATACATACAAATAAATAAAATTGAAGTGTCTGTTTGTAATGTCAAAATAACAGCATTTTACTAAATGCATATAATAATTCTTTATTGAACACGGAATTAATATACAATTCATTAGTGCCCTGACTCCTAAAGTAGGTTACCCTGTATGTTAGGAGGCAGTTTCCCTCCCATTAAGTGATCTTATTTTACGTGTGCAATACAGACTCTAAAATATAAAACAAAAAAGTGTGTGTGTGTGTGCGTGAGTGCGTGTGTGTGTGTGTGTGTGTGTGTGTGTGTGTGTGTGTGTGTTTGTGTGTGTGTGCGCGTGTATATATGAAAGTATACACGGCACTTATAATATAAAGTTTAAAAAGTATTGTTTTTTGATTTTTGATTTTGACGTGACTTCCACTGGCAGATAGCTGATGTTATAAGGAGTAACTTATGCTACTTTTATTTTAGAAAAATAGGGTTCTGCGCCAAAAATTCAAAACCCATGAACTCCATCGTAATAAATTTCACGCGGACGGAGTCTCGGAGAACAGCTAGTTATAAATAAAATGAGTTCTATTATGGAGTTCGAATGCGAGCTTCTAATTCGGGCGCTACTCATTTATTCCCCTTGGCTACCATAAACAACCACGTTTTTTATAGACACCCACACACTCCACATGATAGTAACTGGGTACTGTGGCCCATACACATCTACATCTATCCTCACTTAAGAATCAAAATGCAGATGCGTTGGCACCCTTGAGTACTAAAAGACCCATTCGTGCTACAATCGTAATATAGCTGCAACATGGCTCTACCGTGTATTTGTACGTACGTATATTATAACCATTGCGTTTACACTAGTCGCGTTTTCGGGAAAATCGTACTGCGATCGCCATTCCGGCTTGCGTGGCGATTGAAGCAATTCCTCCCTAAATCCTCCCCATAATGGAAGAGGCACACGTCATCACTTCATGTACTGGCTTACCTGTACGAGGCTGCCCCTCGAGAACATTTTTCCCATCGGTTGTCGGTTCTTCAAGGTATATGACCATGCCATTGCTACTTCACCTTACTGATCCGTTGGGGTGTGTCGATTATTTTGGTTCTACTGCGGATATCCTCATTAAGAAGTCTATCACGCAGAGTAACTCCAAACATACACTAGATGACGATCTGGCAAGAAATGCAGAAAGTCGATGGATGCAGATGATTCACGACCGTATTTTGTGGCATTCCTTGGCCTATATTCAACAGTAGACTTGTGATGGGCTGCAATGATGACGACGACGAAGAAGATTTTTTTTATTTATTTATTTTTTCTTTCTTAAAAAACGTAACCCCCACACTAGGATTTTCTCCTGTATCGTAGGGGCTGAGAAGATGAGCGATGATAATAATTTATTCCTCGAAATTATAAAACTGGTACGTTTATTTGTTTTGAAATTATTGGTTTTGAAATTATTACAACAGCTTTCGAATTATTTACGGTCGTATTATCCATTAAAAATGAATGGTGTGGACAAATAGGTGTGGAGAGGTTCTTATAAATATGAATATAGAGTAGAGTTTCTCAGTGTTTTGTGTATGTATGGCTTCCCGAACACTTCCATTGCATTCCTGGCTCCCGGATTGTTAAGACGTACAGTGAGTTCGGACTTGGAAAATGTCGGACACCGATGACAAATACTCCCAGGTATGTCGCTAGAATTACGAACTGGGTGCTGGAAATAGTCGCGTTGTTAAACTGAAATTTCCTTTCCTTTCTTAAGTTTTTTTAAGTTTAGTATTTTATGAAATTTTATTTTTAAACAGTTTTTTTGCAGCTTTTATAAGAAATTCTATAAAATCTATTTTTACCTTCTTTAAAATATAATGAAATTATGAATTCGAGTTTGTTTTTGAATGCGCAATATCTTTTAAGTTAATAAGATGGTGGCAAAATAGATCTTTTTAATCAAAAATAAACTTTCATTGTATACTTTTAAATATTTTATATTAAAAATGAAAAAATAATTATTCGGTCGGAATCAAAATTTTATTAATAAGCCTGCAATAACGCTTAGCATTTTATATATTTTAAGTAATAAAAAAGCAGATACGATTTTATAGTAGGTACAACATTGATGTCGAAAAGTTCTGTTTTATAAAAGCTTGTGCACGAATTTTTAAAATAATAAAAATGGTTCTTGAAGTTCAATTCTTAATTAATTTTTTAGTTTTTTTTTAAAACGTCACTTAACGTTTCTCCTGTATTGTGGAGGCAGACCCGGAGCAATTATTTGTAGGCATCTGCATTTTAATACTCGTTCCGTGCGGGATTCGAACCCGCGGCCCTCATCGCGGCAACTCATTGCTAAGCCGCTGCGCCACGGAGCTGTCGACAATAAAAATAAATAGTGACGAAGATTATGTTTACTAAACGACCTGATGAGGCATGCAGGGTGTCGATGAATGCAGGTGGTGGCTCGGAGTAGTTCTATGTTCAGTTTTGGACTTGAAATGGGCTGCAATGATATATTAACACCTTTTTAGTTAAAAAAAAACCTCTACTATCCTCCTGTTGGCTGTCTGATGCGCTGTCCCAATGCGTGTTGGACTTTACATGTTCTCGAAAATATTTTTAATTTTTCCGACACACAAATCTCCTCATGTTTTTCTTCACTGCCGAGCACGTATTAAACGGCACGTACAATGAAAACGTAAATTTCATTTGTGCTGGCGGGAATCGAACGACAGACTATCTAATGAGAAGGTCGAACTCGATTTGCTTACGTACTATGAAACTTGAGAATGCTCCTTTATGGCCTTAAACTATCACAGTGATTCGCATTAAACTACATTTTGTATTGGTATTTTTTAATTTTAATTTGGTATTAGGAAGACGCTCCTGATTTGTTACACGGGATGACATGGGGTAGTGGATATTCTTACACCGCCGCTACACGGCACAATTAGTATTCGATTCTTATTATTGACACTAAAATTTGTATTCGATTTAGTTGGTAGGAATAAAAACACGCTCAACTCAAACGTACGCATACAAAACTGTTTGCTCTCGGATATTTTTTGCTTCAACTCCTAGTCTAGTTATTAGGGTTGCCAACTATTTAATATCAAATATAGTAATATAGTATTTTCAAGGCTAACCAAATCTAACCAAAACAGTAAAACAAATACCGTCTTATTACAAAATGTGGTTAATTGATAAGATCAGGTTTAAGCGATGGTTTAAGAAGAGTCTTTTACATTATAGAAGTCGCTTAGCCGCGGCGCCACAGTTTAGACATTTGCTGTCAAAATCCGTACCTTACAATTTAGTTCGCATATTCTTTTGTAAAACAGATTCTTGTTTAAACTTAAGACTAATTATAAACAATTTTTCTTAATAAGACGGATTAGTGAGGTAAAAAATTAAAACAACATGTAGGATGTTTCAAATTAAGATTTTATTTTCAAAGGAATATTTTTGTTGCTTTTAGATTAGCTCTTATTAACAGCATAACGCCATAGTCAGCCTCTTTTAAAAATAATTTAAAAGAAAGGTATGAAAGTGAACGCAAGTAAGACGAAAGTGATGGTTTTTGAAAGAGAAGTAAGTAAAACGTTATGTGAAATAAGAATAGAAGGGGAGATGATTGAGCAAGTGGATGAGTTTGTATATTTGGGATGTTTATTTAATGGAGATAGTAGATATGATAAGGATATAGAACGACGAGTGAACGCAGGAAATAGAGTGAATGGGGCTCTACGTGCTATTATGAAAAGTCAGAATGTGTCGAAAAAGGCACGTATGGCAATACATAATGCTGTGTTAGTCCTTACTTTAATGTATGCTAGTGAAAGTTGGGTCTGGCAGAAGAAGCATGAGAGTAGAATAAATGATGTAGAAATGCGGTCATTAAGGAGTATGCTAGGGCTGAATCTGAATGACAGGGTGAAAAATAGTGTGATAAGAGAAAAGTGTGGTTTGCAAGATGACGTTGTGACCAGGATTAAGAAAGGAATGCTTCGGTGGTTTGGTCATGTAGAAAGAAAGAACGAGGAAAGAGTGACAAAGCAAATTTATGTTGCAGAAGTGAACGGAAGAGTCGGGAAGGGACGCCCTAGACGAAGGTTTATCGACCAAATTGGCGATATATTGAAAATGGGCGAGATTAGAAGTACCCTTAACCGACGAGCGTGTATGCGTAGATATATGGATGTAAAGGAGGCGAGAGAAGTGTATCAGGATCGTGCCAAATGGAAGTCCGAAGTCTCTGCCTACCCCTCTGGGTGACAGGCGTGAGTGTTTATGTATGTAGTCTATAAAAATATATAGCCTACATTATATATTTTTTTTAGAATTATAGTATTCAGACCCGTAATATTGAAGGATACTATATTATTTAGTAGGGTTGGCAACCCTAAGTCTAGCATACATAGCTTTTGTATTACTGTTTGTTTCACTCGAAATAAAATGTTGTTTATAATTTGACCCGAGATATGCGACTGTAGTTTCGAAAAACCATTTTTCAGTTCTGCGTTTTCTTTCAGATTGATAAAGAGGTCATTATTACTTTTTGGTATTGGTTGCTGACGTACTGTACCATTCGGATCCTATACGAATAAGGATGTCACTTTGTGTAGGATGCGTAAACAATCTACTTAAAAAAATATACTAAATAAATATTTAAATCGTTATTGATTTTACGTTGAGGCCGCTTTTATTAGGGTTCCGTACCCAAAGGGTAACCAACGGGACCCTGTTACTAAGCCTCCGCTGTCCGTCCGTCCGTCCGTCCGTCTGTCTGTCTCTCTGTGGGCTGTATCTCATGATCACAGAATGTGTATTTCTGTTGCCGCTATAACAAAAAAGAATAAAAATAAATTAAAAGTTAAAGGGGGCTTCCCTACTAGAAATGTGTGTGATGGTACGGAATCCTTCATGCGCTGCGCGAGTCCGACTCGCACTTGGCTGGTTTTATTAATCAGGTAACGTAGGTTTCTGCCGCGCGGAGCCGCTAAAGCCAAAGATTGTGAATAGATGCTGCTTGTGGGGGCTGGTCTGCTCGGGGTCGCTATGCCCTAATAAACTCCATATTTTTAATCGTTCTTTATTATGAGTACATCATAGAAAATGCTTCCGTTACTGAAGGGTCTATTATCGTTTTCCATACTGTATGATAAACATTAAGTAATTTATACAAATAAATAAAATTGAAGTGTCTGTTTGTAATGTTAAAATTACAGCTTTTTACTCAATGCATATGAAAATATATACGGTACCTATAACAAAAATACAATTTAAAAAAATTTTGTCTGTCTGTCTGTTTGTTCCGGCTAATCTCCGAAACGGCTGGACCGATTTTGACGGGACTTTTACTGGCAGATAGCTGATGTCATAAGGTAAACTTAGGCTACTTTTATTTAAAAAAAAATAGGGTTCCTCGCAAAAAAGTTAAAATCCTAAATGATGATTCTTTTTTTTATTTGTAAGTTGCTGCTTCTCATGTGGTCCCATATAAATTTGATCAAGGTCTGACCAGTAGTTTTTGAGTTATCCTTAATAATTTAAGTATATTGAAATCGGTTGTACAAAATTTTTAATTTTAACACTTGTCCAGTCAAAGGTACCTCATTTCGAAACGGTAGTATATTTGAAAAAAAAAAGACTGACACTTGACAAAGAAAAGCTTATTTTCTTATGTCACAGTAAAAATTATTGTAGGAACTTGAGCTGACTTGACCGAAATTCAATAGACTCTAGTCAATGCAGCGTCTATTTCTCCTAACGATGCCCCGTCAAGAGGCGAAACACGTCTTATTCACACGTCCTATTTACACGTAAACACGTTCTATTATCGACGGTGGTGTGTCTTTCCTATTGTAGTAATGTTGGGGGTAGTTGTAAGGTAGTGTTAGAATTAGTATTTATGGATATTATTTGGCAAACAATAATGTTTAACCTACACTCCTATAATGAGAATGTGTAATGTTTATAGATTTAATTTGTTTGTATCGTTAAGTTGCTATTTTACGCTGGTATTCCGTGAGAGCGTGGTCCCTCCTCGGTCGAGCCGACCCATTCATGCTACAACCACAATACAGCTGCACCGTGGCTCTACCAGTGTAAACTTGCATAAAATAAAGCAAGCTATCCTCTTCGCGTTCAAAGTGAGCAAAACCTAAGCCACATAGTTGTAGTTACGAGTACCGAGAATAAGTCTTAGAGTATGTATAACATTTAAATATACTTTAGGCGTTTTTAATGGCGTATAAACCCGTGCTCCAGTTTTCTGTTCTTTCGTATGTCAGCAAGTCATAAGCGATCGTAAAACTATTTCGCACTGCAAATATAATCACAGATCAGGGGCTGAAGTTACAGCCTATATACGTCCCACTGCTGGGCACAGGCCTCCTCTCATTTCTGAGAGGGTTTTAGGGCAAGGAAATGTCCGCCGTGCTGCCCCATTGCGTGTTGGCGAACTTCACATGTCTTCGTATATTTTTTTATTTTGATTTCTCATACATGCAGGTTTCCTCACGATGTTTTCCTTTACCGTCGAGCACGTGGTAAATCAGCACTTAAATTGCAATTAACAATTTCATTGGTGCCGGCGGGGATCGAACCCGGGTTGCTCGCGTACTGTGAAACTTACAGCGAGCGCTAACCATCTGAGCTACCACGGATCAGTGGCTAGGCGTGGAATTATTTTTATTTATAATATAGGAGTGAACCGTGAAGTGGCGGTGTAAGAATATCCACTACCCCATATCATCCTGTGGGTTTCGTAAGAGGCGACAGAGGGAAACAAACTAGGAGATGGGCAGCAGCGTCTTCCTAATCATCATCATCATCATCATCATCATTACAGCCCTTCAAAAGTCTACTGCTGAACATAGGCCTCCCCCAAGGAACGCCACAAGGCACGGTCTGTATCCATTGACTTCCTGCATGTCTTACCAGGTCGTCACTCCATCTAGCGGGGAGACGCACTACACTTCGCCTGTCTTCCTAATAACGACTGAAAATAAAAACCTGCGGTTGCGCCCGCTTGCCTGGCGTGGCAACTATGGCAAAATCCCTCTTATGAGGCAATCTATAGGGAAGGCCTATGTTCAGCAGTGGACGTTTATAGGCTGTAATGGGTGGATGGATAACAATAATATACGAGCTATCATTCCACCTTATGGTAAGTGGTAACTACAGTCTAGGTTGGCCACCTTATTTCATGGGGCCTGCGCATATCCACCTCACAGGGGCAAGAGTTACATCGGACTCGAACAGACTAAATACATACATGGTGTAAGAGCCACGGGAACGCTTTCGCTCCTCTTAGGTGGACAACTCCTCCCTCTTAGATAAGGCGCACCAGAACATAAGGCGCACCTTACTACACGGCTTCCAACTCCACCTGTGCAACGGTTCCCCCCAAGTTCCTTACGTGGAGGTCACGGGGCCAAGAAAAACGAACACATGAAAGCACCTACTTTGTCAACCCCAGTGAATCTGGTATATGGCAAAGATTCATCCACAAAGGGTAGGACGAACAGCGCGTCGTAATACCAACCCTCATCATCATCAGCTCAGTTGCATCAGCTGTATTGCCGCGCCAGGGTCGTGGCCTATGCTTGAAGTGGACTGATGGTCTCAATGCGTTCCAATAGCCAATTACCATCAGGTAGGCTGTTGTCCCGTTTGTCATTATATTAAAAGAAATATTTATTTATATATATACTAAAGTTAGTACGTTCGCTTGTCGATTCACTCTGGATTTAGGTTTGAAAATATTTTGTTTACATTTCGACGATAATTTTAACTCGTTTGAAACAGCGAAGCGTAAGTTCCTGAGAAAACGTACGTTTGAGAGATTTAATGTTATCCGCGGTCATGCCGATTCATTCGTGTTTCAGTCATAATAGAGAAAATATTATTGATTCAATATAGAATATTACATTATCTGTACATATTGAATGTCAATATTTTACCAAGAACCTTTAAAAATACCTCTGTCCTGGGTGGTCATAAAATTTTACAAAAAAATTGTACAATTAATCTTATGAGATACTAGCGATCGGCCCCGGCTTCGCACGGTTGATTTCTGGATCTCGTCAACAACGCCACCTACCGGGTCCAATTTTGAATCTAAACCATTCTCAGTGACACAAAATTTCATCAAAATCGGTCCAGCCGTTTATGAGGAGTTCAGTCACATACACACGGACAGAAGAATTATATAATATATAGCATGTATTATACATATAAACTCTGGAATCATTCTGTCTGTTGAATAAAACCGCATCAAAATCCGTTGCGTAGTTTAAAAGATCTAAGCGTACAGACGGCGGGAAGCGACTTTGTTTTATACTGTTGCTATGTAGAGATAACAGAACCAGCATGGTAGCGATCACATTATTCCCAGAAGTTATTTTTATTCATGTCTTCCATAATATAAGGGTTATTATACCCTTTTTTATACATTTTAATTTAAAATAATTTTTAAACTATTGACGAACTGAACATTTTCTGGAATTTTAAAATGAAAACTATTTTCCGAGTACTAAACTTAGATACAAGTGTTGATTGATAATAACTATTCTGATATTGCTGTGTAGTGGCGGCGATACAACCACACAAAAAGATACGAGACTTGATACCATGTATTTCATTTTCTATTAAGTCTCGGTTGCTTTAATTTCTATGTTACTTTTTTATTTGTTTATTTCGTTTCGAAGTTTTCAACCTACCTATTTACTACGAAAGGAGGCTATACGTCTATGAGTAATTAACTTTCTTTATATCTATCTTGTTTGTATATGACTGTTTGTCTCTAATAAATTAAAATAACATAACATAAAACATAAACACTCACGCCTGTCACCCAGAGGGGTAGGCAGAGACTACGGACTTCCATTTGGCACGATCCTGGCACACCTCTCTCTCCTCCTTTACATCCATATATCTACGCATACACGCTCGTCGGTTAAGGGTACTCATAATCTGGCCTTTTTTCAATATAACGCCAATTTGGTCGATAAACCTTCGTCTAGGGCGTCCCTTCCCGACTCTGCCGTTCACTTCTGCAACATAAATTTGCTTTGTCACTCTTTCCTCATTCATTCTTTCTACATGACCAAAATAAAAATAAAAAATTAAATTAAAATAAAATAAAAAATGGGAGGAACGCATTTTTGTCATGATACAATATGGTTGATAAGGACGTCCATGATTAAGATACAAGTACTCGATACGATACGCCTGATCACAGAATACTCTCTACCGGAAGTATCTGATCAAGATATCTATGCCAAAATAATCATAGTAATATGTTAATAAACCTTACACAACTTATCACAAAACGACATTGTTGCGTATGAATTCTGTCTGTATGTGATGGAATTTTATATTTCAGTTTTCATTTCACCCACTTCCAGATTCCATACGTCTGAATTTTTATAACGCCGACGTATTAAGAACTGACGGCAATGCAGTAAATTCATGATGGCCTAAAAAATCAGTTATTGAGTTTTTCCATCAAGAAATTCCCAATAGCTGCCCAGATTCAGGAAGTTGGCGGTGTCTCACCCCCGTGCCTCGGAAAGCACGTATTTGGTCCTGCGCCTGATCTCTCTCCGGTCGTGTCGGTTTACCGTCCCATCGGACTATGAGAGTGAGGGAATAGAGAGTGCACCTGTGCTTGCGCATACACTTGGGCACTATAATCCTGTCCTCGGTAGATGCCTCCTCCAGACATTATTATTTTCATGATGGCCTAGTATTCTCATTAGGATGGTCATAGCTCATGCGCTCGTTGTTTTAGAGTTATTTTTTTTTAATTTGATATTACTATTATTACTTATATAGATTTACACGCATCTAGTAGGCGGTTGGCAGCGAAAATAAAGCGTTGTTTTATTAGAACGCGAGCAAAAAAAGAAATATTTACCTAGGTACCGTGTAAAGATCCGTGTAGAGAACCGAGGACCCTTTTTCTGATAATAAATGAGGCATTACATCTTAGTCCTCAGGGGCAACGCTTCTACATTTTGATTCTTAATGGAGGATAGATGTAGGTGTCTATGGGTCTCAACATCCACTTACTATCAGGTCAACTGTGTGCTTGTTTGACACCCTAATTCTCTTTAAAAAAAAACGTTAAATACCCAGATCGCACTGACAGCAGCGTCAAAGGTATGAAGCGGAGGTCTATGTCCAGCTGTGGACTATTACGTTTCGATGAAGAAGATTCTGGTGTAGTGTGATCCATGTACTTACAATGTTATTATTTAAATGTTAAGTAAATGAAAATAAGTAAAATTTTAGTGTTCAACAAAGGTTGTAACAATTATGATAAAAAAAAGGAGAGCAAACGTGCTAAAAGTAAGTCTGCTCTGGTGATGAATATTTTAATTTTTAACGCCGCACCATGCCGCACGCATTAAGGGCTAAAATATTAAGGCCTAATAACATAATTGTATATAAGTTTGGTACTTACAGCTCATGTTGATTTGTTTGTGGCGCAAAAATTTCAGATTTCATAAACTCGAACAATACTGTTAGATTCTTTCTATTAACAATGAACACAGTCACTTTATAACATACCGAAGCTTGTGTGAAAAGCAGTGTAAGAATATCCGCTAGTATTTTTCCGTGGGTGTCGTAAGAGGCGACAGAGGAAAACCGACACAGGAGATGGGCAGCAATATCTTCCATATAGCAACTCAAAATAATAAAAATTGCAGTTCCAAACCAACTGCTAAGCGTGGCAACTACTGCAAAATACCCCTATGAGGCTTTTTATCGGAGAGGCCTATATATTTTTCATAAAGGAAGGACTTTGTCGCTGACACGATTATAACGCTACTATACTACACTGGTACCTAGAGTTACAACAAAAAATGTTAAATAAACTAAATTAGTAACAAATAACATATTCATTACTGAATAATTAATCTCTTTAAATCAGGGTTTCCAACATTTTGACCAGGGACCACAAGGTGAAAGAAAAAACTGTGTTAATCTAACAAATTATAATCACAACATTTAACATAATTATATAATAAACTGAAAAGAAGCATTCATTAACAGTATTATTTGTGTATTTACTGTAAAAGCTAGAAGGTACTTAATAACTACTTAGTAACGCGTGGTGTTGTACTGCTCGCGTGACGAGAAAATATTAAATATGTTATTTAAAACGAATAGGTATGTAAAATATTTAAATCTTTCACGGACCATATTTCAGCTCTTGCGGACCACTGGTTGGGAATCACTACTTTAAATGAAATTAATTTTACAGATTTTATCGCGTTCAATTTTAACTTTTTACTTCCCGACGTTTCGGGTGATTTACAGCACCCATGGTCACAGGGGGACGCATATAAAAATTAAAATTAAACACGATAAAATCCTTAAAATTAGTTACATTCAATGTGTCTTATTTTCGTAAATATAAGAAATAATTAATTAATCTTTTATTTACTAACAAACAAAGTATTCTGGCATCTGATAACGGATCTGATGAAATACTATTACAACTACCAATCAATTACAAATGTAAATTACATTTACGATTACATATTTATGTTCAGTAGTGGACTTTTATAGGCTGTAATGGATATTTAGGTATGGTTATATTCCTATATATCTCTAGTTTATATCCTATTTACTTGTTCTAAATGGTTTATCATTTTTAGTCCGTATATTATGTGTTCACATTTTTTGTATTCACGAGAATAGTTCATATTATTTCGCGCATTTCATCGCGTTTTTTTATATTTATGAACTGTAAATTGCGATTTTTTTTATTCTAACTGTGTATCAGTTTATAGAGTTACATCTGCTAGGTGGTAGGTTTCTTTTCTATCTAGGAGTTCGTCTAGGTAGGAGCAACCTTATTACATATTTCTGCAGCCAAATAAATGTACTTGCACAGCTGTGTTGAAATTCGTTTATCACTTCATAAACAATGAGGTGACAGGCGTGGGCGGTATTCTCATTTGTCGTTCAGAGGTAGGCAGAGACTACGGATTACGGAAAAAACATTTCAATCAAGCGGGTGAATACGACGCGCGGGCGTGCCGACCGCGTTCGACAATTGACCTCATCTTTGTACACTATGTCTAGTATATCTTAAGGGTCATTAATGAGCTATTTCAAAACGAACAATACGTCTCTATTTTTCTTTCGTTTTCAAGGCCAATCATCATAATTTTTTTTATAAAACTGAAATGACAGTTCACTTGGTAAGTGGCTAGTGCAGTACCTTTACAGCTGCAACCAACTTCAAGCAAAGGAGGCTACAGATACGTTGTCACCTCTGAGGATTAAAACGGAATGCCTGTCATTATACTAGCTCTCTATAACATTAAAATCTTCAAACAGTAGAACAAGCACTGCTGCTTGGTTGTCGAAATACGTAAGACGGTGGTATCTACCCAGACAGACTCCTTGGCATAACAGGAGTCTTGCCACTTCCAAGTTGACAGGACTCGGAAACCATGAATGGACTAAATGGGGTTATTTCAGTTATATTTATAGTTCAGAGCGGAACACAGCAGTGTAGCCACTGCTGCTTTGCTGCAGTAATAGTTAAGACTTGTGGTCTTCTCATATATTACAAACTAGCTGGTACCCGGCGCGTTGCTGCCGCAGAAGAAATAATTGTGGAAATATCGTTTTAAATATGGAAGAGTTGTATTGTTTAATTAGGAATGATAATAAAATCATTGAAATGAGGGCATCCACGACTTTTTCTGCCACCATGGCGGCGCCACTTAAAAGTGAGGTATAATATTTGACAGATATCATAGCGGGGAAGTTAATTTGTTCGGAAAATGTAAAGATTAATGTTTCTTTCAGTGGTATTAGCTATATTTTATATTAATAAGATTAAAAATAAATAAACCAAACCACAGATATTAAAAGTAGAAAAATTTAAAAAGAGTTAAAAATGTGCAAAAAATGAAAGAGCAAACCAGTGAGGTTTTGTGTATTAATATAATACTTTTGAAACTGATAAACTTTTATTGAAAACTACCTTCTCAATTAAATGACATTGTGTAACAAAAAAATTACCTCAGTGTCAACAGGCGACATCTGTTGAGCAGAAAATTATTAGCCCTCATTGAATGACCTATAACTTTCAACTAAATTGTCGTTACGATACGCGCGCCACCTAGTGTAAGTTAATTCTACTATGCCTATAACCTTCGCGTAAGTGCAAGCAATAAGCTGACAAAGTTTTAACGCAACCTGATGAACGGTATGGCAGCGCATAAAATACGAATAAGCAAAATATTTTTTATATATTAGATATCTACTCCGACGAACACCTACAAGAAGAGCTGTATAACCTATTTACAGACCTAAACGTGTAATATCAATAAATATAACAGTTTACAAATGTGCGCCAAGTCAAATCGTTATATCGATGCATGCTCGATATGGAGCAGCTCTAAAAATAATCGACACTTTCATTGGAACAGTGCAAAAGGTCAGCGGGGCGATGTGGTTAACTGACTAGCCAACATGATCGATTCGACCAACTTATAAAATGCACTTGGATTAGTAAACATTTCGTTTCAACACCATAGACAATGACTTAAAACTAGCTGCATTAATAACTTTGTAATGTTACTGTGTGTAAACTGTTAAAAATAAACATTTTATGAAGAAAACGACTTACATGCATTACTATTTACTACTATTAGCTTTACTTTTTCATTTGCGGGATAAATAGGGTATTATTATCAAAATCAAAAAGTTTTTTAAATCTTTTTGAATAAGTACCACTTTCTCTATAAGGCTGATTTGAAAATAAGTGCTTCCGTTACGATCTTCTTATTTGGGCCCATTTTTAGTCGTTATAGCGGTCAAACCGCGAACTCACTTATTATGCTCATTATCAAGGAAGCCCACGTATTGTGACGGGCAACTCGGAACCCTACCTCTACATTGTGCGTGGCCCGACACGCACTTGGCCAGTTTTTTTTTATTTTTCTACTTTTAGGAATAACCGTAGTTTGGTTTATCCATGTCTAATTTAATTAATATAAAATATAACTAATATTTCAGAAAAAAATCTCTACATTTTCTAACAAGTTAACTTTCACCACTATGAAATCTGTCAAATATTTGCTCAGTGGCGCCGCCCTGATGGCAGAAAAAGTCGTGGTTGCCCTAATTGTAGCCGAAGCTGAGCTATCGCGTGAAATTTTCATCAAAAAAACTACGTTAGTTGGTGGTAGGACTCCTTTTCTGCCTAGAAATTTCTCTGAGTAGGTACCAAGCTTTAGCTTCGAGATAGAGAGCCAATATAATTAAAGTGTGCCAAAGTCGCTATCAAAGTTCCGAAGTACTGCGGTATATATAATACAACTCTGTACTATGGAGCCGCTCCCCTGGCTCATCAAGATCTTTCCTTTTCCTTTCACTGCTAAAACAGGTTGGGAGGCATTCTGTCTGGTTGCATGTTTATTTGTCACTTCAGCTTACATTTGCAGCCTTCTTTGTTTGTACTTGGCTGCAGATCAAATGTTGTGTCACTTCAGTTTTATAAAAATCTTTTTAATTTTTCTAGTAGATATGATAAGAATATAGAACGATGAGTTAACGCAGGACATGGTAAATGAGGGACACGGAATAAAAGGGGGCTTTTCACTCTATTGTGGGAAGCCAGAATGTGGAAAAAAAATGAGCACGAGAGTAGAATAAATGGGTAGAAATGCGGTCATTAAAGAGTATGTTAGGGCTGAATCTGAATGACAGAGTGAGAAATTGTGTGATTAGAGAAAAGTGTGGCTTGTAAGATGGTATTGTGACCAGGATTAAGAAAGGAATGCTTCGGTGGTTTGGTCATGTAGAAAGAATGAACGAGGAAAGAGTGACAAAGCAAATTTATGATGCAGAAGTGAACGGCAGAGCCGGGAAGAGACGCCCTAGACGAAATTTTATCGACCAAATTGGCGATATATTGAAGATGGACCAGATTAAGAGTACTCTTAATCGATGAGCATATATTCGTATGTATATGGATGTAAAGGAGGTGAGGGAGATGTGTCATGATCGTGCCAAATGGAATGAGTGAGTTGGATAGAATGGAGTGAGTGTTTATGATTATGATTATGAATTTTTCTATGTGGTAGAGCCACGCCGAAGCTGCATTATGGCAGCAGTTTATAGGTCGGCTTACAGACCACGCTCTCAAAGAGTACCAGCGCTAAATAAGTAGCTACATGATGCTGCTGTGTTTGAAATCAAGCCATTACGTCGTAGTTATTTTTCTCTATGCAGAATTTTTAATTTCAAATAACTTCTTTTACTTTGTGAAATGTTTATACAAACCGTACTGAGTATGATCGATTGGCTTCTATTTCGGTGCTGGCGCTATAAACACCAAAATGTGCTGTTGTTGTTTGCGAACCGTGCGAACAGTGCTCTGATTGTTTGTGTAAGGCACGCAAGGCACGTGGCTTTGGCCAGAGTGCTGCAATGTCGTACACACCTGCGTTTTTTATAAACGTTATTGTTTGAAAACTCATTTTTTTAAATAGCTAATTGGTTTTGTTTGTTAATTAGTGGCATGCAAATCTGACACATGTTTTTAAATTAATAACGTTGAAATATGTCAGATTTGCATGCCATAAACGAACATTATTTTTGATATAACAACAATGCAGTGGGCATTGTTGTTATATTGAAAAATCATCATCTTTGTGGGAAGGAAAAAAAGACACCGCTTAACATTTGATATTGTTAACACAGCAATATTACAGTAACAATAATTGCTATTGTTTTTTTATAGGCGCTACCATAACTTTAATTGGACGTTATTAGTAACATTAAAAACTTTGCGTAAATGAACTCATAATAACAGCCTATTTATGTCCTACTGTTGGATTCAGATTCCT
This sequence comes from Parnassius orleans, assembly GCA_029286625.1. Lineage (NCBI taxonomy): Eukaryota > Metazoa > Arthropoda > Insecta > Lepidoptera > Papilionidae > Parnassius > Parnassius orleans. Next base: position 617,066 of record JAGSMP010000299.1, read on the forward strand.
CTCATAAATCTGAAATACTCAGGAGGCTGAGTCGACGCTGGTGGTCAGTCCAAAAAACGGGAAGAGTCCTTCGTGCTGTTTCAGGGCGTGTTAAAGCACTCTATGCTTCTAAATATTTATATACTATTGTTGTCGTGTAGGTTTCTCCATTATGTTTTCCTTCACCGCCGAAAAAGTAGTAAATTACCAGAGGCGTAGCGTGGACTAAAATAGACGTGGCCGAAGTCGCATCAGCGAGGCCCCTTTTCTTTCGTTCCCAAGATCTACCCAATAAATCTATCCTACCAAACATGCTTTGACACGACATACCTACTCATAGCCATTAATCCTTGACAAGTCTCGTATTCCGTCAATCTAACGGTCGCGGTATTAGGAGGTAGTTACAACGGCCTCGCAGTCGCACTTAAGAGGGGCTTCTTGTGAGGCCCCAAACAAACACGCTTTTAAATTTGTGACATTCTTTTTCGAGCGTAAAAGTGATCAAATTAATTAGTCACCTGTGGTAAAGTCTGGGGGCATCGCATTTTAAGGGGCCTCGCGAGGCTCCATTTAAGTGCGAGGCCGTGGGCGAGGGCCCACTTCGCCCACGCCTAGCTACGCCACTGTAAATTACTATGTTAATTTGCAATTAATTTTAACAGTACTTACAGTCGGCATACCACCCCACATGTCAGTTATTTCACAGTCACTTATTTTTACTTTTAAATCCCGACGTTTCGGGTGCTTTATAACACTTTTTTAGATTCCTAAGGTAATTGCATCTAATAAGGGCCGGGTTTTTGGAAATCTTTATACATCAATGTTGGGAAGTCTGTTAATTTGTAAGACATCATGATCAAATAAACTGTTTTTATTGGAAGAGAAAATATTGTACAAAAACAAGGCACCAATGGCCAGGTACTTACAAAATAAGTTCTTTAAAAGCTTGTCTGTGGTCCTTATTGGGCACTAGGGCTCTAAATAAGGCCCATAATTGAACTGCAAGATTTTAGGCGTTGTATACCAGAAAAATCACATCTTTAGAAAGCAATAGCTTTAAACTACTATTAAGTTCGTGGCTTTCGAATAATGAAACGGAAATTCATATAAATTAGTGTCGTGGCCCATATAAAGTATTAGGACATGTATATAAGTTATAACTAATCTATTTTCTAGTTATAAATGAAACAAATTGTAGTTTTATGCAGATTTTTATTAACTCTTAGTAAAGAAAATCACAAAATGTTACTAATCAGTAATTTTTTCAATCTTAGTCCTTGGATCTTATTAGGTATTACACTTCTGTAATCATAGTCGATTTATTGTCACTAAAAGGATTTTTTATATTGTTTCATCCACAAAATAAGTAAGTTTATTTACGTATTATTTTTTGGTGTTAAAGGCATGCCTATATTTGAAAACTTCTTAATTCTCTCTACCAATTCCTTTTCCTATGTGTCGACAAAACACCTTTTCTTCTCATCCTCTTCAGCACGCTTCCAGATTTTATGTGATTTTTCAACGTTCGCCGTAGTATATTGTATTTTAAAGGTGCTGCATGCTTAGACATTTGGTTGTTTTTTATATCATCTAGAGCATCCTGAAGATCAATTAGAGACCATCCTGAGTCCCGTTTTCTTTTTTGCGAAGGTTCCATTTTTGTCTTTACTGGAAACAATATACTTATATTATGTATGAACAATACTTATGTCAAAAGCTACTGTTGATTTGCGTAAATAATATCTTATAAAACTACGTAAAAAAGAATGGGTAAATGTGTTGCGTAGTATAAAACTCAAAAGCGTCTGGATTTCTTTTTCAATAATATTTGAAGTCCAAGGAAGGAAAGGTGTCTAGACATGTGGCTTTTTTGTGCGATAGCAATGGCCTAGCGTGGCGACCTGTCGTTATCACCGCACAAAAGTGCCACTTGCCAGGCCAGCTGCTTATTTAAACTTTTATAAGTCATTTAAGTAACTGATCATGCCTATTTTAAAACTTCGTACCTCTAATAAGGTTATTTGGAGACAAAAAGTGGACCTTATTAAGCACTTAGATATGTTCTGAGAAAACCAAACAAAATCGATATAAAAAGCAATAATTTTGGTAACTTATCTCGTCAATCCACGTTCTGAAAGTATTTTAACGTTACTATTGCAGAATTATTACATAACGACCGGGTTTTATTACTAAAACAACGCAAAAATTGATCAGCATATTTTACAAATTGAGTCATGTCGACCGCCCCTGAGGTTACACAAAGAGCCACTGAAAAAATGGCCACCGTGAAAGCAATGAACGTCGGTGCGCTTTTGTAATTGTTTACTGGGGAGTGGCCGCGCGATATCTGTTTTAGTTTAAGTATTAAGTGCGGGAAGTTTGAAAAGATGGACCTTATTTGGAACCGGCCCTTTTAGGCGCACAAGGTAGGTAATAGGTTCAATTTTCCAAAGTTAAAATTTGGACATATCTCCACGTTTCAGGATCTCTAGAGTTTCATCCCGACAGACCAAACCCAGTTGCATTCATTTTTTTTACCGAGTTCAAAAAACGAGAAGGTTCTATAAACGCTGCGAATGTTTTTTTATATGTACGTTTACCAATTTCAATCTTTCAATATCAATTTAAATAGACTATATTTCAGCGTTATATTTTAGGGGCCCACCATGTTGTAGTGGTGTGGATATTCTTATCCACTACTCCGTATCGTCCCGTGGATGTCGTAAGAGGCGACAGAGGAAAACAAACTAGGACAATAAAAAACCGCGGTTGCCAAACCGCCTGCCAAGCGTGGCAATTGTAACAAATATCTGGCTTATTTTCAGGAGTGTTTGATCGGCTGTAATCATGAATAATTAATTTTGGGGGTAGTCCTAAGTATATAAATAAAAAAATACACCTCAGGGTGGAGAAATAGGTTATGAAGTTTTTGATGTTACTATTTAAACGAAATTCTGGTTTCATACGTGGTAGAGCCATGCTGCAGCTATATTAATAGTATAGTTGTAGCACGAATGGGTCGGCTCGACCGGGGAAGGACCACGCTTTCACAGAATACCAGCGTAAAATAGCAGCTTAACACTGCTGTGATTCGTATGGTGAGTGTAGAGAACCGGAGACCGTTTTTACTGGAAAAGAGGCATTCCATCTTAGTCCTCACGGGTGACAACGCATCTGCATTTTGATTCTTTATTGAGGATAGATGTTGATGTATAAGGGTCACAGCAACCACTTACCATCAGGTGGACTGTGTGCTTTTTTGTTACCCTATACTATAAAAAAATACATTCTGGTTGTTACCTTGAGCTTGTGATATGCCTTATTCAACTCAAAATAGTAAAAAAGCAATTAAAAACCGACTTCAAAAACTAAAAAAGAAAAACATAATTCCTACATAATAGCTTGTGAAGTTGGTGTTGTTGTGGAACAACTTGTTTTGAAGAAATAAATTCCCTAAAATTATGTGGAAATTATTTTATTCTTAAAACCTAAATTTTTGAATCCGTTTTGACAATTTTAAGTAAAATTTTTCGTTTCCTATTTCAACGCAAGCGTTTATTTTTTACACTATTTGTCTTATTATTTCGTAGGTATCTTAACTTTACTTACTATATGTATCACTATCACACTACCACTACAGTCCATCACAAGTCCACTGCTGAACAAAGGACTTCCCCAAAGACTGCCACAGAGTACGGCCCTGTGCCAACTGCATCCATCGACTACCTGCGTGTTTTATCAGGTCATTTCTCCATTTAGTCGTCCAATACTGCTCTTGTATATTGATATAATAATTTAGCAATCTACATAATTACGCCAACATTATATAGATTTTGTTATTATCCCATTTTGTACCGTCGACTATGAGAAAGGCAGAAGTCAGAAGGATCTAATGGCTCCCAAAATGTGGGAGTATACATTAATTATACTTAATAAATTTTAAGGTAGTAATATCAACGGAGCGCTCGCAATTGTTTTTAAATTTACCACTTGTACTGATAAGTTATAGTCATATCATCTAAGATGCGTGTAGTATTGGAGCGTAAGCTGCTACTGCTGTAATATAATCAGTCAGGCTCAAAGGTCAAAACAAAGTTTTACTTTACTTAATATAATTATGCGGCACACCTAATAAACTATTTATTTTCCACTCAAAAACCTTGCATGTATATATAACTTAAGTATTTTGTTTGTTTGTTTCAGAAATACGTTGTCAGTACTGACCGCAGTGGGGACATACATGTTCATGTTCAGGTGAGTCCATGTCAATTGATATAATAATAATTAGGGCCGATTCTTCAATAATCAGGTGAAAGTTATCCATCAAATTAATCTTAACCAGACTGAACATAAAAGTGAAACAATTTTCTTCACGATGTTCCTTTACCTCCGAACATGTGGTAAATCAGCACTTAAAATTGAAATTAACAATTTCATTGGTGCCGGCGGGAATCGAACACGGGTTGCTCGCGTATTGTGAAATTTACAGCGAGAGCTAAGCCCCTGAGTTACCACGGCTAAGGCGGTAGTAACCACATATAAAAGTATCATACCTATCTGGGATTAACAAGACACTGAAATCAAGTTTACTACGCACTTTACGTCACTGTAAATAACCTAAACATAGTTTATTTTTATATTAACAAACAACTGTATCTCTGTATCTGGTTTGTAAAATCGGCCTTAACTCTTATAAGATTCCTTGATTAATAATAATAAAAAAATTGTAGAATAATGTTGTATCAGTATCAGTAGGAGTCCATAAGAGCAAACAAAGGTTATATGAACTTTACCATGAAATGTCATATAACCCTAGCGTCGAATTTAGGGAATATGTAAAAAAATATTCAAAGATATTTAAAGGAGTGTGCTCCAAAGCCAAGTCTTTGCATTTGAGCAACAAAATTAAGACGGCTTCTAATAAAGTTAAAATGACGTGGAGTATAATTAATAGTGAAACTGGTAAGGTCAACTCTCGCAATTCAAACTACCGGTTAAGTTTTAACAACAAATTAACTGAATCAGATCAGGATGCTGCAATGGTTTTTGAAAAATATTTTACTGATATTCCGATCTTGACCACTAAGTCACTGAATTCTTCTCCTGCCGCCGCCGAATCATTACTTAAACAAAATGTAAATGCGTGTACAAAGAATTTTACATTTCATAAAATATCATTATATTGATATTAAGAAAACTGCGGATCTGTGGGGGATTTCCGCTAAAGTTTTTGCGTCTATAATCGATATAATCGCGCCTCAACTAGCTATTATTTTTAATACTAGTATCGAATATGGTGTGTTTCCTGATTTGATGAAGCATAGTAAAGTAATACCTTTATTTAAATCTGGTAGTACATTAGACCCCGCCAATTTTAGACCCATTTTTGTACTGCCAACACTAAGTAATTTAAAAAAAGATATTCTTGATCAAATGTTAAATTTTTTTAATGTTAATAATTTACTTCATAAAAATCAATTCGGTTTCACAAGGGGTCGCTCGACAACTGATGCTGATGTTGAGCTGATTAAATATATTTTCAATGCATGGGAGAATTCACAGGATGCTTTGGGTATATTCTGTGACCTATCCAAAGTCTTCGATTGTGTTTACCATGAAACATTAGTCAGGAAACTACAACACTACGGTGTAAGAAGTAATGCTCTTAAATTAATTGTAGAACGCAAAAAGTTGTCATTAATAGTATGAGCGATATAATCCGTAAAATTAGTTTTATTCAATATTTCTAATTTGTTTTGTGTTGTTAATTGTGTAACATACATGATTGTAAACTGTTATTTAAAAAAAAAGTCCCGCTGGGTTTCGTGCTGGTTCTTCCCAGGACAGAGGTTTTTTTCGAACCAGTGGTAATTAAACAAAAGAGTGACTTTCAATAAGTATTATTTATAATCTATATTGAATAAAAAAGTTTCTGTTTCGGTTTCTATCGTTACAATTATTAATTGAATTGAATTCATTAAATTCTGGTATGTAGTGGAGTCTCGCTGCAGCTTTATTATGGTTTCAGTACGCAATGCTGCAGTTATATTATGGTTGTAGCACGAATGGGTGGGCTCGACCGGAGTTGGACCACGCTCACAGAACACTAGCATGAAATAGCATTTAATGCTGCTTTGTTTCGTATAGTGAGTTAAGGGTCCGGTGACCATTTTTACTGGTATCGAGGCATTCCATCTTAGTCCTCAGGGGTGACATTGCATCTGAATTTTGATTTTTATTCGACGATAAATGCAGATGTCTTTAGGACGTTGTATCCACTTAACATCAGGTGAACTATGTGCTCACGTGTCACCCTTATTATATTAAAAAAAATCCTATCTTGTATTTGAAACAAGGGTCATGACTCATGACTGGTGATTTACGTGGTGTCGGCTCGACCGGGGAAGGACCACGCTCTCACAGAATACCAGCGTAAAATAGGAGCTTAACGCTGCTGTGTTTCGTATGGTGAGTGTAGAGAACCGGACACTCTTTTAACTGGAAACGAGGCATTCCATATTAGTCCTCAAGGGTGACAACGCATCTGCATTTTGATTCGTAATCGAGGATAGATGTAAATGTCTATGGGCCACAGCAACCACTTACCATCAGGTGGACTGTGTGCTCGTTTGTCACCCTTATCCTATAAAAAAATGACTCGGCGGTTGTAGGGATGTCACCGGTAAAATTATTTAGCACTGGTCTAACCAGACACATGGCAGTGTATCTACCAAGTTCAAAGAAGAAAGGAGAAGTGCCGATGCACCGGCAGTGTTGTATATTTACACAACCATTTCAAGTAAATTTTTAACCCCCTATAACTTACAAGCTATTAGACCTACACTGACCCATTGCCACTTCAGCTTACTCATCAATAGCTTCTGAAGTGTTCAGACTTGTTTTGAAGAATCAAATCCCCGAAAATTATTATGTGGAAATTATGTTATTTCTAAATACTAAAATTTGAATCCGTTTTGACTTTTTTAAGTAAAATTTTTCGTTTCCAAGCTGAACGCAATTGTTTTTTTTTATATTATTGATCTTATAATTTCGTAGATATCTAAACTTTACTAGTTATATGTATCACTATCACACTACCACTACAGTCCATCACAACTCCACTACTGAACAAAGGACTTCCCCAGAGACTGCCACAGAGTACGGCCCTGAGCCAACTGCATCCATCGACTACGTGCGTGTTTCATCAGGTCATCTCTCCATCTAGTCGTCCAATGATGTGCTTTGTCGGTTACTCTGGTTTTATTGTGGTTATCATTACGAAGACTATCACGCAGAGAGACTCCGAGCATAGCTCTCTCCATAGTTCGCTGAGCGACCTTCATTTTAAATTAATATGTGTGTAATTTCCTATTTCACGCTGCACTTAGGGAGTAATCCCCCAGCGTAACCAGGTGAGTAAATAATGCAGAAGTGTCTATAGTTCTCACTTTTCCTTGATAGGCGTGTCCTCCTTGCAGTTTTGAGCACAGCGACAAGCTCATATTTACTTATATTTTAGTCATATAATGACGCATACTTCTATTTTTGTTCCTTTTGTTTGTTCGATTTAGAGCTTAAGATGTATAAAACTATAAAACTGTTCTTTTATTTAAATAATTACCTTAAAATAGTCGCTAAATAAATACCTATAGACCTATAAATAAGTAGACAGGTACCATTTTAAAAATTCGTTCAAAGGGAAGTGTAGAATGTTCAGTCCATGTCTGTGTACAACTTGACATTTGAATGTTAATACAAAGTTTAAATAATGATTTCTTATATTTACGCGAACACTACACGCTAACTATAACATCGAGACGTCAAACACCTCAGTCCCCCCCGTGACCATGAGTTGCTGTAAAGCACCCGAAACGTCGGGAATCAAAATAGTAAAATTAAACGCGATAAAAGCCGTAAAAATAGTTTTATACAAAGTTTAAATAAAATATGTTGGAAACCGACCATAAACATTGTTATTTTTATAATAACAATAATAATAATTTCTTTATTTGCTTCTAAACACAGTATTATAAGCTGGTACAAGTTTGACAGAGCCATATGGTTCGTCATAATGAAAATAGCATGCAAATAATAGATTGAATTTAAGAATAATTAAATTATATGTCAATCCATACTATTATATAATAAGATGTTTCAGTGTTTTAAATAACAATGAAATGTTGCTAGAAGAGAGAGTAGGATGTACGTATACTATAATAAAAAACAAACTACTGCAGTTATCCCCCGTCTGAGGCAATCTTTGAGTGAAAGTGAGGCCTATGTTCAGCAGTGGATTTTTGGTAGGCTTTAACTTTGATCCACCGTTATATTACCGTTATGTATACTAAGTTAATAAGCGGATTGGTTGCGTTTGACTATATATTTTATACGTGGTAGAGCCACGCTGCAGCTATATTATTAGTATTAGTTGTACCAGCGTAAAATAGCAGCTCAATGCTGCTGTGTTTCGTGTGGTGAGTGTAGAGAACCCGAGACCCTTTTTACTGGAAAAGAGGCACTCCATCTTAGTGCTCTCGGGTGACAACGCATCTGAATTTTGATTTTTTATTGAAGATAGATGTAGATGTCACAGCAAAAACTTACCATCAGGTGGACTGTGTGCTCGTTTGTTACCCTATCCTATAAAAAAATAACCTATTCTCTACTCAAATGTCGCTCTCTACTTCAGTATTTTGTGATGATCATTTCATTTCGAAAGCTTTTGCTGTCTAGGCTTATAAGGAAAACACAAACGGTTATGCATAACATCGAATCATTAAGCTTATGCCTGGCAATGGCCGAAAATGCCATCGGGTCCACAGACAACAGACTAAAGGCATTTAGTTAAGTAAGCTTCAAAATCATTATTAAACCCCGACGCAAAAAGAGGGGTGTTATAAGTTTGACCGCTATGTGTGTGTGTCTGTCTGTGGCACCGGAGCTCTTAAACGGCTGAACCGATTTGGGTGCGGTTTTTTATTTAAAAGCAGGCTTCCTAGCGGTTGTTCTTAGACATGATTTATCAAAATCCGTTGAGACGTTTCAAGGCCATCAGCTGTTTTGCTAGCTGCGGTAGGTTTTTTTTAATGATTAAAGTTATTATTAGTTCGTTACATCATCATCGTTACTCCAAGGGTAACGTTAATAAAAACTACATACAATTCGTTAAACAACACGTCGTCTTCGTTTAGTTGAACAAATTGACATTAGAACATGAAACTAATACGATAGAAAGTCAGGATTAAATTAAAATGCATTGTAGCTTAAGTTTCATTCAAATTGCAGGGAGACTTGAGCCAGCAGGACAGGAGATGCGTCTTCCTCACAGTCCACGACCTAGGGACCAACCGTAAGTTCTATTTCTCATTTGTCATGTAATTGATTGGCTGTAGGAATTTTTTTTTTTGGAAATTTATACACTATATCTCAGATTATAGAACAAAAAGTCTCTAATAAGAGCACCAGATATTGTCTATTTGTGACATTCTTATAATAAAAATGGAATAACATTTTTCATTCACTTCCAAAATTACGTAGTTTTAATAATTAAATCAAGTTTATAGGTGTCATCAGCATCACCATCATTACAGTCCACTGCATAACAAAACTTACTTAAAAAGGCTTCCTAAGGAGTGCCAGTAAACACGACGCTGAGCCTAACCAGTCTAACCAGGTTGTTACTTCATCAATTCACTATCCTACAGTTTGCTTACCGGTACGAGGCTCGAGAATATTTCATCCCTATCGGTGGTCGATTCTTCAAGCTATATAGCCAGCCTATTGCCACTATAGCTTACTGGCCGAATAAGGAAAGCTTACATGTGTATTTTGTAGGAAATCTGGAATCTAAATTAAGCTTTCACTTTGTCTTTAATTAAATTTAGATTCTAAATTTCCCTGTAATAGTTGCTAGGTAGGTCTTTTCTGCCTAGGAGTCTGCAGTCTGTGACGCATTCCATCTAAGTGCTCTGAGGTGATACTTGAAACAATGAAGGTGAAAATAGCCTTCATTGTTTGAAGTTTCAGGTACCCATGAGCTGTGGTAGCCACTTACCATCAGGTGGACGGTAAATTCCTTTGATAATTGTACGTGTAAGAGCCATGCTGCTGCAGTTATATTATGGTTGTAGCACGAATGGGTGGGCTCGACCAGGGAGGGACCACGCTCTCACAGAATACCAGCGTAAAATAGCAGCTTAGTGCTGTTGTGTTTCGTATGGTGAGAGTAGAGAACCGGAGACTCTTTATTCTGGATACGAGGCTTTCAATTTTAGTCCTCAAAGGTGACAACGCATCTACATATTGATACTTAATCGAAGATAAATGTAGTTGTCTATGGGCCACAGTATCCACTTATCATCAGGTGGACTCAGTGTTCGTTTGTCACCCTTATTATATAAATTAAATTCAATCTTCACGGCTCCGTGGTTCAGTGGCTTAGCAATGAGTTGTAGCGCTAAGAGCCGCGGGTTCAAATCCCGCACGGAACTAGTATTTGTATGACATACAAATAATTGTTCCGGGTCTGGATGTTTGTTCTTGTGAATTTTATGTATGTAAACTGCCCCCAAGATAGAGGAGAAAATCCTAGTAAGGAGGTAATGTTATTTTAACAAAAAAAAAGAACTAACAAAAAAAACCCCGTTGCAATGCGTGTACAATACGTGCGTGTTTGCGTGCGTTTTCACCAAATAGCATTTGTGTGGTCTTTCACAGACACGTCGATGGTGGACTTTGTGAACAGTCCCGCAATGTCGGAGATTAAGGAGCGGTCGTGTTTCATACACGTGGACGTGCCCGGCCACGAAGAGAACTCGCCGGATCTGCCAGAGTCGTAAGTAGTCACAAAATTATTACGTGGTAGAGACATGCTGCAGCTACATATGGCTGCAGTACGAATGGGTCTGCGCGGCCTGGGTAGAACCACGCTCTTACAGGACACCAGCGTGAATACCGGAATAATGCTGCTGTGTTTGAGGTGAGTGCAGAGAACAGCATACCCTTTTGACTAATTTTGGACTAATGTGACTGAGGACTAATGTGGATTGCCACATTAGTCTTCAGGGTTGACAACGCCTCCGCGTCTTGATTCTGAATCGAGGATAGGTGAAGATGTCTATGGGAACATCATCCATTTGCCATCAGGTAGACTATGTGCTCGCTTGTCACCCATATTCTATAAAATAAACAAAATGAGTAAACACGAATGATCTCTGTGAAGCAATACCTAACAATAGTAAACATTTAAAAATAGTATGATGAAATAAAACAAGATAAACGTACTAAATATTTAAATATGAGCCTGTTTGGTTATGAATGTGAAAAAGCTAAATTAAATTAGGGTATTTATCCTTGATTAAGAATCAAAATGCAAATGCGTTGTCTAAGATGGAATGCCTGGTTTCCAGTAGAAACACAGCAGTAGCAAGCTGCCACTTTACACTGATAATTTGTGAGAGCTTCCCCGGTCGAGCCGACCCATTCGTGCAACAACCATAATATAGCTGCAGCGTGACTCTACTACGTATGGTGTGTTGCAGCTACCCGTTCCCGTCGCTGCAGACGTTGGGCGAGGACGTGACCACGGTGCTGGACTTCCTGCAAGTGCAGTATGCGGTGGGGCTGGGCGAGGGCGCGGGCGCCAATGTGCTGGCGCGCTGCGGACTCGCGCACCCGCGCCGACTGCTGGGCTTGATCCTGGTCAACTGCACCGGCTCCACATCCTCGGTCCGAGATGCCTTCCGCTCTCGCTTCTCGAGGTGGCGCGGCACCGACATCTCGCACTCTGAGGAGGACTTCCTCATCTATCATAAGTTCGGACACGTGAGTTATTGCCACGAGCACCTTGACTTTCGCTACAAGGTTTGTTTCCTCTTTCTTCCTCTCGCTTTACTAACATTACAGTGGCCTAGTGTAGTTTCGGGGGGATGACGTTACGGAAAAGACAGCTTCCTAACTTAATTTTTACAACACAGTTAATACTCAAAAAAAAATTACTAAGTAGGTACTTTAGACTTATGAACGAACAATATAGCATTGAGATTTATGAAAACTTGCTAACTCTAGGGATATACTATGTATAGGATATTATGTTGGTCCATTAACTCTCAAATAATGTATGCAGACTTTTATCGACTTTATATTTTAAAGATATTTTGCGAATATGGGGGAGGGGGGGGGTGAGGGGTCCAATTATGTCTCGAGGGGTTCCGTGCGGCAAAAATCCACGCTGCGCCACTGACAGTCGCTTGTTAGATGGGTTTCCATTAGGTTGTAATAAATATTCTTCTCGACGACAACAAAATTTTATGATACTTAGAAAGAAAAGTAATCTTTCGCTCACGTTATATTATAGTTATTCAATTAAATAGTCGCTTACGTCTAATGTGTTTAGTTCAAAATTTACCCAAAACAATTTAATTAGTAAAGACCCTCATATTTTATAACTAAAATTTTATAAGGAATTAAATTATACATAAAGTTAATTAGTCAAGGCTTCTGAATATACATACTCAGTCCAATTACTGAAAAATAAAAAATAAACTGAGTAATTTTTATACCTACCTGCGAATAAAAACTAAGCAGATGTTATAATTCCTAACATTTATTTTTTAAGTGATAAATACAAATTTAAAACAAAGATGCAAAGTTGACCAAAAAGGTCATTTTGTATTTTTATTTATGATATTTGTGTCTATTTTTATTTATGATATTTGTGTCATTTTACACCTTTTTTCTGTTATTTTTGGCGGTCTTCAGATTTGTTTGTAGTTTTTATAAAACTGACTTTTGATATTTGATTTTTAAGTTGCTTTAGCTTAATTCTCTGATGGAAGGTTTACATTATCTTATTGCTTTAGGAGAGTTACATTAGTAGCACCCGAGTACGAGTGCACGAAACATAAATAAAAAGAGATTCTATTTGATTTTTGTGGAAAGATTAGAATCGTACATTAATTTTTTTATAGAATAAGGTTCACAAACACACAGTCCACCTGTTGGTAAGTGTATGCTGTGGCCTATAGACGTCTACATCTATCCTCGATTAAGATTCAAAATGCGGATGTGTCGTCACACATGAGGACTAAGATCGAATGCCTAGTTTCCAGTTAAAAGGGTCTCCGGATCTCTAAACTCACCCTACGAAACACAGCAGAATTGAGCTGTTACGCAGGTATTTTGTGAGAGCTTTGGCCTTCCCCAGTCGAGCCGACCCATTCGTGCTACAACCTTAATATAGCTGCAGCGTGGCTCAACCATGTACAAAATGGTAGAATGGAATGGTGGAATGGTACTAAAGCTACTACCTTATCACTAAAAGCTACCGTTTGCACGTTTTTACTATTGTACATATAAACATATGTACGTCAGTTTAGTCTCAGTAATGTATTGTAATTTTTATATTTTGCTTTTTTCTGTTACCGCCTTCGACGTTATATCACTGCCCTAAGGTTAACTGGCAGATAATGCTTTTAGTATTTAGGCACTTGTCTCACCGCCAATGACGAACGAGATGCGAGTAGAGCCAGAAACTAGATAAGAATTGGTGAGCAGCGAGAAGCGAGTGTGTAGTTCCGATAGTTTTGTCACTGGGCTATAAGCGAGTGCACTCAGATCCGCACTGTAGAAAAAAATGACGTCTGGTTGGTCTCTCGGCGTGAGTTCTGACCGCCAAGCGACCATCGCTGAGCGAGTTTTATCTTTGATAGCTCTTGTTGCTGCAGCAAACGAGTGGAGAGAGAGTTCTCGCCGGCATGGCAGTGTGAACAGCTAGCGATCAACTTTTAATATATGTATCTCTTTTATTGACACGGGGTCTATATCTAATATAAGATAAATATATAAATAGAAAATAGTCGATAGCTAATCGTTTCCTCGTCGGCGGTGGGACAAGTGCCTTAGCCCGCCTTTTCTTCCTGTACATTGTTAGGTTTAACTAAGAATAAATAAATAAATAAAATGTACTCTCCTAAATCACTTTCCTAAAAAATAAAATAATGTAAACCGAGCATTAAGTAGTTTATAATACCGCTTATTTATCGTCATTAATATTGGCCTTAATCAGCTTTTACCTAACTTTTTATTGCTACCATTTTTCTTTTGCTATTATTGTCGATCGCCTATAAAATATGTCATATTATATTTAATGAGTTGCCAGTATCTGTCGTTCTATCCGATTGCAATGTGGGTCTTCAAGGCATGAGTGAAAAGGCTTTTGTTATGTTAGTGCGCGTCACCATCTTCGGCCGCGTCACCACTTACCATCAGGTGGGATAGTAGTCAAGCGGTGGCTTAGAATAGTGAAAAAAATCTTGACCGGTGACTGGAACCAGCGTTAATGTCGCAAGAAGTTTGGTCTGCCAAGTGTGGCGAATATGGCACATATTCGCGCCAATAGGAATCAGCATTTTGATTATTTATTGAGGGTAGATGTAGATGTCTATAGGCCACAGCATCCTCTTACCATCAAGTGGACTATGTGCTCGTTTGTTACCCTTATTCTATAAAAAATATATAAAAAATAAATGAATATATGCAAAACTTAATTGTGCTTCAATACCAGCAAAAAATTCTAAATTAAAATTAATTAACATAATGCGGTCGATTATATCCTGTGAGTTTATTGTTCATGACGAATAGGTATTGCTTTTAGCAAAAAAATTAATTAAGAGCAATGTGTGATGTGTAAAAAAATTGTAGGTGTGGTTTTATTCGTTGTAGTAATTTCCATGGTAATTACATAATTACCGTTTTAATGTGAATAAGAGCAAAAAACGAGCGATGCTGATGATGCTGTGGCTCATAGACATCTACATCTACCCTCAATGAAGAATCAAAATGTAGATGCATTGTTAACCCTGAATACTAAGATGGAATGCCTCGTTTCTGGACAACACACAGCGGCATTAAGTTGCTATTTTACGCTGGTATTCTGTGGAGCGGGAGCCTTTCCCGGTCGAGCCGAACCATTCGTGCTACAACCATAATATAGCTGCAGTGTGGCTTTACCACGTATAAAAATTAACCTCTTATATACATACGTACTATATGTTTATGTTATTAATTTATAGTATGTATAAAGTTATTTTTATAATATGGTATGAGTTGGCTGCAGGTGACCAGGTGCATTACATTTACCATCAGGTCGACTGTGAGTCACTCAGTATCCTGCAGCCACTTCATACAAAGTATGGAAATACAGAATAGGAAGACTACAGATGCATTATCTCCCCTGCTACAGTCCACCTGGTGGCAAAAGGCTATTGCACTCCATGGACAACTGTAGCCAAAGTCAAATAAAGAAGGCTACGAATGCGTTGTTACCTCTTGGGGCTAAGATGGAACACAGCTTGTATAGTTATTCTATTTCACGATGAAGTTTTGACTTTGGTTGTTGTTAGCCGTGCACATACACATTGTGTTAGTGTGCGTGGGCTGCGGGCGCTCGGGAGTAGCGCTCCCGAGGCCTACGCACACTAACACAATGTGTATGTGCACGGCTAACAACAACCAAAGTCAAAACTCCAACGTGAAATAGAATAACTATGAATAACTTAACGGGCATATCCCCCTCTTTTTCCCACACAGCAAATCTCAAGCGACTCCTGCGAAGTGACGGAGCGCGATCGCATGCTTACCGAGTACCGCTCGCGGCTTCGAGGCAACCTCAACACGCACAACATCAAGCAGTATGTCAGAGCGTTTATCAAGTGAGTTCAGTTCCTTGTGCTTTCTTCATCAGCCTGTACAAGTATACTGGTGGACCTCTCGGGAGAGTTCCTTGAGAGTCTCGTTTGCTTCCTCTTCCATAAAAAAAGACACAGCAGGCCCTAGTCCATGCGTTTTGATGTGCCATGTCCATGTCAATTTGTTATTATACGGTTAATGTACAGAACCGGAGACATTTTTTACTGGTAACGAGGCAATCCAGAATAGTTCTCAGGGGTGAAACATCTTCATTTAGATTTTTTATCGGGGATAGATGTACATGTGTATAGGTCACAGCGTTCACTTACCATCAGTTGGACTGTGTGCTCGTTTGTCACCCTTTTTCTATGTAAAAAGAGAGGATTTACACGATTGCCAGGTGGATTGACGATTGTATTGTACGAATTACGTGGTTGAGCCATACTGCAACTATATTATTGTTGTAGTACGAATAGGTCAGCTCGGAAGGACCACGCTCTCACACAATACCAGCGTCAAATAGCAGCTTAACGCTGCAGTGTTTCGTATGGTGAGTGGAAAGAACCGGAAACCCTTTTAACTGGAAACTAGATATTCCATCAGGGGTGACAACGAATCTGCATTTTGATTCCTAATCGAGGATAGATATGCACGTCTGTGGGTCGTGACGTCTACTTGCAATCGGGTGGACTATGTGCTCGTTTGTCACAATTATTCTATAAAAAAAGACGACTCGCACCTTTGACGCTGCTACTCGTTACCGGTTTTACGAGTAGCGTAAGGAGACATACTCGTATATATCGCCATGTATTCAAAGCCAAACTATCTTTCTGGAATTTCCCATAGCCACCTTTTACGACACCAATGGGATGAAATGGGGGTAATGGATTCTTTTACACCACCACCATACGGTAATTCTCCTACATTAATACTTTAAGCCAGCAATAAAGAGACCGGCTCTTAATAAAATAGGAGGTATTGTCTTGTTTATAAGTCTAGACATAAGCCTCTCCCACTGCAGTATGTGCCATACGTTTGGCAGGTGGATTTTCGATAGCAGCACCAGCTGCCGTTTTAACATTTGGCTTTCACCAAATGATACCGTGATAGTACCGTATGATCCGTCCGCCATGTGTAGGAAATCATAATTTGAGTCAATATAATACTGTACTACATCTTCTCGTCAGGTATACCTCAAAACTTTAAAACGAGACTGTACAACCAGTGCGTGTTGCCAGTGATGACTTATGGATCTGAGACGTGGTCCTTCACTGCTGGCCGTATGCGGACGCTCAAGGTCGCTCAGCGAGCTATGGAGAGGGCTATGCTCGGGGTTTCTCTGCGTGATAAACTTTGAAATGAGGATATCCGCAGTAGAACCAGAGTGACCGACGTAGCCCAACGGATTAGTAAGCTGAAGTGGCAATAGGCCGGCCATATAGCTCGAAGAATACGATGGGGAAAAAAAGTTCTCTAGTGGCAGCCTCGTACCAGTGTAGGGCGACGCCCCACTAGATGAAGTGACGACCTGGTAAGACATGCAGGAAGTCGATGGATGCAGGTGGCTCAGGACCGTGCTATGTGGCATTCCTTGGCGGAGGCCTATGTTCAGCAGTGGACTTGTGAAGGGCTGTAATGATGATGATGATGATGACTACTTCTTATCTGCCTAAGCCTTCGTTTGGTTAGGAACCAAACTTTTAGCTATATTTTCCATCAAATAGCAGTGTTTGCACTACATATATACGAGCATATGACTATATATTGTGTTCACTCATTGTACAGCACGTACTCATATGAATACGGTACACTGCTGAACATAGTACTCCCCCATAGATCCACCATAGTCGTCTATTTTCTGTGATGTTGGTGCTGTTACACAGTGCTCGCAGCTTCAAAGACTGCGAGCTATTTAAAAAGGGAAAGGCAATGATGATGAGAATGAGGATGATGTTAGTTTATGATTTGGTATTGTTACCCATCATCATGTCCCCTCTGTTAAGGTCTTTTGAGCTATCTAATCGTTGTCTGAGTGGTGGTGTACGGACCCCCGCCTCTGACTGCTTAGCTCGTGTCGGTCGATGTTCTGGGCGGTGAGAGCCGTCCAGGTACGCGGGTCTACGGTGTCCACCATAGTGCATAGTTGCCACGCTTGGTAAGCGGGTTGGTAACCACAGTTTTTTTTTATTTTAATTCGGTTGTTATCAGGAAGACGCTGCTGCCCATTTCCTGGTTCAGTTCCCCTCCGTCACCTCTTAAGACGATCACGGGATGATATGGGATAGTGGATATTCTTACACGGCTTACGGATATATCATAATGTTATGAAATTTGTTTTAATTCTTTAAGAACCTTATTTAGTGAAATATAAAAAGGATGAATTTCGCAAATCCAAAATTATAGAAGATGCAAACTGCTTTCAGCCGTAAGGACTTGATACTTCGCGGCTGCCAGCCCGACATCTTGCTGATTACGGGGACATTGAGCCCCTACGCCAGCGTGATAGAGAAGATGTACAAGGAACTCGACAAGGATAAGGTCACCATTCTCAAGATTGACAAAGTTGGTGACGTGCTTGCTGAAGCTGTAAGTCAAGTGCTTAAATACATAAATATAGGATGTGTTAAAAGATGCTAAAATTAATAAGGTTTTAACGTGGTAGAGCCATGCTGCAGCTATATTACTGGTATAGTTGTAGCACGAATGGGTCGGCTCGACCGGGGAAAGACCACGCTCTCACAGAATACCAGCGTAAAATAGCAGCTAACACTGTTGTGTTTCGTATGGTGAGCGTAGAAAACCGCAGACCCTTTTTACTGGAAACGAGGCATTCCATCTTAGTCCTCACGGGTGACAACGCATCTGCATTTTGACTCGTAATCGAGGATAGATATAGATGTTTATGAGCCACAGCAACCACTTACCATCAGGTGGACTGTGTGCTCGTTTGTCACCCTGATTCTATAAAAAAAGGTAAGATCCGCGTAATAGAATAAAATGATGTGTCTTACCTAGATCGAAGAGCACCTCCCGGCCGCCCTCGATTGTGTGCACTATACCCGTCACCACTAATCACATCACTACAACACTAGGAAATCAGCCACCGCAGAATCTACTTCACTTGAGGATGTCTCGTGTAGAGGCGAAACATGTGTTGTATTATCGACGGTGATGTGTCTTTCCTAGTGTAGTGGTGTTGGGAGTAGTGGCGCTGGGATTAGTGGTGACGGAGATAGTGCAATTGAGGGAGGGCGGGAGGTGCTCTTCAAACTATCATATATATCATTTTGTTTTATTACGCGGATCTTAGGTAATTAATTTTTAACATCTTTAATATAATGAATTTTAAATATTAGATAGATCCTACTAATTTAATAAACGTGAAAGTTTGTGAAGGTGTATGGATGTATGGATGTTTGTTACTCTTATACGCAAAAACTACTGAATGTATTTTAATGAAACTTTACAATAATATAGCTCCTATAACAGAACAATACATAGGCTATAATTAATAAAGATATTGTGTAAATTGGTCAAAATGTAACGATAAGTGTTTTGTAAGTCGGAAAAAATCTGTCGTCTGCGAGCTATTATTGCGTGCGGTGCAAAAACTGTAAGAGTTACTTAGTATTTAGGAGAAACAATTCAACCACACAAATATAATGTATAGTGGAATTGTTTCCCCTAAATAGTTCTACACAAAAGTTCGCGACAGTATATATCTATCTTTTATGTGTAAGCCATTATTACCAAAATAGTGAACCATAAATACGATAACATTTGATACTTTATTTCCAATGTACATATTAGTATCAAATGGATTTCATCAAAATAAATACTTTAATCGCTTCTGATGTTCAAAGTAGATAAACTTTGTCTTTTGGACTACGTAATTTGGTCATATATATTAAAAGTAACTACGATATAAAATTGTGCGGTCCGGCGCGCGCAGGGCGGTCGGGTGTACTGCGGGCGAGGTGGGGGAAAACATCGCTCATCGCCGCTTAAACAAATGTACTTCTTCGCCTTAACCGCAGAACCGATTTAGATGAAATTTGGTATCGAGATAGTTTAAGTCCCGGGGAAGGAAATAGGACAGCTTTGATCTTGGAAGTCATCCCTGAAGAACCCTCTTTCTAGAATTTACTATGGAATTACGTTTATTGATAGATCACCTACTGCTTAAAGTATAATATCTACGCGGACGAAGTCGCGGGCAAAAGCTAGTACTTAATAAATTGCATACTGGAAACAGTCTTATCTCTTATTCTCTAAAGTTAAAGTTCGTTTGAATTTGCTTCTTTTCGTAGTTCCAAAGCGTTGTCGGTTTTTCCGTAAGCTAAATTTGTTCGTACAATAAATAAATGCAAATCTCTCGCGCCTATCACCCCTTTGGGTAGGCAGAGACTACGGACTTCCACTTGGTAGGACTTCCACGATCTTTTTTTCCTTTTTATTTATTTAGGGGCTTTTATCCCGAACATATATGTCATCCGCATCATACCCTAATCTTAACGACACACATTTGAAAAAAAAATCTTGTTGAGAAGAACTAGAATTATTGGTGTTTCAAAACCATATAAAAAAAAAAATTTGCAGCATCTGAAAATGTTTTCGCTAACACAGTTGAACAAACTCCTAAATCGTACATATATTTATATTTATCTTAAAATTTTGCACCAATAATTCTCTTTATCTCTTAAAATTAACACTTTCCATTAATAAATGCTGAATATCATCAATAGGGGAATCAGCTTTAGTCATTAAGTAGGCAAACTTTTTGGAAGGAAAGTGCCCTGGGCGTAATCTATTTGCAGTTGTAATATATTCTTTACTAATTTTTAGCACGATCCTGACACACCTCTCCTGCCTCTTTCACGTGCATGCATGCTCGTCGGTTAAGGGTACTCTTAACTTGGCCCATTCTTAATATATCGCCAGTTTGGTCTATACATTTTCTAATATGTCCCTTGCTGACGCTGCCACTTACTTTAGTTAAATTTGATTTTATTATTTACTATTTCTATTTCTATTTTTTACGTGGTAGAGCCATGCTGTAGCTATATTACTGGTATAGTTGTAGCACGAATGTCATCATTGAAATCATTTAATAATTATTCTTCATACAAATTTGAAATCGCTGCGTAAAAAAGTTTCTTAAAAGCTGGAACACTATATTTCATCCTCTAAGGGTTTAAATTTTCCAAAATCCTCTCTTAGTGGATGCCCACATAATAAAAGGAAGTTATTGTCATATTTTTACGCTTCTACGTCCAGCGGATTGAACTGTGCGTCTAAACACAAAATTTGCACACTTAATTTAAACCCGTAAGGGTAAATTATATTGTTTTAAAGCATTCAATATGTTTTCTCCATACAAAATATAACAACCTCTAAAATCGCCGTCAATCGCCCCATAAAATAAAAACTTTCATACAAACTGTAACACACTATTTCACCCTCTTAGAGGTCGAATTTTCCTAAATCCTTTGTCAATGGGCCATCCATTCGTCATAAAAGGTAGCTATTGTCCAAATATCAGATTTCTATGTCAAGCGGTTTGGACTGTGCGTATATAGATGAGTCAGTCACTCAGCACATCTTTTATATTAAAAAGAGGATATAGTACATAAACATTGAACAGTGACACCTGTCGGTAAATAGCAAAACTAAGTCTACGGCTAATAAAATTCTATTTTATTCGATTTAAGTTGTCATAGTGTCAATTAAAAATTAATTTTCATAAACGCTATTTCTAAACTAAATAAAAATATTTCTGTTATAAAGTAAGGTTTTAGTGTAATTTTAAGAATTTCCTTAGCAAATAATAATATAAATTAATAACATGTACTTTATTACTAAATCCAAATTTTAAAATTAAAATTAAGTAAATTAAAACAAATTAAATGAAGAGAAAAGAACAAATGCGTCAGGACAGCAAGTCAAAGGCATCGCGATGGACTCTTCCCCGCCCCTAGAAAACTCTCGCAACAATCTGAGAAAGCATAATATACTCACTCAGCCGTGGCCCATTTATGGGCTGTTACTTTACTTTTGAATTGAACTCTTTACTTTGTTTGCATTTTTAACAGATAGGCGCTATTAAACAAACTCTATATCAGAACGCATTTACGGTAAATATATCCTAAAAAAGTAAACATTGGTATATGAGCTATTTCACTTAAGAGAAATATAACACGAGGAGCAAGAAAAAACCAGCTTGTTTGCATCTATTTTTGCAAAATCTATTTTTAATATTTTTAAATTTATAACTTAACTAAGAATGTTAAAGGATACGGTGATAAGACGTTTTTCACGTAAAATAAACAGATCTGCAATTTATATTCAACTATAAGTACTTTGCCAACAGACATGGTTTATGACATAATAGCAAAAAACTGTGTTTAAAGTGATTTTCCGATAATTGAACTACTTGTCACAGATTTGCATGTTTTTTCTGTTCTACGCGAACGAAATTGCGGGTAAAAGGTAACTTTACTTATCTTATTAGAAAAGTTGTGCTATAATATATAATTTTATACGTGATAGAGCGACGCTGCACCTATATTATGGTTTGTTATATATGGAAGAGCCACGCTGCAGCTATATTATTGTTTGTAGCACGAATGTGTTGGCTCGACCAAGGAAGGATCATATCTTTATCATATTGTTATCTTTAAGATACTACTTAAAGAGCATTACTTGTCTCAATCGTTCGGATACCGTTAGGATAAATTGTGATTATGTATTTATTGTATCTATCAGCTTTATATTATTGTTTGAGGAATTTTGTAATTTATATATGTATTTTTGGGTAGATATGTAAGTTTGTTTATATATTTAAATATATGTATATATTATATGTCTTACTTAATTTTTTATTATGTATTAGTAATTTATATTATTTCATGTGTTAGTTATTTATATGTTATTTTATTGCATGTATTGTCTATATATCGCATGTATTGATATTATATTATGTATATTTATATTGCACCACCTACCTAGTATTCATTGTTTTATTCCTTTACACATTTGGTTGCCTGGAAGAGATCGCTATGTAGCGATAAGGGCGTCAAATTGTACATATAATCTGCTTTTTGTTATGTCATTTGTATATTTGTTCGTGGTGTACAATAAAAGTATATTCATTCATTCAAGGATCACGTTCTCAATGAATACCAACGTTAAATAGCAGCTTAATGCTGCTGTGTTACGTATGGTGAGTGTAGAGAACCGGAGACCCTTTTAACTGGATACGAGGCATTCCATCTTAATCCTTAGGGGTGATAACGCATCTGCATTTTGATTCTTAATCGAGTATAGATGTATATTTCTATCGGCCGCAGCATCTATTTACCATCAGGTGGACTGTGTGCTCGTTTGTCACCGTTATTTTATAAAAAAAAAACATAAGTTCCCTAAAGTCTAAACAATTTTGTAATATAAAAAAGGTTTAAATTGTATTGCATGAAACAATTATGAGAGTATGGAAATTACTCGGTCGTGATCTTGGGGTTATTGTATTTGTATATAACAAAATGACACAGACACGTTTATGTACTTTAAACACTGAAACGTTAACAGTATATCGTTAATTGCCGCTGCTTGGTCGTTTTTCGAGTTAGTATGGCACGTTCACACAACCATTCCATTGACTTATCGTGGATATGAGCAATATCTGGGTAAATTTTGGATATTAACTCCTATAACGTAAATACAACTGTGCACAAATTATCAGGGATGGTTATCATTCCGTCATTTTTATCGGGTAATCACCGTTGCCGATTTCAAGTAGGAGATTCGCAAATCCACCAGCAGACTCTTTTCTCCTAAGTGTAATATTTTCTAGAGCTTGAATATTTTAATTAGAGGCCATAAAGTGGATCTCTTAAGACACGCCTTAACTTCATCTGCTCTAGTTCCTTTTGGCACTACTGGTAGAGTCTGTCTAAAATCTCCAGCCAGCAAAACCGTTACACCACCCATTAATTTCTTATT